>BSBN01000506.1:3104166-3725000 GCA_027924645.1 Cunninghamia lanceolata
ATTGCTATCTCTATGGACTAAGAAGTTAGATCCTGCAGCTATCTTCATGACTGCAAATACCTATAGCAATATATACGATCTTCCTAAGGCTCTAATGGAAAACTCATTTAGAATATTATATTGACTGAGATTAGAGATAATAGACTACTATTTTATTTCCCTATTCAATGCTAAAACCAAATATTTATATTTATGACCGAAAACTAAATTAAACTAGGTCTCTGTTTATTTTCTTTATTTTTAATTCTGCAACAGTTCCTGTCGCAGTTGTGACAGGAAGACTGTTTGGCTGTTTTTGAACTTCCTGGCATAGTTTTGACAGTAAGTTAGTTTTGATTGAAACGTGAACTTTTTGGTTAGATAATGGATTGAAATAGTTCCCGTCACTGATGGCTGAAAGCAGTTAGGATGAATATTTATTAGGAAATATGATTGAAATAAGGACTTGAGGTTTATGTCAATTAAACAAACCTATGGACTGTTTTATTGATTTAGAATTCCTGTCACTGTCATGACAGCAAGATGAAATTATAACTTAGAATGACTTTTGTATGAAGATTATGTTTAGACCTTGGATTAGATAATATATCTTTTGACATGCTTATGAGTGCAATTGTGTAAACAAAGATGAAGGATTTGATTGGAAAAGTGTAATTCCTTGAATGTTGGTTGGGAAAAGGGAATTTTAATGATTTATTTATGAACTTTTGATTCTTTACCTTATTTTCTTGCTTCTGGGGAAAGAAGTAGTTTTTATATAGGAATGTATTGGGTTAGTTTTGGGACTGCGATGCTGAATGTGGATTATCAAAGATGGCTTTTCCTCTTTTCAGGAATTAAACCAGGTTACTTATAAATGATTAGATCTAATCAGAATGACATTGAAACAGATGTTTATTGTCTAGCAAACGTATTTATTGATATCTTTGCCACATCCTGTTGTGATACAATTTGCTTTTCATTACTTAGAATTGCACATTCAGACATTAGGGTTGCATGAGGTGTTCCCTGCTACCAGTTGTTACCAGGTAGCTAGACATTTCATGCAGGGCTAGGTTTCCTTCATTTCAGGAAGGGATTTGGGGAAGTGTAAATACTTCATGGTTGGGTTGAAAAGCACCTGAGCCATATTCCTATCTCTTAGTTTGTAGGTGGTGGACCACTTGGTTCATGCAACTGGAGAGTGTATTTATTTATTTATTATTGTTGTACCCTATATTGGATGTATTATGACATGCTTGCCAAAGGATTTATGTATATTATTTTATAGTGCTTGTTACCTGGATTAAGCACACGATTATGTAAGATTTATTGACATTGAGATTCATATTTTTTGAGATTATATTTTATTGGAGATATTGTAATTAAGTGGATTAATTACACCTTTTACCTTTGAATATTGTATCTAAGTGGATTATTTACATCTTTTTATTTTGGTTATTGCGATGTATTTAAGCAAATTATTTACTTCATTTTCTTTTGAGTTGGTTTAAATGCTTTTACATGACTTTTGAGGATTTACACATTTTGACTCTTAGACTTAGGGGAAATTAATCAAACTCTAATTTTACATGCCATACAAAATTTAAGGATACTTCAATATTTCATATGACCACTTTGATACAAATTTGAACCCTAGAACTCTAAACAAGCAACAATAATATTGACTCAAATAGGGGAAGATAAAGAACACCAAACATGACCAAAACCAACACATGCAACTAAAACACAGGTTAAAACACAAGTTCAAAGCAAGAGTCCCCAATTTTAAAAATTAGGGGCATGTTGTGGGAGACCACAACAAATGCTCCCTCCATTAAAACAAAACAAAATTTACTCAAGACCAAATTATGAAGGATCCAAATTAATGATCAACTCAATCTTTAAGTGGAGAGATCCTTATTAATATCAAGTATCACATCCTAATTTTCACATCTGATTATGAGGTTTACCATCCAAGAAATAATACATAACAATCCACTCCAAATAATTCAATATTGGAAAATTTCCTGGAGGATAATTTCAACAATCAAATATAGTCGGGAATGTAAAATTACATTCACACCAAAGTTAGAATAAGTCAATTTTACAATGACATATGAATTGATTTCACCCATGTGTGTGCACTTGATTCTTTCCTTTCTTTCACCTGAAAGACTTAGTTAATACAACTCAAATATCAAGTTATTGTGATTATATTAGTATTTATTTTAGTAGAGGTCTTCTTTAGATATGACAAGTATTATTAAGACCCTCATTCTATGAGTCCATGGTCTCCCTAAGATCATGTTATAGATGGTTTTCTCAGTGATGACATAAAATTTAGTTGGAAGGGTTTTGGGACCTAATATGATTAGGAGATTGATCTTTCCAAAGTTTGAATGTTTGGGTTACCATGAGTTCTAAGGATGGAGGCACTATGAGTAATGTGTGTTTTATTGTAACCAATTATTTGTAGGAGAGAGAATAGGAGAATATTGATTGCAGCCCCATCATCAATCATGATATGTTTAATGTTGTTTTCATGAACTTGGATTTGTAGGTAGAGGGGGAGATCACCTTGTTTAGCAATGCCATTGTTCGAGGCCAGTGTCTCAAGATCAAAACTAACGACATTGTGTTTCTTATGTGAAGGAGTTTGAACCAAGCGTCCAAAATTTAGGACGTTGAGAAGAGCTCTTTTATGGATGAGAGAACCTTTGGGAAGGTTCATCATTTGCAAAAATGTTGAATCACTTGTGATGAGATTTGGTTGTTCTAGTTCATGGGTGATGCAAATTTCCTAATCTGTCTAACTCAACATGACTTAGCGTATTTTGATCGAGAAAACGTTGGTGTTTTTATAGTTGATTATTTGGTTTATGCTCTTTATCTAGTTGACACATAAGGACACCTAAGAATTTCTATCATTGTTCATTAGAGAGTTTTGAAATGGTTTTGTTATAATTATAGCATGTCTTTATATCATGTCCCTTGACTTTATGAAACAAGTAGTATGCATTAGGGTCATAGGTATAATGATATAATCCTTGCATATTGATATTTGATTGATTTTTTTGTGACTTTTGGTAAATTTTTCTATTGTTCTACAATTATTCAATAATGTTGACGTTATTGCCTATTGAGTTGAGACAACCTTTACTATCATAATCATTGTTTTCACAAATGTATCAGTTACCACATCTATTGTTGAATTATGATTGTTCTTCAGTATTCTAATAGAGGAAGGGTTATTTCCACTATTGTCATTACTTTGAAAAGTGATGAGTCTTCCATTTGTACCATAAAATCTTTACCCACTATAAATAGTGGCTTGGTCAATTCTTATCGTGCATTCTAGAGTTTCTTCATAGGACTTATAGGGTACCTTTTGGACTTCCTCTCTTGTGTCCCTATTGTGGGTGTACGAGAAGAGATTGAAAAGTTCTCAATGCTCCATATTTGAGGCTGACACAGGAGCATCCCAGGTTATAGAGCAATCTTGCATCAACCAAAAATATTTTCTTTCTTTTCTTTTCTAGCATTTTAGTTACATTTTAGTTGCAGTTCAGTCATTTGTAGTTTCAATATTTTCTATCGTATTCTAGTGCATATTCATTCTAGAGCTTGTGGAGCAGGATTTAGCTTCTACACTAAGGCATCTACACCATATTCAGATTTCATGAGATTTGGATCTGTCCGCAGAGAGACATCACTATCAAAAGATCACCAACATTCATAGAATGAAGCAATCAACATTTAGTTTGATCATACAAGGTTTGAGAAGCAATCCCGTGACTTGCAGAGCTAAATGGAACATCACACAAGACAATTTGGGACCAGATAAACCTTCAATGATAACTACAACACAATTCATGCATTTGTGGAGCACTACCATGAGTTATAGGCTGACCTACACATTTCCTACATGTTTCATCATGCATTAGGGTTTGAGATCTCTTGATTCAGACACAGAACATTATATGAGTTGCAGGATGATATATATACATTCATGAGATGTATTAGGAAAGTAGTCCCTGATATCTAATAATAGAATAGAAGGAAAAGTTCTTTTCCAAAGGCACTTCAATGCCATATCTTTCATGTATGTTGTAATCTGAAAAACAAGCTTGTAAGGCCAGATTGTAGCCTGCATGTTACCTACATATAAGCATTGTAATTATCTGATATATTGAGCATATGAATCTTCCATTGCATTCTATTCTTGTGTTTACTCTAGCTACAAGTTTGGATAGTCCTCTCTAGACCATCCATCCTTGATTGCACCAACTGGTATCAGAGTGAAGTTTGTGAATCCTTTGGAGAGAAGGCATTTTGAAAGATCTTGTGTTTAATAGATCACTGACCTGAGGCAATCTACTTTTTTGTCAACAGAGCACTGATTGTGAGGCAGTTGTAGCCATGTAGTCAGATCACTAAATTGAGGTAGTTGCACCAGATCCTAGGAAGAGATGCCGCAAAAAAAGAATGCATGCTATGGACAATGTTGCTAGAATAATGGAAGAAATGTTTGAGATGATGAGAACAATGAAAGTTAGATTGGATGCTGTAGAAGATGATAGAAGAAGAGGACTAAACCCTAGACATCAAGATGAAAGTGATGATGAATTTCAAGCTATTGACCAAAATGAAGAAGCCCTAGAAGAAGAAGAATCAGATCAGGTAGAGATGTTGAAATCTATTTCTAAGATTGTTAAGAGACCTAGAATTGAGATTGCATACTATACCAAAAATTTGAAATCTGAAGAATTTATTGATTGGATAAATGATATGGAATGAGGAAATTGAAGATCTAAAGAGAGTGAGATTTGAAAAAACTAAGTTGAAGGGACATCTTTCTATTTGGTGGAAAGAAGTTAAACTGGATAGAAATAGGAGAGGAAAAGAGAAAATCATAAAATAGGATAGGATGGTGACAAAGTTGAAAAATCCGTTCATACCTACTGACTATGAGTTGGAATTATTGAAGAGATTGCAAAACCTAAGGTAAAAGGAGAAATCTATGAAGGAGTACACTAAAGAATTTCACAAGATGATTATCAGGATTAGACATAGTAAAGAAAGCAAGGAGAAAGTGGTGCGGTACATAAATGGATTAAGGATAGACATTCAGGAAGAACTAAGCCTGGTGAGGATGACAACTATGGAGGAATCATATCAACTTGCACTGGAAGTTGAAGAAAAGATGAACAAGAGACATTATCAAAGATAGAGAGGTAGAGGAGGAAAATTTCAAAGAGGTAGGACACGTTCTGGAGGAGAGAGACCATATGTGGAGCAAAAAAAGGAAAGTAGTCCATACCGGAAAGAAGACAGAGATAACATTTCATACTAGAGAGATGACATAAATTTCTACCGCAATAGTAGAGCGAGTCATAATTATTACCACAATGAAGGATACTAGAGAGATGATAGAGGATTTGACAAGAGATCATTCAAAGGAACCTGTTTCAAGTGTGGAGGTGAAGGACACCAAGCATTTGAATGCCATCAAGGGAGTACTAGCACAAGGATAGAGAATAGTGCAAGAGCAACGTATGCAGAGGAAGAACTGGTTGGATCACCTAGTTTAGTGGGAAATCTAGAGAAAGGAGAATCATTAGTCATGAGGAGAGATTTATTTCAAGCAGAGACAACTAAGGAACCACCACAAAGGAAAAGTTTGTTCCAGACAAGATGCAAATCAGGAGATAAATGTTGTAAGGTTATCATTGATAGTGGTAGTACTGATAATTTGGTTTTAGAGGAGATGGTGACAAAGCTAAACTTGCAGAGATTGAAATCTGAAGCCCTACAAGATAGCATGGATTCAAGATGAACACATGGTACAGGTGAGTGAACAATGTTTGTTGAAATTTCATATAGGATCTTATGTTGATGAGGTATTATGTGATATTATGCCAATGGATGTATGCCATATATTGTTGGGAAGACCATGGCAGTATGATAGAAAGGAAATACATGATAGAAGGAAGAATACCTATGCTATAACATCAAATGGGAAGAAACATATCTTGAAACCTTTGGAAGAAGAGCCTAAAAGTGAAATATGTGGCAATGCTCGAATCTGTTTAGTGGATGGAAGGAAATTTTTGGATGGATTGAGGCATGGGAACATGTGTTTTACATTGGTTCCAAAGAAGTGTGGTACCCTAATTGTAGAAGCCACCACCATAAAAGAAGAAGAACCATCGCCAGAGGGGATAACCGAATTATTGACAAAATACCAAGATATCATATAAGAGAGTGTACCTGAAGGATTGCCACCAATCCAGAGCATCAATAATCATATGGACCTTATACCTAGAGCTATTTTGCCTAACAAAGTGGCACATAGGATGACACCAGCAAAAAATGCGGAGCTAAGTAGACAAGTTCAGGAGTTGTTGAGAAAAGGATTGATCAGAGAAAATTTGAGCCCATGTGCGGTACCTACAGTATTAGCACTGAAGAAAGATGGAGAATAGAGAATGTGTATAGACTCTAGAGCAATTAATAAGATCACTATTAAGTATAGATTTCCATTGCCAAGGATGGATGATATCATGGATTGTTTGAGTGGAGTAAGATATTTCACAAAGATAGACCTAAAGAGTGGATACCATCATATCGGGATCAGAGAAGGAGATGAGTGGAAGATTACATTAAAGACAAATGAAGGATTGTATGAGTGGTTAGTGATGCCTTTTGAATTAACTAATGCACCAAGTACTTTCATGAGTTTGATGAATGAGGTTTTGAAGAAATTCTTGGGTAAGTTTGTTATTGTCTATTTGGATGATATTCTGATTTTCAGTAGAACAAAAGAAGAACATTTGTAGAATATTAGACAAGTACTTCAGAGGATAAGAGAAGAGGAATTGTTGATAAACATCAATAAGTGTAGTTTCATGAAGCAGGAATTGGTATACTTGGGATTTGTGATTTCTACAGAAGTATTGAAGATGGACCCTGAGAAAGTTAGAGCAATTGTTGAATGGCCAACACCTGTGAACATTGAAGAGGTAATATCATTTCATGGACTAGCAAGTTTCTACTAGAAGTTCATTAGGAATTTTAGTACTGTATGCACACCAATGACATACAATGAGATGTGACCGAAAGGATTTTACGTGGATAGTTGGAGCACATAAGAGTTTCGAATTGTTGAAGCAGAAAGTGATAGAGTAACCAGTGTTATCATTACCAGATTTTGATAAAGTATTTCAAGTTGATTGTGATGCTAGTGAAAATGTAATAGGAGCAATATTAAGTCAAGAAGGGAAACTAGTAGCATATTTCAGTGAGAAATTGAATGATTTAAGGAGAAGATATTTAGTTTATGATTAGGAATTCTATGCCATAATTGAAGCCTTGAAGAAGTGGAGACATTACTTGTTGCCAAAAGAATTTGTACTGTACACTAATCATCAAGCTTTGCAATATTTGAATAGTCAAGGTAATTTGAATCAGATACACATGAGATGGTAGAATTCATGCAGAGTTACACATTTGTATTGAAGTATAGGAGTGAAAAGTCAAACGAAGTTGCAAATGCATTGAGTAAAAGAAGGAGCCTGTTGACAGAAATGAGGATAAAAGTATTGGGTTTTGAAGAGCTGAAGCATATGTATGAAGACGATATTGATTTTGCAGAAGCATGGAAAGAATGTAGAGAACCTATTGTGATAGATAGAAGTAAGTGGTTGGAGTATTTCATTCAAGAGGATATGTTGTTCAAAGGAAATCAGTTGTATATACCTAGGAGTTCAATGAGAGACAATTTGATCTAGGAGAAGCATAATGGTGGATTAGTAGGACATTTTGGTATTGACAAGATAGTAGCTTTGGTAAGTGAACATTAATTGTAATGCCTCACTGAGGATTTTCTAAAAAAAATACAATACCTTATCTAAATTAAGGGAAAAGTAATGTAAAAATAATCTAATTTAAGAAATAATCAATGAAGGTATTAAAGATTTTCAACTTACTATATAAAATAATCTTATATATATTTATATATAATGCTGTAGAAGATATTTCCGTTTAATTTGAACAAAAGGTTGCAAAATTAGTTAACAATTTAACAATATTCACTCAACAAACTTACAAGAAAATATAACAAGCATGCTAAAATAATTACATTATAAAACTATTTCATATTACTAAGGATTGAAAAAAAAAACTAATCAAACAATATTAAATAGCCGTCTAACTAAACGATCCACAAAGTTATAAACTTCAAGAATTTCCATGTCTATATATATAATTTCTTCAACTACTCAAGAATATAACTACTTCTTTGAATGCATGATGATAACAATCATATTGTTACAACGACAGTGCAAGTAAAATAGATATACATCTAGGTCACCCTTTGTATCTGATTCAATGTACATTCACAATATACAATCTCAACATACATTCGCGACATACATTCTAAAGATGCTTTTGCGATATACACATGAAATGTACATTTGGTGAACCAACATGAAATTCATGCCGATATAAACCTCTGTATCTTGCAACTGAACAACTTACCAGAGAAACTACAAAAACCTACAGAACAGAAAGCAATCTAGCACTACGGAGGTCATTCCATTGATTTCGGAGAAATCTCAACCAGTGGAATGACTCCAATCTATATTCCTGTAATTAGACCAAAACATAAATTCTTTTATTCCTTCTATACATACAATCAATTCTCTCCCTCTTTGTTTGTCTGTACTCCTCAACAAACACAGACCCTACTATAAAGACTCTCAAATTGGTAGTTACATACAGTGGAAGGCGAACCGCCCTACAACCACCTCTGCCGTTCAGTTACATCCACTTAGTCAGTTCAGTTACAATGACACATATACAGATTTCAACTTTATGCCGTTACTCGGCCAACTAAGATTCAACATGGTGCTAAGGCCTTACAAACATGAAAAGACTACTTTGGTTTGGTCAGGTATGATGAGTGAGTATACAGGCAGGGAATTTGACTAGCAATAATGAGGTTCCGAGTCGAGCTTTGGTTGCCATTCTAGCTCATTTGAGAGATATTTTAGATTTGACAGGTTAAAACATTTGTCTTTGATGGGTTAAAGTTTAGATGGTTCTCCAACACTATCAGGGTCTAGATCGATCACTTATGCCCACACTTAGGTATACATTAAGCATTTTTACAAGTATATATAATTAGATGCAGGCATATACAGGGGATCTGTCATCTAGTTTGGGATTTTAATTAACTTCGAAGCAAGTGTGATTGAATATTAATGATAAGATTGGCAAGAGAAAGTATTTTTATTTTCCTCTCAGGCAAAGGATTTAGAGAATTGACAGGTGTTTGCAGGAAGAGTAGTATATGTTTATCCTTGTTTTGTTCAGCTAACACGCGAAAAGAGTTGGAAGTTTTCCCTGTGATTTCAAGTAAGACAGGTAATCTATATGGAACTAGATAGAAGAAGCCCCTCACTTGATAATAGTTGATCTAATACTATATGTCATCGAGGACATCCCAGGAGCCGGAGATCCAACAAGCCATGCAGCAATAGAATAGCAGAAGAAAGACCCTAGTATAGGGCAATGTTTGTACTTGTACCATACAAATTGTATAAGAAAGGATGAATCCTTGGTGGGCTTGACCCCGTATAAGATCTATAAATAAATAGTTTGTACTGGACTGCAAAAGTCCTGGGCTAGACCAGAGGTTTTCTTTGCTCTGTTCTTTCCTACCGGTGCCCGCATTGAACAGAGTTGTATTCTATTGTATTTTATTGCTGACTTTATATATTAATGGCCTCGGCCTTTTACCAATAAAAAAAAAAATAGATATACATCTATATTCATGATAGTCATTGCTATTAAGAGACAATCAATTATACTTATATGATGCCACAACATTCTCATTACAACGATATATATATATGTTAACATTATTAATTGTTGATAATGAAATAACCTCCATCAAAATTGAATTTAGGTTAAATATGAAAACTATATTCTAAACGTTTCATTTAAAAAAGAATACATTACAAAAGTTACAAGTGAACGCATATAAAATGATTAAAAGACTGCTTATCATTAAATAACATTGGCAATGGATTGTGGCGGTTTTATCTGCCCACAACTAGCGACACTTTTTCCATGAGGGAGTCGTGGTATACGCATCCCTTATTTGGTCGAATCATTACAATTTTTAGTGAAACAAATATGTCATTTCTTATTCTAGGAATACAATCCTAATATTGATATGTTAACAAACTTGAGCGATGGCTTAAGGCGGCTTCACAGGTTTCTAATCGCATTAATACCACAGGTGTCTGGTGTGAATAAAAATATGGGATTTGCTCAGACCTTTTTACTCTCCAAAAGATTTGTGGCACTCACAGTGAGATTTCAAACATGAGACTACATATTGATACAAGTAAATTCATATCTATAAAAGTGGTAAGGAATAGAAAAGGATCACACTGCAATCTAAGCTTGGAAGAGGGCAAATCATCATTATGCAAGGCTGTGGTAGAAAAAATTACTAACAATTACATATTATCTAAAAAAAAGATTGGGTGGATTGGCTGTGGGAGACCATCAACCACCACAAATTTATTCCTTCGAAACTTAACACTGAAATTTGATATATTATTAGTAATTCTACACAGAACTATAATACCATTAACTATTGCATAACCATAAATCACATAACAAACAAAATTTATATCTATATATTTTTACAATAACATATGTTTTGATTTGAGATAACTAAAATATGGAATCATTTGCTTACTCATCAGATTTCACATTGAGATGAAATAGACACAGTTTAATTTAATATAAATATTCATTTTGTAAGACAAAAACAATGAAGAATCAGATTACTTGAGTAGAGAGAGTTGATTTCAGATTCTCCTTTAATTCCAATATAGAAATACATCCTTCAACCTGCAACTTTGAAAATTTACAAGCAACCAAATTTGATCAGTGAATAAAAGGTAATATAATTTCTTTTATCCAAATCCTATAATAAATTGTCTATACTAAAAACTACATAACCAAAATGGGGCAACCTAGTCCTGCTCTCAACCCATCCATAGGACCGATGCTTCTAGTCCACCCCTGAGTGGGAAACAAAATCCATTTCTCTTTTCAAATATCAATGAAACCAAAAATTAGAAATAAAACTAAAGACAATAAACCCACACAAACACACATGGAATTCACTCATAGAAATCTAGTAAAGGGGAAGAAGGGGAATTCCTCTTGGGGCACAATTATAACTCCCTTTTCTTCACACAACTCCATACTCCCATTATCACAGCCAACCATACATCCTCCCAACTCCCATTCATTCTCCCAATCTCCCATCAAATTTATACTCCCATTCTTCCTTTCTCCCAACACAACCAGCCCACAACACTATCACAAACTCCACAAAACCACAAGAGAGGCTCCCCACCCTCCTTAACCCCACAGTAGGGAAGCTCTCAATTGACTTGGAGGGCAGTTCCCTTTTGCACACCCAAACCCACAAGCATTCAAACATGACAACACAGATTTTCACAACTAACACATCCCTTGGATTCAACATTCACAAAATTAACAAAACACTAAATTTTTACAAGAAAATCATTCATACCTTGGCTGTCCAAGTTAGGATCAGCCCCTCTAATTCACCAAAAAGATACACAGCTTGTTTCCAACCAACAATCCATGATCAAGCCATCTTTTTTGCCCCAAAAATCCTCTTCTTTTTCATCCAAGAAGCATTTAACAACCAAAAGAATCAAGAAAGGTCACTCTTTTCAAGAAAGCTACATCACTTTTATTTTCAAGAATGAGGAAAATGTTTCACATTTCCCTCTTTTAAAATAAAACCTTTTACCCAACTCTTTACATTCCCTTCTGACAAAATAAAACAAAATACTTCTTTTAATTCAAATAAACATATTAAAATAACACATACTTTCGACACAAACCCCCTTACAAAAATAATAAGAAATAATAAATAATTAAACAATAATCAAGATTTGAGCATATGGATTTTGTCTCTAAATTCTTAAGGAACCTAGGCCACTCTACCTGCAAAAATCTCATTGAAACATCAATATATTTTAAAAACTTATAGCCGAAGCAGTTAAACATTTATTTTCTAACATTAATTAATCACATAATCTATCATATCAAAACAATAATATTTACTTTTGCATAAATTAAACATGTAATCATTAATATTTCATAATTCATTATTTTACTAAATAAACATATTATTTCACTTTAAACAAACAAACAAACAGACAAACAAATAAATATCTAATAGGAATATAAAGCATTTATTTCTATAGTCAAAATAATAATAATACCCATAGTCCAAAATCTCAACATCAATCAAGTCCATTACACAAACACAACAAAATATTAAATCAAGTCAAAATATCTAGGATAATACTAGTTAGGCCTCACATTCTCCCTTCTAGGATCAAGCTTCCTCCTGGAAGCTATCAAAAAGATAAGGAAACAAAGATTTCATCCTGACTATATCCTCCCATGTAGGAGAAGACTCATCATAGGGGTCCCACTAGACCCTAACCTGATCCAACTGTCGTCCTCACATGGCCAACATTTATTGATCCAAGATGCAAACTAGTTTTGAAGTTAGCTGTCTATCCTGTGCCACCTGTAAAGCATCCCACTCTAGTATATGAGAAGAATCTGCTACATATTTATTAAGCATAGATACATGAAAAACATTGTGGATATGAGACAGGCTGGGTGGCAAGGCTAAGTGATATGCAACTAGGCCTATCCTCTCTAAGATCTCAAATGGGCCAACAAATCTGGGTGATAACTTAGAGCCCTTTCTGTAATGGATAGGACTCTTATGAGGTCGCACATGCAAGAAAACTCTCTCTCCAACTAGGAAATCATGATCAACTCTCCTAATGTCAGGATATTGCTTCTATCGATCCTAAGCTATTTGCAACTAATCATGAATTTGACTCACTTGCTGCTCCATATCCTGAACAATCTCATGTCCAATAGTGACCCAATCCTCAAGTGAGTCCCAACTCAAAGTCTAGTCCTACAAGGTCTACCATAAAGAGCCTCAAAAGGTGCCATCCCAAGAGAACTGTGATGTCCATTATTGTAAGAAAACTCTACTAGATACAAGTAGTCCTCCCAACGAGACTGTTGATCCACAACATACATCCTGAGCATATCTTCTAAAACCTGGTTCAATCTCTCTATCTAACCATCTGTCTCTGGATGATAAGTGGTGCTAAATTAAGTTGAGTACCTAATGCTTGCTGAAGGGTTTGTTGTCACATGAAATTGCACCCTGCTTGAATGAGATTCCAAGCATTCCAATGACACAATGGGATTGATCTCTAAGTGTGGGACTTTGCTAAATGAGATCAAACCTTCGGAGAAGGCTGGCTTCCTTGTCTAGTTATCACCTAAAACTACTGTATTTTGGGGTGAAAAGGGGAAGAAATGTGCTAAAATGAAAGATAAAGCAACAATACTTAAAAAAAACATGAAAGGGTGATGCACCCAACAGTTCTAAAGAACCTTTGCATAGATGAAGCATGCACAATATAATCAGATACAGCAAGCAAATATACATAGAATAGATGATTCTAACAGAGGTAAGGAGCAAAATGATTGAGAGGAACAAGAAATATTCACATACAACCATATGCAGATTTACACAGAGATAGAAAAATCAGCAAAAGGCATGATAGCTTTCATATATCTAAAGAAAGGCAAGGTTATAGTATGAAAAGTTCTATTTGGAAATAGGGAGAACAGAATGTTTTCAAAAAATTTCCAACCCTTATTACATCATAAGCCTCAGCTTATATAGCACTGCAAAAACTGTCCTAGGTCGGTTACCAAAATCCACGCTGGGGGCTGCAATCAGAAATATCTTCCTGAAGGGACGTCCACCTGCTAAGAGTAATGATGCAAGAGATCTAGAATAAGGGTAGGTGGGAGATATTTGGATCTTCAATGCAAACAGCTGCGTCATCGATCTGATCCTCAAAATGGTGGAGGATAACTTAGCATTGAATGCTGACAGCTGCTTGCTATATCTGTTGTAATGAATGCCCCCAAAAATCTCCATCTATTGAAAAAGTGTCACAAAACCTCCTGAAAAGCCTGCCAAATGAAAGAGGGGACGAAAACATGCAACTTTACCTCTTACAGCATGTGAAAATTTGCTAAAACGGAGGAGATACAGGCGGTCAAAGTTTTGGTCAACCGCCTGTGTATATTGCTTCTGCATCTATGTGTATATTGCTTCTGTATCTTTAACTATGTCTCGGCATATACAACCCTAAATGCAAGCTACGGACCCGAAGAATCATTATGAAACTGTTGAACCATGCCGTCGGGTCCGGGCTGTGTCTATACAAGAAACTGGGCGCCAAAACTCTTTGAGAAGACCCTGTCGGAAACAAGTGCGGAAGCTGACACGTGTCAAGCCCTGCGATGCCTTGTAAAACCGCATTAAAAGTTTGAAGTTGTCCCTCGTGACACATGTCGCAAGTCGCGGCATGATCCGCAGCAACAGAGGCTCCTCACTGGGACCCATCCTGCCTGTGCCAAACTTTGAAACAAAATAGAAACTACTGCGGAGGCCGACACTTGTCAGCTTCTGTGGCATTCTTGAGAAGTTAGGGGCCCTTTGCAGAAACATATGCGAATGATGACACATGGTGCCTTCCGCGCTTCTCCTGAGATACATAGAAACATTGCTTGAAACCTACGCGGAAGCCGACACGTGGCATCCCCCGCGTTTCTCTTGAAACATCAACAGGGACTCTTGAAACTGCAACGGATAGCGACACTTGTCGCTGTCCGCTTATCTTTTGAGAAACATATGAGACCCTCCGCAACTGACACATGGCGCCCTTTGCGCACACTTAGAACATATAAAGGGGCCCTTTGAAACTTTGGCGGAACCTGCCACTTGTCACCATCTGCGCAGAGAGAAACAAGACATAAACTTTTCAACGACCCATTTAAGACTCATGCAAAAATTGACATGTGGCATCCTCCACTTCATTCTGAGAAACATAGTAGGGGCCACCTCCTCTCTTGGCTTCACACCGAAACAAAAGAAACTTATGCAGAAGCTGACACATGTCAGCTTCCGCAGAAACCACAAGGGACATGTGGAGCGTTCCACCCCATCTTAGAAACATTAAAGGGTCTTTAGCGGAAAGCGACACACGTCGGTCTCCATGGGACTCTGAGAAACTTTACAAAAGGGAGCTCACGAAACATGGGTAGAAGCTAAGAAACTTTTAGAAACATAGCGGAGGCTGACACTTGTCTCCATCTGCGGGGCTCTTGAGTTACCTTTTATGTGTCCCTCAGGTGGCTCCACGTGGTGCCATCCACGCCACTCTCAGAAACTTAAAGAAACTGTGAGTTAGAAACTTTAAAGAAACTGTAAAGAGACTGTGGTGGAAGCCGACGCGTGGTGCCCTCCACGGCAACGTTGAAACTTTTAGAAATTACACTCTGCCATTGACATGTGTCGCAATCTGTGGCGATCATTTTCAAAAGGCCGATGAATTTTTTTTTTTTTGAGAGCCCACCAAAGGCACATTTGAACTGTCAGTTGACTGAAACTTTGATCATGCATAGCTTCTTCATTTGAACAAATTTTAGGGTGCTGTAAAAAGCAAAACTGCCTATTTTTTCAAGCTCTTTACAATGGTAAGGTTTATTAGGCAAGGCCTCTAGGAAATTTTGGCACTTTGCTTTATAGGTACCCTTTCAAAGGGATTTGCAAGGAAAATACCATGTTAACTATTTGGGTCTGGACAGAGGGAAATAAGGTTAACAGGGTTATCCAAAAGGATGAAGTGAAGATTGGATCTCTATAAGAAATAATCCTCCTCGGAACTCCATGTAGTTGAACTATGTCATGTAGAAAAACTTTGGCTACTGAGGTGACATTATAGGAAGAACACATAAGAGAAAAGTGCGCCACCTTAGTTATCTTGTCCACCATCACCATAATCACATCATGCCACGTGCGGTCAAAGGTAAACCCACAATGAAATCCATAGATATCACATCCCATTTCCACTTTGGAATAGCATGAAGGTACAATAGTCTAGTCGGATGTTGATGTTCTACTTTTACTCTTTGACACTCAAGACAACGAGTGACAAAATCTACAATATCCTTCTACATTCCTACCCAAATATATAGCTTCTGAAGATTGACATGCATTTTCTTTACACCAAGATGAGCCGCATTAGGTGCTCTATGAGTGTCGGCTAAAATCAAACCAATAATATCACCGAAAGGAGGAACATAGATATGCCCATGATGTTAAAGCAACCCATAAGCATCAACTAAATATCCCTCAAACTTGTCCTTCAAAGGACTTTGAAACTAAATAATCTCATGATATAATGTATCCTGAGGCAACAACTCTAGAATATGTCCCGTGAGATCTGTCTTGACTGTCAAAGCTAGCAACTCATGTCTTCTCCTACTAAGGGCATCAGCTACAACATTTTCCTTCCCCTTAATGTATTAAATCTCAAAATCATACTCACACAAGAATTCCATCCATCTGCGCTACCAAGCATTCAAATTAGGCTGAGAGAAGATGTACTGCAAACTCTGATGATTAGAATGCAACTCGACTCTATGCCCAAGAAGAAAATGTCACCATTTTGTTAAAGCATGAACTACTACAATCAACTCCAAATCATGTGTAGGGTAATTAAGCTCATGATTCCCCAACCTACAAGACTCAAAGGCTATCACACAACCCTCCTACATGAAACAATTCCAATACCCTCGATTAACGCACCTGTGCAAACAAAAAAATCACTAGTAGGATCTGCAATAGTTAAAATAGGTGCACTAGTGAGTTTCTCTTTTAGAATTTGAAAAGCTCTTTTGCACTAATCAGAACAAAGAAATTTCTTACCTTGCCTCTAGAGAGAAGTAATTAGATGAGAAATCCTGGAGAATCCTTCCATGAATCTTCTGTAGTAACCGGCTAAGCCCATGAAAATTCTTACCTTAGCTACATTAGTGGGAGTGGGCCATTCCAAAATAGCCTAAATCTTAGAGGGATCCATTGAGATTCCATCTCCTGAAATAATATGCCCTAGATACTAAATTTCTGTCTGAAAGAATTCACACTTAGAAATGTTTGCATATAATTGATTCTCTCTTCGCGGAGGCATCCCAGAAAGCTGAGAAGGAAATACATCAACAAACTCTCGAAGGATAGGATGATCATCTAAGGAAGTATCGGGTTGTCCTCTGATCGGTCACTAATGGAAATGGCAAAGAATTGGCATCCTTTTCTCATACATTGCTTGAGCTGCATGGCTAAAATCATCCTAAGCGACACAAGTCTCTTAATACTTAAGACTACCACCTTTTTGCCCATATCATCTAAACACTCTACAGACTTGTGTCAAAAATTTAATTTGGCCTCATGATAATTCATCCAATTGATACCCAAAATTATATCATATGATCCCAATGGTATTACCTTGAAATTTGTTTTGGTAGAAAAAGAGCTAAGCTCTAATTGGCAATCCCAAACCAAAGAATTGACAGACATCCTAGCACCAAAAGCTAACTCAACATCCTAATTAACATTTTTCTTAGTAGCCACCAGGCCACACTTCTCCATTCTAGATGGGGAAATAAAAGAATTTGTAGCTCCAGAATCAAAAAGTACAAAGACAACGACCTTACCAATTTTACCAGGAACCTCTATTACAAAAGCTTGATGGCCTGCTTATCGATTATCAATAGCTGTAAAGACTCGATGAGATCTACCCGTATCTCCCATTGTAGGCTCCGATGCTACCGCTTGTTGAATCCCTGAAGTTGCATTTTTCTAAAAACATTCCCAAGCAATGTGTCCCCTACCTCTACAGTTATAACATGGTCCCTTAGGTGGTGCCAGAAATTGAAAAAATGATCTACTGGAGCTAGCCTGACTACCATGAGAACTTTGATGAGGGTGAGATGATCCAACAAATTGTGTCTAAGTTCTTTGATCTCCTCTTTGTGATGGAACTTGCCAAGACCTGACCTAACCTCCTTGAGCTGACTTTGTTGTGACTACTGTGGTGCCAATCTAGTAGGAAAAGAGTTTGCCCTACCCCCACTCCTAGGAGGTACAAAAGAGCATAATTGATTGCGGTTCTGCTGAGATGGATTTTGATGATGATCGTGATGCTTCGGTTGGATCTCCTCTGTAATAAGCGCTTTCTCTACTTCCTGTCTCATAGTAGTAGGCTTAGATAACCATACAAATCCTACGATGCTATGATTAAGCCCTCTGATGAAATGGTTTACAATCAACTTTTCATCCTGAATGTAGTCAACATACTATGATAACTCAAAGAATGTATTCTCATACTGAGCTATGGTAAGTCCCCTATGTTGAAGATCATGAAATTCATCTATTTTTTGCTACCAAAAATGATCTAAAATGTATTTCTTCTTGAATATATCCAAGAAAGCTTCCCAAATAATATTCTCTAGAGTCAAATGCCTTTTCCTCTCCTCCTATCACCACCAAGTATCTGCATTATCCTTGAGTAGGTGTATTTCCAATCTAGCCTTAAGATTACTCCCATAGGTTTTTAGTGCAAAACATTTCTCAAGACTAATCAACCAAGATTCTACCTCTGATCCATCGGTAGAACCAGAAAAGTGTTGTGGTTGATGTCTAAGGAAATTTTGAATCAACTTATCAATGTCAACAGAAGCCTCCTTCTCTACTTGAGTGTTATGAGGAGGAGGTGAATAATGCCTTGATTCTCCTTCCTTAGAATGCTATGCACCTCCCCGGAGAGGACTTGTACTATGCTCTTAGGGAATAGAATGTTATCCTTCTAAATGATGTTGACCTTGATTATTAGGCAAAGGAAATCTCTCCTAAATAACATCTACCAAGTTTTTCAAAGCCTGAAGAATTTAAGGCCCATGATCTAATGGCTCCATGGAATGGTCTGATTCAGATGGCGCAGAATGGCTATGCCTTCATTGAGGAAACATGCTACACACAAGAAACGAGTTTACATTACTAATATATTTTACCCCAAAGCTCCCAAGTGTTGCAACCTAGTGCTCTGATACCTATGTAATGCCTCACTTAGGATTTACTAAAAAAATACAATACCTTATCTAAATTAAGGGAAAAGTAATGTAAAAATAATCTAATTTAAGAAATAATCAATGAAGGTATTAAATATTTTCAACTTACTCTATAAAATAATCTTATATATATTTATATAATGATGTAGAAGATATTTCCATTTAATCTGAACAAAAGGTTGCAAAATTAGTTAACAATTTAACAATATTCACTCAATAAACTTACAAGAAAATATAACAAGCATGCCAAAAGAATTGCATTATAAAACTATTTCATATTACTAAGGATTGAAAAAAATAAAATTAAATAGCCATCTAACTAAACGATCCACAAAGTTATAAACTTCAAGAATTTCCATGTCTATATATATAATTTCTTCAACTACTCAAGAATATAACTATTCTCTGAATGCATGATGATAACAGTCACATTGTTATAGTGACAGTGCAAGTAAAATAGATATATATCTATATTCATGATAGCCATTACTTTTAAGAGACAATCAATTATACTTATACGATGCCACAACGTTCTCATTACAATGATATATATATCAACATTATTAATTATTGATAATGAAATAACCTCCATCAGAATC
This sequence comes from Cunninghamia lanceolata, assembly GCA_027924645.1. NCBI lineage: Eukaryota > Viridiplantae > Streptophyta > Pinopsida > Cupressales > Cupressaceae > Cunninghamia > Cunninghamia lanceolata. The sequence continues at coordinate 3,123,897 of BSBN01000506.1, forward strand.
AAATTTAGGTTAAATATGAAAATTGTGTTCTAAATGTTTCAGTTAATAAAGAATATATTACAAAAGTTACAAGTGAACGCATATAAAAATGATTAAAAGACTGCTTATCATTAAATAACATTGGTGATGGATTGTGGTGCTTTTAGCCACCCACAACTAGCCACACTTTTTCCATGAGGGAGTCATGGTATACGCATCCCTTATCTAGCTGAATCATTACAATTTTTAGTGAAACAAATATGTCATTTCTTATTCTAGGAATACAATCCTAATATTGATATGTTAACAGACTTGAGCAATGGCTTAAGGCGTACTTCATAGGTTTCTAAGTGCATTAATACCATGGGTGTTTGGTGTGAATAAACATATGGGATTTTCTCAGACCTTTTTACTCTCCAAAAGATTTGTGGCACTCACAACGAGATTTGAACATGAGACTACATATTGATACAAGTAAATTCATATCTATAAAAGTGGTAAGGAATACAAAAGGATTGCATGTTAATCTGAGCTTGGAAGAGGGAAAATCATCATTATGCAAGGCCATGGCAGACAAAATTACTAACAATTATATATTCTTTAAAAAAAAGATTGGGTGGCTCGGCTGTGGGACATCGTCGACCACCACAAATTTCTTCCTTCAAAACTTAACACTGAAATTTGATATATTATTAGTAATTCTACACAGAACTATAATACCATCAACTATTGCATAACCAAAAATCACATAACAAACAAAAGTTATATCTATATATTTGTACAATTTATCATATGTTTCGATTTGAGATAACTACAATATGGAATCATTTGTTTACTCATCAGATTTCACCTAGAGATGAAATAGACACAGTTTACTTTAATATAAATATTCATTTTGTAAGACAAAAACAATGAAAGAATTAGATTACTTGAGCAGAAAGAGTTGATTTCAAATTCTTCTTTAATTCCAATACAGAAATACATCCTTCAACCTGCAACTCTGAAACTTTACAAGAAACTAGATTTGATCAGCAAACAAAAGGTAATATAATTTCTTTTATCCAAATCCTATAATAATTTGTCTATACTAAAAACTACATAACCCAAATGGAGCAGCCTAGTCCTTCTCTCCACCCATCCATAGGACTGATGTTTCCAGTCCATCCCGAGTGGGAATCAAAATCCATTGCTCTTTTCAAATATCAATGAAACCACAAATTAGAAATAAAACTAAAGACAATAAAACCACACAAACACACATGGAATTCACTCACAGAATTCTAGTAAAGGGAAAGAATGGGGATTCCTCTTGGGGCACAATTATATTTCCCTTTTCTTCACACAACTCCATACTCCCATTATCACAGCCAACCATACATCCTCCCAACTCCCATTCATTCTCCCAATCTCCCATCAAATTTATACTCCCATTCTCCATTTCTCCCAACAAAACTAGCCCACAACACCATCACAAACTCCACAAAACCCCAAGAGAGGCTCCCCACGTTCCTTAACCCCACACAAGGGAAGTTCTCAATTGACTTGGAGCCTAGGGAGTTCCCTTTTGCACACCCAAATCCACAAGCATTCAAACATGACAACACAAATTTTCACAATGACTAACACATTGCTTGGATTCAACATTCACAAAATTAACAAAACACTAAATTTTCACAAGAAAATCATTCATACCTTGGCTGTCCAAGTTAGGATCAGCCCCTCTAATTCATCAAAAAGATGTACAACCTGTTTCCAACCAACAATCCATGATCAAGCCATCTTTTTCGCCCCAAAAATCCTCTTCTTTTTCATCCAAGAAGCATTTAACAGCCGGAAGAATCAAGAAAGGTCACTCTTTTCAAGAAAGCTATAGTACTTTCATTTTCAAGAATGAGGAAATTGATTCACATTTCCCTCTTTTAAAATAAAACCTTTTACCCAACTCTTTACATTCCCTTCTCACAAAATAAAACAAAATACTTCTTTTAATTCAAATAAACATATTAAAATAACATATACTTTCGACACAAACCCTCCTTACAAAAATAATAAGTAATAAATAATTATACAATAATCAAGAATTGAGCATATGGATTTTGTCTCCAATTTCTTAAGGAACCTGGGCCACTCTACATGTAAAAATCTCATTGAAACATCAATATATTTTTATAACTTATAGCCGAAGTAGTTAAACATTTATTTCTAACATCAATTAATCACATAATCTATCATATCAAAACAATAATATTTACTTTCGTGGAAATTAAACATGTAATCATTAATATTTCATAATTCATTATTTTACTAAATAAACATATTATTTTACTAAATAAACATATTATTTTATTTTAAACAAACAAACAAACAAACAAACAAACAAATAAATAAATATCTAACAGGAATATAAAGCATTTATTTCCATAGTCAAAATAATAATAATATCCATAGTCCAAAATCTCAACATCAATCAAGTCCATTACACAAACACATCAAAATATAAAATCAAGTCAAAATATCTAGGATAATACTAGCTAGGCCTCACTTTATTTTTGGCCTTGGATATATAAGGATGTAAGGAAATTTGATCAGAGTTTTAGAGTATGTCAAGTTGCAAAGGGGAGTAGTTAGAATACTTGATTGTACAAGTCTTTGATAGTACCAGAGTGACCTTGGGAAGATATAAGCATGGATTTCATATTAGGTTTGCCAAGAACACAGAGAGGACATGATTCTATATTTGTAGTAGTGGATAGATTTTCAAAGATGGCTCATTTCATTCCTTGTAAGAAGATAATTATGCAGTGCATGTTGCTGACCTATTTTTCAAGGAGATTGTGAGGTTGCATGGATTACCAAATAGTATAGTTTCTGACAGGGATACAAGATTAATTGGATATTTTTGGAGAACATTGTGGAGGAAGATGAAGATAGAACTAAAGTTCAGTTCAACATTTCACCAACAAACAGATGGACAGACAAAAGTGGTAAATATGAGTTTGGGTAACTTGTTGAGATGCTTGGTAGGAGATAAGGCAGGGAAATGGGATATAATTCTACCATAGGCAAAATTTGCATACAATAACTTAGTAAACTGAAGTACATGGAAGACACCATTTGAGATTGTGATAGGAGTACAACCTAGAGGAGTTGTAGAGCTGAGAGGCATCAATATGGACAACAAAAGAAGTGCAAAAGCAGAAGAATTTGCAGGATACATGGAGACAATACACAATCAAGTGAGGAAGAATTTAGAGGAGATGAATAGTAAGTATAAGGAACAAGCAAATGAGAAGAGGAGACATAAGGATTTTTTTGTTCAAGATGAAGTCATGGTATATCTCAAAAAGGAGAGATTTATAGTAGGGACATACAACAAATTGAAGATGAGGAAGTTTGGACCATGTAGGATTCTTAAGAAGTTTGATTCAGGAAATGCATATGAAGTGGAGTTATTAGAGACATTTGGTATATCACCTATATTCAATATTATAGACCTATATCAGTATCATGAAGGAGAATCAGGTGACAACATTGAAGTTGGATTGAAAGATTAGTTACCAAAGAAACAACCAAAGTAGATCAGAGCAAATTTTGGATAGCAGAATTGGACACAACACTAGAGGCAAGCAATACAAAGAGTACTTAGTCAAGTGGAAAGGAAGACCAGCAGAGGATTCATCATGGATTTCTCAAGTTGAGGTAGACCACATTCATTTTCCTCTAGCCCCAGTAAAGTGAGGGACTCACTTTTCAAACAACCCTGGGTGTCTGATGTAGGAGCATCCCAGGTTACAGAGCAATCTTGCATCAACCAAAAATATTTTCTTTCTTTTCTTTTCTGGAATTTCATTTACATTTTAGTTGTAGTTCAGTCATTTGCAGTTTTAGTATTTTCTACCGCATTCTACCACATCTTCATTCTAGATCTCACGAAGCAAGATTTAGCTTCTACACTATGGAATCTACAACATATTTAGATTTCATGATATTTGGATTCGTTTGCAGAGAGATATCACTATAAGAATATCATCAGCATTCACAAAATAGAGCAATCAACATTCAGTTTGATCATACAAGGTTTATGAAGTAATCTCATGACTTGCAACGCTAAATGGAACATCACACAAGACAATTTGGGACAAGATAAACCTTTAGTGAGAACTGCAACACATTTCATGCATTTGCGGAGCATTACCATGACTTGTAGGCCGACCTACATGTTTCATCAAGCATTGGGGTTTGAAATCTCTTAATGCTGATGCTGAGCATTCTATGAGTTGGAGGATGATATATATACATTCATGAGATGCATTAAGAAAGTAGTCACTGATATCTGATAATAGAATAGAAGAAAAAGTTCTTTTTTAGAGGCACTTCAAAGCCATATCTTTCATGTATGTTGTAATTTGGAAAACAAGCCTATAATGTTTGATTGTAGCCCACATGTTACCTATATATAAGCATTGTAATTGTCTGATATATTTAAGAATTCTCAAATTCTTGTCCTTACTAGTTTTATCATATCAAAGATTGTAACAAATTCACCATAAGCTATCAAAAGGAATATATGGAGGCCTTAGGAAGGCCCTAATACCAATCTAGGGCAATTCCTTTAAGGGTCTTTGGAAATATTCTGGCAACAACTCCATCCTAGGGGAGGAGTTCCCTTAGAGTTTTTGTGTATGCTTTGATGTGGGAGTTTGGGTCTCGCCCCCCCTTGAATTTTGGCAAATCAGGAAGGGAACGTAGTAACAAAATGCTATGAAGATTAAAGTCAAGAGGTTTCTTTAAGTACTATAGATAAGTCCTTGAGAAGGGGTTTTGAGAAGTTGACATTGCTCCTACAAACATAAGCCCCATGGTTGGGACCTGTGAACTAGGTTGATTTTGCATTTGAATGTTTGTTTGATATCCAAGTATGATTGAATAAGTTGGCTGTGCATTTATTAGTTGATATGCCAGAGGAGTCATATAATTTTGTGCCATGAAAACTCCACTAGGTTGCATGTTAAAAATGTGTTATTGTAGAGGTGAAAAAGTCTAATTACTAGTGTTCTGAGAGTAGAAGTTTGGATAGGGGGTTTTAGGTTGCTCCTTGGTTTTGTTTGATCCTGGTGGTGAAAGGATTTGTTTGGATTTTGGGTCTTTTCATAGTTTTGTCTTGCTAAGGTTGTTCGACACCTTTAGCCTCAAGCATCCTAATCCATTGGACCAAGGTATCTATAATGTTGGTCAATGTTGTAGCTTTTGTTCTTTGAGTTTCGCCAACTTGTGGTGGGTTTTATTGCATTTGGTTAACCCCATTTGTTCATTCTTCAATAATTTTTTTTGATAGAGATTAGAGTGTTGTAGATCATTTAGCCTAATAGGACGTGGAGTGCTTCCTGAGCCTCATTAGATTCTTGTAAGTTTCTTTCCAAGAGACTCACCTCATTGTCCATTTGGGTGGTCATTTCCCTATAACTTGTAATAGGTTGATTATGTTGGTGTATTTCAGATTGAAGGAGCATTCAACATGCTCTACCTTGGTTGGGATGATTGGGTTGAATGATTGTTTCATGATTCCAAGTTGGGTTATTGAAAGTCAAGAAATTGTGGGGCTCTTGATGGTCCCCTTTGAATCAAAGTCTTCCTAGTCATAATGGTTTGAAATTGGAGCTTGTGGGTTTGATAGAGTGTAACTATAAAATGAAAGAGAAAGAGGTTCATTAGAGGGGACTTTCCCTTGAACCATGTCTAATTTTTTCATATTTTGGGGGTACAAAAAGCACTAAAAAATAAGTGGAATGATTGAGAGAGAGAGAGAGAGAGTTTACCCAAAAGGATTTTCTCTTCATGTTGAGTTCACCAAATATGTGATGTTCGGAATTGACCCAAGCATGATGCAATTTATTCAAACCTCGATGCAACACATGGAACCACACCCTTCCTAGAAGCACCTACCCAATCACTCCCGCTCTGGTAGCAGGAGGCAATTGAGTAATGGTGGGATCAAGGGGTTATTTTATTTGTAGAGAAGTAGAACATCATGGATGGTGGTTGCATTTTTTGTGTGTGTAGTTGACGATTGTGATTCTCATGGTTTAATTGACAAAGTTGAGATTGCCATTCCCTATCTATCTTATGATTTCTATCTCTTGTCTTGTTTCTTCATAAAATTGGTTTACGATTTGGACTTAAATCTATAATATCCTTAGAATGTGGGCCCTAATTGTGTCACACTCTATTTTTTGAAGTTCTATTTGTTGTCGAATGCTTTCCTTTGTAGATTTTTCTTGAGTTGCTAGGTTTTCCTTTATCTCTTCTAAGATTGTTTTCATCCAATCTTCTCACTCCATGGAACATTGAGTACAAATGTTGAATTGAAAAATATGGAAGACTTGTCTTTTTTTTGTTTTAGTTTCATGTGTTATGTGCCTCATTATGAGATTGGGGACTTTCCTTTTCACTTGAATGTTATCGATAGATCATTGTGTTTATCGTATGCCTTGTGATGAGATCAAGGGTTTTCCCATTTGATTAAATGTTTTAAAGTTGTGCGCCTCATGATGAGATTGAGGGATTTCCTCTTTGTGTGGTGTTTTCCTCTTTGTGTGGTGTTTTCAAAGTTTAATGAGTTTGTAAATGCAATTATCCTAAATGGATGAAACTTTTCTTTTTGTTTTTTTCCTAACTTTTAAATATGATCTAATTATTCCTTACTTGAAACTAAAATCTCTTATGGATGCAAATCTAAAATGAATTTTTCCTAGATGCAATTTTATATTGTTTGTCTTTTTGTGGTATGATTTTGGATGTTAATTACTATAATGAAATCAGAATACATCTATTCAAAAATAACATGAAATAGAATCTAGAACTAGCAAATCAATACAATCTAATCTAACTAAGAGAAAAAAAAGAATTTTACTTTCTCAGGGGAAAGAGAATTTGCTAATTACTACTCTAAACTACCCTTTTAAATAAAAAATAAATTATAAATGAATGATGGGCATTGGTGTCAGGGTTTTGTCCTGAGAGATTCACTATCATCTATCTTCATCTCTACAACAATTAGGCCCCCCATTTGATGACAAGAAAAAAGACAAGTATGTGAAGGAAATTAGGAATGATTGAAGCTTTGAAGTTTTGATAACAAAAAGGGAAAATACTCTCAAAGTCACATGTGAGCATAAAATTATATGGTGGCTATAATACAAGTAAGGAAATTAGCCTCCTCTAAAACAAGAGAGGAGGGGAATTTATAGGTTGATAAGCAACACAAAAGGTGGGGCTTAATTGGGAGAAAACTATAGAATTGATTGGAAGATCATAGAGACCAATGGGGAGAAGATGAGATTGATTTTGAGATCAATGGGGATTGATTGGGAGTGAACAAAAAATTGATTGGGAAAAGAAAAATAGTTTGGGGGAGTGGTGGTTCAATCATACAAGAGAGCACTCTTAATCAAAAACAAAAATAGAAGTAAACTAGGTAGAATTGAAACAAATCACATATGCTAAAAGATGACAAGGGCAAGTTGACTAGATGACTCTACAACTTAAGTGCTAGTTTCCTAGGTGACCCTAAGGTCTCTCAAGCGAACCTTTAGTTGAGGATCTATAAAGGGTTATTCAACACATACAAGGTCCTAAAACTCAGTTTGGAGGTTGGAAAGGATGGTCAAGGGGATAAATAAGATAGAGGATGCATCATCAAGTACAAAAATGTTGAGAGAAGTGTAACTCACACCTTTGAGGGCCATGAGATGGACTATGAAATCATCATAGGATTGCCATGTTTGCTAGTGTGTGTTTTTAGTCCTGACAAGTGCAAGCAGGGATCCAAATTTTTGGTATCCTTTGTAGAAATTGAAACCCTCACTTGATGATAAGGAAATGATTGGGATCCTATGGAAAATTAGGAGTTATATGGAAGATTAAAGAGGGTTAGAAGCTTTTGCAAGTAAAATGGGAGAGGTACACAGTCATGTGGAAGCATAAGATGCTTCAGAAGAATTTTAACAACATAAATGATAGAGTTTCTAAGGTTGATTGAAGAGAATGAGACCCTCTTGTAGAAAAAATCCAAGTTGTAGTAGTACACAACCTCCTCTAAAATTAAAGGGAGAGGAGGTATTCCTAGCAGGAGAAACAACACCAATGGTGGGATTGATTAGGAGATCATATGAGATTGATTGGAAGAGGACTAAATAGTTGATTAAGAGTTAAGAGGAGAGGAGAATCAATCAAAGAGAGTAATGGTTTAGTCAGATTGGAGAGAACTCTCAATCACAAGTAAAAATGAAATCAAACTAGCCAAAACTGAAAGAAATCACACATGTCAAAAGAAAACAAAGTCACTTAACAAATGAGAAAACTTAAAATAACATAGAGTGGGTGACACAACACCCACATAAAAGGGAACCCCACCAAAAGGAGGCACATGGAGACAAGCCCACCATAAAGAGGGGGATCATGGAGTGCTCCATGACTTGGAAGTGAGCATGAGTGTGGATTCCACTCATCCCATGTCCCCCAAGCTTCCAATTTTCGTCACTTAACCTCACCCCCAAGTTGAGGTGACCCTATGGCAGTTAACCCAAGGTTAACCTAGTCAAAAAGGTCCCTAAACCCAAGGGGTACAACCTAGGGTTGTTTTAAACCTAGTTAGGACTCCCAGAGTCAATTAAAACACAAAATAAAGGGTCTAAAAGAATTACAATTTAAACAAGATTAAAAACATCATTACTTACATCACTTATCATAATAAAAGTAAATCAAAATATAATATACTTTTTATGTTTATTTTAATGGTAGCCATATTATTTGTATTTTTAAATGGATTTACATTTTATGTTTATGTTTATTTTTTTATTTTTTTTAAATTTCTAATATTCCAAATTCAAATGTAGTGACATTATGACAATAGTCTTGAAATGTGAAGTCAAAACTCAAATGTGGGTTGTGACAGTCACCCCTTTTGCCAAGGTAGGTTGGCAAGGGGACCCTACAACTTAAGGGTAGGTCACTTGGGAAACCATCTAGTTGAGGATCTACAAAATGGTTTCTAGTATGCACAAAGACTTAGAACTCGATCTAGGGGATGAACACAATGGAAAAGAACTACATAGGTTGAGGGGAGACATAATTAATCATGAAAATTGCTGAGAGGATATAATTCATACCTTCATGGCTCATGAGTTGGATGTCCAAATTTTCATTGGATTGCATGTCGGCCCATGCAATTTTGGACATTTACAGGTCTAGGTGGATTCTCCCCATTACTTGTTTGAAAAATTTATTTTTAATGATTTTTGTGTGGTGCTTATGGTATGCTTATGGTTCACTGTTGGTATTGTGTGAAGAATGGGTTATGGTGTGTCTCAATAAAGAAAGTGGAATATCCATTTCCTTTCCTTTCTTGAGTGTCCTTTGACTTTCACATTTGTCCCTCTTTTATATAAAGGTTGGCTAGATCCCTCTTATGACTTGAGGATGCCATGAAGCTTAGAGCTACTACCTAGATTTGGAGGAATATTTCATCTTTTTGAGACAATTAGAGCTAGATGGATCTTTCATATCTTAAAAAAGGTAATGTGGCATCACCTACTTTGGAATTATGTTTGCCTAGTTTATTTAAATCATCATTTTAATATCAACCACTACATATTTTGATCAACATCCCTATGTTTAGAAAAGAACTTGTATTGTAATTTCTTTTGTCCATATTGGAACTATCTATGAAATTATTTTTTCAAAACAAAAGGAGACAATGTGAGATGTAATGAATAGTTGAAGTAAATAAAATATGTAACACACTCATGAACACACACACACACACACACAACATGTGCGAGATTTGGGAGTATAATTATTAAGAGATCTAAATATCAATTCTAGAAGTTAGCATTATTTGCCACTCAAATGCTTAGGAAACCATTCATATTTAATGGAATTTCCATTACAATCTTCCCTCCCTCTCCAACTTCTCCTTTATCACCTCCTACATCATAAATCCTTCTCTTGGTTGCAGTCGCCATTAGTCCTCTTGCAGATCTGCAAACAAAATAGAATGGAAACCACAACAAAATATAATAATAACAATAACAATTTTTTAGGGTTTTCCCCTTAGCCTTAGCTCACAAAATGCCATTAAATCTCTTTAAGACATTACAATATGGTATAAAGGAATTACATTTAAGTTTCATTTCTTTTTTCTTTTGAACTAGTAAATTATAGGTACATAGGATTGATTCTAACATGATTAAATTGATAGGTTTTGGAAATATATTGTTTATAAATATTATTTGTTATGGGATGATTTTGGGTTTTTATTGGTGACAATTTAAGTGAGTGCACATAGTGAGGTGAATTTTATTTAATTGTTTAGGTATATTTGTATGGTGTAGTTGCAAACTAGTATAGGTATCTTAAATACATCTATCTAAAAAAAAGAGATATTAATTTGGAGTTAGTTTTATTTTATTTAGATTTATTTTATTTTATTTTTTCTTAGTAAATGCATCCATGGGGGATGCTCCCTATATTAAAGCTTAACCAAAAAAACTTAACAGTAGCAACTTAATTACAATATGATTACTCTAGGTAGGAACACAAGCTTGGAACAATTTATCAACTAAAAGTTACAAACAAAATTGAAATAGGTATACATAATAGCTATATGACATACTAACTATATCATTGTGGGTCTTACACTGGCATCCAATCTTCTTCTGCAACCTCTGCTTCAACATTCACAAAATTTTGCATCTAGTCACCACCGTCTGTGTCCTTCATGCCTAGAACCTATTTTATAAATCCCACCGCCTTATCCACCTTCTACCTCCCACCAAGGAATTACCCCTTCCTATTGGACGTGATAAACAGATGCCAAACAACCATATCTCCACATTGATTAAGCATGTGAAAGTCTTTCGGGAGGGGGACTCTGTCTCCATATCTTTCCATTGCGAAGACCTCATCCAAGCCTCCCAAAAATATCTTCTTGATGAAGACCTTTAAAATAAGAGCAACATCCTCCTTTATCTCCCCAAAATCCAAAAGGGTACCCATGAACATAGAGGAGAAATCTATGTTGACCCTATATCAGTGGTCAACTATCAAGAACTCATCTCCCAAAATCTAGTGGAATGCCAAAAGAAGGATGCCATTTTTTGTTTTGATGATGCTTTGTAGCCATTTCTCAGAGACCATGCCAAGAAAGACCATTTTTCTCTGAGGATGAGTGAGTCTAATCAGAGTGTCCATGATTTTACTACTAAACAAAAAAATTGAACCAATGAACACAAAATAAAAGTCTTACTTATCCTTGCCAAATACATCCTTTGTCGGCTAAGCAATGCACTGGCAAAGGACCAAAATAATGTCTTCACCATTATTCACTTGCACTTCCCACATTCTTTTAGAAGATTCCAAGTGAATCAAGCCAACTAAACAATAAATACCATATAGATTACAATGCAATCCAACTATGTGCCAACTGCTAGTGGTCACATCCACAATGAGCTCAACCTACCTATTAATCGCCGAGTTGGCCAACTCATCCACCTTTGAGTTGTCCTCTCTAAAGACATGGTTTAGAGTATGGTCCTCAAAATTCCCTAACAATTCAATGATCTCCTCTAAGAAGGAATTGCACTTCCAACATGGGACCTTTCTTGTCTTGACTACGTTTATGACTATGGAGGAGTCTCCTTTGATTGCCAAATTCTCAATACCCAAATTTATTCTCTCTTGGAGACCCAATATTAGAGCTTGAAATTCAGCCATGTTATTAGTTCCATTACTCAACCTCTTTGATGCTTTACAAATCACCTTTGCATTCCAGTCCCTCACTATACACCCCACCCCTGAAGGTCTTAGTTTGCCCTTAGAGGCGCCGTCAAAGTTTAATTTGAACCATTTGGCCTTAGGGGGAATCTATTTTGCTTCCATTCACAACATTTGGGACTTATCTCTTCCATCCTCATTAACAGGGGATTTAGATTTATTTTATTACCTCACACACAAATTTTAATTTTAATTTAACAATTATTTTATTTTATTACATTGTTTACTTTATTTTTATTTAAAGAGTTATTTGATTTTTGTATGTAAATTTTAATTTTACTTTTAAAAAAACTAGTATTCTTTATTCCAAAATTATTTTTATTTTGAAAAGTGTAGTAGATGTTATACTTTTATATGTTACTTTTTTTTAAAAGTTTAAATTTATATTTTTTTTAATGTTTAATTATATATCGGTTGTGTTTTGATTTTTATGTACACCAAAATTTCCATGTGCCTCAATGATTGGGGATTTGTAAGAGATTTAATGTTTTTACAAGCCCTATATTATATATAAATCATATCATAAATAACATAAATATATAAATAAATTTTTAATGTCATTCAAAATTAGTATATGGTTAGACGTGTAATCATGGTTTGGTTTTGTATGTATGTATGTATGTATGTATGTATGTATGTATGGAAGGAAGGAAATGTTAATTCTTTGTAATATTGTAGGGCTTTGTATAAATTTCAAAAATGGCATTACTTTTGTATGATATTTAAATTACTTTAGATTATAAGTGCATTGAAATTGATTTTAAATGCATGCTAGTTAAGTAATTAAAGTTCAACGATACATTTACTCAACTGAAATTGAAACGTAGTTTCGTTCTCCTTGGTTGCATGCAAATAACCAAGAGGAGAGGAAAGATACCTTCAGTTGTGTTAAATATATTAATAGAGAATTCCTTCATGTTGCATCTAATTAGAAAATATATTAGTTGTGTTTTTGGTTGCATTGGTTTGTGGCAATCCCTCCCTTCACTCAAGAACTGAATTTAAAATGATAGTGTGTTGGTGTTTTTTCCTGTGACCTTCAATCCTAAGGAGAAACACACAACCTGAACCAGGGGACAAGGGGTTTAGGAAAAGGAATCTGTACTATCAACAGACTAAAGACAAGAAAAGGCCAATAGACAAGGCTATAAACATAACCTTATGCTCTTTGAGCTCCACAGGACTCAGGAGGGTGTACCTATTTTGGGCCTAGACTTATGATAAAACTTGCGCTAGATAACTCACTACAGGCCTATTGGAAGTGGATGGTTCTTAGATGTATGGTAATGTGGTGTTTTATTTTCAACCCAATTCAAGTATATCCCCATGCATTGAATAAAACTAAGAACTAAATACATAGCAATACCTTCATCTCAAGTAAGGGTTACAACTATATAACTTTAGAGTATAACCCCTTTGCATCCATTAATTTCCATGAAGATGTAGAAAACTCAACAATAAATAAACATGTAAAGGAAAGATTTATCAGATTTAAAGTTGGTGATTCCTTCTAGGGTTGGCACAGAGAAACAAGCTGGACTAGAGCCTTATCCATTGTGCAGAATCCAAATACAAATGACCCATCAGACAATAACATGAAATGCAACATCAGTGACCTACTAACCATTATTGCCTTGCAATAATGAGGCCTCTAATGGAGATGCATAAAACATTCTTAGTAATCCTAATTGAAGCACATTATCCCCATTATGTGATTAAAAGCAAAATTAACTTGTTCTTTGAACAAGATCCATTAACCAAACATTTACTGCAGAAAATGTGCAACAAAAACCATCACAATCTTTGATTATTTTGATTGAAGAAATAAAGTGTACATTCTAGTAGACATTTCTGCATGACATGATTTGATTTCAACTACAAATTGAAATGCATGTCATTTTCTAAACATATAATTATAGTATTTGAAAGCTGAAACTTAAAGAACTCTATAGCCTAAGTAGAAAATTAGTAAAAATTACAGACTCCCAGACCTAGAGAAATTGGAACTCCCCCTCCTTAATGGCCTTGGATTCCCATTTATAGAAACATGGGAGCAAACAAGCTACAGGCCATGTACAGATGTCACATTTTCATTTGACAAACAGCATAATGCCAAAGTAACCATCCTTAACCACTAAGGCACACCCTTCTACAACAAATCATCACCTTCGGCAAATAGGAGAAATTAATTTTGTCTTGTATGCTTCCTTGCTCTTTGTGTGGAGACCAACATGATACTAATAGGTGGGACTTTGTTAGATGCCTTTTTAACCTCCACCACCTCGACCATCCAGATACTTGTTCCCACTACAAGCATCCTCTGCCTTTCCTTCCCAGCTGCACACGAAGAAGGAAGAATACCTACCAGGGACAGTCATTGAAGGAAGCATAGGATCCAGGAAATCCTGCCATTAAGCCCAGTCCCAGGCAGAGGCAAGTGACTCCTCATCTTTCAATGGGAGGTTTCCAACCACCCCATCCAGACAGAAACCAGAGGAAGCCACTCATACATGGTGTTGGAAACACCAACAATCCAAGTAAAGAGGAAGCAACAATTGTCATAACTTGCCCCTCCACTTCTGCTTGTTTCATCTAGGAGGGTATCACTCCTTCCATCATTGCCTAAGCTCAATTAGAGCTCAAAGCACTGAGGGAGGGGAAGAGAGAGAAATGATGCCTCTCTACCTTCAAGCTCAATCTAGGAACTCACAAGAACATGAAGTTATTGGAGTTGGAAAAATGGGACTTGAAGCCCATGATTGAATAAAGCCAAAGAGAAAGGACGGGGCCACATCAATTCAATAGATGCTGTTGTGCTTCCTGAATTTTACCTGAACCACCCATACCTTAGAAGAAGACATCTCTAAAATCCCTTATCTTATAAGAACATGTAATGCCCCCGCCAAGGAACGCCAGAGGACAACACTAAGCTTGGTCAAGTTAATGGAACAATTTTTTTTAAAATCAAATAAAAATAGAATGCATAACATAACATAATAAACTAAACTTAGGTCCTATGAGATTCCCCGACTGTGCTACTCACAAAGCTAACATCAAGGTTACTAGAACATATCATAAAAGATAACATGATAGAACTAAGATTACAAATCACTTTCTAGCTAACTAACATATAAAGGATGTTAGATCTAGGGCACACAACTGAGAGGGGGGGGTGAATCAGTTGTACAAAAACTTGCTTCTACTTCAAACACTTGATTCTTCTTTGTTAGTTAATAGCATATCAATTAATCATCCATGAAAGCATAATGCATAAACACAAGAGCAGATAAACATCAACACATTGGACACCAAGATTTTGACTTGGAAAACCCGGTTAAGGGAAAAACCACGGGGTGATTAACCCAAGGATTATTCTCTGTTAGAAGAATAAGAAAAATGAATGGCACATGCCAATTAGGGCTCACTGCTCGAGCACACTGCTCACAAGGAGGCACACTGCCTACAAAGAGACACACTGTCTACAAGATCATAAGGATCACAACCTTGAACTAGAGAATGACATCTTTACCATGTCTGGATCAGTTCCATTTAAGCCTGAGTCACACCTGCTCTGCCTTTCACTCTTTCGCTATGCCACACTCATCTGCTTCACCCCACACTATGAAATGAATTCTCAAACCTTTATTTATACAAGACATCGACTTAGGAATGATCATCTAAGTCGGCACTCAACCATAAGAACATTTGCAAGATGAATAACACATCCGGTCGGCCACCACGAGAGCGTTTGCAAGATGAACAACTCATCCGGTCGGCTAGTCTGAACAAGAACTTCATCCAGAAGAATATCTTCAATTCTGGGCTCTACCACCAATGCAGACCAACAACATAACCTCAACATGATCCAAGAACCTTCACAAGCTTGCCTGATTGACCAGGTACATCCGCACTTTCTCTACTCACTGGAATCTCTTCTCCTCTTCATCCGAAACTTCAAGAACACAGTCTGCTGCCACTGTCATACTGAAGAAGGTGCTTCCAGACCTCCAAACCATGTACCAATTGAGATGACACATTATAAAGACATCCCAAACACTCTGTCTAATCCGCAGAATAGGACAATGCACTTCCGGATCTTACTGGACCTTTTTGAAACACTTGTCACTTCGGAGCATCTCCGGAACCGGTTCTACTTGACCGATCACAACTTTTTCATATCTTCATGCGGACCTCTAAAATCTTATCTGGATCATCTCAAGACTCATATCTACAAACCTTTTAATCCGCATCCTCTGATCCTCAACCTATTGAGTACATTTGCCTTCTTCTTATCACTGTTCTTCACTGTTCCTGATTGAGACTAATATTTTCAATATCCTCAACACACAGCTCATCCAAACCTTCTTACCAATGCAATATGAGTATGTTGACATCAATGACAACACTGGTTAACCTCATACTTGCAACAACCTCCCCCTTTGTCATTGATGGCAACATATGATGTGAAAAACCATCAAGACAAGAACTTTTCTTTTCTTCACATGTCTTCTCTTTCTTTATTGCTCCCCCTTTGATCATTAACCACTTGTTTTTCACATGTCTTCTCTCCCCCTTTGACATCAATGGCAAAGGGCTCATACTTGCACTTGTAACATATTAGAATCATACCAACTGCTCCCCCTTAGTAGCAGCTCCCCATCATCAATCCGGATCACAAGATATGACTGTGATATCCACCGGACTGATGCACATCAGTGCATCCTAGTTCATCACCGGAGGGGCCATGACCCCTAACTTCTCCCTAAGATACTCAAAAGAGTCTTTGGGAAGAGGTTTAGTAAAAATATCTGCAATCTGATCCTTGGAGGGTACATACTCCAATCTGACTTCTTCCTTGTTCACTTGCTCTCTCAGAAAGTGAAACTTGATAGATACGTGCTTAGTCTTGGAGTGTAATACTGGGTTCTTAGAAATATTAATTGCACTTGATTTATCATAGAAAATTGTGATAGGCTCCTCATATTCAACTTTAATGTCTCTTAGTATCTGCTTCATCCATAAAATCTGAGTGCAACTACCTGCTGCTGCAATGTATTATGCTTCAGTTGTAGACAGAGATATTACCTCTTGTTTCTTGCTTAGCCAAGAAACTAATCTTTTTCCCAAAAAGAAAGCTCCTCCACTTGTACTCTTCCTATCATCCACATCTCCTGCCCAATCTGCAGCTGTGTATGCATGAAGAGAGAAATCCTGATCTCTAGGGTACCATAGACCATACTCAACTGTTCCTTTCAAGTACCTAAAAATTGTTTTGATTGCCATGACATGAGATTCTCTGGGATCAGCCTGAAATCTTGCCACAAGACCAACAGCCTGCATTATATCTGGTCTAGTTTGAGTGAGATACAATAGTCCTCCAATCATTGATCTGTACTTGGTCTGATCTGTCTTAGGAGAGTCATCATCTTTGCTCAACTTACATCTGGTTGCCATAGGGGTGTTCATTGGCTTTGAATCTTCCATTCCGAATTTCCTCAACAATTCTTTTGCATATTTGGTCTAATAGATAAAGATGCCTTTCTTTGTCTAAGTAATTTGTAGACCCAAGAAGAAATTCATTTCACCAAGCATTGACATTTCAAACTCACTTTTCATTTGATTTGCAAAAGTTTTACACATACTGTCTTTTCCTCCAAAGATGATATCATCAACAAATACTTCAACAATCAAGATGTTTTCCTTATCTATTTGGAAACATAGATTACTATCAGCAGTACCTTTGTTGAAACCAATCTACACAAGATGTTTATCCAACCTTTCATACCATGCTCTTGGGGCTTGCTTCAAACCATACAGTGCTTTCTTCAACTTGCAGACCATATTATCATGATCAGACAATTGAAATCTATCCGGTTGTTCAATGTATACTTCTTCTTCCAAGTCACCATTTAGGAAAGTAGACTTGACATCCATCTGATATACCTTGAAGTCTTTGAAGGTAGCAAATGCAAGAAATAATCTGACTACTTCAATTCTTGCCACCGGAGCAAAGGTCTCTTCAAAATCAATTCCTTCTATTTGAGAGTAGCCTTTGCAGACCAATCTAGCTTTGTTTCTGATTACTTCACCAACTTCATTCAGTTTGTTCCGGAAGACCCATTTGGTTCCAATCACATTCTTGTCTCTAGGTCTGGGAACAAGATCCCAAGTATGATTTTTCTCAATTTGCATCAACTCTTCCTCCATTGCTTTGGTCCAGTTTTCATCATTGCAAGCTTCATTAACTGTCTTAGGTTCAATCTTTGAAATCAGACTATATTCATTTGAATCTTGAGCAATTCTTCTCCTTGTTTGTACCCCTTTACTTTTGTCACCTATGATCTGATCTTCAGAGTGATTTAAAGTTACATACCTTGGAACTTTGGGAGTCTCTTGCACTGTTGTTTCTTGATCAGGTTCATTCAGACAAACCTCTTCTTCCTGATTTACCGGATCAGTCTGAATTTGACTTTCAGGAAGGGATTGAGTTCCTTGAATCAGAGCACCATCCTGATCATCTTCATCATATTCATAAAACCTTGAGGGCTTCTCAATTCCTTCATCAACCTTCACATTTGTACTTTATATCATCTTTTTCAGTCTCTTATTGTAACACCGATATGCTTTGCTTTGAGTGGAGTAACCCAAGAAAATTCCTTCATCACTTCTAGCATCAAACTTTCCTAAATCTTCATCTCTTTTGATGTAACACTTGCTACCAAATACTCTGAAATATCTCACAGTGGGAGTTATACCAAACCAAAGTTCATAAGGAGTCTTACCGGTATTGCTTCTGATTTGAACTCAGTTAAGAGTATAGACTGTAGTGCTGATAGCTTATCTCCAAAATATCTGAGGAACATTTGTTTCCATCATCATTGTCCTGGCTGCTTCCTGGATGGTCTGGTTCTTTCTCTCAACTACTCCATTCTGCTGTGGAGTCCTAGGAGCAGACAGTTGTCTCTTTATACCATGCTTCTCACAAAAATCTATGAATTCACCGGATGTGAATTCACCACCTCTATCAGACCTTAGACATTTCAGTTTCAATCCGGTTTGATTCTCTACCATAGCTTTGAAGATTTTGAACTTCTCAGGGGCTTCTGATTTCTCTTTTAGGAAGGTAACCCACATCATCTGGGAATGGTCATCAATTAGCAACATGAAATATCTTTCACCTTACATACTCTTGATTCTTGTCAGACCACAGAGATCAGTATGAACTAATTCCAGCAATCCGGTAGTGGACTGATCCTTGCTTTTGAAAGAGACTCTGCTCTGTTTACCTAGCTGACATTCTTTGCACAAACTATTTGTAGGTTTCACCAATTTAGGAAGATCTCTTATAGCCTGAATATTGCTTATCTTGATGATGTTATCAAAATTCACATGGCACATCCTTCTATGCCATAACCAACTCTGATCAACTTGAACAAACAGACAACTTTTATTAGAACCAACTAGATGGAAGATATTACCTTTCGTTTGAGTACCGGATGTAATTTCAGTTCCGGAGCTTGTAAAGATTCTGCATCTTCCATTCTTGAACCGGAGATCATAGCCTTTGTCCACTAACTAACCAACATTGAGAAGATTGTGCTTCAATCCTTCAACATATAGTACATTACCGGTTTTACTCTTTCTATCAAAAGAAATAGTTCCCCTACCTCTGATTCTGCCAGTAGAATTGTCACCAAACTTTACCATTCCTCCTTCATACTTTTCCAAATCTAAGAACTTGTTCTTGTCACTAGTCATATGGTGAGAGCATCCACTGTCAATAACCCAATCATCCTTTTCTTCAATTTGGGCAGCCAAAGCTCTTTCTACAACCTTATGATTGATAGATTCAGAGGATATTGAATCTTCTTCCTTGATGGCAATAAACACCCATTCATTTCCAGATTTGCTTCCTATTTCTGATTCATCATCTGTTACTCCTTCATTATCATCTTCTTCATGAACATAATAGCAGTTCTTTTGAAACCTTGGTCTGTTAGTATTTGACCTTGCAGATCTTTCCGGACATCTTGAAGCAAAATGACCAATCTTATTGCAGTTGAAGCACTTGAAGGGTAGTTTTCCTTCATACTTACCAGATCCTCTTGGTAGTCTCTTTGCAATGAGGGCTTCAAGTTGAGCTATTTCTACTTCTTCCTCTTCCATGTCTTTCCTTGCTTGATCATACCATGACAGCTTCCTTGAAGAGTTCTCTCCTGGATCAAATCTTTGTTTGCCTTTAACATAGGCACTGGCTTTGAATACAGATTCAATCTTGGGGGGATCATCTCCAAACTCAGTCATTTCAAATGCAGCCAGTTTGCCAGCCAGTTGTTCTCTTGTGACAGTTGTATTGGCTCTGAATTCATCAAAGGCAGTAACCTTGATTTTGTAGGTAGTAGGAAGGGATCTGAGAATTTTACAAATAATTTCATTTTCATCCAGAACTCCACCAACATTCCTGATTCCACACACCAGCTCATTCACTCTTGGCATAAAGGTAGTGATATTTTCATCATCTCTCATCTTCAATCTTTCAACTTTTCCTTTCAGACTTTGCAACCTTGCACTCTTGACAAATTCATCTCCTTCATGCAGAAGTTCCAGTTTAGTCCAGATCTCATATGCAATTGGTAGGTCAATGACATTTGAAAGATCTGAGTCATTCAATGCGCTTAGAAGAGCTTCCTTGGTCTGCAGATTGTTTTCAGCATCTGTGATTTCATTCAGAGTTGTCAGACCACCCTGTGGACGTACATATGGTTTTGAGACCATGGTCAAGTATGCTTTTCCCATACACTCCAAGTGACATTTCATGCGACCTTTCCAGAGAGTGAAGTTGGTTCCATCGAACTTCAGACTATCCTTCTTGTATGACGACATCCTGGATCTCCTCAAGCGGTTAAGCTCCTTTCAAAGGAACTTGGCTCTGATACCAATTGTTAGATCTAGGCCACACAATTGAGAGGGTGGGTGAATCAGTTGTACAAAAACTTGCTTCTACTTCAAACACTTGATTCTTCTTTGTTAGTTAATAGCATATCAATTAATCATCCACGAAAGCATAATGCATAAACACAAGAGCAGATAAACATCAACACATTGGACACCAAGATTTTGATGTGGAAAACCTAGTTAAGGAAAAAACCACGGGGTGATTAACCAAGGGATTATTCTCTGTTAGAAGAATAAGAAAAATGAATGGCACATGCCAATTAGGGCTCACTGCCCGAGCACACTGCTCACAAGGAGGCACACTACTTATAAAGAGACACACTGTCTACAAGATCATAAGGATCACAACTTTGAACTAGAGAATGACATCTTTACCATGTCTGGATTAGTTCCATTTAAGCCCGAGTCACACCTGCTCTGCCTTTCGCTCTTTCGCTATGCCACACTCATCCGCTTCACCCCACACTATGAAATAAATTCTCAAACCTTTATTTATACAAGACATTGACTTAGGAATGATCATCTAAGTCGACACTCAACCATAAGAACATTTGCAAGATGAATAACACATCCGGTCGGCCACCACAAGAGCATTTGCAAGATGAACAACTCATCCGGTCAGCTAGTCTGAACAAGAACTTCATTCGGAAGAATATCTTCAATTCTGGTCTCTACCACCAATGCGGACCGACAACATAACCTCAACATGATCCAAGAACCTTCACAAGCTTGCCTGATTGACCAGGTACATCTGCACTTTCTCTACTCACTGGAATCTCTTCTCCTCTTCATCTGAAACTTCAAGAACATAGTCTGTCGCCACTGTCATACTGAAGAAGGTGCTTCCGGACCTCCAAACCACGTACCAATCAAGATGACACATTACAAAGACATCCCAAACACTTTGTCCAATCCGCAGAATAGGACAATGCACTTCCGGATCTCACTGGACCTTTTTGCAACACTCTGTGACTCCAGAGCATCTCCGGAACCGGTTCTACTTGACCGATCACAACTTTTTCATATCTTCATGCGGACCTCTAAAATCTTAACTGGATCATCTCAAGACTCATATCTACAAACCCTTTAATCCGCATCCTCTGATCCTCAACCTATTGAGTACATTTGCCTTCTTCTTATCACTGTTCTTCACTGTTCCTGATTGAGACTAATTTTCTCAATATCCTCAACACACAGCTCATCCAAACCTTCTTACCAATGCAATATGAGTATGTTGACATCAATGACAACACTGGTTAACCTCATACTTGCAACAAAGGATACACTACCTTATAGTACTCTTTACAAGAAGGAATCATCAATAATTGTTATATCATTACAATAATTACAACAATACTTCCCCTAGTACATGTGGGAAGATTACATTAGATTACACCAGATTACATCAAGAGATACAAAATGAGATACAATCCAATATACAAATACATGAAAGGATGGCTTCACAACTGGAACGAGAACTAGAGTCCTTAGTGCAATGAGCAATCTCCATGCACACGAACATGCAACAAGGATACCCAATGGAGAAAAGTACCAACCACCCGACCATGTGGAACCCTGAGGTCCACTCCCCATGCTAGAAGATAACACAAGGTCCCACATCCAGCAGACAGTCAGGAAAGCAACATGCTAACATACACAAGAGCTATACATAACTCCAACACAACACTGCTGAGACACCAACATCACTTACAACACTTAATTCACTTCCAGAGGCACTCATACATCAAGAGGAAATGCAACTAGGGAGTGCTAGACTGCAATAGGGAGGAGTGTCATCGCATGGTCATGTAATGTTAGAAATTGTCCTCCTATATGGTATGGTACAATTTTCCTCGGCTTAGCTCCTCATTTTGGTGACCTCTCAAACCTCTTTCTTTTTGACCTTCCCGAAACCTTGATTGACTAAGTCTAGTTGCAAAATATTCACTTTTTACGGTAACCTGTTGATGGAACTCGAAAAGGGAATTTGAATTATAGGTCCCTGGGATCCCCAAAAAGCAGATCTGAGTGGAAATAGGGGGCTTGGACTTGGGCGTCCGTGCCCTAGTCCTCCCTTGTTTCTTGGGATTTTGAATTTTGGCGGGATGTCGGCTCCTGTCAAGTGCCTCCGTATTCCATTTTCAAATTCTCAATTTTCACACGATATCAAGACATTATTTTGAAATTTGAATTCCCTAAAGCTAGATATAAAAAGACATTCAAAAATCATTTTAACACGTACAATTCTTATACAAGCTTGATGCCAAAACTCTACCAAAATTGCTATTGAAGATCAGTGACTTGTTGAATCTCTTGAAAGTATTCTATATTTGCTATCATGGAGACTATGGATGGAGATTAGGAATCAAGACCTTGAGACTATCTTTCTCTTCCTAGGGTTTGTACACTCTTTGCATGATTAGGAGAAGGGTTGAAGCCTCCAATATCGAGCTTGAAGATCCTCCACAGACATTGCTGATTCACCTTCTTGTTCATGCAAGTCTTCATTTGTTTCATCTCCTTGAGGTGAAGTTGTATGTGTTTATTGATGCAAAGCAAGTTGTTGATCTGCCCTTGATTAAGACATCTAGGGTTTGATATTTTTGCATACACATTGTTAGGTTTGCACACACTTTTGCAAATCTTTATCTCTGGCTATTGTTGAGGTAGAAATACCAAAGACGGGGCTTGACTGAGGCAAGCTCCTATATAGCCGCAACATCTTTCTCCTTCTTTTGTAGGTGCAGATTGTATTTTGCAGGTTCTGGTGGAAAGAAGCTACATGAAGGAGGATATTGTGAGTACAATAGTCACAGACTTTTGAGTTTTCAGATTTTGACACTTGCGGGACTAAGGAGTGGGTGCCCTAGTCCAACAGGGGGTAATTTTTGGGATTTGGAAGCCATTTGGGAGTGTCAAACAACCTGTGCAGAAGATTTCTAGTTTCAAGAACTTTTAGGACTAAGGAGCAGGCACCCTAGTCCAGTCATCCCTCAAAATCTGGGTGCACAGTCTTTGATACTTTGTCTCTGCATTCCTGTAATCAATTTTTCCTATACTATCATCAGTTTATGTAAATATCTGATTTAGGGCATAAACCCCATTCAATCTACTACTAGTTTAAAAAAGTTAACAAGAATGATGTTTCCAAAATTATTAACTATTCAAGCCATATGGCGTTAACCCTCTTTCTATTCCCAAAACCAACAAATTTATTTGATTACCAATATTATTAATAATTCAATCTACAAATATCATTCTCAAACTAATAACTATATCAAATAGTTGCAATATCTAGTATCTTTTCCAATTAACACTCACTTGATTATTTTATTTATATGCCAGAGAATAAATTATTTTATTAGGCTAATAAACAAGTTTTCTTTCTCAAATTACTTGATATTACTCTAGTTTAATAATAACATAAGGCGATTCATTTTCTTTTTCTATCCTCAAGTTAAGAGGCATTTTGAACTAGCTCTCTACCTATGATCAGGTTAAAATAAAATAGAAAAAAAATTACAGTGAAAGATATAGTAAGAGGTAAATATTGTAAAAATACAACAGTTTGAAGGGAACTATGGGAGGCATGATGGCCTTCCCAGGCCGCGGCCTCCTTGACGAACCCAACTATAAAAATAATTCAATGTTTACGGTAAAAACAATAAAAATAGATACATATCTTTTCCCCAAAAAACATGCATGTAGAAAGAGAAATCAAGGCACACAAATTAATTGACAAAATGTCTCAAAGAGATGTCATTTCATGGAGAACAATGATTGCAGGATTGCGCCAAAATGGTTTCTTTGCACAGGATTTAGAAACTTTCCAAGCATATGCAATCGATAGGCGTTGAGCCCTAAAAACGTGAAGGCGTTGAAAAGGTGAGATAACATTTTAATAGTTATTAAAATTTGGAAATGTTTTGGTAGACATGTATGCAAAAATGTGGAAGCGTGGGCAAGGCATGCGAACTGGTTGATAGAATGCCTGAAAGGGATGTCATCTTGTGGAATGCAATGATTTTAGGATATGCACAAAATGGATTTGTAGAACAAGCTTTAGAAACTTTCAAGCAAATGAAATTGGAAGACGTAAATTGAAATCCCACACCCTTTACCAGCATCGACTCTGTGTGTGCCAAAATGGGCTTCCAAAAAGAGTATGGACAGAGATCAAAGCATAGAGAGACTAGATTTTTGTCAGACGTTAAAAAAACAATCTAAGAGCAAACCAACCCAACAAATGCTTTAGCCAAGAATCCCCGTACCCCACTGTCACACCTCCTTCACAATAACAGAGAGACAATACTTGAGAAACAAAGAAGCTTTCCAATAAAAATATAATTAAGCTAGCAAAAATCACTTACTTTGTGGCACACCTATATTGCAGAATCATAGATATCCAGATACAAGTAGAGCATCAACACACAAAATAAAGAACTCCTTGGTATGTTTTTCATACTATGTTCTGTTCAAATTGAATGAGTCATTTTCTATAGAGATCCCATCGTTAAACAATTACATCTTCATTTATGAATAAACCTGCACCTTAAAGGTCGTTCTGTAATGCCCCCCAAAAACCCTAAGATCAAAGCATTTATAGAAAGGAGGAAGAAAATCCATTGTACGGGAAATCCAACTATCCCAACCAACTATAGAAAAAATTATAGTTACTTTTTAATTTATTATATTGACTTCCCCGACACAACACAATAAATAATTTCACATTGATTAAAAGTATTTCATTTAAAATCATAATAGTATAATATGATAAATATTCAATTTTACACCAACGGGTAAAACCATTTACCCACATTCACTTACATAATATAATTAATTATATAACCAACTTTATAATATTCTATTTATTTACTATATTATTATTATTTCTTAATAATAATTACACTATAAATTTATTTTATTATCAACTAGGATTATATATTTATTTATCAAAGTATACTTTTTCTTAGCAAATTATTTTGATGCAAAAGACATCCAATCGGCATTTATCAAACAATTTAAATTAAATGGAACCAAATGCCCAAATGATTACTTGACCACTATCCAAGGTCAAAAAGCAAGACCTCAAGCAACACTAATTGACCATATTGACAAAACTGACATGGTGCCAAACCGGATACTCATCCTCTTCGAGGATGATGGCTATGGTAGGGGATCAAGTGTTATCTCTGATCAACTAATCCATTAGGTTCAAGGCATGCTCAGACCTACCAATTCAGGTGGGGTCGATGCTTGGTACCTGCAAACTACAACACACAAAACGATTGTGCATATACATGTAAACATGCACACTATGAAAGGAAATTGCAATGTCGCAGGGTACTCACAAGTGAGTGATGCGACATTGTCCCTTTCACCCAAGTACCTCAGTAAGAACAACACCTAGTAATCGAATCAACTCATAAACAATCAGTTATATAGAAATCAATATAAGATCATTCACATAAGATAATCACATAATAATCATAACATGTGCATAAAACCCTCAAGTATTAGATGTGCCATCAAAGGCACCATCATCATAGCCATAAGTCTAACATCATATAATGTACAACATCAATTGTCTAACATAATTAATGCATACCCTAAATATTCCTATTATTTTACCTTCATCTTCATGTCCCTTAGCTAGACTACTTGCACATCCAAAGTGAGAATGGGGGGGCACTACAGAACAAATCATTATCCATGAGAATAGAGAAGAAAATCCTAAGGCACAGGATGGTGGAAAAAGCATACTAAAAAGATGAACACCCATAATGCTTGAACAGAAGGAGATAATGAACAAAGTAACAATAGAAGTGCTAATTAATAGAAAAATTGTAGAAGCTCCCACACTTTCTATAATCATGCTCCTTCAATTTGCCTTATCAAATTTTATCCATTAGTACCAGGACCCATTGATCATAAATGAAAAGCCTCAACAACCTGCTACCACTGCTGGAAAAAGGAAAAGGAGACAACACCCTACATTACATCGACGTCCCGCAACTCAGAGCCGTCAATTTCCATAATTTGAAAACCAAACCTAACCCATCACTCTTAGCAATTATTCCATTTCAAATGACATACTTAGTTCAAATCCTACTAAGACATGAGCAAGAAATCCCCATAAGCTTAGAAAAGATCTCTATGAGCTGATTCTACACCCAGACGATCCCCTCATAGGATGATCCCATGTACAATGGTGGCGAAGATAATCCATCACTTTTTTGAAAAATCCCACCTCCAAACTGACACATTAAAACATGCGCGCCATCATTTGGGATTTTATCCTATTTTGAAACTGGATCGTTGATGAGAACATCCTGCCACAAGATCGAAGGCCATCGCAAACCCATCACCCATCACCTCCTCGCTTTAAGGCTTTTCAACATGGAAAGTAATGTGTTGAATTTTGTCCATTGATCCTCCAATGAATTGGATAGATGGATGAAACCACATGGTAGTTGCCCACTGCCCCGCATGACACCAACGTCCACTGGTAGATCCCCATGGGCTGGCGGGGAATGACCGAGATTGGATCTTCACAAATAATATAGACCCCTAGATCTAGGACCCACCACCGACGTTGCCAAAAAATTTACTAAGGTACACATGAGAATATGCCATGCGGCAGCCGTCCGCCATCTTGCACCTATTTTTCATTGATTATTTTATTCCCATAGGCCAGTGGGCAACCAATAGAGACCGAGCTATGGGACCCCGCCATGCCAAACCTAAGGAAAATTAAGCACATGCCTTAAGTTGAAACCTAAAAAAGGGGACCCCCTAGGCACTTAGATAAAATATATTTTGACCTCATCCAAAGCAAAAAAATTAAAACTTATTTCTCAAACTTAGGGCGATGGGCAAAATTCAAAAGGTGCAAGCGGCCAATTCACTCATGACGCCAAAGGACTTAAGTTGCAACTTAAGTGACATAGGAAAAAACAAAAATACGCCAATGATGAATTAAGAGAGGCATTGGGGTTTTTGCATAAATAGGGTTTTTGGAAGGCTTAAGTCTTAAGAATGAACCCTAGCAGATGGAAAATGAAACCCTAACCTTCAGGGGACCAAAAGATGACTAGAACCACTAAATTTTTCAAATTCCCATCATGGTGTTGAACTATGTTTTCTAGATAATCATGTTTTACTCTCTCTCATGTTCCTTATCCAATTGTAAATTAGGCAGTGTAAGTCTCATCATATAATTATTTGCATGCTTATTGGAGGAAGGAACATTGTATATGATTAATTGTGACCATATTTAGTATGTAGATTGATCTAAGTTTAGTCATAGGTTTTGTCTACAAATTATAATGCTTTTCCTACCTTGGGTTGTGGTTGAAATATGTGTCCCTATATTCACATTTAGAGCTAACCTTGAGGAGTGGAATTTATGAGGTCACCACTTTCTTAGGCATTACATGCAATGATGCCTTCACTTCTTGAAACTCTCCACTTTTAGGGTGCATCACATGGGAAAGGGTGTCACTTGATAATCGTTCATGATTTTATGTCTGCATGTCCTTAACCATTCCTTGCATGTCATCAACATGTTCTTTGCACATGTTTGGTGTCATGTGGTATTATACGTTCATGCACATGTTATGCACTCTCGTTGTGTAGTTTCTTTGGGAAAAATAGGCCATTGCTGGGTGTGTTTTGCCCATGTGGGTTTTGGGCACTACATCAATTACTGCCTTTAGTTTTTTGTTGTCATTGTCCCATTCTTTAGTAGATCTATATCCACTATGCACTTACCATTCCCTGTTGGATCCTCTTATGTTTGGTGTCATGTGGTATTATACATTCATGCACGTATTATGCACTCTTGTTGTGTAGTTTCTTTGGGAAAAATAGGCCATTGTTGGGTGTGTTTTGCCCATGTGGGTTTTGGGCACTACATCAATTACTGCCTTTATTTTTTTGTTGTCATTGTCCCATTCTTTAGTAGATCTATATCCACTATGCACTTACCATTCCCTGTTGGATCCTCTTATGTTGCTATCTCTAACTTCTCACTAGTCTTATCATTCTTGCAGGTATGCCCACACATTAGATCAACACCTTTCCATCTAGAATCTTAGGTTAAGCAACTGTAAGCTCAAAATTTGCATAGCCTAGAGTTTTGACTACAAATTATCCTCATTTTAGTGACTGGTCCTATAGAATCTTTTAGGATACACCAAGACAAGTATCCTAGCCTTTTCCTTCACCAATTTTCTAACTTCTATATCATATTCTATTATTTATTGTTGATTTCATGATGTATGTCTTAAATTTGAGCATTTTCTCTAGGACGATAGCACAATGTGAAAACATCTGCATGGCATGCTAGTATCCCACTAGCTTTTGAATTTTAAACCATTGGATTCCTACCTAACTACCTACTCTTACCTATCATAATGTTTGTTCATTGAAAATTTCTTTATGCTTGAATTTGACCCTTCATCACCCTAAAAAACCCTATGCAAAACTAATATGTAAAATCTATCCAACTCTCTCTCTCTCTCTCTTTCCTTCCTCTCTTGGATATTTTCTCGATTGGTTATGCCTCCATTACTACAACTTATTCTTGAGAATTGGTGTTGTTGAATACTTCATTGTCATCTAGTCTACATTATCTAGATAAGATTCAATATACTCTTTACTCATTCATTACTATTGCTATTACATTCAAAATGTATATGTATTTCTAGTTTTATGATCTACATCATTGGAAAATCTATTGGTGATCATCACCACCTATCATTTAATCATATGCACACTAGGGTGATTCTCCCTATAGACTAGGGATTATCACTTATAGATTTATTTTACTTTGTTGCTCTTAAGTCTTAGAAGCACATAAGCTTAAGTGCACACACTATTTTCAATCTTCCTTAATTAATTGTCTGCCCATGGAGGTCAAAAGACCAAACAAGGGGCTTGACCATTCATGGAAAGCTCCTAAGTAGCCCTAATCATTTTTTAATCCTAGAATAGGTGCTTGGAGAACTACAACATCATAGAGGTTTTGTTCCTTGTTTTCTTTTATTGCGCTTTTGATATCTTGTTTATAATAGCTTACAAAGTAGATTTATTTTGTCCTATACATTTATAGGTGTATTTTGGTCCTTGCTCTTGTTTTCTTTTCTCTCTTGTGTGCAATATATTTATAATTTTCTCAAAAACCTATATTTTTTGTTGCTCCAAACAACAACATGGGAAATGGTGACAACACGAGAAAAAGATGACAGTGTGATATGCGGGTATCCAGGCCAATTAGCTTCCTAGGCCAATTTCTTGATTACTCATCTATTAAATTTTACTACATTCTATTTTTGAGTTACAGTTCTATATTCCTAGTTTTATCATTTTCATTTCCTAGCTCATTTAATGTAATATAAATTTACTATAGCTTAAATTGTATTTTACAACACCCTCAAGAAATTCCATTTCTTTCCTCCACTTGGTCTCTTCCATCCAAGAAACTTTATTGTTATTCAATACCCATACAAAGTATTCATAGGTTTGATACATTCCTCTAAATCACATCCTTTAGGTCTATTTCAAAACTAATCCACACCATGTCTTTCAAATTAGCCAACAACATTTTCTAGTCCAAGTATTTCATATAACCCTTCATAGATTTATTGTTGTTATCAACAATTTCTCAATTTCTTCACAAAAATTCTCCATTTGTACAACTACAACCCATGGTCTCATTGCAAACTCCCTTATGCCCTATGTTTTGTTGCACATGAGTCCAATCTCAAATTCAGTGCAATTTAAATCAAACCACAATGCTTCAAATCCTCTCTGACCTAGGATACTCCAAATATCAATTATTAGATTGTAAGGAAATCCTTTCTTCCTCAATTGTGCCATGACTAACTCCATATTTGAATAAGTTTTTTCTCTATTGTACTCCACTATATCAGTTTTGCACTTGGCACTTCTTAACTTTAACTATTTTTGA
Organism: Cunninghamia lanceolata; assembly: GCA_027924645.1. Taxonomy (NCBI): domain Eukaryota; kingdom Viridiplantae; phylum Streptophyta; class Pinopsida; order Cupressales; family Cupressaceae; genus Cunninghamia; species Cunninghamia lanceolata. Next base: position 3,154,636 of record BSBN01000506.1, read on the forward strand.
AAAAAATCTTCACACTCTACTCTAATCCACTCACCATCTAAAATATTTAGTAGATCATCAACACCCTTAGAAACTATCCAAAACACCAACTAGAACAATGTTCTTCTAGATTTATTCTCTCAAATTTTAGCTTGCACTCATAGACAAAACCATCATGTAGGTCTATCTCTCAATGTATGCCAAAAATGACACAAGAACTTAGTATCTCCACCTAAAATGAAACTCTATAGAAACTCATGTAACATGTCCAATTCTTTTAAAAACAACTCTACAATCCTAGACTCTTCTCTCAACTCTTGACTAGCAATGGTCTATCATATTTTAACAAATTTGTTTTCAATAATGAAGTTAGAAATATTACCTCTCTAGGTTTGTGGCAGTCCAAGGATGTAATCCATGGAAATCTTTTCCTTCATCACTACCACTCATTTTGGAAAAATAATATGGGTATCACAATCCTTAAATGTCTATTCATCTCTAGGCATAAATTTAATCACTTGATCTTTAATAGTGAAAATCACTTCCTCTTCTTTCAGCCACACATAACCTCTCTAGATTTTTCACACCTCAAAACATCCATTTGATTCCTATAGGGAAATTCATCTTCCTCACCTCTTGATGTTGGTTGAATTACTACAAATTCTCTAGAAGAATCTATGTTACTAAAAGTAACAACTTGGCTACTATACTCTTGGTTTCAAAATAATCTCCTTCATTCTTCACCAAATCAAACATTATGCTCAATCTATCTACCATATTAGTAACACTGCAAATATCTTCTCCTTGATTAGTCACATACTACTTATAGGGTTTTTTATCCTTGACACTATTTGGAATGAGTCCTCTCACCACATCTCCATTGTTGGACTTGGAACACTCACTTATTTCCTATACACAAAATGGTTCTTCTCTTCATCCAATGTTAATGATATCACTAAACATCTACTAGCACATTCCATGCTATCAGTCCCTTTTCAAACTACCTCACACTTATTCACTTAATTAACACAAGCATCCATGGGATGCTGCATCACTTCTATTTACTTTTCTAAATGATCAATTTTGGATGCTATGTTCTTCATCATCTCCAATATCTTTTCCCTACTCTCTTCCCTTTTCTTCTCCAAGACTTTCTTCAAACTAGGAACTATAACCCCACATTTAACAATCCACTCTTTGGTTTGTATGTTGTCAACAAGGTCCACCAAGTTGATTCTCAATTTATATCATCCTTGACAAGAAATTCATACCTCTTGAATATTACCACAAACATGGCGCTTCTATCTACTTACACCTCCCACAATCCATCCTTACAAGAATCCGGTCTAATTCTAGATCTTTTGGTCCAATGCAACCTCTACCCAACCCATACTTATTGGAGGATGTTCACACATGGGTATCTTCTACCCAATACAATAGTGCTAGAAGACACCTTCACTTTCATCTATGGAAACTAACTTTCTTATGGATCACCTGTAGTGTGACGTGCATGCACAAGACTTTTTTGAATTACCCCTCTAATGGATCACCTATAATGCAACACATGCACAAAACTTATGTAAACTCAATAACACAATGGTCAAATAGTTTGTCTAGTCTAAAACAGAATAAACTTAAGTAGTCTAGACTATATACATAACATGAGTGAGCTTCTATAGCCCAACCTTTTATAGTTGGCCTAATTTCTATCGCTTAGATGGTTTGGATAGTTTTCTCCCTCCCCCACCCCTTAATAGTTAATAGCTATAGAGTAGGGCTCCTATTTATATAATTAGGGTGCCATGAAGCATATGTGGTGCCACAAATCTCTAAAACCTTGTGTTTGTAGTGCCATATTGATGCAAGAGCATCCAGGTTCATGAGAAATCCCGTGTCACCCAAAAGTATTTTAGGTTTCGTTCTTAGTTTTCTTCAATTTTGTTACTATTGTGTTTCAATTTTAGGAAGAATTTTTAAATTGAATCTGGTCAAATTAAGGACTTGACCTTGTAGAAGGGTCAAATGGGTACCTATAGTTTCAATTTGGAGAAGTTTAGAGAAAATTGATGAAGTCTGGGACAAATATAAGTTTTTGGCTTGACCAAGAACAAAATCAAAGTTTTGGAGTGTTCCAAGAACACTGGAAAAGTCTGACAGGTTCCTATTTCCTTATAAATCTTTGATAAATTCTTCAAAACCAACCAAATGGAACAATTCTTGGTTCCTTTAAAAAATTTGATGGAGTGTTCTTTACAAAGAAAATTGAGACATTGGATAGTTCTCAGAACATCAAAAAAGTCTGATGAAATCCTAATGCCTCCTAAAAGCCCGATAAAGTTCTCAAATGCTTTTTAGTTCTAAAAGTGACCTTTTTTAAGGTGATCAGGTAGTTCCTAATGAGGAGAAAATCCTTGACCAAGTGGAACTCTTGGCTTTTGGGATGACTGGTGTTATGGAGTAAAAAGTAACCTCATTCCTTTGCACCTTCTTGTTTAGCTCCTAGGTCCCCTCATTTACATTATACAAGCTTAATACTTATCCTGGAGCAATTTCCCCCGAAACCCATGTCAAATGGGACCTAGGGGCCTATTGTAAGCACTTAAACATGACCTAAATGTGCCTAGGGACTTGGGCACCCATGCCCAAGTCTAGCCTGATTTGCCAGCATTAAAATAATTACATGTCGGCTTGGGTCCTCTTAAAAGGTTTCCCTCTATTAGCCTATTGAATTTAAATTATGAATGTTAGCAGGAAAGCATATATAAGTGAGTTTATGATTTCATTTTACACCTAGATGTATAATACAAACTTGTAATATTGAGCTAAGGGATTTCAAAGCATTCATTGTGTTGCAAAGAATAATTGTGTTGTTATTGTGTTTGTTTGCTGCAGATTTGGCTTCATCAATCCATCTCCTCATGATTTAAAGGATCTTCATCTCTGCAAGGGTCTCACCTCTAAGGTGACATCTATTTGTGCTTCAATCATTTTATTTCATCATTGCTTTGGCCTCTACCCTCCATTGGGCATGCACTCTATTTAACAACGATGTTGGAAGACTTGAATGTCATTTCGGGGCTTGACCGAGGCAAGCTCCTAAACACCACAACCCCAAATCCCTCTCTCTATGATTACAGGTTACAGATGCAAGATTTGGTGAAGTGGAGGCACAGAGAAGTAATTTAGAGGATAAAGATTTAGGATATGGAAGAAAGTTGCCAACATTCACACCTACTGGACTAGGACGCCCACCTCGTAGTCCTCCCGATATGATTCATCCTGAAAGCAAGATCAGGATATCATCTGACATACCTCACTATTCCAGATCTACAGAAAAATTGCCCTATTAGACTTGGGCACCCGCCCCGTAGTCTACAAAGTCTTCAATTCCAGAAATCCAACTTCTAGTATGTTTTTGATCCTTCCTAAGTGCCTTCTTGTCTAGTTATCTGTAGCATTTTATTTGTCTGTACCCAATTTCATTATAATTAGGGTTTGAGGCTTACTTGATCTAGGGTTTGACAAATCTCTCAATCTAATAAATCTTTCCATATCATTCCTAAGTACACCAACCTGTAGCTGAGTCTACATTCATATGTAGTGACTTGGCTCGGTTGTTTTCCTTGAGTGTTATTGTGAAAGGAGGGTTTGATTTGATAGACTTTGACACTATCTTCCATCTTCCCACTTTTCATGCATAACATTTTGGTGAACCCATGTTTTTACTAAAATTGCATCTTGCTAAGTGTTGTAATCAGTCCTTGCATTCATTCATATCATATTAATCTCTTGCATTGAAAAATCTTGTACAAATTTGAAAAAATCAAAAAAATCAGCATTCTAGGCTTGCATAATAGAATAGTTTTGAATTATTTCCTTTGTAACATTTAATTTTCTTATATTTACATCAGATCTGAGATAATTGCAGCATTTAGTCATTTCATTATTTCAAACATTGCATTTAAAATCTTCGTTTGCTACGGTTTTGCTTAAAAAGGTTGCATTTCTCATATAACCTAGTCTTTAAAAAAAATTAGGGTTTGTAGTCAAAATTTCATTTTCAGATTTTGTTACTCCTTTTCAACGTTCATTCAAATCTGATTTTTAAGTGTAGTGTTGGTTAATTTTGCATACTTTTGCATCCTAGCTTTGAAACTTTCACCTTTTACAATTACACATTGTGTATTTCAACATACATATCTTAGTAATACCATTAATGGCTTCTTTCATTAGTGCATTGTGTGTTATAAAATTTTGCATCAGTGTTGTAACCCACTACCCTAAAACAAACTCCTTGGTGAGAAGAAGTCGTAGACTAATGGGTTCTAGTGCTCCCGATAGCAACGGTGTACCAACATCAGAAAATCCACTATCTCACTACTTCACCCAAGGTGAAACACTATCTTATCCAAACAACCTAAATATGACGGAAGATCAAACATTTCATGATTTTGAAGAAGCAATTGAAGTGATAACACATGTACCTAATGAACAAATCAACAAACTTGATAGAGAATTAGCTAAATTTCAAGCATTTGTGGAACAAGAAAGGCAAGCAGAAGAAGCCATACCATTGTGTATAACCTAAGAGAGTTATTAAAAGAAGGACAAGATGTTGTTAACATGCTCTGTGGGATAGCTCATATAGTGGGTAACAACATTATGTCAGCAACTACTTGCGTGAATATCATTAACGATGTATCATCACCGATTCATACACAGGTAACGACACTTATACCAACTACTGGAATATCCACTTTTACATCATCAATCCTCACTACTAATGCACAAGCTTGTAGTAATGATATCACTAGCACGGGAGTATCTAATGGCATTAATTCATAGAATTACAAGGCTGTGGGATTTTGTTGCAAGTATGGGTCTAACCGGTGTTGTCATTGATGTCAACATACTCATGTTGCATTAATGAGAAGGATTGGATGAGCTGTGTGCTGAGGATATTGGGAAAATTAGTCTCAATCAGGAACAGTGAAGAACAATGATGACAAGAAGGTAAAAGTCCAAGATAGGTTGAGGATCAGAGGATGCAGTTTAAAGGGTTTGTAGATATAAGTCTTGAAATGCTCCAGTCAAGTTTTTAGAGGTCCGCATAAAGATCTGAAGAAGTTATGGCCACTCAAGTATAACCGGTTCCGGTAGGAGTTCAGAGGTGACAGAGTGACACAGATAGGTCCGGTGAGATCCGGTAATGCATTATCCCATTCTGTGGATTTGAGGGAGTGTTGAGGATGTCCATGTGAAGTGTCAACTCAATTGATTAGTGGTTTGAAGGTTTGAAAGCACCTATTCCTTTGCGACAGTGATGACAGACTGTGTTCTTGAAGTTCTGGATGAAGGAGAGAAGAATTCCAGCAAGCAGATGAAGTGTGGATGTTCTTGGTGATTCAGGAAAGGTTGTGGTGATCTTTGGATCATGTCGAGTTCATGTTGGTGGTCCGTATTGAAGTTAGAGTTTGCATTTGAAGAATAACCACCAGATGAAGGTGTTCTTCTTGTGACTGGCCGATTGGATGTATTACACGTCTTGCAGATGTTATTATACGTGTTTGCTGACTTAGATGATTGTTCCTAAGTCGATGCCTTGTATAAATAAGAGATTGTAAAGTCATTCTATAGAGTGTGTCTTGTGGAGATGAGATTTTGGTAGAGAAGAAGAGAGCAAAAGGAAGAGCAGAAGTTTTGGGCCTAAATGGAACTGATCCAAGCATGGTAAAGATGCTATTCTCCAGTTCAAGTTTGTAATACTTGTTACTTTGTAGAAAGTGTGTCTCTTGTAGGCAGTGAGCCTCTTGTGAGCAGTGTGCTTAGGCAGTGAGCCCTAATTGGCATGTGCCATTTGTTCTTTCTATTCTTCTAACAAAGAATACAATCTTGGGTTAATCACCCTGTGGTTTTTCCCTTAACCGGGTTTTCCACATCAAAATCTTGGTGTCTTATGTGTTGATGAGTTTCTGCTTGCTATTTAATTGCATTATGTTTCATGATTGATATACTACTAATCACTAAGAAGATTTAAGTGTAAAATTGGAGAAAGTTTTGGACAATTGATTCACCCCTCCTCTCAGTTGTGTGCCCTAAGTCTAACAGATTTAACTATCAGAACCTAGCACCTTAGGTGTCTTCCTATATGAATAACCATTCTCAACCACCTCTCACTTACAATTGTTCTCAATCACCTTTAATTACCACTCACAACTAATCACATCTAAATTTCATGACTACAACTTCTAATTCTTCTCACTAACAAACCACATCACCTAATGATGCCCTTTTAAACCAACTCTTGCAAAGCATGACCTCCTTACAATAAAAGGTAACAAACTTAACTAATTCTTCTTCTCAACCTACTTTACCAACTTATAATGCTCGTAGTCCTTTATCATTTGTAATCCTAAGAACTCCAATGCCTGAAAAATATGAGAATCCTCGCTTTGAGAAGTATGGTGGTAAGGGTGATCCCAATACTCATGTGGCAACATTCACAATGATGTGTAGTGATATCTTCTTCAAAGAGGATTTGCTAGAAAAACTCTTCCTGCAATCTATCAAAGATACTACTTTGGAATGGTTTTGCTCTCTCCCTCCTAATTCAATAAATCCCTTCTCACAACTAGTTGATCAATTGTTACAACACTTCCAAGAAAACAATGGACCTATAGTCTCTTTGATTGATTTGGTTCATTGTAAACAAGGTCCCAAAGAGAAATTGACGGAACTCATTAGTCGATATCAAGGTCTCATCTCAGAAATACAATATCCAATTAAAGATGAAAATCTTCAGAAGGTATTCATTATGAATCTACAACCTAACATCCAAGATAAAATCCTCTTGATGAAGTATAGTTCTTTTCAACATTTATGCATAGCTCTTCGCAACTACCAGCTTTCGTCTAGTCAGTATGAGAATCAAAACTCATCGGCTCAAGTTGGTCAATATACAAGTCAACCATCTCAAAAAAACTTTAAGAGTAATTAAAAGAGTTTCATCAAGATCAATGGACAAAACTCGAGTAATTTTCAATCACACGTGTCCGCTATCACTAATCCTAAATAGGCACCATTTCAATTCAGACAACATCGACAATTTACTCCACTATCCGACTCTCTTCAAGCAATCATGAATCAAGCACTAAGAAACAATATTTTGAAGCTTCCTCAGTTAAACCTTTCAACAACAACAAGATACAAGGACCTTCATTTGATGCCAATGCTTATTGTCACTATCACCGCTCACAAGGACATGACATCGAATGATGTATGCATCTTAAACATGAAATTCAAGACCTAATCAACTCTAACGTAATTTAGGTAACTGGTGTGAATGACAATGGAAATAAATTAGTTTCCCCTCTAAATCAAAATTTACAGATCTTCACTAATCCTTTTCCTAAGCATAGTGACAAAAATATGGTAGAACAAAATACAATAGAGCAAACCGATGACTACCTTGACTATGATGAAATAATTGGCATGATAGAATTGGATAAGGAGAAGACTGAAGACTCACTTCATCCACAAGGGAAAGGTATCTATGTTAAGGTTCCTCTGTCGTTATCCCTTTAAGGATCGAGAGACAACCAAGATGCACCAAATATGCAAATTGAGAAAACTTGGGGTGTTGCCACAATAATGGGTTACACTTTCTGGAACATCCTAATTTTTGCTGAAATCACATATTTTTAGAAAATATAATGATTTAAACCTTGAAAGGTTCCATTGAAAGGATTTTAATTGAAGAGGGTTTGATCAACCACCCTTAGATTCAAACCCCCCTGGATAGAACCCCACTAGTTTTAAACCATACCTATAATGGAGTCTCCTCTACACCTATCAAAATGCTCATAAAAAAACACTTTTGATCTACCTTTTGGGGGATCAAATGAATTCATTTAAAATTTATGTTTTGTAAGTATGTATTCCTTATTATAAACTTCCCAAAAAGTATAATTTTAAATATATTTAATTTGATTATTATATTTATTTTTTATTTCTTGTGAATGTAGGCTTTTCACCGAACATCAAGTTCTCTATTCTACACACATGGAAAATTAGTAAATTAGTGAAAAAAAAATTCTAAAAAATATCTATGCCCTAGGTATCAATGTCCTTATTTCAACAAAAAAAAATTGAATTTTGATACATACAGAAAAAGTTATGTTTTACGGAATACACCTATGTCTAAATTATAATTGGTTTGACTTCAAAACTTAATTAAAAAAAATATTCAACAAAACATTATGAAACCAATTTCATGCCCTGTATATCGGTGTTACCAATCTAAATTCAAAAGAATCAAAATTTATCCTTTGTAGAAAAAAGTTATGTGCTACATAATACACATCACTTTAAAAAATGTTGTTTACTATTAAAAATTGGTTATCAAAGGAGACAAATTTTTTTACAATTTAACTCCAAATTTTAAAAAAAAAATATTTAGAATCTACAAACAAAATCTCACAAATCATCAGTTCACATCATCTTCAAATTCCTACCAGTTTAGCAGCTATAGGTGTCAAAAAGTGAAGATTTAGTTCAAAATGGTGATTTCAATGTCAAGTTTGGCCAAAAAGTGTAACCCATTATTATGGGATGACCCCTCGACAAGATAACATTATGCAAGAAAAGGTTGTCACAATGGAAAGCATCCCATTCCATCACGAAAGACTCCTTCATCAAGCAAATATGAATAAGAAAACAAAGGACTAGAAAAGAAAAAGGCGATTGTCATCGACGGGAAATAGCAATGACTCCCCTCCTTGTAAGAAACAAAAGACTTTCAATATACAAGGCCTTGAGAAATAAGCACTACATGATCACTCCAGAAATAAGCATCAATTAGGTATGAACTTCTCATAGAATTTGTCACACTTGATGGAGCACCTCTCTAAGATGCTCGCAAGTTTGAATTCCTCTTAAACAAAATATATTGTGTGTGTGTGTGTCATGTTGTGTTCTCCCATGTTTTGTTATGTGTTGTTTAGGTCTCCTAGGATGACCCTTGATACTCTTGTAAGCTCAAGGATATAGAGAGATCGCCTCTATTGTGACCATTCTTCTATGTGTTTTTACATTCTTCTTCTCTCCTCTATTTTATTATTGTGTGTCATGCCTTAGGGGCATATCATTATGGAAGATTTCTTGGGGGCATCCTCCTACGTGTTTTTCTTAAGGCACTTGTTTCTCCTCTCTCATTTTTATTATTTACCTTCTTCAGTGATTCTAACTAGTCAGTGGATGACAAAAACCAATAAATACTGATAAGGACCATGTGTCCCTTCAGCAAGTAAGCAAAAATGGACCTAGTCCATATATGAAGATGGGGTTGATATATATATCTGACACTCGACTAGTAGAATCAATCTGTGCGATATATCATGTTGTCATATCTTTTCTAGCAAACATTTTGTAATACTCTCAATCTACTCTGTGTACCTTGGATTGTTTTGTATCTCACCTTGTTGCTACACTCAGTCCTAAGATACCTGCAGTATAAGCCCAATATCTATACTCGGTTCTGAACCCACTAGTGTAGCCTTGGTCCTTGATGTGATCTAATATATGATTTATGCATAACTTTCATGATTTGATTTGGTTATTATCTTAGAATAAGATGTTCTAACCTTATCTCTTGTCTTTTATTTTAGCAAATCTTATTAATGTGTTTGTGGGAACATTCGGCGATTGTGGCACATGTTGTTGCAAATATGTGCTTGATATGTTGTCATTGATGTCAACATATCTTTCTGTCATAAATAGTGAAGACAATGCAGAAGAGTGATCAGTATTTCCAGTAAGGTGAAGATCCGAGTATGTAGATTAAAGGGTTTGTATAGGATTGTCTGTTGTTGCTTTAGTTGAGATTTGAGAGGTCTACATGAAGATTTGGCAAAGTTATGACCTTCTGAGTAGAACAAGTTTCTGCAGTTGTTTAGTGATGACAGAGTGGCAAGAAATTGGTCTAGATTGGTCCAGTATGAGCATATTGTGATCTACGGATCTAGAGGCATGTCTGGGATGTTGGTGTGTTCCCTCAACTCAAGTGGTTAGTGGTTTGGAGGTCTGAAAGAAATATTTCTAGTGTGACAGTCATGGCAGTGTGTGTTCTTAAGGTTCAATGTGAAGATGCAAGTGATTCTGGTGATGCGAAGTGGTGTGGTTGTTCCTGTTGACTTCATTGTGCTTGTGGTGGTCTCTGGATCGTGTGGCTACTGTGTTGGAGGTCCGCATTGAAGTTTGAGCTTGTTGTCTGAAGATTTTTTCTTTGAGGTTGACATTCTTCCCAGTCTTGGCCGATCAGATGATCCTAGCATGTCGCAGATGATCTAAGAGCATTTTTATAAAGCGTGGCATAGTTGTAGAAGAAGATTCAAGTCTCAGTTGTGTTGGGATGACAGTGTAATGATCCGCATCTAGTTTAGCCAACCTTGTTGATCATTGCAAGGTTGATGAAGCATATAAATACTTGTTGAAGTGTTGTTGAAACACATCCTTGAATAAGAGATTTAAATCCAAAGAAAGGATCAAAAAGGCAGAGCAGAGAAGAAAAGGAGTGAATGAAGTATAGAGTGGAGAGTCAGTGAAGAAGAATTTGAAGATAGGAGTAGAAGTTTTGGAGCCTTCAAAGGGACTGATTCAGGCATCAATGCAGATGCTATTTCTCAGTTCATTATCTCTGTGTAAATCATAATTTCTTATAGGCAGTGTGCCTTTCCTTGAGCAGTGAGCTCTCGGTAGTGCACTCGAAGGCATGTGCCTTCTATTTTCTCAAGTACTTTTAATAGGGTATGCAATTTTTGTGGGTTAACCCCCACCGTGGTTTTTCCCTTAACTGAGTTTTCCACATCAAAATTCTGGTGTTGTGTGTTCATGTTGTTTCTTCTCATGTGTTGATTTATGCTCAAATGTTTTCATCATTAATCTGATTATAAAGAAGATTTAAAAAGTTTAGAAAAGGTTAAAGTTTAGGGACAACTGATTCATCCCCCCTTTCAGTTGTTTGGACTATTTCCAACAATTGGTATCAGAGCAAGGTTCCTTTTGAAAAGTTTAATAGCTTAAGGAAGATCTGGGAAGGTAGTAAAAATGGATGAATATAATCTTCAAGGGAAACTTAATCTCACCCTAGATGACCTTGAGTAGTCCAAGGCAGAAGTCCAAGAATTGCAAGATAATCTCAAAAATGCTGAAGACTTTATTGAGATCTTACAAGAAAAGTTGAGCAAATCCAATGCAAAAGGAAAGGAGCAACCTCTTCAACTGGAAGACAAGGCCCTAAAAGAGAAGACAAAGGAATGTGAAAAGTTAGCTAAAGAAGTTGTTGTCCTAAAACATGAGATGGAAACTGGGGTGATGAGACTAACCAAGGAAATTGAAGATAGGAAGAAAACTGAAGAAGAAATAAAGCAAAATTTGAAAGAGAGAACTGAAGAATTATGTAGATTTGATGGAATAGCTAGTCTCCTAGAATCTAATCTACAAGAAAGTAGAAACAATGAGGGAAAACTTGAGAGACAGATTATCACTCTCAGACATGACCTAGAAATTGCAAATGAGTACAAGGAGAAGTTCAAGATAAGCTTAGCTAAACTTGAAGCACTAATTGAAGAATAGAAAAAGGATGATGACAAGCATAATCTTAGATATGAGAAAGGTGAAAGCTCCAGATCTGGACAAAGAAATTTTCAACCAAGAAACAGAACTAGAAAACCTCCGGTAAGACAACCCAATGCTCAAAGATATCCATCATTCAATGGAAATTGTTTCAATTGCAATAAATTTGGTCATAGAGCTACTTAGTGCAGAAGCAGAGTAAATCAAAATGGTCCATCCTTCTCCGTACAATGCTTCAAGTGTAAGAGGTATGGTCATAGATCAAATGAATGTAGAAGTATGATAATGAATAATGCTAACAATAGAGGAATTGGCAATTCTTTCAATGGTTACTATTTTGCTTGCAATGGGTTTGGACACATGGCTAATCAATGCAGATCAAGAGGAAATCAAGTTCATAAGCAAGGAAATGTTGTGTGCTTTAATTGCAATAAATTTGGTCATATTGCAAGATTTTGCAGAAGTAGGAACAATGGAAGAAGAGGTCCGGTAAACAGAAAACCAGATAAACAGAGACAAGACAAAGACAAAAGAAAAATTAATGTGAATGAGATATGGAGTGAAATGAACAAGATTTGGGTAAAGAAAGATACAATAAGCAATGGTGATGGGTCCGCACTGGAATCAGGTGCTGACAATTCCTTCAGGAATTAAGTCAGGAACTTTGGCTCAGGGGGAGCTGCATTGAACATCAAATTCCCCCAGTTAGTAAGTGGGTGCCTGAATCTGGCACAATAAAAGAAAATATTTTGAATTTGTTTAGAACCTTTGGATGGATTTTTGGAAGAAAAAATGTCGATATGAAAACTTGTAGAGTGATTCATGAAGAACTATCAAAAATTGAGTATCCGGAAGAGTTAGGGCAAATGCATTTTTCACATCAAAAGTAGGTGTGCTAGTGGGAATTTGTAAGAATCATAAATTGTTGCCAAAGTGCTCAGATCCTTACCTGCTACATACAAGCATAAGGTTGCTGCTATTGAGTAATTCATGACTATGACAGATATTTCAAGGGATCTGTTGGTTGGTGAATGAATTTGGTGTTTCTCTTCCTAATTTAGCATTTAAGGCTAGTGGTTCTGAAAAGGGTAAGCAAAGATTTGTTTCAAGTGAATGCTCTCTAAGAAGACTAAGCAGACATAAGAAGGCAACGAACGAACTTCAAAAAGATGAATCAGAGCTTAAAGAACTTGAAGCTATATTTGCCAAATGATTACCAAAAGGATCCGGTAAGTATGAAGGAAAGTTGCCTTTCAAATGCTTTGCTTGCAATAAGATTGGGCTTTTTTTTGCATCAAGATATCTGGAAAGGGTCTCAAAGACAAACAGACCTAGAGTTTAGAAGAAATCTTTTTGTGTCCAAGAAACTACTGATGGAAGAATCACAAATGATGAACCTGTTATGAGAAGTACCTCTAGAAATGAATAAGTGATTCATTACTATCAAAAAGGAAGAACCGGTGCCTACCAAATCTGCTAGATGTATTAGCTACGTAGATTGAAGAAAAAGATGAATGGATGATTGACTGTGGATGTTCTCTTCATATGTCTAGTGATAAAAGGCTTAAAACATAATCTTCTCAATGTTGGTCAGCTGGTTGAAAAAGGATTAGAGGTAAAATCTTTCATTTAAGTGGTACTAACAAAAATTGCTTGATTCCTCAGATTGATCAGAGTTGGTTATGACATAGGAGATTGTGTCATGTGAATTGTGATAACATTGTCAAGATAAGTACTACTCAGGCTATGAGTGATCTTCCAAAACTTGTAGTAGCTTGTGTAAGGAATGTTAGTTGGGAAAACAGGTCTGAACCACATTCAAAAGTAAAGAACAATTATCAAGTGGTTTGTTGGAACCTATGCACACTAATTTGTGTGGTCCTGCTATAGTTAGGAGTTTGCAAAGAGAGTAATACTTGATGTTGTTGATTGAGTACTACCAGATGGTGTGGATTACTTTCTTGTGAAAGGAGTCAGAGGCTCTTGACATTATCAAGGCTAAGGTGGAGAATGAGATTGTTGTGAAGTTAAAGTATCTGAGATCTGACAATGGTGGAGAGTTTACCCCCGATGAGTTTAATGCATTTTGTGAAAAGCATGGAATAAGAAGACAATTATCTGCTCCTAGAATAAATCAGATCTTTCAAGAAGGCTACTAGAACCATGATGATGGATGCAAATGTTCCATATTCCCTTTGGAGAGTGACTATAGGTACTGCTATCTACACTCTTAACCAGGTACAGATCTAAGATGCTGATTGGGTAGGAGGTGTCAATGACAAGAAGAGTACTGATGGCTGTGCATTTCTCTTGGGAAGAGATGATTGCAAATATGCACCCTTTTCCATTGATGTCAAAGGGGGAGAGAAGTATGTGAAAAACTTGGAAGTAGTTGCTGGTGAAAGGGGGAGCAGTGAAGAAAGTGGTTGCAGGTGTGACAAGAGAAAGGGGGAGAAGTTCTTGTCTTGATGGTTGAATCAGTTCTTCACATCATATGTTGCCATCAATGACAAAGGGGGAGATTGTTGCAAATATGTGCCTGATATGTTGTCATTGATGTCAACATATCTTTCTGTCAGAAATAGTGAAGACAGTGCAGAAGAGTGATCAGTATTTCCAGTAAGGTGAAGATCCGAGTATGTGGATTAAAGGGTTTCTATATGATTGTCTGTTGTTTCTTTAATTGAGATTTGAGAGGTCTGCATGAAGATTTGGCGAAGTTATGACCTTCTGAGTAGAACAGGTTTCTGCAATTGTTCAGTGATGATAGAATGGCAAGAAATTGGTCCGGTATGAGCATATTGTGATTTGCAGATCTAGAGGCATGTCTAGGATGTTGGTGTGTTCCCTCAACTCAAGTGGTTCATGGTTTGGAGGTTTGAAAGAAATCTTTCTAGTGTGATAATCAGGACAGTGTGTGTTCCTGAGGTTCAGTGTGAAGATGCAAGTGATTTTGGTGATGTAAAGTGGTGTGGTTGTTCCTGTTGACTTCATTATGCTTGTGGTGGTCTCTGGATCGTGTGGCTGCTGTGTTGGAGGTCTGCATTGAAGTTTGAGCTTGTTGTCTGAAGATTTCTTCTTTAAGGTTGATGTTATTCCCAGTCTTGTCCGATCAGATGATCCTAACATGTTGCAGATGATCTAAGAGCATTTTTATGAAGCATGGCGTGGTTGTAGAAGAAGATTCAAGTCTCAGTTGTGTTTGGCCAATAGTGTAATGATCTGCGTCTAGTTTATCCGACCTTGTTGATCATTCCAAGGTTGATGAAGCATATAAATACTTATTGAAGAGTTGTTGAAACACAACCTTGAATAAGAGAGTTAAATCCAAAGAAAGGATAAAAAAGGCAGAGTAGAGAAGAAGAGGAGCAAAGGAAGTATAGAGTGGAGAGTCAGTGAAGAAGAATTTGAAGATAGGAGCAAAAGTTTTTGAGCCTTCGAAGGGATTGATTTAGGCATGAATATAGATGCTATTTCTCAGTTCATTATCTCTATGTAAATCATAATTTCTTATAGGCAGTGAGCCTCTCCTTGAGCAGTGAGCTTTGGGCAGTGCGCCTGAAGGCATGTGCCTTCTATTTTCTTAAGTACTTTTAATAGGGTACACATATTTTGTGGGTTGACCCCCACCGTGGTTTTTCCCTTAACTAGGTTTTCCATGTCAAAATTCTAGTGTTGTGTGTTCATGTTGTTTCTGCTCATGTGTTGATTTATGCTCAAATGTTTTCATCATTAATCTGATTATAAAGAAGATTTTAAAAGTTTAGAAAAGGTTAAAGTTTAGGGATAACTGAGTCACCTCCCCCTCTCAGTTGTCCGGACTATTTCCAACACATGTCACCTTTGGGGGCATGGGCTTTGCGAGATCTCTTGTTCCCTTGCATGTTTTCACTCTACCTTAATGTGCTTGATACCGATAAGTAGGATCAACCACCTTAAGGTGGGGGCATATATAATGGTATCTACTTGATTATTTTGATACTGACAAAGCATGTTTGTAAGCCCTCTATGTGAGGAGGGATGTTATATCTCTTGAGCAAGAGCACATCCTTTTTAAAAAAGTGAAAAGGTCTCTCCATGTGAGGAGGGATGATGTATCTCTTGAGCTAGTGCACATCCTTTATAAAAATCCCTCATTGCGAGGTGGGATGGTGTATCTCTTGAGCTAGTGCACATTCATTTATACAAAGTCCTCTGTGGAGGTGGGATTAGATCTTGAGTCATCCTCCTTTAAGCACGTGTTTGGAGGTTGTGGTAGCATAGTTCAACCGTCTGGTGTGTTTGGCGTGTCTTAGATCCAGTGGAACTTAGCCATAAGCTCCTTCCATCACCTGTGTTTGTTGTGTATAAGACGTATAGTATGTCTATGGTATACTATGTGGTGCTCATGTATTCCATATGTCTTTCTTGTGTGTTTGTTGTGTCTTTCCCCGAGTGTGGTCTAAATGAGTGTAGAGATGAGCTCCCTCCACATTCAGGGCTTTGTTTTGTGTGTTTTCCCCCTAGTGTGGTCAAAAGGCACATAGCGATGAGCTCCCTCCACACTTTGGGTTTTGTTTTATGTGTTTTTGGCTATCTAAAGGTGCGTAGCGATGAGCTCCCTCCGCCCCCTAGTTTAGGATTTATGTTAGTTGTTAAATCAATGCATTCTTCATGTATTGTGTGACTGCTCTCATGTCTTCTTCATGTATTGGGTGCTTCCATTCTATTCTCTATGTTTTTCATGCTTCTTACTATCTTCTTTGTGTCTTGTGTGTCTTCCATGTGTGTTCTAGTGCTTACTTGAGATTGGGGACTAGAAATAGTCCTCCAACCTTAGGGTATGCCTTAGCTTTATGTGCTTGGCATGTTTTATGTGCTTCGACTATACTTTAATGCATGTATGGGATCGTAAGTTCATACATACATTAATGTAGGGCTAAATGTTATGGAGTAAAAAATAACCTCATGCTTTTCACCTCCTAGTTTAGCTCCTAGGTCCCCTCATTTACATTATACAAGCTTAATACTTATCCTGGAGAAATTTCCCCTGAAACCCATGTCAAATGGGACCTAGGGGCCTATTCTAAGCACTTAAACATGACCTAAATGTGCCTACAGACTTGGGTGCCCCACCCAAGTCTGGCCTAATTTTTTAGGGTTAAAACAATTGCATGTCAGCTTGGGCCCTCTCAAAAGGTTTCCCTCTGTCGGCCTAGTCAATTTAAATTACGAATGTTAGCGGGAAAGCATATATAATTGATTTTATGATTTCATTTTACATCTAGATGGATAATGCGAACTTGTGATATTGAGATAAGGGATTTCAAAGTATTCATTGTGTTGCAGAGCAAAATTGTGTTGTTATTATGTTTGTTTGTTGCAGATTTGACTTCATCAATCCATCTCCTCATGATTTGAAGGATCTTCATCTCCATGAGGGCTTCACCTCTAAGGTGACATCTATTTTTTCTTCAATCGTTTTATTTCATCATTGCTTTGGCCTTTTCCCTCCATTGGGCACACCCTCTATCTAACAATGGTGTTGGAAGACTTGAATGTCATTCCAGGGCTTAACCGAGGCAAGCTCCTACACCACAATCCCCAAACCCCTCTCTTTGTGATTACAGGTTACACTTGTGTGGGATTTGGTGAAGTGCATGTACAGAGAAGCAAACCAGAGTATAAAGATTCAAGATTTGGAAGAAAGTTGCTGACATTCACACCTACTGAACTAGGGAACCCACCTTGTAGTCCTCCCGACAGGATTCATCCTGAAAGGAGGATTAATATATCATCTCGCATACCTCACTATTTTAAATCTATAGAAAAACTACCCCTATCAGACTTGGGTGCCCGTCCCATAGTCCACAAAGTCTTCATTTCTAGAAATTCAACTTTTGGTATGTTTCTGATCCTTCCTAAGTACCTTCTTGTCTGGTTATCTATAGAATTTTGTTCGTTTGTACCCAATTTCATTATAATTAGGGTTTGAGGCTTACTTGATCTAGGATTTGACAAATCTCTCAATCTAATCATTCTTTCCATAACATTCCTGAGTACACCAGCCTATAGCTAAGTCCTCATTCATCTATAGTGACTTGGCTCAATTTTTGTCCTTGAGTGTTATTGTGAAAGGAGGGTTTGATTTGATAGAATTTGACACTATCTTCTATCTTCCCACGTTTCTTGCATAACAACTAGTCACTTTTAAAAGAATTGAAAATTACTGATGATATTCCTAATGGAGGTTAATGGTTTTATTCTCTTGTTTAATTTATAAACACAAGATAGTTGAGGTGATTCAGTACTTGTAATGATTTAGTTTTGGTGATGGTTCAACTATTTTTTGAACCCAATGTATATAAGGGTGTTGGTGTTCTCAGTTGGGAGTGGGTTGGTGGATTGGAGATTTGGTTGGTTTGTTGGTCAATTACAAAATCTTGGAGAAAAAGAACTGTAATGAAGAAGACTATTATTTCTATTTGGAATTGTATTGTACTCATTAAATTCAATGTTACATATGAATAAAGACATTAATTCTATTATGATTATGAATATTGTTGTGTTGGTGAAATTTCTTTATTGCGGTTGCTAGAATTGGTTGCTTGGTAAGGTTCCCAAATCTAGACTGCATTAAATGGTCTTAGAGCCAATTTGTTGTGGATTGTGGTCATGTCAATAGAAGGGGTTCTAATTTTTTATTTGTGGGTGAAGAAGAGAGCAAAGACCTACAACTATAGAGAACTCTAGTGGAGACATGGCACATAGAGGATGTGGGCAAAGAGGAGCACCACGAGTTGGTGAAATTGCAAAAATGTTGAGAGGATTTATGATGAGACTAGATGCTATGGAGGTTGCACAAAGAAGAGGAGTACATGTGGAAGACATAAGTGACAATGAAGAAAAAATCAAGGAAAGAGAGGAAGATGCAAATGAAGAAAGACACTAACTAGAAAGAAAGTTTTTGTGGGCAATGTCGAGAATCAATAGTAAACCATGGATTGATCCACCAAATTATCATGAAAATATGAATCTAGAATAACTCATTGACTAGATATTAGAAATGGAGAAATATTTTGATTTCGACTCTGGAAGATTCAAAGAAGGTAAAATTTGCCAATACAAAGTTGAAAGGGCACACATATTTGTGATTGGATCATGTACAAATAGAATGAAAGATAAGAGGTAAGGAGAAAATCAAATATTGGGATAGAATGGTGACAAAATTGAAGGCACATTTTTTTCAACAGACTATCAAATAAGATTTTTTAATAAATTGAAAAATTTGAAGCAAAAAGAGAAGAATGTATAGGAGTATATTGAAGAATTTTATAGGTTGAATGTTGGGGCTAGACACGTTGATGATGATGTTGAGAAGGTATCAATTATGTCAATGGTTTACATTATTCTATTCAAGATGAAATAAGTATGGTCTGAATACAAAGTGTTGAGGAAGCATACCAATATGCCTTGAAGGTAGAAGAAAAACTTGCAAGAAAACAAAATAATTTCAGAGGTAGAGGCAGATTCTCACTTGGAAGAGGACAATCCAACAGTGGTAGAGGATATCAAAACAAATAAGGAGAAGCCAACACCTCTCAAACTGGCACACAAGAAAATAGAGGTAGAGGAGACTATTCAATGGGAAGAGGGGATTATTCTAGAGGCAGAGGATACTTTGGAAGAGGCAGAGGAAGAGGATTCACTGGAACATGTCACCAATGTGGAGAGACTTTTCATAGGGCATTTGAATGTCCTCAAATATAGCAGACTAGAGGGAAAGGTAAGGAATAAAGAATTAATGTGGCACAAGCATACATTGAAAGTGTGGCTTCACCAAAGCATGGAGAATGTCTTGACAATGGAGAATCCTTGATGTTACAGAGAATCTTGTTGAACCCTGAGAAATAAAAATCTAAACCTATTCAAAGGAGGAATTTATTCAAACAAGATACAAGTTTGGGGGAAAATGTCGTAAAGTCATAGTGGACAACAAAAGCATTGATAATTTAGTGTCAGAATAGATGGAGAAATTTAATCTAAGAAAAATGAAGCATCCAAGATAGGTTACAAAGTTTCATGAATGCAAAGGGGACATTAATTGGTGGTAAGTGAACAATGCCTTATAAACTTTCAGATTGGTAGTTATAAGGAGGAAATCCTTTGTGATGTGGTACCTATGGATGCATGTCATATTCTTTTTGGAAGACCTTGGCAATTTGATAGAAAAGTTTTACATGATGGTAGAGCAAACACATATAAGATAATGAAATATGGAAAAGAATATACCTTGAACGCATTGAAGGATAAAGAGGAGGAAGTAGAAACTAGTCCCAAAGTTTGTTTGATTTCTAGGAAGAAATTCTTGAGAGAATTAAAAAAGAAGTCATGTTTTGCCTTTATTCCTAATCCTGCAGAAGCTGTGACAATAGAGAAGAATGAAGAGGTGCCAATGAAAATTTAAGAAATTCTGGATGAATATGCAGATATAATGATGAAGGAATCACTAGATGGGTTGCTACCTATAAGAAACATCAATCATAGTATGGACTTGATACCCGCAGAAAGTTTTCCAAATAAAGCGCCTTATAGAATGACACCCATGGAGAATGAGGAGATTAATAGACAAGTGGAAGATTTGTTGGACAAGGGATTTATCAGAGAAAGTCTAATTCCTTGTGTTGTTCCATTAGTGTTGACACCTAAAAAGGATGGAGAATGGCAAATGTGTACAGATTTGAGGGCCATAAACAAGATAATAATAAAATATAGGTTTCCATTATCCTAGATGGATGATATGATGGATTGTTTGTGTGGAGCCAAGTACTTAATGAAAATTGATTTGAAGAGCGAATACCATTAAATAAGAATAAGGGAAGGAGATGAATGGAAAAATACTTTCAAGACAAAGGACAATTTTTATGAGTGGTTGGTAATGCTGCTTGGGTTGACAAATGCTCCTAGCACCTTTATGAGATTGATGAATGAAGTGTTGAAGCCTTTTCTTGGTAAGTTTGTCATTGTATATTTGGATGACATTTTGATTTTAGTAAAACCAATGAAGAACATTTGCTACATGTTAGGGAAATATTGCAAAGGTTAAAAGAGGAAAAGTTGTTAGTAAATTTTAAAAAGTGTAGTTTTATGAAAGAAGAGTTGGTATATTTGGGATTTGTTGTTTTTGGTGATGGATTGAAAATGGATCCAGAAAAGGTCAAATCAATTTTAGATTGACCTTCACCAAAGAGTATGTTTGAAGCAACAAGTTTCCATGGATTGGTGAGCTTCTATAGGAAGTTTATAATAAATTTTAGCGGAATATGCACACCTATTACAGAGACAAGGAAAGGTAATAGGAGACAATTCTATTGGACAACTACAACAGGAAAGCGTTTTCCAGTTATTGAAGGAAAAAGTTGTTAGGAATTCATAGGTTGATCAAACCAACTCATACATAACCCTATAAGAGAATACGATACAAACAAGCTTACAACAATTCCATAATACAAAGATCAAATAGACAAGACACAAGATAACACAAGATATACACTAGGAAATACCCAACCTCCAAAAGCATCCACACTCAATGTAATATTCAAAAATCAAACATTACAATACACTTACAAAGTCTCATGGACACTCTTGAAACATCAAGCTCCTCCAATGCATCCTCCATGTGTCCAAGAACGTAACCACACATCCCATGCCATGATTCACATATGCACTTACAAGAGAAACCCAATATAATGACAACCCACTCAACCAGCCAACCCCAACGACAAACCATGTGCTTGCTTTTATAGAATCAATCTCACACAAGTACAAGATGTTGTTTAGGGAAAATGAAGTGACTCAAAACCAATACAAGATTTAATATTTGCAACTAAGTTTTCACTTTATGATACTAAGTTTTCCAAATATCAAATAATTTCCACAAATATTAAAAATTTACCTTATGTCTCCGACACATAAAATATTTGACCAATGTTACATACAACTTTTATAAGTGGCCCCAAATAAATATTTAATGTGGCTAAACACATCAATTAAGATGCACCAAAAATAAATATTTATTTTACATAAATAAAATATATCATTATTATGCAAGGTGTACAACACACCTTTTCCTAACATTCTCTCACTTGTTGTATACATTGCATAAGGGTCAATCAATGAAATACATCATCATAGCCATACATGAAACCAAGTGAATCTCTAGAATGCTCTCGTGCTCCATCAAGATTCATGTAATAAAAACCAAAGTGACCACCATCTCAAGCAAGAACTCCTCTCATCCTCCAATATGCCACCTATGGAAGAAAAGGAACATGCCACTTAGGTGAGGATGCACCAATCCAAAGAAAACAAGCTTCAAATCTAAGTGATAACAAAGGCTCCAAGGTGTTGCCAAAGATAAAAAACCCACATGACTAGAAATAGCACCCACAACATATGCTAATACATCTAACCATCCATACATCCTAGGTATCAACAATATCGGTAAACTCATGCCAACAAAATATATAATCCATAAACCACAATCACAAGCTCCCTGTATAAAAACTTATCAATGAAGTACATACATATCTAGGAACTCCCACTACATGGGCAATGTCACATCTGAAAATAGATCAAGACATATCAAGTCTACCAATAAACATTCAAACCAAGGTGTGGTTAGTGATCAAAACCATGTAGTACCAAGATCAATCACAATTATCCAAATATGCAACATAAAATACTACATACTCCCTCACAACATGTCACCATAACTCTCCCAAATCATATGAACATGAACCTCCATAAAGTAGCCATAGATAAAAGAGAGAAAACCTGTAAATCATATCATAATATGTCCTTCTACCAACACCTCAAAGTGCTAAGTTGTGTCAAGTATGATCTCCTTTATAACCCAAAATGAAGAGCCTCAACAATACCCAACCATTCAATCTCATAGATCAAATAAAACATATGTATCATGTAAAACCAACATGGATGTAAGCCTCACTAACCAAGGAATATAAAACCAAATATCCATTACCATAAACTAGGAATAAGCCCAAACAATATCTCCTAAGCTACTCATAAATGCTATCATAAATCAAACCTATACGAACAAGGAGATAACCATGCTAACACCCCTCAAATGAACCCTCCAAAACCAATAATAATAGCTCAAGATCCATAACCATGAGAAGATAAAGCATAAAAGAAATACATCTAAGAGATGGACAATACCTCTTAGATGATAAACTCTCGATTAGACCATGAGTGGGGAATGAGAATGCTCCTCTAGGATACACAAAACCACAATGAATCTCTCCAAGAATAATCTCCTCTAAGATCCCTGAAATCACATTCATATCTAGGTATAGGCTCCTCGATCTTTTTGCTAAAACCTCTAATGAGTAACTGTCTCAATAAATGTCTCTAATCCCAAGAGAACTCCAACATCACCCAAGTCTCCAAATATCCATGAGCACCTCCAATTGATCAATCCATACTAACACCAAATGTAACACAACACTATAATGAATGTCTTAAGCAAATGACCAAAGTAATAAATACAAAGAGAACCAACAAGATCACTTTCAATGCTCCAAATGCATAATTAGGAACCCAATCACAACATCATGATCTAACATCTCCTCCTAGGAGATCACATGCAATAATGCACACATCTTGGTCTCAAGAGAACCTATATCATGTCAACACTCTAAACTAGTATCAAGAATCTATCAAGACACAATATCAACACCTCTAAACCAAGGATCAACCTCTCCAATAGCATGAAAATAAACACCTCCTAAAAATGGAATCTAAGATGTCAAAACACTCATACTGCATAAGTATCATATTCCAAGAGTTAGTCCATGACACCTAACTAATGTAAAAGATCATCTATCACTAAGTGACGTATCCACATCACTACCAAAGCTACCACTAAAGCGTGAAATGAGATACACATGGCATCATGATAATCATCTCCTAAATGAAGATCATCCATGGTCCATACACACACACCTGTAATACCAATGAAACCAAAGTAGAACCAAGATCTCCAAGCTGAGAAGATAAAACCATCATCACTTGCCAAAAGCTAACACAAAACCATGTAACCAAGATATCCATGACATCATGTTAAACATGCTACATGTCCCAATAATCGACTATCCAGGCACTCTAATCATCCATCCTCTCATCCGAATGCAACATAGTGATGTACAAATGACCATAGACAAGGCCAACTAACAAATTCTGCATCAACATTGAATCAATCTCATGGATATAGATAGTCCACATCTGAGTCATCCCACTGTAGCCAAGGGGTAGCTAATCTACAAAACCACATAACTTGAAGATCCAAAAGAAATGTAACATACAAACTCATTATCAGATTAGTAGCTTGCAAGACGATATATCAAAGAAGATAACATATTGACTTTAAGACTCAAATAGAAAATCAACACCAGATGTGATTTGCCAAACAAGTCCACAATGAGTAACCATAGTCAATGAACTAATCAAGCATACAGGAGATAAGAACAACCTCCTAAAACTACACCACACCACCACCTATAATCATCAATCAAACATCATAACCCATTCCTCTCAACCACATACATGATCATGTCATGGCAATGCTCAAAATGTACTTGCATATTCATGACACCATAATCATCATCATCATCATTGTACCTGTACTCAACTCCCACTACAACAAGACTCTTAGTCTCACACATGTATCAACCATATCCTCAAACTAGAAGAAAACCTATGTACCTATCTTCATCAAAGTCCAAACTCTAAAAACACATGTAAACTTGTAACTTGAAGACCAAATCTGAAAACCTGCTATACCATGTCAATGGTCTCATAACAACATGCACTCTCAAAGGTTTGTGCTTAAAGAATCATATGAATGCTCTCACAATAACACCTTGAATCTCAAGCTCCTACAAGTGTTCAATCTATAAGTACAAATCTCTTACTGCACACCAAACTAAAAATATACATGATCCAAACTATAGTACATAGAAAAATCTCTCCAACACCTATCCGAAATCAAAAATCCAATTCCGTATGCAAAAGTTATGAGCATAAAACTGTCCCAGAGAAATGCTTGGATTCAAGTGCCAAATTATAACACAAACAAAAAAAATCATAACAAAATCTATACCACTATGTAGTTCTTGGAGAGACCTTTATGACGCCTATAAGAAGTCAAAAATATGATACTATGGGCAAAATTTATGCCCCCAAAAGAAAATGCATTCTAAGGTCTAAAAAAGGCCCTAGGGGACCATGTCCGTATGCGTTGACGTCATCAACTGACTGAACACTGACTGGGTCACTGACATGACAAGGTGTCTAGGTGGCATTGTACGATGGACTTCAATAGATTATAGAATTTAGTTTTAAATTTCAAACTCTCGCCATTTTCTATAGACCTAACCATTTATTGAATAGGGTTTAATTTTTTCTAAAATCCATTTTAAGGTTTAAATGCCCACAGGGGGCTTCCTACCAGACTGAGAGCATAAGGCTTGCCGAACACGACCTTGTTGGCCAACCAAGGGCCGATAGGACCGTTGACAGTGTACTGCCTAGTGCTTGTCTGCGTAGGGGTAGGATATGGGGTTTGCAGACCCATACCCCACCCCCCAAAAAAATGTTTCAAATCTTTTAAAGTGAATTTTCTATAGTTTTAATTTAATATAAATTTTTTTCAATTAATTTTTTTTCAAACTATAGAAAAATACATATTGGTAAGATAATTTAAAAAAAAATTCTGCATACTTGCGACCATACGACTGAATAGAGCAAGGGGGCAAAAAACATTTCTTCAAGCCCTAGTGGCCAAAATAGCTCAAATTATATATTTTTCTTTACTTCTTAGGCCTCTTGGACTCAATGGCGAGGTCCGTTTTGTCTTAGGAGGTCATCCATGAAAATTCATCCTCAAAACCCTCATATTAAGTACCTCCAAGAAACCCATTTTTACCAAGATTTTTCATCACCCAGATCTATGATAAACACAACAAATCTACAACAACCAAAACCCCAAATCTGTAAAACAACTTGCACAAACCCTCATATCCTATAATGTCTCAATTCTTTCATGCATGGCCATGGATTCAACTTTGCACTAGATCTAAACAAACAAGGGTTATACCAAAACCAAAGAGCTCACACCTCCCCACAACCATGAATATAGCTTTGATACCACTTGTTAGGAATCCACAAGTTAATCAAACTAATTCCTACATAACCCTATGAGAGAATATGATGCAAACATACTTACAACAATTCCATAATACAAAGATCAAATAGACAAGACACAAGATAACACAAGATATACCCTGGGAAAACCCTCAAGAGGGAAAAACCTAGCCTTCAAAATCATCTACACTCAATGTATTATTCATAAATGAAACATTACAGTACACTTACAAAGTCTCATGGACACTCCTGAAACATCAAGCTCCTCCAATGCATCCTCCATGTGTCCAAGCACATAACCACACATCCCATGTCATGCTTCACATATACAATTACAAGAGAAACCCAATACAATGACATCCCACTCAACCAACCAACCCCAACTGCTAACCATGTGCTTGCTTTTATAGAAACAAGATCACACAAATACAAGATGTATTATAGGGAAAACCATGTGACTCAAAACCATGAGTTCACAAAACCATTGACCCCTCATTTAATATTTGCAACTAAGTTTTCATTTTATGATACTAGTTTTTCCAAATATCAAATAATTCCCACAAATATTAAATATTTGCCTAGTGTCTCTGACAAAAAATATTTGACCAATGTTACATACAACTTTTACAAGTGGACCCAAATAAATATTTAATGTGGCTAAACACATCAATTAAGATGCACTACAAATAAATATTTATTTTACATAAATAAAATATATCATTATTATGCAAGGTGTACAACACACCTTTTCCTAACAAAAGTGATAGAACAACTAGTGTTGGTGTTGCCTAATTTTGGGAAGTATTTCAAGTAGATTGTGATGCCAGTGGAACAATAATTGGAGGAGTTCTAAGTCAACATGGAAAACTAATAGCGCACTTTAGCAAGAAGTTGAATGAAGCCAAACAAAATTATTCCATATATGATCAAGAGTTCTATACTATTGTACATGCACTCAAGAAATGGCGACATTACTTGCTACCTAAAGAGTTTGTATTGTATATAGATCATCATGCATTGCCGTTCATAAATAGTCAAGGTAACTTGAATTAGAAACATATGAAGTGGGTTGAATTTTTGTAGAGTTATTTATTTGTTTTGAAACACAAAAGTGGAAAATCTAACTGGGTAGCTGATGCATTAAGTTGAAGATGTTTTTTGCTGAATGAATTGAAAATGAATGTTGTTGGTTTTGATTTTATGTGAGTTATATCAAGAAGATGTTGATTTCAAAGAAGTGTGGGTAGCATGTAAAAGTCCAGTAGCAAAGGACATAACTCCATGGTTGGAGTATTTTATTCAAGAAGTATTATTGTTCAAGGGAAAGAGATTGTACATACCTCAGGGATCAATGAGGGAAATTTTGATAAGAGAAAAACATAGTGCAGGTCTGAGTGGACATTTTGGAGTGGAAAAAATATTAGCACAGTTGAATGAAGGATATTGTTGGCCTGGGATGAATGTAGATGTAAATAATATGGTGCAATGTTGTAGAATCTTCCAACATTCCAAAGGAATAAGACAGAATATAGGGTTGTATTAGCCACTGTCAATACCGGAAAGACCGTGGGAACACATAAGTATGGACTTTGTTTTGGGGTTACCATGAACACAAAGAGGTAATGATTTTGTTTTTGTTTTGGTTGATAGATTTTCAGAGATGGTTTATTTTATTATGTGCAAGAAGTCAAATGATGCTTCACATATAGCTACATTGTTTTTCAAAGAAGTAGTTAGATTGCATGGATTGCCAAAATTATTATTTCATATCGGGATACAAAATTTGTTGGCTATTTTTGGCACACTTTGTGGAAGAAATTGGGAACACAGTTGGGGTTCACTTCAACCTACCATCCTAGATTGATGGTCAAACTGAGGTTGCAAATAGGAGTCTTGGTAGTTGAGATGTTTGGTAGGTGACAAATCCAATCAATGGGATTTGATATTGGCCTAGGCATAATTTGCATATAATAATTCAATTAGTCAGAGTGTAGGGAAAAGACCATTTCGTATTGTTTATGGTTATAGTCCTAGTGGTGTTGATGAATTGATAGATAATGCAGATTCGAGTAGAAAGAGTGTTGTTGTGAAGGATTTTGCTGAGTATCTTCAAGAATTACATAGAGAAGTGAAGAAAAATTTGGAGAAGAGTGCCATAAAATACAAAGAATATGTAGATGTGAAGATAAGAGAGCAAGAATTTTAGGTAGGTGATTTGGTGTTGGCACATTTGAGGAAAGAAAGGTTCCCCAGGGAACATATAATAAGTTGAAGTGGAAGAAGATAGGGCCATGCAGAGTGTTGAGAAAATTTTCATCCAATGCATATGGAATTGAACTTCCAGTAGGTATATATATCCCATATTTAATGTTGTTGATTTGTATAAGTATTATGAAGGGGAAACAAGTACGCAAGATAATACAGATTCAGATTTGTAGGATAAACAATGATGGATACATCAATTGTATGAGAATAAATTTGAATAAATAGAACAAGTGATTGATTCCTGAGTGGCCAAAAGAACATGGGGAAAATAATATATGGAGTATATGGTCCATTGGAAGAATAGAGCAGTTGATGAAGCTTCTTGGATGAATGCTTTAGAATTGGTTAAGTATGGAGTTCCCATTCCAGAATTGCCTAAATTTTCATGAGTTGAAAACTCATGGAACATTTCACTTACCTGACATGTCTGATGTAGGAACATCTGGGTTCATGAGAAATCTTGTGTCACCCAAAACTATTTTAGGTTTTGTTCTCAATTTTCTTCAATTTTGTTGTTGTTGTGTTTCAATTTCAAGAGGAATTTTTAGATTGAATTTGGTCAAGTTGAGGACTTCACCTTGTAGAAGGGTCAAATAGGTACCTACAGTTTCAATTTGGAGAACTTTAGAGCAAACTGGTGAAATCTAGGACAAATCAATTTTTTTGGCTTGACCAAGAACAAGCTACAAGTTTTGGAGTGTTCCAAGAACACTGGAAAAGTCTGATGGGTTCCTATTTCCTTGTAAATCTCCAATAAAGTCTTCAACACATAGACTTTTAAAATAAATCATGGAGTTCCAAGTCACTTAAAAATCTCTGACCGGTTCCAAGATGTTTCTCAGTTCCGACTCACTGGGAAATCTCTGACAAGATTTCTTTTCAAAGAAATCAGGATATTGGAGTGTTTTGGGAACACTAGAAATGTCTGATGAGTTCCTAATTCCTTCTAAATCGTCATCAGGTTTCAACATTTAGAATTTTTCATAACGTTCTGAATGATCATGGTGTTCCAACTGGGGTGGAAATCCCCAACCAAAAATGGAACAAATCTTGGTGCTTTTAAAAACTTCGACATAGTCTTCTTTACAAAGAAAATCAGAACATTGGATAGTTCCTAGAACATCAAAAAAGTTTGATGAGTTCCTAATGCCTCCTAAAAGCTCGATAAAGTTCTCAGAGGCTTTTTAGTTCTAACGTGACCTTTTTTAAGGCAATCGAGTAGTTCTTAATAGGGAGGAAATCCACGACCAATTAGAACTCTTGGCTTTTGGGTTGAATGGTTACTTTCAAAAGAACCAAAAATTATCGCTGATGTTCCTAATTGAGGTTAATGATTTTATTCTCTTGTTTAATTCATAAACACAAGATAGTTGAGATGGTTCATTACTTGTAATGATTTAGTTTTGGTGACGGTTCAACTATTTTTTGAAGCCAATGTATATAAGGGTGTTGGTGTTCTCAATTGGGGGTGATTGGTGGATTGGAGAGTTAGTTGGTTCGCTGGTTAATTATGGAATTTTGGAGAAGAAGAACTATAATGAAGAAGAATTTTGTTTCTATTTTGAATTGTATTGTACTCCTCATTAAATTGAATTCTACATATGAATAAAGACATTAATTCTATTATGATTGTGAATATTGATGTTATGGTGAAATTTCTTTATTGTGGTTGCTAGAATTGATTGCCTGATAAGGTTCCTAAATTCAAACTACATTACACACTATATCTATAGCTATGAATGCTTTTTGGTTATATCTACAACCCATTCCCCTAACCAACACTACTATTTGGATCACCTATAATGTGATACATACATAATAGATATATAATCCACACCCTCTAATGGATCACCTACAATGCAACAAACGCATAAAACTTCTATGTGAATTACCAGTCTAATAGATCATTTGTAGTGTGACACATTAATGAGGTTTTTGTGAGCCACCCTTTGATGGATCACCTATAGTGCAACACACACACAAGAGATTTTTTGTGGGTTATTACATAATCCAGCAATAACCTGGGCTCCAATATCAATAATGTAGCTAAGGATGGAAGTTCTAATGAAAGTTTGTCTAACAATGTAGTTAAAATATCAATTAGGCCTTTAACTACATGTGGGAAATAAGACTAATCATCATGAAACACCACAATATACATTCTTAGGATTTATGTTGGCTATAGTCAAAACCATAAATCCAAACTCCAACAACACCAAAAATCTGCCAAAAGAATAGAGAAACCACAAGAAAATAAAGCATATAGTTTGGGTGATGCAAGATTGTATGATTTGTGAGATGCTCTTGCATTAGGTGATCAAAATGAATTAGGGGTTTAACTTTTATATAACACCATAACATGAAAATTAGAATTTTTGCACTATAGTCATTGAGGAATGGTTAGTTGGGATTGAATCCACTGGGTCCGACTCTAAAATTTGATTTTAAAATTTTGAGGGTCAAAATTATAGTTGTAAGTTTGAACTAGGTTTAATACCACACCTATGGGTTTGACCTAGGATAGGAATAGAAATGATGAATATTAGAATAAGATAACCCAAAGAGGATTGTTGAGAAGAAAGATAACCTTTAGAATGCTAAAGCCAAAATGCTAGTGAACTATATTCATGATTGAACATTGAAACTATATATTGAGTGTTGTTTCAATTATTTGGAATCAAGGAAGGACTAATTTCAATTATTAAACTAAAAAAATTAGTAGTGAGAATAAACCTTAGTGTTAAATGAAATCTAGGAGAGAAACCCTAAATCTAGTTTATATATTAAAATATTGGAATGGATAATAACACTATTTTTTTACAATAGGTTAGCAAATTTGTGATGAAATTGAATTTTTGAGTGTTTTGTTTGTTATTTGACAAATATTTGATTAGTAAATTTAGTCTTATGTTTTGGAAAATGTGTATTCTCTTCTTGTAATTGATTTTGTCATAAGAAGATGGATTTGTATCAATCCAATGATTGGATTTCATTTCCCACTGATTATATAATTCTAAGTGTTCAATGGGTCAATTAATATATATATATATATATATATATATATATATATATATATATATATATATATATATATATATATATATATATATATATATATATATATATATATATATATATATATATATATATATATATATATATATATATATATATATATATATATATATGTTTGGTTAGTTTTGTAAGGGTGAAAATGGGATAATCAATTGAATAATAAAAACCCAAACATCAATGGAATATGAAGATAAAAGGAGATTTAAAGTAGAGAAAGATATTTACAACCTTTTACCTTGTGTCTTCCATTGTTTGCCTTTTCTTTCTTGATCTTGTGGTGATGAAGATGGCCCTTAGGAAGATTGCTTCCTTGCTTCGATTCCTCAAGATGACGAGGAGAAGTTGCCTCTGATACTTGGTGTGTTAAAGATGATCTTCAACACACTATGAAATGGATGGATGATGAATGAATGAAATGGGGTGCCAATGGTGCACTATAGTTCCTGCAGCATAAGTTTACTCGAATGATGGATCTAAAATGAAGAAGAGGAGGGTTGTATTTATAGAGTTGTGTGAGAGAAGATCAATGGTGGAGAAGAAATGAGAAGATCAACAGAGGAGAATGTTCGAGAGAATATGTGCGAATAGAAGAAGGACATGTGTCATTCAAAAAGAAGCTTTGTTGAGTTAACTGCTTTCTTGATGAGGATGAGTTTTCATTTTCTTAAATTAGAATATATTTTTCTAATTTAAGAGCTTTGTCGATAAAACAAATTTGCTTTAAATCAGTTAACTCAGCTTTTGCTTTTGTATGACAAGAGTTTATTTTTAGAAGATATTGAAGATTTTTAGAAGATAAGAAAGCATAAATAAATAAATAGATTTATTTAATTATTTGTAGATAATTTTGAAGAATAAATAAAATATATAAATATATTTTATTTTATGGAGATTTAATTCAAATAAATTTGTATTTTATTTAAATTTGGAAGAATGAAAGATTTAATTAAATAATTAAAATTATTTAATTATTTAGAAGAATAAAGTTGATGTAGATGGAATTAATTAAATAAATGTAATTTATTCAATTAATGGGAGAAAGTGAATCAAATAAATAAATAAATTTATTTATTTATTGATAGAGGAATATGAAGATGAAATAAATATTTAAAATATTTATTTAGGTAGAGTCATGTCATTTTTAGGTGTATACATTTTGCCCCTCTTTGATGCAATGTGTTTTTATCACGTTTCAAAGAATAAGAATTTTCAATAGTGATACATGCCCCAGTTTGCCCCTGGTACAAGTTTAACAATAGGATGCCCCCTCGGGAGATCGGACGGAAAGAAGGCAGAAAGCGTGAGACAGATAATCTCACGAAGAAGAAGGTAAAAAGCAGGTTAGGATGGAGAAAAATAGGGCACAGTTCAAAGAAATAGATATGGGAAGTAGTCACAGTTGTCACTCAGTCAGCTATGGTTCACTTGCTATATATAGGAGCTAGGTCTACAAGTTCTATTCATTTGCACATTTGTCCTTAGTTGATTGGTCTTGGAGAGCTTAGGAGAGTATGGCAGCTAGAGTAGTTGATAGAGAGATGGATATTTCGCGCGAGGAGCACCAATTCAAGTGAGTCTGACAGTTCGATCGGCCAACAGAGGCAGGACCACCGGTATGTAGTTCATTAAAACTTGCTAAAAGTAATTTATTAGGGCAATAAATGCTTAGGGAAAAAAGCTAGGATAGATACGCCGAACTGCCATTCGGTGCATATACGCTCCGAAATGGCGCATACGTTGTTAAGTGATGCATATGAGATACCTTATAATGCATATGATAGTTCAGCGCATATAGGTTGGGAACTGGCACATCTGTTGTGGAACAACACATGTGACACAAGAAGCAATGCATATGCTAGAACGACGCATACACGTCAAGGATCGACGCATTCACAGTGAAGAGGCTCATATGATATGGATCAGCGCATTTGCCACCTAGATCGGTGTATTTGCACTAGGAAAATTAGTTGACTTAACGAAATTAACCCAATTGGCACCTTGATCGATGTGTCAATTGATGAGTGATCTCTGAGATTACCGAGAATCTAGTCGAGAGATGATATGCTATTTTGATTAATTTGATATGTTAAGTCAATGATAGGATTGCTTGATTGCTTGGAGTAGGTTTGCTTGGATATGGATTTCTTTGACGCTATGCTTTGCTTGGTTGTAGGAGGATATCCGGGATACGTTGATGTCACGAGAGCTGTTCCCTTTGTTGTTGTTGCAACGGTACATTCTGACACAGATTGACCGTGAGGCGCTTGGTGCTATGGGGCTTCATTATATTTGCTTCATGCCTGAGGTTTGTGTGAACCGAGGGTTGTTGACTGCAGCAGTGGAGCGATTCCATAGTGAGGATGGGACATTCCATCTTCCAACGGGGGAGATGGCGATCACTCTGGAGGACGTGTATAGGATTCTGCACCTCCCTATTCAAGGAGAGTTGGTAGAGTATGAGTCACAGCGTGATGCTGGATTGGCTGAGTGCAGACACGTGTTCGATGACCCAGAGTTGGTTGGATAGGTGATTTCGTGGCAGGACATTCATGACTGCTATGACTACTTCCCGGATATAGTGGCGGGACTGATTGGTGGCGTAGTATGCCCCAATAGGAGGTCTCACAGGTTCCTGACTGGTTGGGGGAGGGTACTGGAGAGCATGATTACAGATGGGACTCGGTGTGCATGGGGTGTGTGCGTGCTAGCACACTTATACAGAGATATGCACCGGGTGGTGTATCATAGAGGAGCCAGTTTGTCCGCAGGTGTGTCTCTCTTGCAGTTTTGGTTATGGGAGCACATAGCTATCACACGGCTGATATGTGTATTTCATAGGTAGAGGGGTGAACCCTACAGTTATGGCTATGTAGGTGTGATTTCCCAGCACAAGCTGGGAAAGCTAGAGTATTGGAGACATGCGCTGGACAATGTGGATCGGGTTGTCTGGCGCCCATACCTAGACTGCGAGGTATGGGATGATGAGGCTAATGAGTTGCCTTACTATTTTTAGACTTGGTGGCTTATTGGGAGGACCAGGTACATATTAGAGAGGCAGATTATGAGAAGAGTGCAGAGATAGTTTGGTAGAGTGCAGGGAAGACCACAGGGCCTGGCACAATTTGTGAGGATCCATGCAGAGAGGTTTAGGTGGGGTCCCATGGCGTCCTACGAGGAGGCCTTGACAAATTTTCAATAGATTCCTCATGCAACTTGGTCCATGAGGAGGGACATAGTCGATACAAGTATGATAGCTGACTATGAGGAGTGGTTCGCCGCTCATCCCTTTCCTAGATATTTAGGACCTAGAGAGCTAGCTCCTCATATAGACGGGGAGGATTCAGATGACGAGGGTGGAGCTGGCAGGAGGAGGGGAGGACAGAGGAGGGGGAGAGGAGATCAGGGGGACAATGGAGGAGATGGAGGAGGAGGTGGTAGACCTAGAAAAAGGAGGAGTTCTGGGGAGGGACCTTCAGGTCAGCAGGTAATTGCGCAACCACAGGCTACAGGGCAAGCGCAAATACCAGCACAACAGGTGGCACCACAGAGACAGATGTCGCCACCATAGCAGGTGGCTTAGCAGCAAGTGTAGGGTCAGGTGCCAACACAGCATGTGGCACAGGGACAGGTACAGGTAGGGTAGGCTCCACAGCCTGACTTACAGCAGCAGGCCTTTGCGGCGTTACAGGGTCAGATTAGGCAGCTAAGGGCCCACCTGAGAGCAGCTGAGTCTCAAAGGGATGTAGATGTAGGATGGATATCAGAGATATCCATAGAGAGAGATGTAGCCCTGGCTAGCATGAGGGTGATGAGAGCAGAGAGAGACGTAGTCGTGGAAGCTATGGGTATAGATGGTACTTCTAGATTTTTGTTATCACAGGTGCAGCAGGCACAGACACAGCTGGCCTAGGTATAGAGTGAGCTTACCAGAGTGTAGGGTCAGGCTCAGTATTATAGAGGCTTATACCACGGGGCAGTGTCAGCGGATCAGCGTGCACCCAGCTTCAGGAGCCAGTCTGTGGCATCTCAGAGGGTAGGTGGGTCTCAATCTGTAGGATTAGTGAGGGGCCCCCCAGTAGTCAGGGGGAGACAGAGGAGAGGGTAGCGCAGGGAGCAGTGCTCCACCGCAGCAGGGTTAGCTAGATCTGGACACTTGTACAATTTTTTGATTTGATGTACACTTTTTTGATGGCTGAGATAGCCTGTATATGTATTATTTTTGCTTCGAGACATGTATCATCATCTTTTTGTACTTTGTATACATTTTATGATGACTCTGAGATATGGATAGATATTTTGATATGTTGCACATTTGGACACGTTTTTATGCTTATATGATGATGCAGTTGTTGATGTTCTACATGCATATGTTCTATGTTTATATGTTATGGATGCAATCTATCTTATGATGTTTTTGCATATGTGATGTATATTAGATGGATTTGGGATGATTTGATATGCAAATGCAGATGTGACATGTTATTGATATGTTTATGTAGCTCTATATGTATTTGTCTATGTTTTTGCTTTTTTTTGGGTAAGATATATGGATGCACATGTATGTGGATGACCTAATGCATTGATTATGTATGCAAATGATTTAATCATGTAAATGACTATCTCATGTGATATGATATGCTATTTATGCTATGTTTTTGATATGTCCAAATGTACTCAATCGACACAGAGATGATATAGATAGGAGGAAGAGAAGAAAGAGAAGAAATACATGCTTTCATTTGATATACTACAGGATTTTTCTTGTTGCATGGTTGATATGGATTTTATGGATATAGGATGGATGTGGATTGTCATCTTGATATTTGCAAGTCTTTTGCTTTCATCATTGGGCACTTTTTGTTTCTTTTCTCTTTTTGAAATGTTGTAAGAGAATACAAGCATCTAGGTATAATTAGACCGAGATGACTTGAGTACTTTTTACATAGATTTTGATATAGCAAGTTGATACAAGCATCTAGTCAAAATTGAATCTAGATGACCTGAGTACTTCTTGCATTTCAACAGACAAGGATTGCCCTTTTTCATGTTCAGACCTCAGAAGTCCTCGATGATCTTTTGCTGATCATGTCGTTAGACAAAAGTCATCACATTACTAAAGTTTGATCCACAAGCAGCAAACAAAGAAAAAGATTATGCCCCCATCATAGCATCTCTGGATTTTGGCAGCCTTGAGTAGCATAGGAAGACATAATGACAAAAATCCAAGACTTTGTAAGTTAACCTGTTCACAAAACATTCTTGCATTAGATGTGTCTTTTTGCCATAATTGATATAGAGTCAGTTTGAGTGTTTTGGTATGGTGTTCTGCTTTGGACAGGTTTGATGTTTTACATCAAGATTCTTGTTTGGAAGCTCTGCTTTGTTGTGCATGCTTGTCTAGTGAAAGGTATCACCATCCTTTATTGGTATCCTCTTAGAAAATGTGGCATTCAAGAATCCAAATCCACAACCAGGTCAAGGAGTTGCCCCCAGTTTAGACAAGGATCGACTTATTATGGGCGATAGGACAAACAGACATGGAGAGACGGACCCTAAGGGACTGACCTAGTGCCTCGGGGGCTCATTGCTAAATGGCCTTGCCTATGTGACGACGCAGAGGCAACGTAGTACGGGGTGAACTTGATGGACCTAAGACCTAGGCGATGGCAAAGGTGCAGAAATGGTATGGATAGCAGGATAGACGACACTGGATGGAATGGATAGAAAGGAAGGGGAGTGGAGCAAAGCGGAGCCTCGGGGGCACATTGAGAATGGCCTTGCCTATGTGATAACTCAGAGGCGATGTAGTTCGACAACGGTTCAAAGGACTGGTTCAAGATGAATGATAAGATGGACACAAGAGATATGAGGTCGCAACAGATGGATGAAGCGGTTTGTCGCAGATAGCACTTGTTTACCAGGTTTTCACCACTTGCTTTTATTTGTATGAAAGCTAAAAGTACACATGATGCCTGTTTCCCAGGTTTTCATCATGGTACCTATCCAAGGTGCCTGTTTGCTAGGTTTTCACCAGAGGATGATTTTTTTTGTTATTTTTGTTATTTTTTTGTTTGTTTTTTTATCACTTTTTCAATTTTTTTTAGATTTTTTCAAGACTCCCTTGCATTGGGGTTTAGGTATAGAACTTGTGAAGATGCATGTTGTTGATAGGATCATCAAACAATTCACTTTCAGATGTATCCAATTGATATGCCCCTAACCCATAGGTTGTAATGATGACATAGGGACCCAGCTAGTTAGGTTCAAACTTGCCTTTCTTTTCTCTATCTTGCTAATTTCTGGGATTTTCTCTGAGGATGAGATCACCAACTTGGAATACTTGGGGTTTTACCTTGTGATTATAGTTTCGGGACATCCGTTGATAAAATTTTAGGTGGTTAAAGGGCTGTTGCCTTCTCTCTTCGAGAAACTCTAACTCTTGAAGTCTGGACACTCTATATTCTTCATCAGATATGAGGCCTTTTAATGAAACTCGCAAGGATGGGGTCCCATCTTCAATGGGCAAGATAGCTTTAGATCCATAGACTAGGGAGTATGGTATTGCACCCGTGGGTGTGCGGATGCTTGTACGGTAGGCCCACAATGCGGGATTTAGTTGAACATGCCAATCATGACCGGCATCATTGACAGTCTTCTTTAGGATTTTCAAGATAGTTTTATTTGATGCCTCCACCTGGTCATTGCCTTGGGGGTAATAGGGGGTTGAAAAGCAGTGTTGGATATGGAATTTGTCACATAGTTCCCTAACATCTTGATTTTTGAAGGGTCGTCCATTATCCGTGACAATGGACGAAGGGATACCATAGCGACAAATGATATAGTTCAAGATAAACGAGGCAATCTTCTTACCTGTGATATTGGCTAAGGGCACAACTTCAATCCACTTCGTAAAGTACTCGGTGGCAGTGATTATGAATTTATGGCCGCTGGATGAAGAAGGGTGAATCTTGCCCACTAAGTCGAGTCCCCACTCACAGAAAGGCCAAGGAGTCGTTAACGGCTGTAGTTCTTGTGCTGGTGCATGTATCTGGTTCCCATGGATTTGGCACTTTTTGCACTTCTTTACAAAATGATAGGAATCTTGTTCCATTGTTGGCCAGTAGTACCCCATGCATATGAGTTTCTTGGCTAGGGTAGGGCCACTAGAGTGGGTCCCACATATACCGTTGTGTACTTCACTCAGGGCAGTTTGATATTCCTCACTATCGAGACATCTAAGGAGAGTACCATCGAGACCTCTGTGATATAGGGTATTGGCGACAATGGCATACCAGGATGCCTGACGGATGAAGGTTCATTTTTGGTTACTAGAGAGATCGGGTGGGAGGGTATTCTCTTTAAGATAGGCAAATATTTTTCCATAAAGGGGGGAATCAGCTCTGACAATGTGGCAAATGATATGGGATTTAGGAGTGTCATATGCAGGATGGGACACTGGATCTACCAAGAACTTGTAACATGATTGATTATCTGGAATATCGAGGAGAGATGCAATCGTTGCCATGGTGTCTGCCGCTTTGTTCTTAATTCTTGGTATTTGTTCAAAAGAGATCTTGACAAAGTATTCTTTGAAGTCATCTACCATTCGTTTGTAAGGGATTGATTTCTCATCTTTTGTCTGGTAGTTGTCATTTACTTGATTGATGACTAGATGTGAGTCACCATATACCTGAAGTTCTTGGATATTCCATTCAACTACTAGCTTGATGCCAATGATTAGGGCTTCATACTTTGCTACGTTGTTGGTGCGGGGAAACAATAATCTGTATGATTTAGGAATGGTGTTGCCACTAGGTGTGATCAACAAGATACCTGCCCCTGACCCATGCTGAGTGTATGATCCATCGAAGTACATTTTCCAGGTTGTTGTGGATATGTGAAAGATAGATTCATCTAGAAATTCAAAGCTCAAAGGGCTATCATTTGTTAGAGGTGCATCTGCCAGTTGATCTACAAGTACTTGGCCTTTTATTGCTTTCCTATCTACATATTCAATATCGAACTCGCTGAGAAGCATGACCCATTTGGACAATCTACCTGTTAAGGTTGCTTTGTTGAGTAAGTATTTGAGTGGATCAATCTTTGCTACTAGTTTGACAGAATGTGATAACATGTAATATCTCCACTTTTGTGAGGCGAAGACCACAACAAGACATGCTCTTTCAATTGGTGTGTACTGCAGTTCATATCCAACAAGTGTTCGACTGATATAGTATATTGCTTGTTCTTTCCCGTCATAATTTTGTTGTGCAAGGAGAGCTCCTAGAGTTGTTGGTGTGGCTGAGATATATAGCAGTAGAGGTTTACCTTGAATCGGTGGCATTAATACAGGTGGCTTCATGAGGTACTCTTTTAACTATTGAAATGCCTGCTCACATGACTCATTCCATTTGAAAGGGACATTCTTATGTAGAAGATGGGAAAATGGGTGGCACTTGTCTGCCAATTGAGAAATGAATCTTCTGATAGATTGTAGTTTTCCCTGCAGGGACCTTAGTTGAGTGAGATTCTTAGGAGGCGACATTTCCATGATGGCCTTTACTTTAGCTGGGTTGACTTCAATTCCATTGGCGGACACTATGTATCCAAGTAGCTTACTTGAGGTAACTTCAAACACACACTTCTTTGGATTGAGGTGCACATTAAACTATTCTAATCTTTTGAAGATTTTGTCCAGTACTGCCAGGTGTCCTTCTCTTGTGAGTGATTTTGCTAGAATGTCATCAACATAGTCTTCCATTATAGTGTGCATCATGTCGTGGAAGATTGTGGTCATAGCTCCCTTATATGTTGCACCAGAATTTTTCAAACTAAATGGCATGACACACCAACAATAGGTGCCCCAAGGACATGTGAATGCAGTCTTGTGTTGGTCTTCAGGTATAATTTTTATTTGGTTATATCCGGAAAAACCATCCATTAGTGACATCATGGTGTGCCCTTCCGTGAGATCTACAATCATGTCAATGTTTGGCAGGGGGAAATCATCTTTCAGACAAGCTTTGTTCAGGTCCCTGAAGTTATTACATATTTAGACTCTGCTGTTTGGTTTGGCAACTGGTACTATGTTTGAAACCCACTTAGGATAGTCTATTGGTCTGATGAATTTGACATCCAATAGTTTCTTTAGCTCTTCTTTCACCATGAGGGCTACGTGTGGGTGCATCTTTCTAAGTTTTTGCTTTATTGGTTTAGCTCCTGGAGCTAAAGATAAATGATCCATTATGAGATTTGGATCTAGCCTTGGCATGTCTGCATATGTCCA
This sequence comes from Cunninghamia lanceolata, assembly GCA_027924645.1. Classification (NCBI taxonomy): domain Eukaryota; kingdom Viridiplantae; phylum Streptophyta; class Pinopsida; order Cupressales; family Cupressaceae; genus Cunninghamia; species Cunninghamia lanceolata. The sequence goes on from BSBN01000506.1 coordinate 3,195,077, forward strand.
CATGAAATTGATTTGTTTCTTTTTGAAGAAGTCGGTAAATGCTAGTTTTTCTTGTTTTGTTAAAGACTTTGCCATGTGAATCATTCTAGGATTATCACCTGTGCTGACATTGATCGATTATATTGGTTCTATCAAGATTGACGATCTCTCCTGATGTGTAAGATTAGGTAGAGGGTCAAGCCTTCCATCCTTTGGCGCCTCAGAGATGTTTTCACTATTGGATACATCTATATTTTTACTTTTTTCATGATCTAACACTGTCGTAGAACAGTTTTCACCATTAGCTCTTTCTTTCATTTTGACATTTTTGAGACTGAAAAGCTTGGCACTCTCTCCAAAACAGGCCTTCTCGTTGAGTTCTATAGCATAGCCAGATCTATGGTCCATTGCGGGTATATGATCTCTAAGCTCAAGGTAGTCTATGATGCCTTCATCATTCTCAAAGGTATCGAGCTCAGGGGTAGTGCCTTGTAAGTCCCAATCTATGAGTTCGGGGTGCACCAAAGGTAAGGGGTCGTTAGGTTGGTCTGGTTCGATGGTGTTGATGATTAAGATAGAGTTCTTAAAAGCACTGACAAAGTTTGCGCTGGTACTCTCTATTAGTGGATCCATCAAGGGGGTATCATTCTTTCTTCACGATTTTCACTATCATTATTACGCGAGTCAGACTCTAGTGATCTAGCCCTTGGACCTTGTCTCTCATTAGCATGGGTTGGGTCATACTCGTGGACAACATCGATGCCTTTGTCATCACAAGATAGATCAGAGAGGCTATCCCATTCATATTCATTGGAATCAGTCTCACTACCCAGTTGTAATTGCTTAATTTGATCAACCAGATTACTAGTGGATGTTTCTGGTTGTTTGCCTTTATTCTTCTTTGCTCTGTTGGTTCTTGATGTGCCAGTGTATCATAGCCTTGTAGTGTCTTGGGCTGTCAAGGTATGAGGTTGGATGGGTTCAGTGATCCCATCTTATCTTGAATTGAGTGGACCGTGTCCTTCATACCCCATTCTTTGTAGCATTTGGAATCCTTGACCATATTGTTCAGTTTGTATAGTGTGATGGTCTTGTTGTGTGGATGAACTATCTTCTTCCTTGTATAACCATTGTAGGATATCCTTTTCATCACTCTCATCTTTGAGGCTTCCCCATTTGATGAATGGACCTTTGGTAGTTTTGTCTGTTTTAGGCTTGCTCAGAGTAGGTCTTCCATATGATCTTGGAGATAGGGGGAGCTGTGCCAAACAGAGGGATTGGGAGATTGTGTACTCACCCAAGCCCTTATCTTTGAGTCTGAGGTTAGGTTGAGAAGCTTTTGAAGAGGAAGCAAGTGAAGTTGGGTCAACATGGGATGAAGATGAACTAGAAGCACGGTTGTTAGGAATCACCACTTCAGGTTTAGGATGAATGGAGTTACAATACTGAAAAGGATTGGGGTCACCTTGTATGGTGATCTCCTGACCTTCATAAGGGAACTTGATACATTGATGGCATGTTGACGGCACTGCTTTCAGAGCATGTATCCATGGTCTCCCAAGAAGAATGTTGTATGCTAGCTCCATATTGAGGACTTGGCAAGACACATCTTTTACTATAGGTCCCACTCTGATTGGTAAAGTAACAATTTCCTTGGAAGTTCTCTCCTCATCATAGGCTTTGATAGTGACTTTCTTTTTTGGATCTATAGCTTTCTCTGAAAACCCCAATGTAAGGATTAGCTTCAAGGTACAAATATTCAAACTAGCTCCTCCATTGATTAGGACTCTTTTTATCTTGTGTTTATGAATGAAGGCTTCGATATGAAGAGAGGCGTTATGGGGTTGGGTGATTGACATATCATCCTTTTCAGTGAATGATAGGGAATGAGGTGAGGTAATGTGACCTACCATGGTTTGAAACTGTTCTTCAACGAGGTTTGTTGGGATGGAGACTTCCACTAAAGCTTTGTCAAGTATGACCCTATGAGACGGGGATAGACACAGAAGTTCCAGAATGGAGATATGTGTGGGTGTCTTATGTAGCTGATCCAAGATACTGTACTGATTAGCCGGAGGGGTGGAGGCTCCTCTAAGAGTGGCCCTATTACTGCGGGTGGTAACATTACAATCCAGATCTTTGTTTATAGTGATTATATTGATGCATGAATCATTTTCTAAGATATGGTTAACAACATAGTCAAAGCTGACGTTCGTGCAATTTGCGTTGTTAGATCCACTGTTGTTTTGGTTGGAAGGTCCTCCTTGCTCATAGTTGGGAAGAGGATCCTTGAATGCCTGATGATCACTATTAGAGGTATGTCTGCCAAGTGACACTTTGTTTTGTTCAATCAAGTCTTGGATAGTGTGTTTGAGCGTAATGCAGTCGTTGGTTTTGTGCCCCTTGTTTCAGTGGAACTCACAGAAGTCATTGTCGTTCCACCAATGAGGTTTAACTTTTGGTTCATATTCCCGCGTAGTTGGAAGTCTTATGATCTTACTTGTGACTAACTTCCGTAGGGCGGTTTCCAATGATTCTCCCAAAGGTGTGAATTTTCTCCTAGGTTGAAAATTTGTAAACCGTGATTCAGTGTTTCTTGGTTTGTTTTGTGGGGGGTTGTTTTGAGGAGTTGATAAGTTGAAGATTGGTTGTTTTGGTGCCATTCTTGGCATCTACCACCCCATCATTCACAATGTTTTTTTTCTTCATCCAGAATCTTGGTTTGTCTATGTTGGTGTTGGTACTAGGAGTGTCTTTATAGAGCTTTACTTGACCTTTGGCGATTAAAGCTTTTTCGATGATTAGACCCGTCTCAATGACCTTGCTAAAGGAAGTAGGACATTGGATTTGTATTTAATAGCTTAGGTCAATTTGTAAGTTATGGATAAACACTTCCAGCATTTATTTTTTAGGCATTTGATGAGGGCACTTACTTGCTAGTTGTCTCCATCTTTGTAGGAAGGCGGCGAAAGATTCTCCCCCTTTTTGTTTGGTATTACAAAGATCTAAGATTGAGGTGTCATGCTCAATATTATAGGAGAAGTGTGTGACAAATTTGTCCACAAGTTCGTTAAATGTTCTAATGCCAAGTGGTAGTCTAGAAAACCACTCCATGGCTTGTCCTCCCAAGCTTCTTGGAAACAATAGCATAAGATAAGTATCATTGTGTGCGACTTCAAGACAAGTAGCGTTGAATTCCCTAATGTGGTCCCTTGGATCACCCTTTCCTCGATATTTATCAAATTTTGCAACCTCAAACTTAGAGGGGAAAGGTATCATGATCAAGGTTCTATCAAAAGGATATGGTGAAATATCCTCTAGGGAGTAATGCTTAGTTGATGCTCCTATTTGCATGTCCATGAATTGTTGTTGTAAAGCTTGGATTTGTTGGGTCATTAAACTCAAGGCATCCATAGAATCAGTGGTTGCTTTGCTTTTGTCTGTGGGTATTTCCTCATGTGTGCTTCCCTCAAGGTGTCTTTCTTCCTCAGATTCTTTTAGAGCTTCTACATCAAAATCTTTAGGGAGCTTGACTCCTAGATGTGCTAGGTGTAGAAAGAATTTGGTAGGATCTTGGGCAAGTACCCTATCCATTAAGCTTTGAAATCTTTGGTCTTGCTGCGTTTGGAGGACCTCTTCCATAGAGATTTCCTCATCACTTTCGTGAGAGTTTGGGATAATTTTCTCAGCCATTTCAATCTATTTTTTTTTGTAATCTTGTTAAGACCATGCAAGGTGACGAAAGAATGGGGATGGAATGAGTTTGAAAGTTTTTGAACAAGAGGTTCCAGAATGTGCCAAGGTTTGAGAAAGGTTCTCCTTAGATCTAATTTGTGTCAAACAAGTTGGGTGTACAAAATGATAGTCAAAGTAAGGATGATAGAAATCCATTTACTTGATTTGGACTAGTCTTGCACAAGCCACTAGTGGAGTTCCGATACAGAAGGATAAGTGATCCTTGATAGTGGAGACTCACTAGGTTTGTTTGAGATTGTGATGCGATCAAGAATAGCTTGGTTCTAACCTTGTTGGATTTTGGAAGAATTTTGTGAGATTTGGATGAGAAAAGCACTTATGGTGTGGAAGAAGAGAGAAATGGTTGATTTGCACGATTCTAATCAGATCTTGGAAAATTGAGACAGGTTTGAAATAGCTTCTGAAAAGTTTGACAATTTTTATTTTGAAAGGTACGGAATAGCTTGCTGTTTTGGATGCGCAGTAGTAAATGCACCGCAACAGAGTTCAAAAGTTCCACAAGTCAGATCAAATGCGCCAATTTGGTAATGTTTAAATGCACTGCAACAGGTAGCAAATGCACTACAAGTCTACACAAATGTGCCACAGGTCAATGCAAAAGCGTCGTTCTGGTTTTTTCAGGTTGGTTTTGTAGAATTTTTAAACGTTTTTTTAGATTTTTCTATTTTTGGGTGAAAACTTGGTCTTTTCTTGAATTTTGAGTTTTAATTATGGCAAAGAAACATCAAACACATAGAAGTTTTCATGATTTTTATCTTTTGTTATTTTTTGGTATTTTTGGACTTTTTGACTCAAGAACAAGTACAACCTAGGCTAGACAGGACAGTATTTGTTGAATCCCCTGGCTGTGCATATTCAAAGTGTGTAGCTCCAGGATCTGGTAGCACCGGCTCCCCTCCATGGCACTCACTTCTCATGCATACCAGATCTAGGTTTCCTTAGGCTCGTACCCCCACCAAACCTTAGGATTGTCCCTGCTACCTCTACTTAGAATCACATGAATTGGGGCCACTTCAAAGACTCCATCTTTTGTGTCAACAAATAGGGGTTTTTGGTATACTAAACAAGTGGCTAAGGAGTCAAGGCAACCGTTCGAGTGGTTACACGTGCGGCGGCACTACTCTTCGTTATGGAGTCTCCCAGCCTCCAAGGGTTATGCCTTAGAGGGTTTTAGGGGAGGTTGGCCATCGATGTAACACAGCAACACTCGTTGTAGGAGGCTTTCACCTCAAGCACAATTTATTTTAAGTGGATTGGTAGGGCTTGGCTTTAGCCTATTACCACTCAGGGTCATTCCCACTTGGATAGGCGGGCATCTAAGGGTAGACCCCTCTAAAGGTTATATAAAGGGAATAACAAGTCTGGCGTTCTGGTCACCTAGTAAAGGGGAGAGCATAAGCCTATTGTCATTCAACAATCATAGAAGACACTGATTAATCCAAACCTCGTTAAAAGGAAAAAAACTAAATGGGCTATCTACTTGTGCACTCACACATTTGTTAACTTTGAAGTGGTTAAAAGATAGCAATGTTTATTCCGTTTGTGAGATAACAATATTCTAACTAAGAAGATAGCAATATGCAAAGATAACAGTGGTTCAGTTACTATCCCCCTAGTTAAAGACTACGTGAAATTTGTATGTATGCATTTTTTTATTTTTTTTTAACTTTTTCCCTTAGTTAATCTAAGTGAATTAATCAATGCAGCTAAATGATCTACTCCAGCCTCTAATCCTGCAAGACAAACGTTAGCCTAATCAGAAAAATCACATGAAATCCTAAAAACCACAGTGATAGATCAGATGTACTGCAATACAGTCTGAATGCGCAGATACAGAGTCTATATGCATCATTGTACAGATGCGCTAAGACAGGTGTCAAAAGCATAGGAAGAAGGTGTAAATACATTAAATTAACAAATGCATCGTGTATTGAGGTGTATGCGCTGGGATGATGCAGGCACCGAAATAGGTAATGTATGCGCCGTAAGATGATATGTATGTGCTAGACTTCTGTATGCACCGGGACAGGAGGTAAACGTGCTGAATTAGAGGATGTATGCGCCAGACTTTTGCATGCACCGTAACAAGAGGTAAATGCACCATGGGATTGCTCAGATGCGCCGATTGAAATTGTTAGAAGCCTGTATGGAAACCTGTCACTAAGAAACTTAGATTTTGGTTAGATTAGGGGCAAGAGCCCCATGGTGGGCTCCAAAAATGTAAGGGTGAAAATGGGATAATCAATTGAATAATAAAAACCCAAACATCAATGGAATATGAAGATAAAAGGAGATTTAAAGTAGAGAAAGATACTTACAACCTTTTACCTTGCGTCTTCCATTGTTCACCTTTTCTTTCTTGATCTTGTGGTGATGAAGATGGCTCTCAGGAAGCTTGCTTCCTTGCTTCGATTCCTCAAGATAACAAGGAGAAGTTGGCTCTGATACTTGGTGTGTTAAAGATGAATGAATGAAATGGGGTGCCAATGGCGCGCTATAGTTCCTGCAGCATTAGTTTACTCGAATGATGGATCTGAAATGAAGGAGAGGAGGGTTGTATTTATAGAGTTGTGTGAGAGAATATCAATGGTGGAGAAGAAATGAGAAGATCAACGGAGGAGAATGTTTGAGAGAATGTGCGCAAATAGAAGAAGGACATGTGTCATTCAAAAAGAAGCTTTGTTGAGTTAACTACTTTCTTGATGAGGATGAGTTTTCATTTTCTTAAATTAGAATATATTTTTCTAATTTAAGAGATTTGTCGATAAAACAAATTTGCTTTAAATTAGTTAACTCAGCTTTTACTTTTGTATGACAAGAAGAGTTTATTTTTAGAAGATAAGAAAGCATAATTAAATAAATAGATTTATTTAATTATTTGTAGATAATTTTGAAGAATAAATAAAATATATAAATATATTTTATTTTGTGGAGATTTAATTTAAATAAATTTGTATTTTATTTCAATTTGGAAGAATGAAAGTTTTAATTAAATAATTAAAATTATTTAATTATTTAGAAGAATAAAGTTGATGTAGATGGAATTAATTAAATAAATGTAATTTATTCAATTAATGGGAGAAAGTGAATCAAAAAAATAAATTTATTTATTTATTTATTGATAGAGGAATATGAAGATGAAATAAATATTTAAAATATTTATTTAGGTAGAGTCATGTCATTTTTAGGTGTATACAAGTTTTTTCTTGTTCCTTGAGATTTATGCTTGTATCACATCAAAAATTATTTTGCTAATTCATAGTTCATTTGAAGGCAAGTTTAGAATCTGAGTTGACTAAAGTGTAGTGGTAACCCTAATGAAGACATCTAAGAAAAATGTTTTATAAAATGTTGTACCAAGAAATAACAACATTTTTAGGGAACTACCATGTTTTTTAGGTCTCTAAAACACTCCATGTGTCTCTACCATGATTTTCCAAGAATGGTTTTCAAATGCTTATCTTGAAGTCTTGATTGTCTAATTTTTATGTTGACTACTACATTTAGCATAAAATAGTGAGTACTTCCCTTAGTGGAATATTTTAGAAATTTATATAAGATTGAAGTTGAAATTAGTATCTAACTTTCTACCATGACATAATATGGGAATTGTTATCACCTAAAATTGCACCCTATTGTTGAAGCTTTGACAGTTCCAACAATTTTAGTGTAACATGGGAATGATCTCAAGGTGTGGGACCTTGCAGTTGAGACCAAACCTCCAGAGAAGGTTGGTTCCTCTTTCCGAGCTTAAGGATCATAGGATTCAACTAAACCTATGCTAATGATCACCAGGGAAAAGGGGGAGGAGAAATACTAGAATAAAAAAGAGGTGATGCACCATATTTATAATGTTTAGGTGGGATTGACATAACATAGTAGTGATTTCAAAGGCTGAATAAACTAACAGACTCATCCAATCTTTGACATAGGCCCCAAAAAAAATTCTAAAACTTATAGAGGGATCATTTTATCTACAAAATAAATGAGCAACATTCAAATAGACATAGTGTAAAAGAAAATGAGAGAGGGAGAATCAGTTGCTTGTATTAATCACAGAGGTCAAATGACCATTACAAAGATAGATGATTTGTTGTAGAAGAGGTAGACACAAAATAACCATGGACATTCATTTGTGAACCATACTCAGAGACATCAAAGGCTCAACTTCAAGCACAACGTATCAAATCCGACCGGTTCTTGCAAATGTGCTACAAGGTATGTGACAACAAATTATCTGGCCAAAATAACAACCCAGAAGAATAGCTAACATTGTTTTCATATTTTTACATGTATTTATAGCATTTGAATCCATTCTACAGCAATAGGTACTAAAAATTAGTCAACTGCCTTGCCCATATGCCCACACTGTATTCAATTTTGTCCCATGGCCCTATCAGGAAATCAATGGATTTTTAGGAATCTCCATGCCCTGGGTGCTGATTTTTCCTTGGAAGGACCTGCGGAAGCATGGTTTGCATAGGGTACTTCATTTGATTCATTAAATTCTAGTGCTTTGTATTGAATTCTTCCACTGTTTCAGCCACCTTCGTGACCTCGACCTGCAGCAATCGCGTCATTATGGAAGCACATTTTTAGCGCACTCAAAAAAATCATGCCTTTTTTAGCTTTTACAACACTTCAAAATATTTTAAACTTACTTTAAAATATTTTAAAGTAATACCTTATATTACATGCTTTAATTTTCATTGATTTTCACTTTATTTTGCCTTATCAGCAAAATCTTCATCTGGCGAACTTGGCTTCTTTTTTTTTTTTTAATCTCTGCTTTTTCTATCTTTGCTTTTTTCCTTATTAGAAAAATACCCACTTGTGGAACTATTTCTTCCTTTAGCTCATTGGGCCTCTTAGTCCTCTTCCACGCCTTATCGGCAAATTTTTACTTCCACGAATTATCTTCCATGCTTCCTTTGCTTCTCATTTTGCCTTATCGACAAACTTGCAATTTTGTGAACCTGGCCTGGGTCCTCCTTGTCTTTCATTTTGCCTTATCGACAAACCCTCCCATTTGGTGAACTTGACTTCTATATCACCTTATCGACGAATCCTAAAAATTACAAACTTGTTGGCAAGTTCGCCATCCTATTGATTCCTTGACCTCTTTCATTCGGTCTTCGGCTTTACCTTTCACCTTATCAGTGAATCTTCATTTCCGTGAACCACTCTATCTTCATCTTTTCCCTTGTTCCTTTTGTCAGCAAAGTTGCTGATCGGTGAACTTAAGCTTCGCCAAACCTTAAGTTTGTCGACAAAGGCAAACCCTTGTCTTTCCTTAGCCCTCGAAGAGAATGCTCTCACTTCTCTTCATGCTTTCCTTAGTCGGTGAATTTGCCAATTGGAAAACCAAGAGGTTCGCAAGCCTTAAGATTTTCTGACAAAGTGCTCCTTTATCTTTGTTTCTTTTTGCTTTATCCGCTTCCTGCCTGCTCACTCCTTAGTCGACAAACTAGCGAATCTGCGAACCGATGAACCAATGAACCAAAGGTTCGCCAAACTTAGAATTTGTTGACAAGGTAAAAGTAAGGGCAAAATACTTAATTTTTTTTGGGGATTTTCTAAGGGGAACCTCCTTGCATTTAGGATTTCTCAGATCATGTTTCTCTTATGGAAGGTAGAATGTTTTGGGCTATTTTGACCTGGGCAAAATATGACAACATTTTGGTGACTATGTAGGGATGTTTGCCTGCGAAATATAGGGATCTAGTGGCCTTATACAATCCATTGGGCATAGAGTCAAAAGGAAAACTGCAACAACACAGAACAGGAGGTTCAAACCAACAAAAAATTGAACACTACCTCCATAAAACAAAACAAGACAAACAACAAGGCAAAAATCTCCTAATGGGAATGTTGTCTGTGCATGAGCACTTATGGAAGGGAAACTACACAAGACAAGCCTACTCTAAACCTAAACTAACCAACCAAAAATGACCTTAAACAAAGTCATTAACTAGTTCTTCAAAATAATTACCCTTTCTCAACAATTTACAATGCTTTACATATCTATGGACAGTTAACAGTAGATGGGGAAGGAGTTGACATATAACAAATTGGTGAAACACTTCCCCAACAATAGGGATGGACTCACTTACCCACCTGAACTAATTTTTGATGCAGCTACCTAGAAGTGGATAAATGGGTTGATCCCACTTATTATGATGCTCAACTTCATGCTTAGGAGTGAGCATGACAAGTGATGACTCTTCATGGTCTGTTCCCAGCTAGGATAGATGTCTGATAGGACATCCCCTTGAAATGACATGAAAATCAACAAAGTTGATCTCATTCCCTTGCTCTGATTCTTCATCATTATGCTTCTAGTTTGAAAGCTCCAGTTCTTTTTTCTCAACTGGAAAAATGGTTGCCTCCACGTTGTGAATAAGATGTTGCTCAAGGAGGCCATCAGAAATAGGCTCAGAAATGAGCCTAGAATCTGCTCAAAGAAGAATCATCCTCAGAGAATGTTAGTTTGATGCTACATTTTGAGTAGAAAAGATCTAGCTCATCCCTAAAGAGGTCTTCTAGCTCTTCAAAGCACATAGGAATGAGAATATCCACCTTGGCTTCATGTTTTTTTAAATTAGGCTCAAAAAATGAGCCCTGCACCCACTCAATGGAGAAATCTTCTCCACCAAGAAGATGATATCCCTGTTAGATAATCAAGAACATATCTTCAATTTATTTTTTCCCATGCTCAATCTCCATATCTTTATCTCTTATGAAAGATGGGAGCTCCCCAAATAGGATTGTATCATCAACATGTGCACTTTCCAATATAGAGCTACCTATTTTCTCCTCCTCATGGGATGGGACCTCATTGCCATGCTTGGCCTCACACTCCAACAAATTGCCTTCATCTTCCATGTCCTTATGTTGCTCCAAAATTGCAACTAATGTTGACATTTGCATGCCTTCTTCGTCTTCAATGTAGCTGGACAACTCTTTTGCTTCAAATACTTCCTCCCTCAAAATAGGATTGCCCTCATTGTTTGACTGCAACTCCACATTATTCTACTGGAGTTGCCTCTGCAACTGGACTTCTTTGCCATGCTTTCTTTACATTTTGGTTTCATTCATCTTATTAAAAGCATAGGAAAACTCCACAAATGAGCCAAAGTCAAGAGGACTCAACCCTGCACTAGGATCAAAACTAACCTTATGCTCAACGCACTGCTGCTCCATCAGATTTGTCTTAACCTTATCTTATAGTAGGTCTAAATTTTTAGTTTTAATAATGCATGATGGTTCAAAAATAGCAGGTTGCTTCATATTTGCCTCAAACACTTCCCTTTCCAGCTCATAAAACCCAGTATCTCACCAAAAAATGGTCTATCCTTTAAGAGTGAGCTAGTGCCAAGACAAGAGGGCTGACATCAAATAGGGATTGGAAGGGCTTCTTGAGAGGGTCGTTCCTAAGGAATAATATGTTGGGTTTGCACAAGAATAGACTCTCTCAAAGGTTGAGCACCTCTGAAACTTAGGATGTTGAAATTATAAGGTGGGCTCAGAGGCTGAACTTGTGGAGAAGGGAGTTACTACCTGAAATTGGGGATGGAGGGGACTGATTGAGCTTCCCACCTCTCTATGTCAGCAAGCATTTTCCTTAACTGCTCCTTAGATAAGGTTGTAAGGTGCATTTTAATTTGCTCTCAGTAAGCTCTTTCCTCTGCCTCCATCTGTTGTTGTTGAAAATGGGCTTGATAAGCAAGCTCCTCTTGCTATCGGTCATGCTCCATCATTCCTTGAACTTCATCCCACTCCCGTTGGAAACCTTAGAGTATCTCTGTCACATTACCTTTGTTTCTGATGCTAAAATTAAAGGCTTCTTACAGCTGATTATACCCTACTTGTCTTTTAAAATTATCTAAATGTTCCTTAATCTCTAGCAGAGCAAGGTAGTCTTCTTGGGGTTGATAATAGGCATTATTTGGCTGACAAGAAGACTGAGCAAGGGTGGGTGGGAGGCAAGCATCATGAGGATTGACAAGGGTTGTTGTACCTTGGCATTTAATCATGTTTTTGTATGTCCAATTTAGGGTCGTGTCCTCAACTATTTACAATAAGGAACCTAATAATCAACAATCCTTAGCTAACCTACTGAATTGAATTGTTCTAATAAATCAATGCTACTTAGTTATCTTCTTGAAAGGAAATCTGATCTAAAGATTAGAGTAGTAAATTGCTAAAAGAGTCCATCTAATTCACACAAATGTTGGAAACATGCATTTACTAAAAATAAATCTATTTAAACAATAATTGACTTATCTTATGAAAATAGAAAAATTGTACTTCTAATGAAAACCTGTAAATATGACAATGAAGCAAAGATACTAGCCTCCTATCTGTTGGTGGGAGTGGGCCCTTGTTCCACACCTTCAGAACTGAAGGCTAAATAAGGAACATAGAATAGAAATGCAATAACACAGCTTCCCTTTAATCCAATCTCATCAAAACATGTATTCAAGAGTATATGTTTTGCTTTGAGAATAAAATTACAATAATATTTCTTTAAAAAAATCTATATCTTATTCTGTTATTCCCATCTAAATATACCAGTTTGATCAACATAATATCACTAGAGTTAACTACCTTATCTCATCAGTTTATCTTGAGATATAAACAATCTCTTATTCTAAACTAGAACATATGATTGTCTAACTTAAAGTATAATTGTACAAGGTCTGAAAAGGTTTTAGTGAAACTAGAAGTTCTACTAAATATGAAGTTTAACTTTAATTAACAATGGGCAGTGAGGCCCTGAAATAGTGGTTTTAAACAAGTCTTTGATTCTCATGCAATAACAAAATAAAAGAGTATCAGGTCCTAGTAGACAACTAGAGTCACCATTGGAGCACCTAGGCTGGATGGGCAAGCTTCAAGGCACTGTAGTCACCTCCATAGATGTAGGTTGTCAGCAGTATCATAGACTATGTTGTTACCAGTAGCTTCGGAGATGCATCCATGAATTACTGAGGCATGGCTCCGAAGATCACTATCTTCTTTAGAGATTCTCCAACAACTCAAAAATGTTGGAGTACAATGCAGTGTCCTTCATGTCTAGCTCTGGAGATAATTAGGATTACCTCCAGAGTTCTTCAAAGCTACTTCTCGCCTGTGTAACAACACCTGTGAAACCCAAAAAGAGATTTTTCTATACAATTTCATCAGTTTCACTGCACATAAGTCTTTTCATCAAAACAATAATCTTCAGTATTTCATCTCTCATTAGCATCATTAAAACAAGACTTTATAGTTTCTATAGTGCAAAATACTAGGACAGGTAGAATGAAAGGATGGAAAAAGGAAGTAAAAAGATATGTTTATCTAGGTGCCACCTGGCACTCATCAAGGATGGTGATATTTTGTTGTAGTAGGGACATATGGCCTAAAAATAGAGGCATCTTGGGTGTGATATTGCTAGTAAGGAGGTGCATAATTTTCATAAATTGAATCTTGGCAGGGTGGAGGGGAATAACCATAACTCCCACAATATTTTGACATTTTAGCTCATCAAAATGCTAGACAATCATAGAAAATGTCTGAAATAGAGAAAAAAAGGTCTGCATCTAGAGAAAATTGGATACATACCAAGAAGAGTCACCAGGTGATTTGTGTTAGATGCACAGGACAACTGAGAGGGGGGGTGAATCAGTTGTACATTAAAACATTAAACCTTCAATACTATTCCAACCCCTATTAGCCCTCAAACTCTTATTATGCATTAGAAGGATGTAAACATATGATTCATCAATGCAAACACATCCAAACACATAAGAACACTAGATTTACGTGGAAAACCCAAGAAGGAAAAAACCACGGTGAGGATTAGCTCACATATATATGAATAGCAACATTGAGTACAACAGACTCACTACTAGAGGGCTCACTGCCCAAAAGAGAAGAAAGGCTCACTGCTAGAATGACTCATTGTCTAGAAGAAGGAAGAATAGAGGAAGACCATTATAGAGAAATCCACTATCTCACAGCAACATGAGAAATCCACCATCGCAACCTTTGTCTCACTGCCTCCAGTAACTTCAAGAGGACTAAAATGTAGACACCTTTTGCTCACTGCATCTAGAAGTCATAAGCTTTTATGCTCGCACTCAAATCACCACACTTGATTATGTTCGCATCTTGCACTGTGTGTGTTTTCTAATCAAACTTAACCTTGCATTTATATCATTTACAACTTGAAAAACATCTTCAAGTCATCCACAGAGAGACATATGCACTTCAAACACGCAAACACCAAATAGGTCGGCCCCAAACACCTTTGTGGTGGAAAGAAGTGAATGTGGACCACAACAAGGGTTAATCAGGATCCAAATCTAAATCAACACGCTACACCACACTACCACAAGGAACAAAGCACATCTGTAATTAGCGCTAACATGCTAGGTTGGCCAAACTTGCATTAATGCCCTTAAGCAGTTAAGTACATGTTTCAGCAGGTCTGAAAACAAATTACGGACCACATAACAACATCATACAATATTCCTAAATATTCAACTTCATCAGACTCTTCTGCAATATTGCCTTAATCATCTGAAACAAAGAATGCCTTCATCCTATATATCAGGATGCACTACCACTTGAATTCCAACAAAAGAACTTAACTTGCAGAGTAACCAAACACTAGAAACTCTAAGGGAAAGTAGATACAAACAATATAAGCATGTTCCTAAATCTACAAATCAAGAAACCTCAACGCAGAGAAATGCAGAGCAATCTCATTTCTCCCAGACAACCTTCTTCACAGGAAAACACTCTATCAAACAAATCTTCCATTTCCGCTCAATCCAAAACCTAAAACTCTAAATATAACACCTTTGATCATCACTTCCAAACTACACAAGAATATCTTCACCCATGAAGAAATGCGAAGCACAATACTAAACACACCTCTGTCACACTACACACTCTTTCATTCAAATTTTCTCAAAAGCACTTGGAAACCAAGTGAACCATTTGCATCAGCAATACTAAAAACACCTTCTCAACATCCTCAAACACTTCTCAACATGACTATGTCTAGAGATCGACATCAGGCCATGATATTAATGACAACATAGTGCAACATTCTTCAACAATACCAACATTCTTCACACAATGGTTGATATCAATATGAAATCAAACCATAACACATCCAATAACTCCAATGCTAGGTGTTGACATCAATGACAACACTAGCAAGCTTCCAACAATTTGGGAACCCTAAAGGCTGGAAAAGACCAAAACCATTAGCAAACTTTGATCTTTGGTGAATCTTTAAACACAGAACTATTCAAAATAGGAAACTGATCTGTAGAGTCGCCATGGTGTTGAAGAAGATTGCCCCAAATGGAAAATACACTGAAGAACACACCAAATCTTTCAATGGATGATAAAGATCATCAAACCTGTCCCATCGGGTATGCTAGAATAGTTATCACTTGAAATTGCATCCTGTTGTTGAAGCTTTGATAGTCCCAATAATTTTAGTGTAACATGGGAATGATCTCAAGGTGTAGGACCTTGTAGTTGAGACCAAACCTCCAGAGAAGGCTGGTTCCTCTTTCTGATCTTAAGACTCAAAGAATTGAACTAAACCTATGTTAATGATCACTAGGGAAAAGGGGGAGGAGGAATATTGGAATAAAAAAGAGGTGATGCACCCAATTTATAATGTTTATCTAGGATTGGCATAACACAGTAGTGATTTCAAAGGCTAGAAAAACTAACATAGACTCATCTAATGTATAACAAAGGCCAAAATAGAATGCTAAAACTTATAGAGGGACCATTTCATCCACATAATAAATGAGAAACATTCAAACAAACACAGTGTAAAAGAAAATGAGAAGTAGAATCAGTTGCTTGTATTAATCACATAGGTCAAATCACCATTACAAAGATAGATGATTTGTTGTAGAAGAGGTAGAGATAAAATAACCATTTATATTCATTAGTGAACCATACTCAGAGACATCGAAGTCTCAGCTTCAAGCACAATGTATCAAATCTGACTAGTTCTTGCAAATGCGCTACAAGGTCTGTGACAACAAATTAGCTAGCTAACATAATAGCCTAGAAGAATAACTAACATTGTTTGCATCTTTTTACATGTATATATAGCATTTGAATCCATTCTAAAACAATAGGCAATAAAAATTAGTCAACTACCTTGCCCAAGTGCCCATGCTGCATTCAATTTTGGCCCATGGCCCTATCAGGAAATTGACAGATTTTTAGGAATATCCATGCCCTAGACATTGATTTGTCCTTGGAAGGACCTGCAGAAGCATGGTCTACAGAGGGTACTTCATCTAATTCATTAAATTCTAGTCCTTTTGCATTGAAGTCTTCCATTGTTTCAGCCACCTTCATGACCTCGACCTTTAGCAATGGCGTCACTAGGAAGCACATTTTTAGGGCACTCAGAAAAGTCACACCTTTTTTAGATTTTACAGCACTTCAAAATATTTTAAACTTACTTTAAAATATTTTAAAGCAATACCTTATATTACATGCTTTAACTTTCATTGATTTTCACTTTATTTTGCCTTATCAACAAAATCTTCATCTAGCGAACTTGGCTTCTATCTTTTTTCTTTTTATCTCTGCTTTTTCTATCTTTGCTTTTTTCCTTATCTGCAAAATATCCACTTGGAGAACTATTTCTTCCTTTAGCTCATCGGGCCTCTTGGTCCTCTTCCATGCCTTATCGGTGAATTTTTACTTCCATGAACTATCTTCCATGCCCCCTTTGCTTCTCATTTTGCCTTATCGGCAAACTTGCAATTTTATGAATCTAGCCTGGGTCCTCCTTGTATTTCATTTTTCCTTATCTGAAAACCCTCCCATTTGGCAAACTTGACTTCTATGTCACCTTATTGACGAATCCTAAAAATTACAAACTTGTTGGTAAGTTCACCATCCTACCAATTCCCCGACCTCTTTCATTCAGTCTTCGGCTTTACCTTTTGCCTTATCAACAAATCTCCATTTCTACAAACCACTATGTCTTCATCTTTTCCCTTGTTCCTTTTGTCGGCAAAGTTGCTGATCGGTGAACTTAAGGTTCGCCAAACCTTAAGTTTGCTGACAAAGGAAAACTCTTGTCTTTCCTTAGCCATCGAAGAGAATGCTCCCACTGTCCTTCATGCTTTTCTTAGTCGGCAAATTCGTTGATCAACAAAATTGTTGATCGATGAACCAAGAGGTTTGAAAACCTTAAGATTTGCTGACAAAGTGCTCCTTCATCTTTCTTTTTTCTTTAGTTGCTTCCTGCATGCTCACTCTGTAGTTGGCAAACCGGCGAATCGACGAATCAATTTGCCGTTAAGGCAAAAGTAAGGGCAAAATACTTAGAATATTTTTGGGATTTTCTAAGGGGAACCTCTTTCCATTTAGGCTTTCTCATATCAGGTTTCTCTGATGGAAGGTAGGATTTTTTAGGCTATTTTGACCTAGGAAAAATATGACAATAGGAATTATCACTCATATCTGATGAATAGATGATTCTCTTTTTTTTTGTCTAAATCTGAGCCTATAATAGAAATGATCAACCCTTAAACTACAACAACATTTTATTGTCATTTGAGATTTCTAGTGGATGTAGAAGAACTTTGTTCCCCAAGATAACTAATCAAGATAATTGTTGGTCACAGTAAAGGAAATGGAAGTAGAAATACTATCCAAGCATATGTGATATTTATATATATTTTTGTGGTACCAAATCTATATTTTATGAAGAATATATGATATGAATAGTTGAATAGATTAATCTTATGATGCCTATAAATGTGTAAAATTATTTAAAATCTTCATATTATGAATGTGCTATTTGCTACACTATTCTAGTTTCCTTCTTACTGCATCATCTTCCAGTTGACTTTTGACATAAATAATCTAGATTGGCTATATTTTATTGTCAACATTTGATTCCATTGCTAGGACTCCAATTTATGGGTGCATAGGAAGAGAACTACAAAAATAATAAAAGGAAGTTGTGGTAAAGAATACTACTAGGAAAAGGAGTATTAATGGAAATTATGGTAGTAATTGAGATGTGTGGTAGAACATATTAGATCTGCTAATCCATGGTGATGGGTTAGGCACCTAGGGAGAGACAATGGAATGGGGGGAGATCCAAATGGACATAATCGCATAGGAAAATCTAGTTTAACACTTGGAATAGATAATAATAGATTAATAATGGATAAAATTTTATTAAAATTTTAATGGAAAAGGGAGATCACAATAAGGCAAGAGAAAATGTTGTTGAATTTGAAATGGGATTGGAAGAGGGCCAAAAGATGATCATGGATGAAAAGAAGAAAGAAGAAAGAAGGAATAAATATACCCAGTAAAGAGAGGAAGATATTGGAAAAGGATAGAGAAGATGCATGAGATACATCTGTACAGAGCATGCCAAGAGGGTTGTTGTTGAAGAATAACCTAAATTAGAGGTAGGAGGATACTTAATGGAAATGGATCTCACTAAATTGAAGAACTCGAATGAGGGATAAACATATCCAGTAAAGAGAAGAAAGATACTAGAAAATGATAGAGAAGATGCAATAGAGACATCTATAGAGCATGCCAGGAGGGTTATAGGTGAAGAAATGCTTATATCAGAGGTAGGAGGATGGTCAATAGAAATGGTGCTCACTAAATTAAAGAACCAGAGTGATCCATAACCCTAGTTCAAGCCACAAAAGAAAACCTAACCAAAATGATACAATAGTTAAAAGAATATGAGGCATCAACAAGTATGAGTGACTTACAATATTGGATGGAAGATACTACAAATGTGGTAGAGGAGGAGAGACTTAGAAGTAATGTTGTTTATCCTATAAGAGGGATAACCCAAGAGCCACTTGCAAATGAAGAATCTAACTGGTCTCAACATAGGGTCATAATAAATGAGGATTTTGAGGATTTAGTAACTCCAATTTCCATAAGAAGCACACTAAACCTCTGTAATAACCATTTGAATACCAAAGCAAGTAGGTATGATGGGATACAAAGAAGGGAAGAAATTAATAATCATGTCCAATAAAGATGATAAGAGATAAGGAAATGATAAAAAATATTAGCAAAAATTTTGAATTTTTTTTTTTGAAAAAGTGGCAGAGCCACTAAAATTATATTAATAATAAAATAGAATTTACAAAATACCAGATTCAAAAAGACATACCGGCAGGAAAGAATCGGCAAAGAAAACCTCTGGTTGTAACCCTTTAAAACAGATACAATACAAAATTGACTCAGAAGGAAGAGTCAACCCAATAAAAGTTTGTGGCTTAAAACCTTACAAGAATAAAACTATGTGCAACAACACTATTACAAACTAACCAACTGAAAAAGCCAACAGATAACAAAACTGTCTACAAAACACAAAGATTTTAATTGCCCTCTTGCAATTTTCAATCATCAAAACCCTGCAGATCAAGAGCCTCTTCTTATCTTCTTCTGCCAAATGCCTCCTCAACTCTTGCCTGCTAACTGGAAAGATCCCTGCATTCAAACAAAACCCCACAAGAGCAGTACTCGAAAGAAAAAAAAATCCTCTAAAACTTTATTAAAAGCATCTATAGGAAAAAGAGCATTTTGAACAAACATAAGTCTCAAAATTCTTACCATATCAAAGTTTTGCAAAAAATCCATAGCATTAAAAACTTCCTGCAAAACATTCGGGTTAAGAAAAACTCCCTACACAAATTTACCAAAATGCAAAAAAACTGCCACCCACAGACATACTTCAGACCCCTTCTTTGCTGTGACATACATCCATCAGCTTATTATTAATCTTGCCTCCCGATCTCACATCTCTTATCGATGGAGAATCACTTTTTTTGCCTATCGGCAAGACTTTCAGCCACCCAAATACTTCCTTCACCACCAAAGAGCTAATCTTATATATGCAAGACTTGACTTGCTACAATCGGAAAAAGAAAGTAACTTTCCTAGAAGTCACTGATACTGCTGATCATTCTATGTATCAAGCACAAAGTATCTTTTCAATGTACATTCGAAACATACAACTTCAACATACACTTGCAGGATACACATGAAATGCTACTCACAAACATTTGCATTATACACATAAAATGTTCTCAACATACATTGGTGATATATACACTGATTGTGTATTCAGTGGAACACAAAAAGCTTACACTATCGGCCACCCTAAGACTTCCTTCACCGAGAAATACAAAGGCTTTATACATTGCGCGGACCCGAAAAGGTTTTAAAGATGGATAAGTCATTGTATGAATTACGCAATGTATAATTATTACATATATTTCGATGTGCATTAGTTACATACAAGCTGCGGATCTGAAGACATTATAAAAAGGATAAATGCTTGTATATTCCGTGCCTTGTATGTATGATTCAACACATACATTGCTTTATACATACAAGCTGGGATTCAAAGGGAATTAATATACGGTATAAAGCATGCATCATGTCTGAATGTACATTGAAAGATACATTGTGTTTTATACATGTCCCGGAACTGAAAGTGAATAAGTTGTATGAATTGCACAATGTATATTTAATACATACATTGCGATGTGCATTGGTTACATACAAGCCGCGGATCTGAAGTCGTTATGAAAAAGAGTTAAAAGCTTGTATATTCCGTGCCTTGTATGAATGTTTCAACACATACATTGCTTTATATACAATGCATGACCTTCTATCACCGGTGTCCCGTTGTATATTCTCCCGCTTTGACCTGATACAACCGGTCATTACTTGTATCTAAGCCAATGCATATTGGCAATGTACATTCGCTCATACATTTATGACATACAACCCCTGAAATCCAAATGTAGGATACACATAAAATGATCTCACATACAACTGTGATATACACACACACTATTTGCGACATACAATTGACATATACTCACAAATTGTATACGTGATATACTTTAGCAGTATACACACAAATTGTCTCATGAAATAAAACTCACAAACATTTGCGATATACACATGAAATGTTCTCAACATACATTAGTGATATATACACAAAATGAATAATTGGTGGAACAACACAAAAAACACAGTATAATCGGTGGAACAACACAAAAAACACACTGACAACATCCTCTACAACCTCTGCAGTTACACATACCCTTTTCTCCAACAACCTTGATATAACCTCTGCGACTCATGTAGCCAAAACAATTCATACAAAAACAACTACAGCTTACAGAACAGAAAGCAACCTAGCATTACAAAGGACATTCCACAAATTACTTAATACTTTCCTTAGCCAAGATGTTACTTACTCCAGGGATCAACAAAAAAGAATTTGAGTCCCATTCCTTAGAAGAGTCAATAATGCCAAAGGCAAAGTTAGCCAAGAAATCTGCTAATAAGTTACCTTCCTTGTAAGTATGGATTATTTTAAAAGATTGGAAGAGGTCGAGTAGATTCCTTCTAAATTTTAAAATATAATCAATTTTTCAGTTAGGAGAAAATTTAATAGAAAAAGCTCCAATAATATTCAAAGAATCCCCTTCCACTATGAGATTTGTAATGCCACATTTTAAAGCTAAGTTTAAGCCAACTATTAATGCCAATGCTTCTGCCTCATTGTTTGAACACAAACCAAGCTTAATTGACAAAGCTCTCAGAACTAAAACATTATGATCTCTCAAAACACAACCAGCACTAGAATTACCAGGATTACCTCTGCTCACACTGTCAAAGTTTAGTTTTATAAAAGATACAGGCGGTGGAATCCATTTAATAGAGGATCTATCAATCTTGGAATCAGCACTAAAACAGTTTGAATTAGGCAGTTTTAAAAACTTCCAACTTTTTAACATTAAATAATCCCAAGATGTAAAAGCTAAAGAACCTACCTTTCTGGAAAATAGTGAGGCTGAAACTACTTCTGAAATGGATTTCTCAATTTTTCCAATAATTACGTCAAAAGGATTGCTAATTTTTTAAAAAATTCTACTATTTCTTTCTAGCCACAAAGACCAAATAACAATACTTGGTGAAACCAACCATAGAGCAGAAAAAATAGAATTTGAGAATAAGATGGGCTAGCTTTGAAACACTTGAAGGAGAGAGGAAGGAAGGGGGCCATGCCAAAATAATTTTGAAAGAAACCAATGCCAAACTTTTGAAGAAAGATTACAACTTAGCAGCAAATGATCCACTGTTTCCTCAACTTCAGAACAAAAAGGACATAAGAAAGGGTTAGCAACCCCAAGCCTGACTAATCTATCACTAGTAAGGATTCTATAATTTAGAGCTAACCAGGAAAAAGCTCCTACTTTAGGCAGGCAAGGACCACTCCAACAAAGCTTATAAGGCCAATTAATAGGTGAATTAGAATCCTTACTAATGATACTTAGATATCCTTGTTTAACTGTGTAACACCCAGACTTTGAGGGGAACCAAATAAGTTTATCCTTTCCTCCTGACATAAAAATTCTTCTTTCCTTTAAAATATCTTTAAGCAGGACCTTCTGCTCTTGGGGAATCAGAAAATTATCAAAATTTCTCCACATAATTTTATTAATACCCGAGTTATAATCAATTTCAATATAGTCTCTAACTTTTGTTCCCCAAGCTTGGCACAAAAATTGCTTAATTTCTTGAAGGCCTTCTATTTTAGACAAGGGTTGATGACTATTCCAAGAATCATCCCAAAGAAGAGCAAAATTTCCATCATGAATAACCCAAGATAGAAAAGGGGAAATCACCTCTCTACATTTTATCAAAAAATTCCAAATATGAGAACCCACCTTTGGATTAAGAATAGTAAAGATCCTTTTAGGAGTAAAAGAATCTAAATATTTAGCAAACATAATTTTTCCCCACTTTGATTCTGAATTTTCATACAAATTCCAAACCAGTTTGGCTCCAAGGGCCTTATTATGTGCTTCAATGTCATGGATCCCAGTTCCTCCTTTCTGCTTCGGAATGCAAATTTTGTCCAAAGAGATTAAAGGGATCTTCTTCTCGTTCATATTAGAGCCATTCCACAATTTTTTTCTCAAAATACTCACAATGCAAGAAAGAATAGACTTGGGAACCATAAGCATTGAAAGCATATAAACAGGCACTACTAATAAAACTATTTTAATCATAAGAATTTTGCCAACCAAAGTTAACCATTTACCTTTCCAAGAAGAAATTTTAGATTTGATACTTGAAATAAGCTTATCCCAAAACATATTTTTAATAGCCCCCGAGAAAAGAGGAATTCCCAAATATCTAGAGGGGAGGACATCCACTTGAAAACCCAAAAAATTTGCAACCCTTTCTAGCACTAAAGGAGAAGAAAAAAAGAAAAAGATTTTAGATTTGTCCTGATTCATTTTTTGTCCCGAAACTAAACTATACTTAGAAATTACATCCTTCATAAATTTAGCTTCTGACATCACTGGTTGTCCAAACAACAAAGTATCATCTGCAAACAAAGCATGAGTAATAGCAAAAGGAACTCTAGGAATTTTAATCCCCTTCCAATTATCCAAGGAATTTTGCCTCATAATCAATCGACTCAGACCTTCAACCATAATTATAAAAAGAAAAGGGGATAAAGGGTCACCTTGTCTTATCCCTTGAGATGACTTGAAGAATTTAGATTGAGATCCATTAATCAGAATAGAAAAACTTACACCAAAAATACATGAGGAAATCCACTTACACCATTTAGGAGAGAATCCAAACTTAAGGAGAACTTGGAACAAAAAGTCCCAAGATACTCTATCATATGCTTTTAACATATCCAGTTTAACCAGCATAGCAGGAAGTTTATGTTCATGAATTGAATGCAAAACCTCATGAGCCACCAGAGCACCTTCAGATGTTTCCTTGCCTGGAACAAAACCTCCTTGTTCATCGGAAACAATTTTTGGAATAAAAATAGCAAGTCTTAATGTAATTGGTTTAGAAATGATTTTATATAAAGTATTACAAAGAGAAACAGGTCTAAAATCAGCAAAGGAGGAGGGAGTAGCAACTTTAGGAATCAAAGAAATGAAGGTAGAATTAATCTCTTTCAAAATAGTTCAATTTCTGCGGGCTTCTTCTACTGCTAACCATACATCCTTACCTACAAAATCCTAACATTTTTGAAAGAAAAGTGGGGTAAAACCATTCAGACCAGGAGATTTGTCTGGGTCTAAGGAAAAAACCATTGCCTTAATTTCTTCTAAAGAAAAGTTTTTCATCACTTCCAAATTATCTTCTTGAGAAATCAAAGTAGGGATATGATTTAATACTTCTCGCACAGTCGAAATGGGGACCATAATAATTTCCTTAGAAAGGAGCTTCTGAAAAAAAATTAACTCCTTCTTTTTGATTAAGAATATCCTCTTGCAAGATATTCCCCAAAGAATCTTTAATTGCATAAATATAATTCTTATGTCTTCTTACCATAGCCGGTACATGAAAGAATTTTGTGTTTCAGTCTCCTTCTCTCAACCAAGTCTCCCTTGATTTCTATCTCCAAAAGATTTCTTCTCGAGCTAAAACTTCCTCTAAATTAGATTGAAGAGCTTTTACACATTCAAAGGAAGCGGTATCCATACCTTCTCTTATAATGACTGCATTCATTTGTTCTAGTTGAGATTGTAATGCTGCTTTTTGAGAAAAAATGTTACCAATCGAAAACTTATTCCATTCCTTAATTTTTCCCCTTATAAATTTCAACTTCTTATTAAGCCAGGACATGCGAGAAACTTTCACCAAAGGGGAACTCTTCCACCAAGATTCCAACAGGAGTAAGAAGTTATTATCTCTAAACCACATAGCTTGAAACTTAAAAGAAGATCTAAATTTATTTCTAATCAAATCCAAATTTAGATGAAGGGAAATGGGAAAGTGATCTGAAGAAGAGAAAGGAAGAACAGAAGTACCAAAAATTTTAGAGTCAAAACACCATTCAGAAGAAAACAAAAATCTATCCAACCTTTCTACAATATTTAAAAAATCCTTTCTTCTATTTGACCAAGTGAAACTCCCGTTCAATAAAGGGCTATCAACCAATGCATTATCTGAAATAAAATCATTAAAATCTTCAATTACCCTCTGAGGAGGGATAATACCTCTTGATTTCTCTGATAAACAAGTGATAGCATTAAAATCTCCCCCTAAGATAACTTTTTCTCCAGATAACTCTTCCAAAAGTGCATTTAAAATATCCCAACATCTTTTTTTTTCACTAGTCGAAATTGGTCCATAAATATTGTATAACCAAAAATTTAGCGAAGGGGAAATTATCTTAACCAGTAAAAAGTTTTGAGTAGAACAAATTAGTTCTGCATCACAGCTTTTACTACCCCAGAGAATAACCAAACCTATTGAAGCCCCTTGAGAAGGAAAATGATGAAACTTCCATTTGAACCAATTTGGAAAAATAATATCAGCTTGAGTTTGGGATAACTTTGACTCCTGAAGAAAAACAATGTCCATACCCGAAGAATCAATTTGATGCTTTACCAAGCATCTCTTGTTAGGGGCATTAATGCCCCTAACATTCCATGATAAGATCTTCATTGTTCTCGAGGAGAGTTTCTCACTCTTCCTGATCTTAGACAGGTTTCTAGGGTAGCCTGTAACCCAACTTTGATTTCTTCCTGAGTTTTAAAAAATTTTGGTTTATGACATCTCTTGGAAGGAGAAATAGACCTTGATTTTGTAGGAGAATCCTGACTTAAGGATTGGGAAATAGACATTTCTGTATCAAAATAAAAAACTTCACTACTAATCCCATCACCTAGCAAAACTTTCCAGTCCAACTTCCCCAGGTTTAATTGATTTCACTTACCAAACTTGAATCAGAGATGTTATTTATATTAGAAATACCTTCAACTATATGAGAATCTTCTGCAAAATTTTTGAATTTTCTATGGAAACCCTGGATATGTTAGAAGAAGATAAGCCCAATAATAGTAAGGAAGAAAATAACTTTGATATTAATAAAGATAACCTATTAACAAATGATGAGTTACCAAGATCTACATCTCCCAAGCCAAAGAGATGCTTCAAGGAAATGAACCCCCCAAACCAAGAGTCACCCCCATGCCATCTAAAAATATTTCAAAGAGAAAGAAAGAGAAATAAGTAATTGTGTGGAAGATTTCAAAGAGATATTTGGTAGTGAGTTCCTTAATATTTAGTTGCCTAGAGATAAAGGAAAAGAAAGAAAATTAGTAAAAAAACAAGAGAGTAAAATCAAGTGGAAGAAACCTAAAAGAGAAGGACAAAGAGAACCAAGAACAAAAGACAAATCAAGAGGAAGGACAAGCCCCAAACTAGAAAAAGATGAATAAAAAACACCTTCAACTCCTACAACAATGGCCATAAATAGGACTAAGCTCCTTGTATTTGGCAAAGACACAAAGGATGCTAGTGGGAATCTCTTTATCTTGGAATCTCATTGAATTAGTGTTGGTATTGATGATGACCAAACCTACTTATATAAATTTGTGGAAACCTTTAGGGATGAATCCTTAAGATGATATATCAAAGAATGCCCAAAGCATGATAAAAAGTGGGAAGAACTAAGTGAGCTATTTTTGAATTTTTTTACTCTTTGGATGCCCCAACAAAAAGAGTAAGAAAAATGAGGGAGATAATGCAAGGGAAAATGAATCAACAAAGGAGTATGACCAACATTTTAAAATTGTGGCAAGGGAGTTAGAAGCATCATTAACAAAAAAGCAAAGAATCGAGTAGTTTGTATTGGGATTAAAACCTCATATCAGAGTTGTGATAGATAGGAGAATGTTCTCTACAGACAAGGAAGTGGTAGAATTAGCTACCTAAATGGAATCTCAATCTTGGAGAAGAGAGAATGACTCCCTTAGGAATAAGGAAAATGAAAAACTAAAGTTAGAATTAGAAAAGTTAAAACTAAAATAGGAAATCTTGGTGAAAGGTAAGAAGAGTGAGAATTATTCCTAGCTAGGAGGACCAATGTTTTGTGTACCCATTGCAGTAGAGAGGGAAACTTAAGGAACAAATGTCTAATGGTAGAAGGCACAAAAAGAGCTTCCAGATTAAGGGTAGAACTTGAGAAAGCCCCTGGAAGGATAGTAAGTGTATATTGTGAAATATGTCAACAATGTGACAAACATGAAACATGTAACTACCCTATGTTACTACATTAAGAATATGGATATAATCCAATGGTTCATAGAATTAATAGAAAAAAAATCCTTTATAGATAGATGCATGGCCAGGGTACAAGGATCAGCTACAAGTACATTGAATGGATTTCAACACATGGAACTACCAAGAACTGCAATGGATAAGAAATCAAAGATGAGTTAACAATATAAACCATGTGGCACCACAAATTAAAAATAAGGATCCTTTCGCAGGCTATAATAATGAATATTCTCAAGGATATGGTAGGGGAGGCTATCGCAACAACAACAAAGTTGGACATGGAAGAGGAGGAAATCAAAGACCAACTTGCTATTATGTGATGGTAAAATCAAGTTTGATAGATCAAGCATGAATAAAAAAACTCAAACCTACAACCTTCAAGAAATTGATCTAAACAATAACAATAAATTCAATGCAAATGAAACAAAGAACAAAATCACCTGGATTGTATGAATTCCTTAGTTTTTTGTGGATTTCTCTCTCAATTGCATAACCGTGGTTGCAACAAGCAAACGTAGGTGATGTGCTCAAAGGTTCGATAAGTGTGCTCAATGATGCATATTATTCTTAAAGTGTTGTATGAATGCCCAAAGCTTAATGATCGAAGAGGATTTATGAAGAGATGAATTGATGTATATATAGCTTTTAGGAAAGATCGATAACAGTGGAGATAATTCAATGAAATGGATAGCTGAGATAAATTGAGAAGACATGAAGGAACGTGCACACGACAAGTGTTCATGCAAAAAGAAGTTTTATTGAGTTAACTACTTGCTTAGATAAAGATAGGATTTGATTTCATAAATTTAAAATATTTTTTTTCTAATTGATGAGTTGATTGATAAAAATAAGATTAAAAAGCCAATTAACTCAACTTTAGATTTTGCTTTTTGACATGCTAAAAGTAAGACTGATTGTGCACATAGAGGAAAATATTGTTTTAAGAAGATTTGAAAGATAAAGAAAATTAAATAAATAAATTTATTTAATTTATCTTGCATGATGGAAGAAAGAATAAGATATGAAGATAAAAATAAATTAAACAAATAAATTCATTTAATTTATTTTGCATGATAGAGGAATATAAATACAATATTAGTTTTATTTATTTTTAGAAGATAAAATCAACTTAAATAAATTAGAATAATTTATTTAAATTTAGAAGACTATTTAGGTAATTAAATAATTAAAAATTATTTAACTGTGGATAAGAGGAACTTGAATGATGAATTAATTAAATAATTAATTTTATTTAATTAATGTGGTTTTGAGAAATTTGAAAGGGAAATGATTTAATTAAATTATTAAAATTATTTAATTTGGAAGAATAAAGTGGAATTTAATGAAATTAATTAAATAAATAGAATTTATTCAATTAATGTTGGATTGGGATGATTTGGAAGAAATTGATGAAATTAATTAAATAATTAGATTATTTAATTATCGTTGGATGCAAGTGATTTAGAAGAATGTGATGTATGCATGGTGAATAATGCAAAGGACATTTTTAGGTGTCTACAACTATTATTATTGTAAGCAAGGCCATCATGCTAACAAATGTAGAAGTAGAAAAAAAGAAAAAATAGTTTGTGGGTATTGTGATGATACTACACACAATGCATTCAACTACCCCAAAGATGCATAATTCTACAAAAATAGACCAATTTTAGGGACTAAAAGTGAAGAACTATTAGGTCTAAATTCAACATGGGATGCTAAAACATTAATGAAACTACCAGAAAGAGAACATGGTATTAGATGATGTAAGAAAATAGATATAGAAAATAAATTTGAAGCAGGGGAATGTTCATTGAAAAAGATGAAAAGTTGGAAAGAGAATATAAAGAGAAAAAGAAACAACTTAGAAGGAAAGCTATTGAAGAGTTTAGGAAAACGTAGAATAGATTTGTGGTGATTAATCGATGAAGAATATATACAAATAAAAAGAAATAAATAAGTACTAGAAGAGATTGATGGAAGTGATGAGGAAGGAAAATACCCAATAAACAAGAGCATGACATAGTAGTAAAAAAATCTAAAGAACTGGTTGAGGGGTATATGCACAAAGATGAGGACCCAAAAAGTCGCCACATGACTTTTTGGTCCCATAAAAGTAGTGATAACTTTAAGAAACCCCTCCTTAAAAAAGATATAAAATCTTGGCGAATCTTCCATTTTTTTGAAAAAAATATTAATTTCTATTGGTGAATCTTTCTTTTTTTGAAAAAAATATTTAATTTTATTGGCAATTTTTTTAAATCACTAGAAATTTGTAGAAAATCCTAGCGAATCTTGACAAAGAAAAAAGAAAATGCATTAATTACCATGGCGAGTCCTTCCTAAAAAAAAATTAAATTCCTATGGAAAAGTAAAGCCCTGAAGGTGGCAATGATTGACTAGTTTAAGGTGTAGTGCTCGTGTCTATAATTCCTTAATTCCTTAATGTTTGAAATCAAACATTGAATATTTTAAATTGGCCTTAAATTATTTTTCACCACCATTGATTTTATTTATAATCTAATGGTTTGGGTTCTATTTCGTGGACCAAAATGTACCTACAAAGCTCTAATGCCCATGGGACCCGAAATTGCATTTGGGACATTGATCTTAATGGAGATCAATGACCCAAATGCAATTTTGGGCCCCATGGGCATTAGAGCTCTGTGGGTACATTTTGGCCCATGGAATTTAACCCTAGCCACTAGATTATAAATTGAGATCAACGGCTGAAATACTATTTCGGGCTCGATGGGCATTGGAGCTCCCTGGTTACATTTAACCCTTGAAATACAACTGCACTTGTTAGATTATAAATAAACTTAATGATGGTGATTAAAAATTGGTGATATGGCCCTAAAGTAACCAATAATTATATAATATTATTGGCGAATTAATTTCATTTTCTACTAAAACTTATAAAATTTAGGCAAATGTGATCTAATTAGGTATCGAATATTGTGGCAAATTTTTGAGTTTAAAATTTTAATAAAATAAATATTCTAGCGATTTAAATAGGACTAAATAAAAGTTTGTAAAAATGTGGTGATTTAGGTCACCTTATAGCTTGTACTATTAGCCAAATTTTGAATCCCCAATTTCAACTATTAGCCAATTGGTGAATATTAGCCACTAAAAAAATCACTGCATAAAAGTCATAACGCGAGAGCATTATAACATGCTCGTATTATAAATCTAGCATGTCTTATAAATGTAAAACTCTCTCTCTCTCTCTCTCGTCCCTCTACCTCTCAATCTCTCTCCCTATGTCTCTGGCCATGTCCTCACTCTCTATATCCCTATCTCTCCCCTCGGTCTCCTCTATATCTCCCTATTGGTCCTCTATCTTTCTCTAAACCCTAAACCTCTAAAACTTAACCCCTAACCCTAAATAATGCCCCTAAACCCTAATCCCTGACCCGTAAACCCGAGCAACCCTAAACCCCTAAACTATAAACCTCTATCTCCCTATCTCTCCCCTATCACCCTATCTCTATCATCTCTCTACCTCTCAATCTCTCTCGCTGTCTTTGGACATGTCTCTCACTCTCTATCTCCCTATCTCTCCCTTCTATCTCCTCTATATCTCCCAATCTCTATCGATCCCCTTTCTCTATCTCTCTCTAAACACTAAACCCCTAAACCTGAGAAACCCTAAACCCTAAATAATTCTTCTAACCCCTAACCCTTAAACTTGAGTAACCCTAAACTCATAAAACCTAAATAATGCCCCTAAACCCTAACCCCGAGAAACCCTAAACACCTCTCTCTCTCTCTCACACACACTATCTCTCTTGCTCCCCCTCTCTCTCTAGAGGGAGAGAGAGAGACTGCTTTTGACATGTAACCCTAAATCTCTATCTCTATCGTCCCTCTACCTCTCAATCTCTCTCCCTATGTCTCGAGCCACATCCTCACTCTTTATCTACCTATCTCTCCCCCCGGTCTCCTCTATATCTCCCTATTGGTCCTCTATCTCTTTCTAAACCCTAAACCTCTAAACCTTAACCCCTAACCCTAAATAATTACCCTCACTCTCTATCTCCCTATCTCTCCGTTCTGTCTCCTCTATCTCTCCCAATCTCTATTGGTCCCCTCTCTATCTCTCTCTAAAACCTAAACCCTTAAACCCTAACCCCTAAATCATAAACCATAAACTTGAACAACTCTAAACCCCTAACCCCTAAACTTGAGCAACCCTAAACTCATAAACCCTAAATAATGCCCCTAAACTTGAGAAACCGTAAACACCTCTCTCTCTTTCTCTCCCTAAACCCCTAAACCTGAGCAACCCTAAACATCTATCTCCCTATCTCTCCCTAATCTCCATATCTCTATCATCCCTCTACCTCTCAATATATCTACCTATGTCTCTGGCCATGTCCCTCACTCTCTAGCTCCCTATCTCTCCCCTCAGTCTCCTCTATATCTCCCTATCGATCCTCTCTCTAAACCTTAACACCTAAATAATGCTCCTAACCCCTAAACACTAAACCCTAAAGTTTAGCAACCCTAAAACCCAAACCCCTAAACCCTAAACCCAATAAACCTTAAACCTCTATCTCCCTATCTCTCCCCTATCTCCCTATCTCTATCGTCCCTTTACCTCTCAATCTCTCTCCCTATGTCTCTAGACATGTCCCTCACTCTCTATCTCCCTATCTCCTCTATCTCTCCTAATATCTATCTATCCCCTCTCTCTATCTCTCTCTAAATACTAAACCCTAAATAATTCCCCTAAACCCTAAACTTGAGCAATGCTAAACTCATAAACCCTAAATAATGCCCCTAAACCCTGACCCCAAACCCCTAAACCCAAGAAACCCACCCCTCTCTCTCTCCCAAAACCCCAAAACCCTAAACCCAAGCAACCCTAATCCTATATCTTAGGCTATCTCTCCCTTATCTCCTTATCTCTATCATCCCTCTACCTCTCAGTCTCTCTCCCTATCTCTCTAAACATCTCGCTCACTCTTTATCTCCCTATCTCTCCCTTTTCTCTCCTCTATCTCTCCCTATCTTTCTTCTCTCTCTCTCTCTACCTATTTATATCTCTCCCTATCTCTTGCCTCTCTCTCCCCTATCATTCCTCTATCTCTCTATCTCTCCCCTCTATCTCTCCCTCTCCCTTATCAATGAAGGAAATGAAAACAAGAAAACTAGGACTCTCTCTCTCTCTCTGTCTCTCTCTCCCCCCTAGCACCCTATCTCTCCCCTCTATCTCCCCTCCATACCACCCTCTCTCCCTCTTCCTCCCTCTCCCTCTCCCTTATCGACAAAGCAAATGGAAACAAGAAAACTAGGACATGCAAAGAGGGATGAGGATATAAATTGGGAGGATGGAATCAAAAAAAGATAAAAATAAAGTTCATTGGATGGGAAGAATGATGAGAGGAGAGGTGGAGAATAGTAAAATAGGGGAAAATTGGTGGGATCTAAAGGGAAATTGGAAAGGCAAAGGAAAACTAGGAAAGCTAGAAAAAGGAAAACTAGGAGGTAGATAGGTCAAAGAGAGAGAGAGAGAGAGGGTAGTGGGTAGAGAGAGAGAGGGAGAGAGAGAGAGAGATGTTTTAGTTCACCATAACGTGCTAGCGTTATGTGAATGCACATAACGTGAGCATGCTATGCTTTGGATTGGAAATTACCTAGCCTAAGGCTTGGATTTGCCTTGGGATTCCAACCCAAAGGCTTGGACTGAGTTTAGGTCAACCAAGGATGTGTTTTTCCAGATTCTAACAAAAACCACATAATTTGGAGCGCGCTCCCCATCAGGATTGCACTTTTTTCAATGAATGTTGCAAGTATGTGCCTAATCGGTGTTGTCATTGATGTCAACATACTTGTGTTGTCATTGGTGTGAACTGTGCTCTTACTTTGTTCAGGATATTGAGAAAATTAGCCCATCTGGTGATAACACTATGTTGCAGTAGATACAATGCATTACATGCAGAAGAACAGTCCAGAAGAATGCTCTGCATTTCTTGTAAAATGAGTATCTTTACATGTGGATTGGAAGTTATTTAGAAGCCTGTCTAAAGATGTTATATTCTGAGTTTGAGCCTCTGGTAAGAAGAATTGAGTGAGATACGTTCACCAGAGTGAAAATAGCTTTTTCTGTGTGTTTGGTGGTGATAGGGAGAAAGTGTTTTGCTCCGCATTGAAGTATTTTGGTCTGCGGTTCTGGAAGTAAGTTTGTGATGATGTTAAATGCCTTCAAGTGTAATGGTTCATGATTTGGTGGTCCGCAAGCTATCTTTTACTCATGACAGTGGCTGGTAGTGTTGTTCTTATGCTCCGGTATGAAGAATCTTGTTGATAGAGATGTTAGAGATCGTGTAGTTGTTCCTGGTGATTATAATGTGCTTGTGGATGTCTCCTGATCATGCTCCTACATTTAGATTGGTCCACAAGGAGTATTTTAGATCATGCATGAAGTGTGTTCTTGAGAATACTTGTGTTAACATCAATCTTGGCTGACCTGGTTGAATTCGTCACTTGCGAAGATGCATCAAAGATTGTGATAGTGTGTTGTAGCATGGAAGATTGTGTTTGAGTCCCATCTAAGGCATGGCATGATCCCATACATTCTTACATCTTTTCCTTAGCTAAATTTGTATTAGGTCCAGACTTATTTTATGTATTTTTGTAATACCGACCTTGGAGATTGTTCCAACAGTTGATGATTGTAATGCCGACCTTGATGATCATTCCAAGGTTGATGTAGTGTATAAATACTTGTAATTGAATCGTGAAAAAGTATCCAAGTGTGAAGATGCAAAGATAAAGTGAAGTAAGGCAGCAGAGTTGAGCAGAGGTGTTTGTGTTTCAATGGAACTGAACGTTGGCATGAAGTAGATGTTGTTATCTTAGTTCAACCCTTTGGCAGTGAGCCTTCTTTTGACAGTGAGCCACCCTTTGGCAGTGAGCCATCCATAGGCAGTGAGCCTTTCTTTGCAGTGGGCAATTTGGGTAGTGAGCCCTGTAGATAGTGAGCCTCTATTGTTTGGTATTGATATAACTTATATATTTCTGTGGGCTAACACCCACCATGGTTTTTCCCTTTTAGGGTTTTCCACGTAAAAATTTTGTGTCTCTTGTGTTTTTTATTCTTTTGTGTTGAGCTTCTCATTACATGCTTTCATGGTTATATTTGAATATAAGTAATTGATAAGTTTATGATCATATTTGGTTAAAAGTTTTAGGACAACTAATTCACCCCCCCTCTTAGTTGTCCGGTGCAGTTCAACAATTGGTATCAGAGAAAGGTTCCTCTAAAGAAAACCTAACAACTTGAGGAAGATCCAGGATGTCTTATAAGAAGGAATCTTTGCATTTTGATGGGACAAATTATGCTCTTTGGAAGGCATGAATGAAAAGACATCTTCTTTGTCTTGGTTATAAAGTATGGAAAGCTACAAAAGAAAAATATACCATGCCTCCAAATGGTTTTATGACTGAAGATGAAATCAAAGAATATGAGGTGGATGTCAAAGAAAAGGATGCTCTGCTAATTTCCTTAAGTGACTATGATGACAAAAGTTGTGGACCTTGAAACTACAAATGAGGTATGGGATAAGCTGAAAAATCTGTATGAAGGAGATGATTTTGTAAAAGAAGTCAAGCTGCAAAGTTTGAAAGTGAAGTATGAGGGTTTGAAGATGAAAACATAACAACTTTTATGCAAAGAGTTGATGAACTTGTCACTGGAATAAAAGGTATGGGAGGAACTCTTGGTGATAAGGAAGTTGTGATGAAAATTCTCAGATCACTACCAAAGTCATATAGTCACAAGGTGGTTGTAATTGAAGAATTCATAACTGTGAAAACTATTGATAGAGATCAGTTGCTTGGGAAGCATACAACCTTTGAGATGAGAGAATTTGGTGATGCCCTGCCTAAAGTTGAATCAACTTTTAAAGCTAGTACTTCAGCAGAGATCTCCAGAGCTGAGAAATACAAGGTGGATGATGACTTTGATGAAATCGAAGCAAATTTTATTGACAGGCTACAAAGAGGCTCCAATAAGTTCAAAGGTAAATTACCTTTCAAATGTTTCTCTTGTGGTAAAGTAGGTCATTATGCTTCTAGATGTCCTGAAGGAATCGAATGAAATGGGAAGAAACATGAGAGCAGGCCCAGAGTCCCAAAGAAATGCTACTATGTCAGAGATTTTGATGATTAAGGCATGTCTGGTGATGCTAACACTAGTGCAAATGAATGTCTATTTATTGCTATTAAAGAAGATCTTGTGTCTACTAATTTTGCTAGCTATGTGAAGGATGAAAAACTAGTAGAAGAAAGTGCTTTGGCTGTTCAAGTTGAGAAAGATAAGGATGAATGTATTATTGATTGTGGATGCTCACATCACATGACTGGTGACAAAAGTAAGTTTGTAAGTTTGGAAAAGTATGATGGAGGACTGGTTAGATTTGGAGATAATGCAGCTGGTAAGATTTGTGGAAAAGAATCTATTTCATTTGATGGAAAGCATAATATTGACAATGTTCTATATGTGAAGGGTTTGAAGTATAATCTTTTGAGTGTTGGTCAGATGTGTGACAAAGGATATGATCTGAGATTCAAAGATAATGGGTGCAAGATCATGGAAAGTTTCAGAACTGTGATTGCTACCGGTAAGAAGATAAAAGGTAACATCTATCAATTGAGAGGAACTAATGATTATTGTTTAATGGCTCAGGCGGATGAAAGTTGGTTGTGGCATAGAAGGATGTGTCATATAAATTTTGATAGTCTAGTAAAGATAAGTTCAAATCAGGCTATGAGAGACTTACCAAAACTTGTGAAACTCTCCAACTCAATTTGTAAGGAATGTCAGTTGGGAAAATAGATAAGGACAAGTTTCAAGAGCAAAGAACAATTTTCTACCAGTTTTCTGGATCTAGTGCATACAGATCTCTATGGTCCTACAAGGGTGAGAAGTCTACAAGGTGACAGGGACTTCATGCTGCTTATTGATGATTATTCTAGAATGACGGGTTACTTTTCTAAGAGATAAATTAGAAGCCCTAGAGAAGTTCAAATCTTTCAAGGCAATGGTTGAGAATGAAATAGATTTGATAGAGGAGGTGAGTTCACATCAAATGAATTCAACATTTTCTATGAAGAGCATGGGATAATGTAAAGAACGGGGAATTCACATCAAAAGAAACTGGAGTAAAACAAAGATTTACTGAAAGTAATATCATATACGGTAAATTAATATAACTTCTAATCATCCTTCCAGAGGAAATGTAATAAGATAACATTCAAGAGTCCAAGTAAGTTTTCAAATTCAAAAGTAAACGTACAACCATAATTACAATGCGTATAAAGATGCATCTGAAGTCATTTACAGAGTACGTAGAAATAATATTACAAGTGTCGAATAATGGCATCCAGCCTTACAATCAATTACATACAAGAAGTACAACTATCATCAATGTCAAATAAAACTATCAAGGAGTCCTTGACCGCCATCGACCAACTGGCCA
Organism: Cunninghamia lanceolata; assembly: GCA_027924645.1. Lineage (NCBI taxonomy): Eukaryota > Viridiplantae > Streptophyta > Pinopsida > Cupressales > Cupressaceae > Cunninghamia > Cunninghamia lanceolata. Next base: position 3,231,463 of record BSBN01000506.1, read on the forward strand.
TCTGCTGCGTCGAAGGACAAGAACATGGTTCAGGCACTTTTTCTGCCCAACCATGAAGCTTGCGCTTCCCCGGTATCCTTCAAACTGAAGGATGCCCGACCCTGCTCGAAGAGCCTAGCAACCTGAAAACATATGCAGGGTGGAATCTGGTACGTGCCTATCAATCTACATGCATCACTACTATGAATGTAGCATCTCATCAATAGGATGTGGTAGGAAAAAAATATACAATGTATAGCTAGGAAAAGTCCATCTATTTCAATGGTGCATGTCTATTTCAACATTCAATTCGCTTTGGCCAAAGCATTTATCCGTATCAACAACATGCAAGTTTTGAAAAAGAAAACTCACTTCCCTAATCACCCACATTCAATACCTGTCCAAGAAGGCAACCTTTCTCTTACATAAATATAGAGAAAACAAAAAAAATCACTCAAGCTACCCTTATTTATGCATAGTTTACAAGGAGATGGAAGAAAAGAAAAGAAAAAAATTTACTCCTAGCATGCATTCAAGACAGAGAAATAACTTGTTTCAGTTATCCACTTTTTCTTTATTCGAGATAGTAATTATTCAAATAGGAAGAATTTAGAGCAATTGATTCATTCATATGGTTTTAGTATAATTAGATGTCATTTCGCAGAAGAAGAGAATTGTTAAGCCTAGTAATCATTTATTCAAGATAAAAGAGAAATAAATTACATATTCCTTCCTAGCATTTGGATTTCTGATTCTAACCGTCACACTGATAATCAATTATCAAACATAATGAGAAGAGTTTTTTTGTTAAAGGTGTTTACCCATTGGTAGGGTCTCCAAAATAAGACTTGTTTTTATGGTAATATAATAGTTTACGGAAGACTTACTTTTGTCTTTTTCTTTTGGTATAATTTAAATAAAAATCTAATCTCTGCATTACATGTTTTTCTAAAAATTATAGTTGAAAAAGATAGTCTAAGAAAGAGGAAGAAATTTTATAAACCGAGAGCCTCTACTTAATTATAAGGTTGATCCAATTTTAAAATAGCTCGACAATTTTCATAATTCAGAGACTTTAGTTTGGTCAAAAAGAAAAGGATCCCAGACTAACGAGAAAAAGAGTCTGTTGCATGACATCGAGGATGATTTTCAAGAAGGCGAAAGGTCGATTTCTCAAGGCCAATTTCTCACCTAAAGAGTCGAATCATCAGTACAAGAGAGATTTCTAAAGACCACTGAGGCCGATTCTGTAGCAAAAGCGATCAGCGACTAAAACTCAGACAAAACTACAGTGGTTATCTTAATTCTGTTTGGTTAAAAATCAACAAGATTGTTTTATTCTGCCTGAAGCGACGTCATTTAAATAGGCCGGTCTGGGAGCATGTTGAAGATAAGTTAAAAACTGAAATGTGAATTGTACAATGGTCGATCAAGAGAGGTGGAAATGTTTTAAAATTGCAAATCATTTGTCCAATATGATTCTTTACTTTCAACAGTAGGTTAATCTACATATATAGTTAGAAAATAAGATTGCACATAATGAAAATCTCCCAATCAGTTGATCAAATCATTATAAGGGTTAAAAGCATGCAGTTTAGTTGGACAGCGCTCAACGCTTGGCATGGTAACTTTACACCAATAGAGATCTACAGGCATCGGCCAAGATTGACAGAATAATTACAAGGGCGATCATAAGGGAAACTACAGATCGCGTGGCTAAGGAAGACTGCCTACATAGAAAATATATAAAAAAAGTAGCAAACAATAATTAATAAAAGCCTACAACCGGCATTCCATACAGCGAATGGCATTAAGATGGTAAGTTCCCCATCTAACGGCGCTCTACATACTGAAACAGTAATCACTAGCAGACAAGAATAAAGATTATTACAGAACTTAAAAAAAAATGGCTTTCGGTGTACCATAGAATCAAGAGTTTACAATCAAAACTAACTCCATTATATCACATCGACACCCAAGCACATCGTGAGGAGAATAATGTAATATATGAATAGAAATACTCGAAGCCTACCTGGTTCTGCAAGCTGAATCTTCTCTCGGCCTTTTCTGTAACCCTCTCTTCCTTCTAGCATCCTTTCTGATGCCAAAAACTCCTCCCTTCTCCTTCCCTACTTTCTCCTTCTTATTTACCTTCCTTAACCTAATTTTTCTTTCCCCCACGAATTCATGCAAGGATTCGATTATAGTTAAAAATAAAACTTTCTCTCCTTGATTCGCATGCATGTGCATGCTTAAAAGTTCTTTTTTTTTTCCCTCTAATATAAAAGAAAGAAAACATGTTTTATACATTTTTTAAATATTATTGATTTAGATATTTGCATGAACATAAATATTTTTTCTTTTTAATTTAATTTAAATATATAATCCTATACCAAAATAATGAAAAAGAAATTACATTCTAAGGATAATAATGTTAATTATATCTTTATTAATTTTGCATATTTTTAAATTACTTATTTATTCAATTTAATATATTAATTATCATAACTACTAACCCACATAAATTTAATTGCCTATAAATAGTATTTTGATATTACATTATTTATTTATTTTTATTTAAAAAAAAAAAACAATAACTCTACTAACTTGTTGGTTTCATTTCTCAACAGGTATCGAATTCAAAAATATGACAATCAAGACATTCAAAGTTATTCCAAACAGACGAAGCACTGATGTCCTTCCAAAAATCACGCAAAGCACAATCAACGAATTAAACATGCAAGCATTACTCATCGAAAACACATGCAATGCAATGCAAAATGAAGCAAACTACGTGAGTGTGTGGAATTCCCAGATAAAATCTGACATCTGTTGCCATGAAGCTAGGACTCCCCTACCTGAACCATGCTCTTGTCATCGACAAGACTGCAAAAGTCAAACTTATAAAACCATTAATAAGTTAGTCCCAGTATAGCCGAAGCGAACAAAATAGCCGAAGCGATCTATTTATCCAATCAATGTAATTATTGCAATTTTAACCATTAAATCAAGTATGAAAAAGTATGAGACATCACATCCTTCCCCAGTTGGAAGAGACATCGTCTCGATGTCTTATTACATCACGTAAACAATAAAATCAAAACAATAATGTATCATCATCTGAGTATCATAATATCTGAATATGCATGTAAATAAAACATCTAATCTAATTCCCTAAATTTGGAAAAGATCTATCAATATCAAAAGCATCCTCCCAAGTGGCACTATCCATTGAATACTGGTCCCATTAGATCTTATACTGCACTATGTCTTGATTACGCAACTTAATGTTGCGCTTCTCCAAGACTCGAATGGGCTCCACTAGCACCACTCCTGGATCCTGTACCTGCAGAGCATGCCAATCAAGAATATGTAAAACATCAGGATGATAAGGTTTGAGAAATGACACATGAAAAACATTATGGATTTTGGCGAGAGTTGGCAGCAATGCAAGTCTGTATGCAACTGGATTGAGCACTTCAAGAACATCAAAAGGTCCTACAAATCGTGGGGCTAGTTTGGATGCCTTGCCAAACGATATCGAACTCTTATGTGGCTTGACCTTTAAGAACACTTTGTCACCCATGGAGAATTGCCTAAAAGTCATGTTCTTGTTTGCATAACTCTTCTGTCTATCCGAGGCTTGTTTCAATTTTTCTTTGATTAGCCTCATCTGATCTTCCATTTCCTTCAACATATCAGGTCCAACTACTATTCGATCTTCAATCCTGTCCCAACTGATTGGAGTTCTACACCTACGACCATAGAGAGCCTCAAAAGGTGCCATACCTAAGGATGCATGGTAGGAATTATTATAAGCAAACTCTACCAAAGGTAGATATTCCTCCCATTTGTATTGCTGGTCCATACAGTACATCCTCAGAAGATCCTCTACAACCTGGTTGACTCTCTCTGTCTGACCATCTGTTTCAGGGTGATAAGCTGTACTAAAGATTAACTTAGTCCCCAATGCTGCATTAAGTGTGATCCAGAACCTAGAGGTCATGTGAGTGTCACGATTTGAAATGATCATCTCTGGCACTCCATGTAGTCGAAAGATCTCTTGTACAAACTTCTTTGCTAAATTCAACGACCCATCCGTGAGATTTCCCGGAATGAAATGAGCCACTTTCGTTAGTTTGTCAACCACCACTAAGCTGACATCATGCCGATTCTTCGACATGGGCAATCCCTGAATAAAGTCCATGCTAATCACCTGCCACTTGTACTCGGGTATGCTATGTGGATAAAGCAATCCTGCAGGATGGACATGTTCTGCCTTAACATGTTGACACTCTAAACATCGAGTGACAAACTCTGTCACATCCTTCTTAAGCTTAGGCCAAAAGTACAATGGCCTCAATCCTTCCATTGTCTTGGTCACACCAAGGTGTCCAGAATATGGAGCACTGTGGATTTCCTTGAGAACTAACTTCCTCAATTCACCTAAATCTGGGATATACATTCTCCCCTGATACCTCAGAAGCCCGTCTAATTCTATTGCATATCCATCAAATTGATGATCTGCAGGGTCTACTTCTAATGCTTGTTTAACCCTTTTATAGTGCTCATCTCCTTGCAAGTTCTGGATTACTTGCTATCTCAGATTAGATGTAGAAGTCACCATGGCTGACAGATGTCATTTTCTGCTAAGAGCATCTGCAACCGTGTTCTCTTTACCTTTTATGTACTTGATTCCAAAATCATATTCGCTAAGGAATTCTAACCACCTTCTTTGTCGAGCGTTGAGATTAGGCTGGGTGAAGATACATTTGAGTCCTAAATGATCTGTTTTAAGCTCAAAAGGCTTACCCAAGAGATAGTGCCTCCACATCTGAAGTGCGTGAACAATGGCAGACAACTCAAGATCATGAGGTGCATAATTTAACTCATGTTGTTTCAATTTCCTGGATTCATATGCCACTACTTTTCCTTGCTGCATCAACACTCCTCCCACACCTTCACCAGAAGCATCTGTAATCACTATGAAATGACCACTAGGATCAGGTATGGTCAGAATAGGTGCTGATGTGAGTCTTTCTTTCAACAACTGAAAAGCTTGTTCACATTTATCTGTCCATTCAAACTTCTTACCTTTCTTCTGCAACGAGGTTATGGGTGCAGCAACTGTCGAGAATCCTTCTACAAATTTCCTGTAGTATCCTGCCAGCCCCATAAAGCTTCTAACCTCAGTCACAGTCTGTGGTGCGGGTCATTCCATTATTGCCTTGATCTTTTCAGGATCTACTGCTATCCCATCTACTGAAATTACGTGGCCAAGATAGTGCACTTTACTCTGATAGAATGTACACTTAGATAACTTGCCAAAAAGTTTTCTTTCCCTCAAACGTTGCAAGACTATTTTCAAGTTTCTTTCATGCTCCTCCAATGACTTAGAATAAATCAGAATGTCATCAAGAAAGACCAATACAAAATCATCAAGGCAATCCTTGAATACACTGTTCATCAAGTTCATGAATGCTGCTGGAGCATTAGTTAACCCGAATGGTACTACTATGAATTCACAGTGACCATATCATGTTCTGAATGCTATTTTTGAAATATCCTCATCCTTAATCCGTAATTGATGATATTCGGATCTAAGGTCTATCTTAGAGAATACCTTTGCACCTTTCATCTGGTCAAACAATTCATCAATCCTAGGAAGCAGATATTTGTTCTTGATTATTGCCTTGTTGAGCATTCTGTAATCAATGCACAACCTTAATGTTCCATCCTTCTTCTTAACGAAGATTACTAGTGCTCCCCAAGGTGACACACTAGGCCTGATAAACCCTTGTTTTAACAATTCCTCTAATTGTGCCTTAAGTTCAAATAGTTTTGTTGTTGTCATCCTGTAAGGTGCTTTAGACTGTGGTTCTGTTCCTGGCATAAGATCTATAGAGAAATCAAATTCTCTTTTAGGCGATAATTCAGTCAACTCATCAGGAAAGACATCTTTAAATTCTCTAAGGATAGGATACTGATCAAATGATGGTTCCTGATTATCTAGATCTCTTATCTTCACTGCATAGATAGAAAATCCCTTTCTCTTAGCCTTTTTCAATTGCATGGCAGATATATGTCTTAGCTTAAGGGGTGTTCGTGATCCATGAATTTCTACCAGGTTCCCAAAGTCATCAAGGCATTTCACTACTTTCTCCTCGCAATCTACTAGGGACTTATGTTCTGACAACCAATTGATTCCTAGAATCACATCATAAGATCCTAGAGGTGCAACATAAAGATTGACTTGAGTTTGGAAAGTGGGAAGATCTATTTCACTACATACAAGACATGAGTCTACCCTTCTCTCTGCATTGTTACCATACTGCACCATCCATGAGTTTTCCATGTATCCAGGTTTAACAGTTAACTTAGCTACAACTTTTGGGTCAACAAAACATTCTGTAGCTCTTGTATCAATTAAAATAGAAATTGGAAGGCCAAAGAGCTTACCGGACATCTGAATAGGTGTAGCTTGGAAATCCACCTGACGATGATCCACTGCTGCATGAATCTGGTGTTGTGGAGCTCTCTGTCGATTTCCATCTCTCTGATTCTCTGCTCGATGAGGACATGCGCTAGCATAGTGCTCTCCTCCACAAGTATAACATCCATCTCTGGGTCCCCTGTGCCTAGCTGGATTGTCTCTCTGATTACTGTTACCATTGTTACCATAACTACCTCTCTTATTGTTATTTCCACCTTGTTTTCCATTGTTCCTTTCCTGGTAGTTATTGCCCTTCTTGAGATTCCTTATCTGGCGTTTGCTATTTCCTTGGTTACCACTGTCATTTTGATACCTTTTGTTTCCATTCTTCATATCCTGATTCTTGGGGTAATTTGAGATCTGTTGCAGTTTCTGTTCCTGCTTGGTAGCCTTTTCAAACACTTCATCCATGGTTAATGGATTATGTATGTCAACATCTGATCCAATCTGCGGTCTTAAGCCCAAGATGAATTTGTGAATCCTGAACCTTTCATCAAGCTGATATTGTGGAACATATTTCAATAAGTGAGAGAATTTCTCCCAATACTAAGTCACAGTCATACCTCCCTAAGTGAGGTTTTGAAATTCTATCATTTTCTTGTCGAAGTAAAGTTGTGGTAACCACCTCTTTCGGAAGAGCTCAAGAAAACAATCCCATGTGACTTCCCTTGGAAGCAATTTCTTTTCAGCTTTCTCATTGTCCCACCAAGTAGTTGCTTCCCCAGTAAGCTGATAAGATCCCCAAATAGCTTTAGTTTCGGCAGACAAATCACAGAGATCAAAGTATTTTTCCATGTCAATGATCCAAGCTTCAACACCATCACCAATAGTCTTACCATCAAACTTAGGAGGTGTAACCTTTTTAAGGTCCTTTCCTAACTCTTCAACAATCTTATTTCTGTTATTTCTGTTCACTTCACCTTCAGGACCTCGAGCTTCCTCTCTTCTTTCCTCATTCCTATTTCCCCTTATGCCTCTAATTTCTTCTTCCATTGTATTCATTCTGGTTCCCTGTTGAGTCAGAAGAGCTAAGATTTGGTTCAACTGATTATTCTATCCTTCATTATTATTATTGTTTCCCTCATTGTTTCCAGCATTGCCTTCATCATTGTTACTAGTATCGGGGTTACTGCCAGATCCTAGGGTTGTTCCCCTACGTCCAGAGTTCCTAGTGTTCATGATGAACTATCTGCAAGAGTTTTCAACCTTTAGCGTAATGGTTCCATAAAGTCCTAGAGTAGAACCATCGCTCTGATACCAAATGTAAAGAACGGGGAATTCACATCAAAAGAAACTGGAGTAAAACAAAGATTTCCTGAAAGTAATATCATATACGGTAAATTAATATAACTTCTAATCATCCTTCCGAAGGAAATGTAATAAGATAACATTCAAGAGTCCAAGTAAGTTTTCAGATTCAAAAGTAAACTTACAACCATAATTACAATGCGTATAAAGATACATCTGAAGTCATTTACAGAGTACGTAGAAATAATATTACAAGTGTCGAATAATGGCATCCAGCCTTACAATCAATTACATACAAGAAGTACAACTATCATCAATGTCAAATAAAACTATCAAGGAGTCCTTGAACGCCATCAACCAACCGACCATCTGCTGCGTCGAAGGACAAGAACATGGTTCAGGCACTTTTTCCGCCCAACCACGAAGCTTGTGCTTCCTCGGTATCCTTCAAATTGAAGGATGCCCGACCCTGCTCGAAGAGCCTAGCAACCTGAAAACATATGGAGGGTGGAATCTGGTACGTGCTTATCAATCTACATGCATCACTACTATGAATGCAGCATCTCATCAATAGGATGTGGTAGGAAAAAAATATACAATGTATAGCTAGGAAAAGTCCATCTATTTCAATGGTGCATGTCTATTTCAACATTCAATTTGCTTTGGCCAAAGCATTTATCCATATCAACGGCATGCAAGTTTTGAAAAAGAAAACTCACTTCCCTAATCACCCACATTCAATACCTGTCCTAGAAGGCAACCTTTCTCTTACATAAATATAGAGAAAACAAAAAAAAATCACACAAGCTACCCTTATTTATGCATAGTTTACAAGGAGATGGAAGAAAAGAAAAGAAAAAAATTTACTCCTAGAATGCATTCAAGACAGAGAAATAACTTGTTTTAGTTATCCACTTTTTCTTTATTCGAGATAGTAATTATTCAAATAGGAAGAATTTAGAGCAATTGATTCATTCATATGGTTTTAGTATAATTAGATGTCATTTCGCAGAAGAAGAGAATTGTTAAGCCTAGTAATCATTTATTCAAGATAAAAGAGAAATAAATTACATATTCCTTCCTAGCATTTGGATTTCTGATTCTAATCGTCACACTGATAATCAATTATCAAACATAATGAGAAGAGTTTTTTTGTTAAAGGTGTTTACCCATTGGTAGGGTCTCCAAAATAAGACTCATTTTTATGGTAATATAATAGTTTACGGAAGACTTACTTTTGTCTTTTTCTTTTGGTATAATTTAAATAAAAATCTAATCTCTACATTACATGTTTTTCTAAAAATTATAGTTGAAAAAGATAGTCTAAGAAAGAGGAAGAAATTTTATAAACCGAGAGCCTCTACTTAATTATAAGGTTGATCCAATTTTAAAATAGCCCGACAATTTTCATAATTCAGAGACTTCAGTTTGGTCAAAAAGAAAAGGATCCCAGACTAACGAGAAAAAGAGTCTGTTGCATGACATCGAGGATGATTTTCAAGAAGGCCAAAGGTCAATTTCTCAAGGCCAATTTCTCACCTAAAGAGTCGAATCATCAGTACAATAGAGATTTCTAAAGACCACTGAGGCTGATTCTGTAGCAAAAGCGATCAGCAACTAAAACTCAGACAAAACTACAGTGGTTATCTTAATTCTGTTTGGTTAAAAATCAACAAGATTGTTTTATTTTGCCTGAAGTGACGTCATTTAAATAGGCCGGTCTGGGAGCATGTCGAAGATAAGTTAAAAACTAAAATGTGAATTGTACAATGGTCGATCAAGAGAGGTGGAAATGTTTTAAAATTGCAAATCATTTGTCCAATATGATTCTTTACTTTCAGTAGTAGGTTAATCTACAGATATAGTTAGAAAATAAGATTGCACATAATGAAAATCTCCCAATCGGCTGATCAAATCATTATAAGGGTTAAAAGCATGCAGTTTAGTTGGACAGCGCTCAGCGCTTGGCATGGTAACTTTACACCAACAGAGATCTACAGGCATCGGCCAAGATTGACAGAATAATTACAAGGGCGATCATAAGGGAAACTACAGATCACGTGGCTAAGGAAGACTACCTACAAAGAAAATATATAAAAAAAGTAGCAAACAATAATTAATAAAAGCCTACAACCGGCATTCCATACAGCGAATGGCATTAAGATGGTAGGTTCCCCATCTAACGGTGCTCCACATACTGAAACAATAATCACTAGCAGACAAGAATAAAGATTATTACAGAACTTAAAAAAAAATGGCTTTCGGTGTACCATAGAATCAAGAGTTTACAATCAAAACTAACTCCATTATATCACATTGACACCCAAGCACATCGTGAGGAGAATAATGTAATATACGAATAGAAATACTCGAAGCCTACTTGGTTCTGCAAGCTGAATCTTCTCTCGGCCTTTTCTGTAACCCTCTCTTCCTTCTAGCGTCCTTTCTAATGCCAAAAACTCCTCCCTTCTCCTTCCCTACTTTCTCCTTCTTATTTACCTTCCTTAACCTAATTTTTCTTTCCCCCACGAATTCATGCAAGGATTCGATTATAGTTAAAAATAAAACTTTCTCTCCTTGATTCGCATGCCTGTGCATACTTAAAAGTTCTTTTTTTTTCCTCTAATATAAAAGAAAGAAAGCATGTTTTATACGTTTTTTTAAATATTATTGATTTAGATATTTGCATGAACATAAATATTTTTTCTTTTTAATTTAATTTAAATATATAGTCCTATACCAAAATAATGAAAAAAAAATTACATTCTAAGGATAATAATGTTATTTATATCTTTATTAGTTTTGCATATTTTTAAATTACTTATTTATTCAATTTAATATATTAATTATCAGAACTACTAACCCACATAAATTTAATTGCCTATAAATAGTATTTCGATATTACATTATTTATTTATTTTTATTTAAAAAAAAAACAATAACTCTACTAACTTGTTGGTTTCATTTCTCAACAGGTATCGAATTCAAAAATATGACAATCAAGACATTCAAAGTTATTCCAAACAGACGAAGCACCGATGTCCTTCCAAAAATCACGCAAAGCACAATCAATGAATTAAACATGTAAGCATTACTCGTCGAAAACACATGCAATGCAATGCAAAATGAAGCAAACTACGTGAGTTTGTGGAATTCCCAGATAAAATTTGACATCTGTTGCCATGAAGCTAGGACTCCCCTACCTGAACCATGCTCTTGTCGTCGACAAGACTGCAAAAGTCAAACTTATAAAACCATTAATAAGTTAGTCCTAGTATAGCCGAAGTGAACAAAATAGCCGAAGAGATCTATTTATCCAATCAATGTAATTATTGCAATTTTAACCATTAAATCAAGTATGAAAAAGTATGAGACGTGACAGATAAAGAGACAATTATCTGCACCTAGGAATCCTCAGCAGAATGGAGTTGTGGAAAGGAAGAACATGACAGTTCAGGAGACTGCTAGGACAATGATGAAGGAAGAAGGTCTGTCGGAAGTCTTTTGGAAAGAAGATATTCACACTGCTGTCTATACTCGAAACAGAGTTAAAGTGAAAGGTAATGGTAGTAAAACTCCCTATGAATTGTGGTATGGAAGAATTCCCATAGTAAAATATTTTAAAGTCTTTAAAAGAAAATGTTATATCAGGAGAGATGAAGATCTAGGAAAGTTTGATGCAATATGTGATGAAGGAATCTTTCTTGGATACTCTACCAAGAGTAAGGCTTACCGGTGCTACAACAAAAGACTCAAAAAGATTGTTGAGAGTGCAAATGTGAAGGTAGATGAAGGCAAAGAAAGAATATCAGACCTGATTTGTTATGAACCAGATGAACTTGTAGTAATTGAAGAGAAAGCAAACAGTCAGGATGAAGAAGAGGCTCTAGAAAGTGTTGTCAAGACTCCCAGGTATGTAAGGATCAATCATTCTAAAGATCATATTATAGGTAACAAGAACAAAGGTGTGCTAACAAGAAAAAGAGTTGCAAAGGAACAAGTCAATTATGTTTGCTCTCAAAGATCGAACCAAAAACTATGAATGAAGCATGCAATGATAAAAATTGGGTAAACGAAATGGAGGAAGAACTATTGCAGATAGAGAAGAATGAAACTTGGGAATTAGTTCCTAGACCTGGTAACAAAAATATTATTGGTACTAAATGGGTTGTCAAGAACAAGCTGAATGAAAATAGAGAAGTTGTAAGGAATAAAGAAAGACTTGTATGTAAAGGATATTCTCAAATTGAAAGGATAGATTTTGAAGAAACCTTTGCCCCAGTAGCTCAGATTGAAGCAATCAGAATGTTTCTGGCATTTGCAACTCACAAAGATTTTAAGGTATATCAGATGGATGTGAAATCTACCTTCCTAAATGGTGAATTAGAAGAGGAAGTATACATTGAGCAACCAGAGGGATTCCAATTGTCAAATCAAGGTGATATGGTATGCAGGTTGAAGAAAGCATTGTATGGACTCAAACAAGCTCCTAGAGCCTGGTATGCAAGGTTAGACAGGTATTTATTGCAATTGGGATTTAGTAAAGGGACTGCAGATAGCAATATGTACTTCAAAATCAATCATGATCAGATCTTGATTGTTGAGGTCTTTGTTGATGACATTATCTTTGGAGGAAATGAAGGTATGTGCATAAGGTTTACTAGTGAGATGAAAAGTGAATTTGAAATGTCCATGTTTGGTGAAATGAATTTCTTTCTGGGTCTGCAAATTAATCAATCAGATAAAGGAATCTTCATATCTCAGTATAAGTATGTGAAAGAGTTGTTGAAGAAGTTTGGGATGGAAGACTCTAAACCGATATGTAGTCCCATGGTGACCGATTGCAAGTTGAGCAAAGTTGTTGAATCACCTAAGGCTGATCAGAAAAATATACAGATCCATGATTGGAGGATTGCTTTATCTAACTCAAACTAGACGTGATATTATGCATGCAATCTGTCTTATTGCAAGGTTTCAAGTTGATCCAAGAGAATCACATGTGATGGCAGTTAAGAGAATCCTGAAGTATTTGAAAGGTACTCCAGATTATGGCTTATGGTATCCAAAGGACAATGATTTCACTCTCAGTGCTTATAAAGATGCAGATTGGGTCGGAGATGTTGATGCCAAAAAGAGTACAAGTGGAGGTGCCTTCTTTTTGGGTAATAGATTGGTCTCATGGCTAAGCAAGAAACAAGATTCAATAGCTTTGTCAACTGCAGAAGCAGAGTATATTGCAGAAGCACATGTTGTTGCACTCAAGTATTATGGATGAAGCAGACTTTGAAGGATATAAGAGTTGTGTATGAAGATCCAATGGCAATCTTTTGTGACAATACAAGTGCCATAAACATTTCAAAAAATTAGTGATGCACTCAAGAACAAAGCACATATCAATAAGGTATCACTTTTTGAGAGAAAAGGTGATAGAGAATGAAGTAAAGATGGAATATGTGTCCACAAAGGATTAGATTGCAGACATTTTCACTAAGCCTCTACCTGAAGATATCTTTGAGTATCTCAAAGAAAAGTTAGGGGTCATTACCCCTCCTGTCTTGAATTAAGATGCATAGGAATGCATCAAACCAGTGGAGCTCAAAGTGTCATTCCTTGATTTGGATTGATGTTCTGAAGGCTACCTCTCAGGGGGAGTAGCTAAATGTTTTTGGTAAAGTAAATGGATAAGAGCAGTAGCATGCAAATATGTGCCCATTACCATTGATGTCAAAGGGGGAGATAAATCATGTGAAAAACTCAGGGGGAAAAAGAATGCAGATGTGTAAAGAGAAAGGGGGAGAATCTTGTCTTGGTGGTATTTTCATTTTTTCAAATCATATGTTGTCATCAATAACAAAGGGGGAGATTGTTGCAAGTATGTACCTAATCGGTGTTGTCATTGATGTTGTTGGTTTTTTCCCAGACTGGATGCTTATTCCTATATTTCCCTACAAGGTAGCCATCAATGATCAATAGGATCTCTGGGCCAGGGGCCAACAGTATAGGAGATAGACTCTATTTTTATCTCCTCTTCTTCTTCAGGCTCTGCAAAACCTAGGGGGTATTCCCTACTCAACATCCATGAGAATATGCATACAAAGGCTGGGATGCTGACATGAAGCAGATAAGTCCTCCTGTAAGTAGACCAAAACTGCAAGATAAGAGCAAAGGGGCTAGCTTTGGGCCTATTTTCAGTTGTAGACAGAGGACTTGGGGTCCTAAAACTAATTCTACTATCCTAATGGTTGTTTTGGAGTTTGATTTTGATTTTATATTTGGATGCAGAGCTGGACCTGGTGTATAACCTCAACACAGAGCTAGATTGGTGCCTATCTAGGGCTTGGAGTCAGTAGACATACACATGCAAATGTTCAGCACAAACATAACAAGACTGGATTCAAGGGGATTTCATCATATTTGCCTTACAAATATATCCCAGAATAGAGTGTTTATGCATCTCTACTTATGATATCCTTACTGCAATATACTTTCCTCAATACTTAACCTGAAAATAGTTTAATCTATCCCTTGAACAGAAGTTAAGAGATCAAGCATTCAATATAGTAAACCTATATCCTAGAACCCAAGACACCCCTTAGATATCCAAATTCAAAAGGAAAGCATATTCAATACAGGAGATAGACAACAAAACACATGCAATATAGCATTACTCATCTAAATCAGCATGAAACCAATGAATTTATGCACAAAACATAAGGCATGAGACTCATAAACTCACAAAATCCACTGCACAGAGCAACCAAAACCAGATGTATTTCATTACAGAGCCAAAATGTCCAGTTTTCAACAACCTCTTTGAGTGACACAGTCTGCCCTTTTTTTTATATCAAAACTATGTACCGAAAGAATGAATTACAAGGGAGGCCCAAAAATCCCGCCAGATACATAGTACAAGAAAAATGGCGCTCAAAATCATAAATGCAACAGGGGACAAATCATGGAGTAGCCAGAGAAGGACGAGGAGTAGGTGAGAATCAGGATCTGCACCGCTGCCCAGGGACATGCATCATAAAAATGGTGGTTGATCTGTCCATCATCGACCCACACCTCTATGCAATCACCATTAATGTTTCAGCTACTCACAGCCTCTGGAAACGCAGCCACAGCAAGCCTTTGAAGTTTTTCCCACCCAAACACAGCCACAGATACAAAGAAAAAACCTGTCGCTGCAAGCTTAAAACGTGGTTGTCGATCAAAACCCATCGCTTGAAATCAACGGCCCCAAAAGTGTCAAAAAGTCACCACCAACAAAAACGTGCCACGCAGACACTTCAATTTTCTAACGCTGGGTCCTTTTTCCTTTATCTTCCCCGTTGAGAGTTAACAGCCGGAACCCCATGCGGAAGCCACCACGTGGCAAGCTCCGCGGCACCCCTGGAATGCTAGAGACCCTTCCGAGACACACCTGCGGAAGCCGCCACATGGTGCCCCCTGCGCTCCTCTTGAGAAACACTTTGAAACAATATTGGGACCCTTCGGAAGCTTGGCAGAGACAGACACATGGTGGGCTTCGTGCTCTCTTGAAACATTAAAGAGTCTTCTTTGAAACACCTGCAGAAGAAGCCACGTGGAGCCTTCCGCGGCCACTTCTTGAAACTCAAAGAAACTTCCTCGAAACACTCAAAAACTTTAAGGCCCCTCCTAAGACTTATGTGGAAGGTGACATTTGTCATCACCCGCAACACTTGAGACACTCACTGGGACCCACCTCTGTCAATATTTGGCGTCGAAGGAAAAAGAGAGAGACACGTGGAAGTAGACACATGGCAGGTTCCGTGGCCATTATAAGATACACATGGCGCCTTCCATGCTCATAATGAAACAAGCTGACCCTGCCTCCGCAAGTGACATGTGGTGCTATCCGCGGCAACTTACAAACTTTCAGAAACATCAACGGAGAGTGACACGTGGCGCCTTCTGCAAAAATCTTGAGAAATGTAAAGGGTCCTTCGGAAGCTTGGCAGTGAATGACACTTGGCACCGTCCACGGGGCTACTGAGCTACTTTACTGGGACCCACCACCACTTCGCTACACTCAGAAACAAAATAGAAACAATCTCAGAAGCTGACACTTGTCGGCTTTCGCAGCAACAACAAGGGACATGTGGCACCTCTTGCCCCTACTTAGAAACTTCTTGGGAGTGTCTCGGCTGACAATACGTGGAGTCTTCCGCGGGGAGGAACTTGAAACATAATAGAAACATTGAAAGAGTCTTTGAAACATCGGTAGAGACTATGAAACCTTTAGGGTCACTCGGGTGCCTCCACGTGGTGCCTCCCGTGCACACATAGAAACTTAAAAGAAACTTCATTGAAACTTTGGCAGAACTCTATCGGAAGCTGACACGTGGCGCCATCTGCAGCAAGTAACTTAGAAACAAAATTGAAACAGCCTCTACAACGTGGCATACTCCGCGTTAGAGCTACATTCAAAAATAAAAGCGTGGCAATAAACTGGGGCTTGACACTTGGCAGACCCGCGGCACTGGCAATATGAGACCCTCTCGGCTATTGATAGAAACATTTAGAAATTGGAAACAGTGACCCGATATGCATTCAGAAATGCATCTGACCCATTTTTTATCAATTTCGAGGGACCGAGGGGAGATTTCACAAGTTTGCCAACACACATTTCACCTTTGCATACACAGAATTTAACAATTTTCTCAAATGCAATAGGAAAAACAATTAAACAGTGCATGCGGGCCGGGGAACAATTTAAACCAAGGCACTAAGGGTCAGAAGGAAAACACACAGGAACCTACAAATTGGAAGTCAAAACCCTAACCCTAGGTGAACACCACCAGTGGCTCCGATTGGGGATGTGCAGATGCAAGATTGCAGCGAGAACCAGACCTCCGGGCAGACCAAACAAAACACAAAAAAGCACCAACTATACAAGATATTTACAATATATACATATTTTTACAAGTGTGCACAGAGGAAAACCACTTATGCAAAATAAAATTTGAGGAATTGACCATGCACAGGCAATTCCAGCATCTCACCATCTAGGGCCTGGAGGATATAAGAATCCTCCCCATGAGTATTGCAAACCTGGTATGGGCACATCCATAAGGGCTCAAATTTACCGTGCTTGCCCTTATCCTGGTTTCTTGCATTCCATACATGGACCAAATCATCTTTCTGAAACTTTCTTTCTGTAGCTCTTTTATCAAACAAATATTTCACCTTTTGTTGTCTCTTGATGTTTGTCTTCTGTGCTTCCCTTCTCATCTCATCTAGTGCAACTAGCTGATTGATCCTTTTAGTTATTGGATCTCCGATCTTCTCCATGTTTTCTTGTATGAATTTGTAAACTGGCAAAAAGTTGTTTACATGCAATCTAGTTGCTGTACCATACACTAATTCATAAGGTGACCTTCCAGTGGCTTTTTTCACTGTCACCCTATCAGCCCATAATGCCAACTTCAGTTTTGAATCCCAGGATTTCTTATTTTTATCCATTATCCTCTTGATGATTTTTATTAGGCTTTTGTTGCTTGACTCTGCTTGACCATTTCCTTGTGGGTGGTATGGTGATGTGTGAGACAAGTCAACTCCATATTTATTGCAAAAATCAACAAATTCACCTGATCTAAAGCACATTGCATTATCTGTGATCAACTTGACTGGTACCCCAAACTTGATAATAATATTCTCCAAGATAAAATCCATCACCACCTTACTTGTAGCCTTTTTAGTAGGGATAGCCTCAATCCATTTAGTAAAGTAATCAATAGCAACCAGAATCCAACTATGTCCACTAGATTTCTCTGAAATCTCCCCTATAAAATCAATTCCCCATTGCTGAAATGGAGCATCCACAGTTACAGTTCTAAGGGGCAATGCTCCTTCATATCTTAACTTTCCTGAGAACCTTTGGCAAGGGTCACATTTCCTTATCAACCTTTGTGCATCTGAAAAAAGAGTGGGCCACCAATATCCTGCCCTAAGGATATTATGAGCTATTGTTTGGGCAGTATAATGTCCACCACACAATCCTTTATGCATGTCATTCAAAACATTGTTAGCTTCAATTTCATCCACACATCTCAGCAACACACCATCAGGGTTCTTCCAGTACAGCTCACCTTGAACAATAACATACCTGATTGCATGTAGTTTTAAGGTCCTCTTTTGACTGTCACTTAAATGGGAAGGACAATTCAGATTTTGCAAGTAATAAATGATGTCCTTATACCATTCAGATTTTGATACATTGACATTCTCATTTTGGACTGCATTGACTTGGCATGCCTCTAGATTTGATTGTGTCATTAGCTTTGCTAACCCTTGTCCTCTTACCAATTTTGTGATCTATATCTCTATGTTGAACTCCTGCAACTTATTTATCCATCTGCATCTTCTTCCAGTTACTTCCTGTTGAGTGAAGATATCTTTTATTCCAGTTGGAGACAGAAAAACAATTCTAGCACCAGAGCCTTCTTTTGAACAAGCTCCATCAAAATACATGGTCCAAAGACCTTGCTGGTCCAACTCTTGAATGCAAATTTTTTCTCTTTTATCTTCCTTATCATCTGAGACAACTTTGAAATTTTCATAGTCAGTGTCTACAAAACATGTGTGTTCCTCTGATTCTTGATCCTCCACTGTCTCTGATGATCTTTCTTCTCAGATCAGTTTGACATCCTTGCCACTCATTGGGATCATGGCATATGATAGATCCAGTTGCATACTTCCACCAATCAGTGCTGCCCATCTTCTTGACAGCAACATGCCATATTGTGGCTTGATATCAACCACTGTTATGTTCATTTTGTAGTTTTTTTCAGGATATGCTGCCAATCTAAAATCAACATCCTTCATGATTCCAATGATAGGTACCTCCCTAGCATCCATTGCATAGCATTTCCCACATGCCTTGTCTATTTTTAATCCAGCTTGCTGCATAATGGCTAAAGGCATGATATTTGTAGATGCTCCAGAATCAAGCATACAATTTCTAATTACTTTTCCATTTATAACCAAGGATACATAAAATGGCTCCACTTGTGAAGGGCATTTTGTCATGGTCATCCCTAGATATACCTCAGGAATTTCATCCTCTTCAATGCACATAGCTTGTTTCTTATCCTGAGTCTCAATATTCTGCTTGGCTTGACATGGTATTCCTGAAATCAAGGATACAGTCCTATTTCTGAATTCTTCAACTTTCATCAGCTCCATTAGTGGAACAGAGACTTTTATTTGAGACAAGACCTGAGTGATGTCAAATGGAGCATAATTTTGAATAACAGTTGGAGCTTGATCCACAGTTTTACCTCTATCCTGAGATGATCTAGCTTTAGTTTTTATGGCTCTCAGACTGTCATCCTTGTTCTGAAAATTCTTGTTTTGATCCTCAACCTGGGGAACTCTATTTTCTGGTCCTTGAGGATCATAACCTATTTTCTGCTTAAAATTTTGCCTATTATTGTTCCATTGCTTCTTTCGTGTCTCAATTTCTTTATGACTGTGTACAGCCTGATTTGCAGAAATGCCTTCTAGCTGATGTGGGCTGCTTACTTGAGCTTTACCTCTTAGGTTGTAGTTGCTTTTGACTTGAGCAACTGCTGCAGCTGTGAAGGCCCTAATTTATTCATCAGAAGGTCTCCTCAAGTTATTCAGAAAACTATGTGAATCCTGAGCATAGGCATAGTTGTCTTCATCATCTTCATCATATGGGAACTGTTGGCAGCCCTGAGTTTCATCATTTGCATTTGCATCAGCATCATGAAAAGAGTATTCTCTATTTGTAGACAACATGTTGACATTATCATCTTCCATGCAATAAGGCTCATTGCACTCATCACAGGCCATGACATTGTTATATAGGGACTGAGCAATCATACATTGTGACTGTGAATGAGGCATCTGGCATATTATACACCATGGAGTATCATCAGCAATATTTACAGTCTTCTTCAAAGGATCAAGAGTTTCCTTAGTATGTTGAGCCCTCTGATTTGTGTTGTTATGTGGCAATACAGGTCTACCATTATGCCAATTGGTATTATATGGCATATCATGCAATGATGGTCTCTTTTCCTGTCTTTGGTAAGCTTGCCTATTAGGACCTATTCCTTTTTCACTCCTAGCTAGCCTATAGCTTAGATCCTTAACAACATTTGCCAATTTGTCTATTTTATCTTCAGGGGCAGATGTACTACCTTGAGTGTTTTGAGGTTTGTTTGGATTCTGTAGAATTTTCACATCATCCCTTCTGTTTGTCTTGCCTGATGCTTTCCTGTTATTCTCAATATTTATTGCTATCTTGAAAGCATCCCTGAGAGTAGCAGGACCCTTATCTCTTAACCCATATGTTATTTTGGCATCAAAAGCATTAATATATAATATTATGCACATTGGTTCATTTGGCCTCATGTGATGTGGCAATTTGTTCAACACTTTAGTAAATCTTGCATTAAAATCTGCAACCTGCTCATTTGACCCTTTAGTGATACTAGTGAACTCATTTACAAAAAAGCTAGGGTCAGTTTTGTCACCATATTGCTCCTTAAACATCCTTTTGAAATCATCCCATGATGAAATGCTTCTGTCAGGTAGAGCTTTATACCATTCCTTGGCTTCATCAACTAAGGATTGCATAAATGATTTCATGAAAACATCCTCATGTTCAACCTCAAAGTTGTCCATGGTATTCTAAAAATCTTTTAAATGGTCTTCTCCTGAGACAGTACTGTTTCCTGAAAATTTAGGCAGTTGCAGCCTCACATGTTTGTCAACAGGGTTTGGATAACCAGGAATGCCATAAAAAACAAGTTGTCTGAATCTATCCAACTGCATTGGGTGCCTTTCAAACTGATTAGCATTTGCATTTCTATCAGCATTATGTTGTCTCACATTATTTAATGGTACTCTGGCATTGTTTACATTTTGTCTTTGATCATTATTTTGATGATATTGTACCTCATTTCTTTGTTGATTTCTCTGCATATTTGCATTTTGGAGGGTAGGAATTGAATCATTTTGAGCAACTCTCAAAGCCTGCACTTTCTGTCTCATATCATCTCTAATTTTTACTGCTTGCAGATATTCTAACTCAGCCCGTAAGCTCTTAATTTCATCAGCTAGTTCTTCCTCTCTAGGCATAGAAGAGGATGGTTTTATCATTTCTGATCATCATTATCATCATCCCTTAAGGATTTAGCCTCTTCAAATCTATTAGGAGAATCATGAAAAGGACGTTCCTGAAACACCTCTGACCTTATTCTCAAACCATTACCTTGCTGCCTTTCATACACATTCTGGATTTCAGCCTCAGTGTTTGAAAAATAAGGTACTATCTTCTCTGAGGATCCTGGATTATCCTGAATAAAATCATTTTTCTTGGGGCTAGGAGAACCATCTTGACTGGCTCAAATAGTTCCCTTTTTTCTATACATCATTTTTATGGGTAACTCTTCAAATAGAGTATTATGCTGGGATCTTCTCCCTTGCATACAAATTTTTACTTTACCGGTTGGGAGATTGGTTCGGAGTCGCCACCTATTGTTAGGAACTATTTTCTTTTAAAAATCAGGGTTCTTACACAAGCTCCCCAGCAGAGTCACCAATTTCTGTTGGTTTTTTCCTAGACTGGATGCTTATTCCCAGATTTCCCTACAAGGTAGCCATCAATGATCAATAGGATCTCTGGGCCAGGGGCCAACAGTATAGGAGATAGACTCTATTTTTGTCTCCTCTTCTTCTTCAGGCTCTACAAAACCTAGGGGGTATTCCCTACTCAACATCCATGAGAATATGCATACAAAGGCTGGGATGTTGACATGAAGCAAATAAGTCCTCCTGTAAGTAGACCAAAACTGCAAGATAAGAGCAAAGGGACTAGCTTTGGGCCTATTTTCAGTTGTAGACAGAGGACTTAGGGTCCTAAAACTAATTCTACTATCCTAATGGTTGTTTTGGAGTTTGATTTTGATTTTATGTTTGGATGCAGAGCTGGACTTGGTGTATAACCTCAACACAGAGCTAGATTGGTGCCTATCTAGGGCTTGGAGTCAGTAGACATACACATGCAAATGTTCAGCACAAACATAACAAGACTAGATTCAAGGGGATTTCATCATATTTGCCTTACAAATATATCCCAGAACAGAGTGTTTATACATCTCTACTTATGATATCCTTACTGCAATATACTTTCCTCAATACTTAACTTGAAAACAGTTTAATCTATCCCTTGAACAGAAGTTAAGAGATCAAGCATTCAATATAGTAAACCTATATCCTAGAACCCGAGACACCCCTTAGATATCCAGATTCAAAAGGAAAGCATATTCAATATAGGAGACAAACAACAAAACACATGCAATATAGCATTACTCATCTAAATCAGCATGAAACCAATGAATTTATGCACAAAACATAAGGCATGAGACTCATAAACTCACAAAATCTGCACAGAGCAACCAAAACTAGATGTATTTCATTACAGAGCCAAAATGTCCAGTTTTCAACCTCTTTGAGTGACACAGTCTGCCCTTTTTTTATATCAAAACTATGTACCAAAAAAATTAATTACAAGGGAGGCCCAAAAATCCCGCCAGATACACAATATCAGAAAAATGGCGCTCAAAATCATAAATGCAATAGGGGACAAATCATGGAGAAGCCAAAGAAGGACGAGGAGCAGGTGAGAATCAGGATCTACACTGCCGCCCAGGGACATGCATCATAAAAATGGTGGTTGATCTGTCCATCATTGACCCACACCTCTGTGCAATTGCCATTAATGTTTCATCTATTCACAGCCTCTGGAAATGCAGCCACAACAAGCCTCTAAAGTTTTTCCCGCCCAAACACAGCCACAGATACAAAGAAAAAACCTGTCGTTGCAAGCTTAAAACGTGGCCGTCGATCAAAACCCATCACTTGAAATCAATGGCCCCAAAAGTGTCAAAAAGTCACCACCAACAAAAACGTGCCACGCAAACACTTCAAGTTTCTAACGCTGGGTCCTTTTTCCTTTATCTTCCCCGCTGAGAGTTAACAGCCAGAACCCCACGTGGAAGCCACCACGTGGCAAGCTCCGCGGCACCCCTGGAATGCTAGAGACGCTTCCAAGACACACCCGCGGAAGCCGCCACGTGGTGCCCCCCGCGCTCCTCTTGAGAAACACTTTGAAACAATATTGGGACCCTTCGGAAGCTTGGCGGAGATAGACACATGGCGGGCTCCGCGCTCTCTTGAAACATTAAAGAGTCTTCTTTGAAACACCCACGGAAGAAGCCACATGGCGCCTTCCACGGCCACGTGGCGCCTTCCACGGCCACTTCTTGAAACTCAAAGAAACTTCCTCAAAACACTCAGAAACATTAAGGCCCCTCCTGAGACTTATGCAGAAGGTGACATTTGTCATCACCCGCAACACTTGAGACACTCACTAGGACCCACCTCTATCAATATTTGGCGCCGAAGGAAAAAGAGAGAGAGACGCGGAAGCAGACACATGGCAGGTTCCGTGGCCATTATAGATACACATGGCACCTTCCGCGCTCACAATGAAATAAGCTGACCCTTTCTCCGCAAGTGACACATGGCGCTATCCGCGGCAACTTAGAAACTTTCAGAAACATCAACGGAGAGTGACACGTGGCGCCTTCTGCGAAAATCTTGAGAAACGTAAAGGGTCCTTCGGAAGCTTGGCGGTGAATGACACTTGGCACCATCCGCGGGGCCACTGAGCTACTTTACTGGGACCCACCACCACTTTGCTACACTCAGAAACAAAATAGAAACAATCTCGGAAGCCGACACTTGTCGGCTTCCACAACAACAACAAGGGACTTGTGGCACCTCTTGCCCTTGCTTAGAAACTTCTTGGGAGTGTCTCGGCTGACGACACGTGGAGTCTTCCGTGGGGAGGAACTTGAAACATAATAGAAACATTTAAAGAGTCTTTGAAACATCGGCGGAGACTGTGAAACCTTTAGGGTCACTCGGGTGCCTCCACGTGGTGCCTCTCGCGCACACATAGAAACTTAAAAGAAACTTCATTGAAACTTTGGCAGAACTATGTCGGAAGCTGACACGTGGCGCCATCCACAGCAAGTAACTTAGAAACAAAAGAGAAACAGCCTCTGCAACGTGGCATACTCCATGTTAGAGCTACATTCAAAAATAAAAGTGTGGCAATAAACTGGGGCTTGACACTTGGCAGACCCGCAGCACTGGCAATATGAGACCCTCTCGGCTACTGATAGAAACATTTAGAAATTGGAAACAATGACCCGATATGCATTTAGAAATGCATCTGACCCATTTTTTATCAATTTCGTGGGACCGAGGGGAGATTTCACAAGTTTGCCAACACACATTTCACCTTTGCATACACAGAATTTAACAATTTTCTCAAATGCGATAGGAAAAACAATTAAACAGTGCATGCGGGCCGGGGAACAATTTAAAGCAAGGCACTAAGGGTCAGAAGGAAAACACACAGGAACCTGCAAATTGGAAGTCAAAACCCTAACCCTAGGTGAACACCACCAGATGTCAACATACCTGTGTTGTCATTGGTGTCAACTGTGCTCTTACTTTTTTGAGGATATTGAGAAAATTAGGCCCTCCGGTGATAACAATGTGTTGCAGTAGAAACAATGCATTACATGTAGAAGAACAATCCAGAAGAATGTTCCGCATTTCTTGTAGAATGAGTATCTTTACCTGTGGATTGGAAGTTATTTAGAAGCATGTCTGAAGATGTTATATTCTGAGTTTGAGCCTCCAGTATGAAGAATTGAGTGGGATATGTTCACTAGAGTGAAAATAGCTTTTTCTGTGTGTTTGGTGGTGACAGGGAGAAAGTGTTTTGCTCCGCATTCCTCCGCATTGAAGTATTTTGGTCTGTAGTTCTTGAAGTAAGTCTGTGATGATGTTAAATGACTTCAAGTGTAATGGTTTGTGATTTGGTGGTCTGCAAGCTATCTTTTACTCATGACATTGGCTGGTAGTGTTGTTCTTGTGCTTCGGTTTGAAGAATCTCGTTGATAGAGATGTTAAAGATTGTGCAGTTGTTCCTGGTGATTATAATGTGCTTGTGGATGTCTCTTGATCATGCTCCTACATTCAGATTGGTCCGCAAGGAGTATTTCAGATTGTGCATGAAGCGTGTTCTTGAGAATACTTGTGTTAACATCAGTCTTGGCTGACCTGGTTGAATTCGTTAGTTGCAAAGATGCATCGAAGATTGTGATAGCATGTTGTAGCATGGAAGATTGTGTTTGAGTCCTAGCTAAGGCATGGTGTGATCCGCATACATTCTTACATCTTTTCCTTAGCTAAATTTGTATTAGGTCCAGACCTATTTTATGTATGTAATGCCGACCTTGGAGATTGTTCCAACGGTTGATGATTGTAATGTCGACCTTGATGATCATTCCAAGCCTGATGTAGTGTATAAATACTTGTAATTGAATTGTGAAAAAGTATCCAAGTGCGAAGATGCAAAGATAAAGTGAAGTAAGGTGCAGCAGAGCAGAGCAGAGTAGAGGTGTTTATGCTTCAATGGAAATGAACCTTAGCATGAAGTAGATGCTATTATCTCAGTTCAACCCTTTGGCAGTGAGCCATGCATAGGCAGTGAGCCTTTCTTTGCAATGAGCAATTTGGGCAGTGAGCCCCGTAGACAGTGAGCCTCTATTTTTTGGTATTGATATAACTTATATATTTATGTGGGCTAACACTCACCGTGGGTTTTCCACGTAAAAATATGGCATCTCCTGTGTTTTTTATGCTTTTGTGTTGAGATTCTCATTAAATGTTTTCATGGTTATATCTGAATATAAGTAATTGATAAGTTGATGATCATATTTGATTAAAAGGTTTAGGACAATTGATTCACCCCCTCTCAGTTGTCCGTTGCAGTTTAAAAATGAAAAGTCAAAAAAATACCACCATAATCTTAAGCTCTTTGTTAGCTATCCAACCATATAATTTTTGTCACATTTTGAGTATGTTAAGGGTTTCATCTTTAATTTCTTTTGTTAGTGTATCCATTTTTTGTCAAAAACCAGTGTCTGGTATTTTTGACTTTTTTTTAAAACTGTTCATCAAAATTTCAAATAAGTTACATTTTTAGAAACTAGACTCCATTATGCATGTATTAAAAAAATGATTTTTAATTAGTTTTCAAAAATTTTAAGGGGGAGCATGCTCAATTTTCTATTTTTCAGGATGTACCCACTCTAAAAATTAGTAAAAAATCAAATTTCCATTAAAAAATTATTAGAAAAATCAGGGATAAACTTCATGGTGTTAGCTAATTTCTCACTGAAGTGATTTTTGAAATACTAAAAAAAGTTAACATTTTAGGGGGAGCACACCAGACGCTATGTTATGTTTTTTTGAGGAAAACAAGACCAATTTGTGTGCTCCCCCTTTTTGAACCCCTTAATCTCAACCATTTTCGAAAAAAAATAGTAGTTTAGAAACTAGATTCAAAGCACTACAACTCTTGTTTTTGTTGTATCTTCAAACTTTGAGTGTAACTATCTTCAATTTCTCATCCAACATCATTCTTTCCTAATTTCAGAAAAAAGTGGTATCTTAAGACCCCCTTTTGGTCCCTCATCTTTGTGCACTTACCCTGAGAAAATACAAAAACAAGAAGACAATAAGAAATTATATTTTTTAGAAAAAAAATGGTTGAATTTATAGAAGAGAATTTATTAGAGAAACTTAAGCAATTCTCAAAACATTGGAACAAAAAGAATATAGAGCAAAGAAGAAAATCTCAAGTTAGGATCATTGTCCAAAAACTAAAAAAATGAAAGAAGCAACCAATCCCATCAGATTTAAAACTAAATGGGAAAATAGTTAGGATAGCTCTATTGGACTTAGGAGTTGATATATAAATTATGCCAAAGGAAATATGGGAAGTAAATTTGGTAAGGTGAAACTACATGAAACCCCTTATGACATTGCTCTAGCCAATGGAAGTCCTATATGCCCCATAGGAACTTGGAGAGATGTACAAGTAGATTTTATGGACATAAAAATAAAGGTTGATTTTAGGATCATAGATATGTATGAAGAAGCTCAAGATGTATTTAACATTATATTGGATATTCTGTGGTTTGTAGACAAAAATAAAGTATTTGATGTAAAAAAGAAGAATTAATATGTGAAGATAATCTATAAAAAGGTGCAAAAATAATCGTGAAAAAATATAAATAAATACATAAAGTGTGTCACATATAACTATATAATGATATTGAAACACTCTTTGAGGCCATAAGATTTGATCTTACTGAGTGAACTATAAATTTTCAACCAAAAAACCTGAGAATGGGAACCAGCTAATGAAAATGACACAACCCAAGGATCCACGTGCCTCTAAACCTACTCTAGCTGCATCCTAGACTACTTTAAACCCATGTGTTTCAGCCATGAAGGAAACTATGAGGGAAAAATGGGTTCGTGGAGATCTAGAGACTAACGATTACATAAAAAAATTCCTTAGACAATAAACACTCCTCACTCAAGTACCCTGTTAGCTAACCCTAACACACCTCCCTCTGTTATTGCCAGTCTTTTTTCTAGGATAATCAATAGACAACTAGAGGATATCACTGCACCAAAACCCTAAGAAATAGCCACCATCAATCACTATCACCCAGACAACTCGGATGGAGGCAAGGTAATTTCATTTGAACTCCTTGATGAGAATGTAGATGTAATTTATGATTGCAAAGAAAGATCCATAATTTTGTTTTTCCTAAAAGGCACTCCCTTTGAACAAGAATTTTTCAAGTGGACTCATGTAAATTGGGAACAAAAGGGTTGGTTTATTGAATCAATTAGGGGGTTAGGAAGAGGTTATATCCAATGCACCTTTGTAGACCTAGACCATGCCCAAGAAATCCTACACTGTGGAACATGGGTTATTTGTGGGCAAACATGCTATGTACAAGCCTAGGACCTTGATTTCCACCCTAAAGGAATATCTAAATCCAAATATCCAATGTGGATTGAGTTTCCCTTTCTCAATCTCACCTTTTTCCTCTTCTTGCATGACATAGAATCATAGTTTGGCAAGGTAATCTAGTGCAAATAAAACTTTGAAACGGGATCCCGTTTCTTAAAATTTCAATTTCCGGACCAGTTTTTTCTATGGGTTTCAGGTCAGAAAAAAGGCTTGGGGAGCCGACCCTTAGCTTTGGACCTGCTTTGACCTGTAATTTGAAGGTCATGTTAGTGTCACTAGAAAAGAGTGACTTTGGACATATGTTTGAAGATGTTTTTTGCATATTTTTTTGATGAAATTAAAACCCATTATAGATGAGATTATGTAGATTCTGAATATGTAATTTTTTTTACAATTGGATTATTTTTCTATTTTTCAAATATTTTTTTATGAAACTGGTCCATAAACTTAAAATATCAGGTTTTCTTATTATTTTAATAACTTTTTATTAAAATAAATTTTGAAAAACAAATTATACGTGCACAATCTTTAGACAATTCTTTTCAAATTGAAAAAAAAATGATAAGTTTAGGTCATCTTATGTGTGACGTACACAAGGGATTTTCAAAACAACTACAACCAATAAAAAATTAATAAAAAAATTTAAAAAAAATTACAAAAATATCGTGCACAATCTCCAGTGTGTTACAGATCTTTTCCCAAAAGGATTTAGAAAAATATAATTATTTAGGTCAAAATATGGTTGACGTACACGTGCATGGTATGGTAAAAAAAAGTGACTTTTAAATAGTGGTTTTTAGACATGCCTATTGAAAATCTATTTGTATCATCTAGGTCTTAAAATAAATTACATATTTGGAAACTAGACTCTGAGTACTACATTTCATATTACTAACTTTTTTTAAGATTCAATCTTTAAGTGCTTCACATTTTTAGGTCAAATGTGACAAATTTTGAAAATCAGGGAAAACACTTCCACTTTTTGGCCAAAAAGTGGACTCAACTTCTTGCACACACCTGACTAGTCTAAGAGTATAACCTAGAGTGTGTAGCAATGGACTTGACCTAGACACTACCAGAATCCATTAAACTCGTGGGTCTTAGCTTCAAGTTCAACTAGAAAATTAGATACTTAAATAAACCCAATGATTGTTTTTACTATCAAAGAGAGGGTCATCTCATTTGAGACTACCCTATCCGCAAATAACGCCCTCCACTAACGTCTTCCAATAGCCATGTTCTTGTTGTCAACTCACAATCCCTAGATTCTAATCAACCCTTACAACCCACCACTAATCACCCTCCCGCCATATTGAATCCCTCCCTTAATAATCCATCTCCTTCACAACTACCATCCTCCTCCAGCCCTTTATCCTACAAAGATGCAACATTAGAGGATGGGAAGAAACTTCCAAAGAAAACAAAAGGAATTAGCCTCACCCCTCACCTCTAATGGATTTGAATCAACCACACCTTCCAAAATAATCAGCCCCATGAATTTCCAACCAATGAGTCCCATGAGATTCTCAACTTGCTAGCCCCATGGGACCCTGATCTCCATATACCTCTAGGGATCGATCTCTCCATGATGCTTCCATGGAGCCTCAAGCCTTCACATTAGAAAGTTAGCTTAAT
This sequence comes from Cunninghamia lanceolata, assembly GCA_027924645.1. Lineage (NCBI taxonomy): Eukaryota > Viridiplantae > Streptophyta > Pinopsida > Cupressales > Cupressaceae > Cunninghamia > Cunninghamia lanceolata. Next base: position 3,260,790 of record BSBN01000506.1, read on the forward strand.
GCCCTCATCTTGGATGAGGATGTTCTTCATAACTCTTCCCAATGAAGTGTTAGGTCCAGTCTTGGAATGTAAGGGGAATGTCCATCCCCTCTCAAAAATATCAGGTTAAGCAGTATATCCAGAATAATCGTGCATAGACATCATTATGCTTCAAGAGGTATACAAATTAGATTATTTATAACACTATTCTAGCAATAACATAATGCATGACGACTCGAACCAATTTTTTTTGTTAGTAATATAATTTTCACAACTTAACAAATGCACTAAAAAACTATTACATTAAAATGCAATTTTTTTTCTTATAAAATCAATTAAAACAACAATTTACTAAACATTGAAATCATTCATACAATGATTTCCTTTTCTAACAAGATTTAGAATGTCAATTCACAAATAAGGAAATATATTACATGTCCTCAAAATGAGGATTTTACAAATAGGGAGATACATAACACATCCTTACAATAAGGGTTATACAAGCGCTTTGGCTTCAAGAAAACGGTTTCAAAAACTCAAGTAAGACATTCACAAAAACTCAAATAAGATCTTCACAAAAACACAAAGTTGTCATCCTTTAGATCTTCATAAATATACAACACAAAAATTCTCATCTAAGCCAATGGAGGTTTGCTTACCTCTCAAACATAGGGATTTCTTACAAGCCCACCATTAAGCCAAGAGGCACTCAAGAAATTAAATTTCACAAGGAACACACAAACACACAAATCTATAGATTACCCAAAGACTAACACAACACATAAATCTTCTCAATATTTATAGCAAAGGAGTCGTCAAAGGGACACACTAACTTCTTGGGAAAAAATAAAAATGACATCAAATCTCTTTTTTATTCAATACCTACATGCTACGCCCTTAATATTGGTGTACATAGGGTTATGAATAGTCGGCTTGTGGCTATCTTAACTCCTAATTAAGTCATATTATCATTATTATATTGTTATTTAGTTGTTTAGGTTGGCCTAAGGCTTCTATAGGGCTATCTAAGTCGGCCTGGGTGATATCCTAGGCATAAATAGGTATATATAGGAGGTAGTGAGTCTCATTTCACATCATATTGAGTATTGTGTTCTTACTAAAGACTATTGGAGGTATCCCCCTCGAAGAGGATTAGGAGGTTGCCCCCTCGAAGTGGCATATTATTATCAAGTATTTTCAGCATATTACTATTATATTTAGATATTGTGCAAGTTGTTTCATTACAAGTGGTATCAGAGCATGATCTTGGCACCATAGAGGCAAGATTTTTTCTCAACATTGGAGGCGATTTTGGGAAGAGCATACTTTCAGATTTTAGCGAACATTTTAAATATTTTTAAAGGGTTTTTGAAGACCATATTAAAGAAGATACAGTCCAGATTTCAGAGGAATTGAAGCAAAAATAAGCGAGTTATTGCAAAATTAGGGTTTCCAACAAATTCGCTCTCAAGGTAGCAAATTTGCTAATTTTTTGGATTTTTTTTTGGGTAAGTGGTATCTTGGCCTTAGTAAGTTACAATAAAAATTTCAGAAAATTTACATTTCATTTGTGTGATTTATTTCAAAAATATTGGTTTCCATCATGACGGGGCCTGCAACAAGAGGCAAAAAGAATGCTGCCACACCGGGGAAATCCTCTGATAAGGATGAGGAAATAATAGAGGATAGTAATCCCAATGAGGAAATAAGTAAGTGCAAAGAAGAGGTTAAGAGGGATATGTGTGACCTAAGAGGAGATATATCAGATATACGAAGCATGTTAAGCGCCTATATGAATGAACCAAGAAAGGAGTTCTCAAGCAACCACGGTGAAACCTTCAAGTCGGCTAATAATGACACAAATTTTAATACTCCTATGGGATCTAGGAATTTTTTTCCAAAGGTGGATATGCGCAAGTTCGATGGTAAGGATCCTCTAACATGGATAAACCAAATGGAGAATTGTTTTGAAGTACATCAAATTCCATATGGACAAAAGGTCACAATGGCTTCCCTATATCTAGAACCAGATCAATTCATTTGGTATCGTTGGCTTTGTACTCATCAGAGAAAAAAGGGTCTCATCGTCTCATGGTCAATTTTTACAGAAGAACTCCAAGCACAATATAGCAATAGTGTGACAGACAACTTCTTCAGCCAGCTTGCTAAAATTCAACAAACAGGATCAGTTAAGGATTATATTCAAAAATTCCAAAATCTATCCTTAAGAGTGGATACAATTATAGAGGAGAACTTGAATGATTTATTCTTGGGTGGTCTCAAGGATCACATTCAACATGAGGTACGCATGTTTAGTCCTAGCTCAATAAATGAGTCTTTTATCTTGGCACGTAGGGTAAAGGAGAAGTATTTGATTCCTAGAAAATAGGGGCTAATATGACAAGAGAGAAAGGATATTCAACACCTTCTCTTCCTCAACCTACTAGGTTGACTCCACAACAAATTGAGGAGAAAAGAGCAAAAGGGTTGTGTTTCAATTGTGATAGCAAATATAGTCGGGGACATAAATGTAGTGAAAAGAAATTGTTCTATATTGAAGGTCCAAGTGAGGAAGAAGAGGAGGAACCCATATTAGAGGAGGATAGGGAGTCAAGTGAGAAATCACATGATTCTCAACCAATCATTTCTTGTCATGCACTCTCAGGTTTCAGTGCACCACAAACTCTCAAGGTAGTGGGTTTCTTAAAGAAGCAGAAAGTAACAGTGTTGATCGACTCAGGTAGTACTCATAATTTCATCAACAAAAAGTTGGCAACTCGTCTAAATTGTTTTATATATCCAACCCCAGAGTTTCAAGTTTTGATTGCAGATGGGGGTACAGTTAGTTGTTCGGGGAAGTGTCATAGCATTAAATTATCCATGGGAGATTATCAACTTGATACCCCAATGTATGCAATATCCATGGGTGTAGCAAATATTATTTTGGGAGTACAATGGCTTACTACATTGGGAACAATTGAGATGAACTTCCAAGAACTATTCATGAGATTTCAATCAGAAGGAAAGGTAGTGGAGCTAAGGGGGTTGAAGGCAAAATCCCTACATATGGTAAGCTCTCATCAAATGCAAAAGTTGCTTAAGAAAGGAGCAGATGGATTTGTGGCCCAGCTATGTTCATTAGAAGTCTCTCAATCTAATGCTCCTACTCATCTAGATTTACAAGCAATAATTGATCGTCACTCAGTGGTTCTTGGAGATATGCCTAAAGGACTTCCTCCTAAGAGGGATCATGACCATGCCATACAACTGGTTCCAGGTAGCCAACCACCAAACATCAGGCCTTATAGGTACCCACACATACAAAAAAGCAAGATAGAAAAAATTGTTGAGGAGATGCTAGAGGCAGGAATTATCAGGCATAGCTAAAGTGCTTACTCCTCGCCTGTGGTGATGGTGCGTAAGAAGGATGAAACTTGGTGCATGTGTCCAGATTATAGAGTGCTCAACATGTACACCATTAAAGATAAGTTTCCTATTCCAGTCATTGATGATTTGCTAGATGAATTGAATGGAGCTATGTATTTTACCAAGTTAGATCTTAGATCTGGTTATCACCAAATTTGGATTAAGGAGGAAGATATTTGTAAGACAGCATTCCGAACTCATGAGGGTCATTATGAATTTTTGGTGATGCCATTCGGCCTTACCAATGCACCATCTACATTCCAAAGTTTGATGAATTCCATTTTTAAGAAGTTCTTGAGAAAGTTTGTGTTAGTGTTCTTTGATGATATATTGATTTATAGCAAGACATGGGAAGAACATTTGCAGCATGTAGATCAAGCATTACAATTACTCAAAGATCATCAACTCTATGCTAAGCCATCCAAATGTGCTTTTGGTCTTAAGGAGGTGGAGTATTTGGGACACATAGTTTCACATGAAGGAGTAAAGGTGGACCCTAACAAAATTAAGGCTATCATGGAATGGCCTATTCCAAAAACCATTAAGAAACTGAGGGGTTTCTTGGGATTGACAGGGTACTAGAGAAGATTTGTGAAGAATTATGGTCATATAGCAGCACCCCTCACCACTCTCTTGAAGAAGGATTCTTTTCATTGGAATGAGTCTGCTAATGTAGCATTTGAGCAATTGAAGGAGGCTATGTGTACAACTCCAGTGCTTGCCACTCCGGACTTCACCAAGGAATTCATTGCGGAATGTGATGCTTTTGGAAATGGGATAGGAGCAATTCTCATGCAAGAAGGTCGACCAATTGCTTTTGAGAGTCGTCAATTAAAGGGTAAAAATCAGCTCAAACCTATTTATGAGAAGGAAATGCTAGCAATCCTTCACGCAGTTAAACAATGGAGGCCTTATTTAATGGGCCGACACTTCAAGGTTAAGACAGATCATGATAGCCTAAGATATTTTTTGGAACAAAGACTATCCTCTGAAGAGCAACACAAATGGGTCACTAAGATGTTGGGATATGACTTCGAGATTGTATATAAGAAAGGGTAGGAAAATATTGTGGCTGATGCACTTTCTAGGAAGGATGAGAAAGATGAAGCCTTATTGTGTGCCCTTTCAATATTACAAGAAAATTGGGTGGAAGAAGCCAAAGTAGAGTGGCAAAATGATGTTGCAACAAGTAATCTAATCCAACAATTAAAAACTGATTCAGATAAGTTTTGTTTGAAGGGAGATATTCTTTGGTATAAAGAGCGCTTGTATCTCTGCAAGAATTCCACTCTTAAACACAAGATTCTCATAGAGCTACATGAGTCCCCAGTTGGTGGTCATTCAAGATTTTTGAAGACATATCATTGGGTCAAGCAAGATTTTTTTTGGGAAGGGCTAAAAGGTGAGGTGCAAAAATTTGTGGCTGAATGTTTGGTTTGTCAAAGAAATAAGGGGGAGACAATTAAGACACCAGGTCTCTTGCAGCCCTTATCTATTCCTAGCCAGCGTTGGGAAGAGGTATCCATGGACTTCATCACAGGGCTTCCCAAATCTAAAGGTCATAATGTCATCATGGTAGTAGTTGATCGCCTCACTAAATATGCACATTTCATTGCATTATCACATCCTTTTATAGCAAGTGCAGTGGCAAAAGTTTTCTTGGAGAATATCCAAAAGCTACATGGTACACCTAAGGTTATTGTCAGTGATCGTGATCCTATCTTTACTAGTCACTTTTGGAAAGATTTATTCTCATGTTTGGGTACTCAGATGGCTCATAGTTCTTCATACCATCCTCAATCAAATGGGCAAACGGAGGTTGTTAATAAATGTTTGGAAGGATATCTACGTTGTTTCACTTCAGAGAAACAATCTCAATGGGTAGATTGGCTACCACTGGTAGAATGGTGGTATAACACTTCTTTTCATAGCTCATCAAAAATGTCTCCATTTTTGGCACTTTATGGATATCATCCTCCTTCCATCACATCATCATTAAAGGTGTCAGCAAGAGTTTAGGCAGTAGAGGACCACTTGCTTCACCAACAATAGGTACTTTCAAGACTCAAGGAGAATTTAGCTATGGCACAAAATCGAATGAAACAACAGGCGGACCACCATCGTAGTGAAAGAAATTTTGAAGTTGGGGATTGGGTCTTCTTGAGATTGCAGCCTTATAAACAAATCTCAATGAAGCAACAAAAAAAGAATAATAAGTTGTCTCTAAGATATTATGGGCCATACCAAATCATGCAAAAGATTGGTAGTGTTGCCTACAAGCTAGAGTTGCCACCAACAACAAAGATACATCTAGTTTTTCATGTTTCTTGTTTGAAGAAGGTAATTGGGCAGAATATTCCTACTCAAACAGTACTACCAGAGCTTGATGAAGAAGGAAGAATAATTTTGGAACTAGAGGGCATTCTTCAAACACGCATGAAGAAGCTGAGGAATAGAACCCTCACTCAGTATCTCATCCAATGGAAGAATTTACTAGTTGAAGAGGCCACATGGGAGGATGAGGAGTTCATTCAAAAGAATCCACACTTGGTTAGCATTGAGGACAATGCTTCTTTGAAGAGGGGGGGCATGCTACACCCTTAATATTGGTGTACATAGGGTTATGAATAGTCGGCTTGTGGCTATCTTAACTCCTGATTAAGTCATATTATCATTATTATATTGTTATTTAGTTGTTTAGGTCGGCCTAAGGCTTCTATAGGGCTATCTAAGTCGGCCTGGGTGATATCCTAGGCATAAATAGGTATATATAGGAGGTAGTGAGTCTCATTTCACATCATATTGAGTATTGTGTTCTTACTAAAGACTATTGGAGGTATCCCTCTCGAAGAGGATTAGGAGGTTGCCCCCTCGAAGTGGCATATTATTATCAAGTATTTGCAGCATATTACTATTATATTCAGATATTGTGCAAGTTGTTTCATTACACTACATATACCAAAACACATAATAATACTCCATCAATTCACACCTCCCACAATATTATGATTATAAATCCACAAAGTATTCTTCTCACATCTCATGATATCACACATCAAATACAAAGCTGCTCAATACTTTGAAAACACTACAAGCCCCATATGAATACTCCTTATATTACCAAGAAACACAATTCACACAAATGTGTAAAGTCACTCATGCCTTAAAATAAATGTAGATTGAGTATGTTTCTCCAAGAGAGGGTCCACACCTCTCTTAACCCCATTACATGGGTGGCTCTTAACCCAATTGAGAACATTTGCACCCAAAACACATAACACCCATCCTAAATGAGTTTCAACACATAATACCGACACAACAAGAGGGACTTCATGCAATAAAACTGAGAATATTCATAGAAAATTAGTAAGCTTTCAAGTATCATTTCAACAACAACAAACACCAATATACACTTTAAAGTGGCTTAAAAGCCTACCTTAATGCTTCAACATAATTTGGAAAGTCTTTCATCTAAGCTCTTTAATCCCTCTTCTCCAAAGCTCTCAAACTCTTCCCCATTGTTCTCTTCTCTAAGCAACTTGATATCTAAAAGTAACAATGAATAAAAAATAAAAAATGTCAACCCTCAACAAAGCTTCAAGAAAGGTTTAAATAAAAAACAATTGTCTAGATACAATGAATCTAGGGAAAAGTTTGACTTTTCCATCACAATTAGATTTGCCTTCAAAATCTTGTCACTATCTTCCAAAACACTTTTCAAGGCTCTACACTTTTTTAAACACATTTTAAACACTTCAACATGGACTCATCTCATAGGTCATCATTTTAGGGGTTTAATTTGACTCAAATAATAATAAAACAATATTAAAAGATTTCTAAAATTCCCTCTTAAGTTCAAATCCAAGATTTGACATTTAAGGGGACTTAGACAAACCCCAACTTATCAATAATAACAATAATCATAAATTAAAAATTAATTAACAAAATTTCACACACAACACCTTTATATAAGAAGACCTTAATCTCCTCTTACGATAAGGCCTAAGTATACTGAGAATTACAACAGTGGTTTCTTGAGAACATCCACAATTTTCCATTGGTCATGGAAGTTAACCTGCACACTTGCAGACAAATGTCTATATATCCAAGATCATAGCCGAAGAAAGATTTACAATTAAATTAATATATACAACATATATACATTTTAGTTAACATCACGATTACTGAAATCCAAATAAAATTTTTAATCCATCATCCAAATTATATTAACACACAACATTTAACCCAATACATTGAGATTTATCCTTACACAATTAAGTCTATTTTAAAAATCCATCCTTAGTGACAAGATAAATATAAATTGTAAACTCTAATATAGATAATGCAAACAAGTCCATAATCATTAGTTAATCAAGTCATCATCAAACATATAATAAACTACTATTCTAAACATAATATCATGGTCATCATAGTTTATAATCTTCACGAAGTATAATAACCTTCCCATGAGTGTCATAAGAAAACAAGTCTATCAAAATAAGATGTGAACATGAGGAGGAGTGGGCCTTATAATTCGCTTCTGCCTACAATCTGCTATAGTAGGTAACTCCTAGGAGAGTGATTGGAACAAGATTCATCAAGTTCCATTCTTCAAGACCAAAGGCTTGGCCCCTTCAATAGTATTTGGAAGGATTGGCAATTAATTTCATTCAAATTATGATGCTTTGATCAGTCTCTTAGCCATGGCCTTAATTTTTGCCACATCCTCTATTTGGTGGAACCAATTGATTCAACTTCAAGAGAAACCTCTAAGGGTCATTCCCAAACTCAAAGATAAACAATTGTTCAAAAAAGGTATCCAAGTGTTTCGAGACTTGTTGGATGTTAAAAGCTTCGAGTGGAAATCATGAAGACAACTCGAGCTTTGTTTAAACTTATCTTACAAAGATAAATTGCCAATCCTTGAACTCCAAAAGCTCATTCCTCCCAATCTTTCAATCTTGCTTTCCACTTGCTATCATTCTAGTTTTCTCAAAGATTAGAGATGGCTTGATGGACACAACATTTTATCCTTTCCCATCAAAGTCATCTACAAGTAACTCTTGCCTTCTTTACCTCTTGCATATCGGCTCAACAACATTTAGAACTATATTTTCAAGTGGTCCAAATGGAACAAACTCAACCTATTCATTTGGCAAACCAAAGTTGATTCACAAGCCCAACTCACTTCATGGAAGCTTCTCCATGCTAAACTTCCTGTTGGTAACTACCTCAAATTAATTTTTCTATTCGCCTCTTGCCCTTTTTGCACCAAGGGTGAGTCCATCCTACATTACTTTTGGTCTTGCCCCCATGCTTGCATGCTCTAATGTTCCCTTATATCCTCCCTGCTTGTTCTTTTTCACTTTGCTTGGTCATGGAAAATTGCCCTCCTTGGTGCTTCAACTAAGCACAATGTGGTTACCAACACTTGTCACCAAGTTAGTATCAAACACATTTGGAAGTATTGATGCTTAGCTATCTTCTCCCAAATAGTCCATCCTTTACAAGTTGAACTTCAAATATTATGTGTGAGTTTGTCACTTCAAATGAGTTACCTAGCCACGATGATCAAAGGACAATTCAAGGATACTAGTGAGCTTGTAATACAATTTTACACCTTACAATTCCAACTTCAAGACTTGGAGGCTAAGCATACCATCCAGAGTTCTTAGACTAATGGGTGATTCTCTCCAATTGCTCTTGTGGTTTGGATATCGAGGTTCACCATTCATTTGATGATCTAGAACATGACACGACTCAAACTTAATAAGGACATTTTGTTAATTGTTGCCTGCCTTATTTCTATTGATGTTGTTGTGGATATAGCCAGTGGACCCAGAACTACAACAACTTCAACAACTGGTACAAATGAAATGGGTTGGTCTAGATGTTATTTTCTTGCACGCAAAGCTATTTAGGGGTTGTTGCTTTCCTTTTTTCACTATTGTTTAAGGAATAGTTGGAGGTTAACAAAGACTTGGAAATACAAGCCATTTATATGCAATTCCAACTGCACTCGTTGGTACTTGTGCTACTTGATGGTCATTTTTCTTTTGTTTGTGAGTGGACAAGAAGTTTATGTTTATATTATATTCTTAGGTGGACAAGAAGTTTATTTATGTTTATGTTTATGTTATATTCTTAGGTGGACAAGAAGTTTATGTTTATATCGGTTAATTGTTTGGGACCAGCATTTATTTGTGAAGAGTATTATCGTGGTTATAGAGTTGATCCTTTAACCACTGCTCCATTATCACGATTGGATTCTATAAGCTGCTTGTGAACAGCGGTGGTGTGATCTTTTTATCATTTGATCTGTACTCCTTATGCTTAATTAAATATTTAAAAAGGAAAGAAAACACACTCTGAAAATGAGGCAAAACCAAATGGGAATTGACATGGGTATGCAAATTTTATCATTACAAACTTAAAGCCAATTACAAACTTAAAGCCAAGTCTATAAGATAATAAACAAGCAATGAATGCATCGTAACCCAATGTCGCTGTCATACACCACTTGTTCGCACTCATTTAAAGCACTTATGACAAAGAAAGATCCTTGCAAATGCGTCCACCTTATTTCCCCCATTAAGAAGACAGTTCGTGACACATTTCAAATCCCGTCAAAAGACAGCGCTACGCCTTCCAAAAAAGGAGAGCGGAAGATGTCGTGACGCAGAAGCACATGACATAAAATAGGGAAAAGCAAAAGAACGCTATACAATAACTCTCCGACCTTATCCACTTGTCTTTTTTATCTCTGGCTCAGGTGAAGCTTATTAGCTCTGAAGCACTGCCGCCGGATTTCCCCACGGGTGCCGGTAAGTGGGTTGTTCTCAGAGAGTATGGCAATGGCCTTGGAAAACTTCTTAAAGAAATAGTCCTGTTTCTTGGCCATTTTCTTCACATAAGGCCTGGTTCGTGGATCTGCATAGAGCTGCTGGTCTACAATAAGAAGGCCCTTATTCTCCATCAAATTACGGTAGTAGTTGTTGTCTAGCTTCATGGGCGTTCCGCGGTCATTGCGAACATACTGCACGGCCTTAGGGTTGGGAATGGGATCAGGGCACTTCTTCATCATGTGTTCTACGTGCCCCGGGTCTAGTGTTGGGTCAACTTGGGGATACAGCCTGTGAACCAGCTTCACGCAGTGTGTCCTTCCCACGCTGTGAGAACCTGCATTGCAATGAAATGAAAGATTTTTAATGACGTTCATGAGATCAAGCAGTTTAAGGGATCAAGAGTCGCAAGTGTAGCCTTAAGAAATTTTCAAGTTCCTCAGTGCTGAGACTAAGCAATCTAAAGATCAAGAACCACAAGTTCCGCAGTCCTGAGATTAAGCAATCAAGAACTGCAGACCTAAGACATTTTCAAGTTCGTCGGTCCTGAGATTAAACAATCTAAAGATCAAGAACTGCAAGTTCCGCAGTCGTAAGATTAAACAATCAAGAACTGCAGCCCTAAGACATTTTCAAGTTCGGCAGTCCTGAGACTAAACAATCTAAAGATCAAGAATTGCAAGTTCTGCAGTCTTGAGATTAAGCAATCAAGAATGCAGATCTAAGATATTTTCAAGTTCGGCAGTCCTGAGACTAAACAATCTAAAGATCAAGAATCGCAAGTTCCGCAGTACTGAGACTAAACAATCTAAAGATCAAGAATTGCAAGTTCCGCAGTCCTGAGATTGAGCAATCAAGAACTGCAGCCCTAAGACATTTTCAAGTTCTGCAGTCCTGAGACTAAACAATCTAAAGATCAAGAACTGCAAGTTCCGCAGTCCTGAGATTAAGCAATCAAGAACTGCAGCCCTAAGACATTTTCAAGTTCCGCAGACCTGAGACTAAACGATCTAAAGATCAAGAACTGCAAGTTCTGCAGTCCTTAGACTAAACAATCTAAAGGATCAAGGACCACAGCCACATTTTCAAGTTTGACAGTCCTAAGACATTTTCAAATTCTTTGTCTCTTCTACTATGAACCTTGAGCAATCCGCTTAAAACTTAAAAAAACAATTGCATAGTTCATACCTAATAAGGCAACAACGCCCGGTGTGTCGATGCCCAAGGCCTGGAAGCGAGAAAGAACAGAGGAAATGGAGTCGTTGTGGTCAGGCAGATACGCTTCCAATACATTGGCGCGGCTCTTGCGTCCATCCCTCCGGCCTGTCTTGAGTGGAATGAAAGGGCCACCCAATGACACAATCCCATCTCTCGCCGACAGAACCAGAATGTCTGCACACGACACCACTCCAGGGCATTCCCTCTCTACCGCCTCTTTAATGGAGTCCAAATACCTGAAGTTGCGCAGGCCGAAACTTCTGTCCGTCTCCTTCTCCGACACGCTCTTCCTCGTCGAGTCCAGCAGAAGAGACGCATCACATGACTGTACAAAACACCACATTTTAATTAGCATTAGCAATAGCAAATAGATCAAAGAGACGAACTCCAAATCATAACGCACTACATTACAGGTCGATCGATATCGTAGACTACAAAAAGATTCATTTCCATTACAAAACACAAGATTCATTAGCATTAGCAATAGCAATAGCAAAGAAATCAAAGAGACGAAACCTAGATCATAATACATTATATTACAGGTCGCTCGACATTGTAGACTATAAAAGGATCCATTTCCATTTCCATTACATACTTCGACAGCGCAGTCGTGGAAGATGTTTCTGAGCCAGGAGAACGCGGTGTTCTTGTGGCGCTTGTAGAGCAAGCGGACCTGCTCCTGAATGATCTCTTCCGCCTGCGGGCACGAGTCTCTGTAGTAATTCATCACCAGTCCTCCACCATTCGAAACACTCTCATTTCCCGCACTCACAAACCCACTCTGCAACTGCAAGCTCACCACAACACAAAGCACACTCATCATCATCATCCTCATCCTCATCCTCTCTTTGCTAGAGTGCTGTGAGAAACACAGGGAGCTCAACCCAGATTTATAACAGAGAAGAAGGAATCTGCAGAGCCCACGTGCCCACGAATCTACATCATCCCATTGCGACGCTCACTTTTGTGTTGAGCAAAACATATCGATTATCGTCCATTCTTCTTCCGTTCTCGGATGGCACAACGATGTACGACATAACTGCGAGGAACTTTGCGATTCGTCCGATAGAGTAAAATGTAGCAAGATTTTAAGCCTTGTGTGGTGTAGTCAGGACGCATCTTTAGTGCAATTATCGATATTTGTGATCGTCAATCTTACGTTTCCCCCTACTTGAATGTGTTGGAGGACGACCGTCGATTTAAATCTTGATCTTGCGTTCTAGAATCCAAATGTCCAATATATAAATAGGCAGCATGTTAGACTCCGTACATGGAAGCGCTTGTGAAGACTTTTAGTCGGCCTTCACATTTACGCATGGGGCATTATTATTATTATTAATGGTAAATCATTTCCTTTTTAAATATTATTTGGAGGGTTCTACTTAAACATCATCCACTTCCATGGTCAAATAGTCAATAGCAATTTTACACCTCATCCACAACAAAAAATGGTAAATATTTATCTTATTTTTATTGGTCAAAAGTAACTTTTAACTGTTGAAATGGATGATGTTTAAAAACAACTTGATGCACCCTTGACCGAATATAATAATTTATTAGTATTTTCTATAAATTATTTCCATTTTAAATTTAGAGAATATTTTGGACAATGAATTTTTTTGTATTCTAAGTCTTTGATTTCAGATTTGGCTAAATTAGTAGATAAAAATTGCAAATTGAATATGTCAAAGATCAAGGGGAGGTGTTGTTTAAGTTACTTAGTAGATAATTTGAAGTGGTATTGCTCAAACTATTTAGTAGGAAAAAGGATTTGATTGTTTCCTAATCAGTCGAGTAAGGGAGTGATTTCTATTGTCTTGAGTGGTGATTTGAGATGATGGTGGATAAAATATTGAGTAACATAAAACTAGAGTGAGATGGAAGCAATGCAGAGAGTAGTGAAGATTATGTTTGAATCTCAAAGTTTTGCATTTTAAGGTACAACAATTCCAATTTAATTCAATTCAGTATAAAGCTCCTCAAAGCGATAAAGAAAAATAAAATTGATGAAGGAAAAAAATGTTGACTACTTGCTCATTCTTTGTGTATTCATCATAATATTACATTCTATATACATATAGTATTGATATTTTGCTTTGTTCTTTTCCACGTATTTACTGAGATCATACACTAAAGTAGTGATTTATAACTAATATCGTATTTTTTTATTCTTACATTACTGGAGTGCTTGCAATTAATGAGAAAAATTCATGGTGGTAATTTTATTTTTTGGTTGCGTATTAGTAATTGTCATCAATTGCTAAAATCAACATCCACACCATCATCTATCTGAATAGTCACATCACCAAGTGCAGGCACATCTTTGTCATCCTTGACTTCAGCTCGGGAGTCAATTGTAAAAACATCATTGTCATCCCAAAGGATGATCCATTTAACTAAAGATAAGTGGCTACACTATCTTCACTATTTGCACAATAGCCATATGATGTTGCATCACAAAATTTGACTTTTTTTACTACACTCTTAACCTGATCCAATGTTGCATCCACATCAACTAGTTCATTTCTTACAACACTTTCCTTTAAGGACAACAGTTTCATCATGTAGTTTCTCCTTATTCTTTCAAGGGAGTCAAGGCATTTGTAAGCTTGTTGCAAACATGTAAACTTCAAATCCTTTTGCACTGAACTCAAACCAACCTCATATGCTTCAAAAAACATGTCAATGTAGACAGGGGCAACAGGTTTGCAAGCATTTGGGATTCTAGAAAGAGCAACAACAAACCTATGACTAAATTCCATACTAGACTCACCCTCTTGCCTTTTGATATTTGCCAATTCTTGGACAAGAGAAACAAGGTCTAGATCACTTGCATACTTCTCATCAAATGCAACCTAAGGTCCTTCCAAGAAGTAAAATAATGGTCTAGAAAATCTTCCAGCCATCTCCTTGTCATCCCACATAGAGATTTAACAAAGAATCTCATCCACATGTCTTCATCTTCAAACTAAAAATTCTCCATAAATTCTAAAAATGCATCAATATGTGTCCCCTTCATGAATATCATACCCATCAAAGAGAGGCATTTGGTTGAAGACCTTGGCTATTATGGTTTGCATTTTATAATTGACCCAAGAGAGGTCTAGATGTTTGTAAGTGGTGTCGAGGGATGACAGGGGACTGAACAACTTGACTTTTTGTGGTAGCAGGATGAGCATTGGATTGCAATTTAGACTCAAGCAGTTTGATTTGATTTTCAATTTTGTTATGTTACAACTTGGATTCAAGAAGCCTTATTTTGTTTGAATTTCTTTTGTGATGCCTAATCATCTCATCATGATTATGATGTAGTATAAATGTTTGGTCTTGTTAGGAGTAGATTGGAGATGGAGTATGACTATTAGAACTAGAATAGGATGTATCATTGTAATAGTCTATCATACTCATCTACAAATTTCTAGGGCCTAAATCATCGGAATGTGGATATGGGGAAACTTCCCCAAAGTATCTTTCAGACCTAAAGGCATGACCACTGTAGACACTGAAAATTGTCTAGGTCTTGTTTACACATGACCTTGTATGTCTTTGCCCTAGCTCCTAGTTACACAACACATTGTCGACATGAACTTGTATATGTCCCCTAGGTCCTAGTTCATCCTAGTTCATCTAACCTCATCCCACTTAATCCCATTTATCCCTAGGTCCTAGTTCATCCCATCTTAATCCCATTTGTCCAACTTAATCACTTTCCAATTAGTTAAATAAATCCCCATTTATTTAACTAATTCCACCTAGTCACATGTCTCACATAATTCAAATTAAAAATTTGAATTATTCCCTCACCTCTCATCACATTGCGACACATGTCACATGTCTCATCTTCCACTTAACCCCTTCACATGTGCAAGCTAATTCAAATAAAATATTTGAATTAGATTCCTTTTATTCTCCATCGCACACTTGTCATGTGACTACAATCCCTCTTTGAGTGGGAAACCCTAATCCAACCCTAATCGATCTCAACCATCCATAGCATCCAACATAACTCTCAATCACAACCATCCATTCGAATTTGCCTTTTTCTATAAAGGTAGCCTCCTCTAAGCCATGTGTAGATTGAATCTTCTTCTAGTATCCTTAGTCTGCCGAATTTTCCTCTCAATCTCTCAATCCATTATCATTCATCAATCTTGCATCATCCATTCATCTATTTATCAATCCCTACCCCATCGTTATGCTGCTGAATCGAGCAACCAACATTCATCTCTTTAGGTAAAGCTAGAGTGCTTCAGGTGCGGCATTCTCAACCTTATCAATGGATCGTGAGTGAGGTTTGCATTTGTTATCATTTATCTTCATGTCAATTTTTCGTGATTTCATTTGGCACGCCCGGTGTTGGATCTAATCATGAGTTTTTTGCAGATTTTGTTGTCAAAATTTTGCCTTTTCTCTAACCCTAGGTTATCAAAATTTGCAAGTTTTGGGGGTGAGCTATTGCAAGTTGCCTTCTGGGCAAAAACCAACCCCACCATCGCGATCAAGACGTCGATTTCATGAATTTTGATTGTAAATTTGCCTATCTTTCGTGACTGAAAATTTTGAAATTTTTTTGGGGCCACAGGCCGTACAGTACGGATCTATGACCCCCGCCATATTGATCTGTGCATTGTTTGTTTTTTTGTCATCGCTGGTTTTCTGTGTTGCAGGCTAATGTTATGTTGTTGCAAGTTTAAGGTCATTATTTTATTGCAGGTTTAAGGTCATTATTTTATTGCAGGTTAATGTCTTTATCTAATGACCTGCCCTAACCCTAGCCATCGTCGCCTGATCTATACCTGACACCTCTGCATCACTTACCCTCCACTCATGACTTGGTCTACACTCCTCGCTGCCTTTGCATTTTCTACGACCTTTAATCCTAAACATCGCCCGACCTCACCCTAAATCCCCCTGGCCACCTTGCGTCACTTCCCTTGCAACATTGGGTCGCTACCCTCATATTCCCATCGACATTCCCTTCGCATCCTCCCGACCACTATCTTTGGGATTCGGTCACCACCACACTTCATTGTCGCCTCCTAAAACCCTAACTACGACCACCGCTCTTCAAATCCTGTCCGCCCATAGTGATAACCCTAGACTCCTAACATCCATAGTCTCCATTGATTTTTAACCTGCGTATCTCCTTGTGTTCAAACCAGTCTTTGGCAGCCGTTAGAGCTTTAAGCCCCTTTCATCTACTAGGGCCACCAACTATCCACAAACCCACGGTCACCTTTAATGGTCATCTAGTGGTGGCTAGTTTAACATAAAAGCCTGTGGTTAACATAAAAGCATGCAGTCTTGGCCTTCAGTTGTAGGTGCTAAAGGGGGGGCTATAAGCCCTTAGCCCCAATTTATTTATTTATTTTTGGTTATGGATAGCCCTCGGTCATATGATCGACTAAGAGCTCTGCCTTATATTATCAACTAAACTTTTAACTGTCCAGTCAAACCGCCAGGGAAGAAATTTAACATGTGACTAGATGAAATAGTTAACTGCTAACATTTTTGTTAACTGTCAGGTTAACCTCTTGTGCCTCCTACATGCCAAAGGAGGCTGATTTTTTCAAATTTTCATAACTTTCACATACGGAGGCAAAATCGGACAAACAAGGACTCGTTGGACAGTTGAGAGGACAAAATTTGCAGTGGCAGAGAAATTATCAGGTGAAAGTGCCATTTTGACCAGTTTTTTTCACAGTCAAAGTCAAAGGTGCTTTAAAACTTCAAACGCACATAACTTTTGCACATTTCATCCTTTTTTAGCGATTTTTTTTTCAAAGTGCATAGAATTTCTTGAAGAATCAATTTATGCACTTCATTTTACTATATGAGTTCATTTTTCATCAGATTTTATCAGATTCTCAATTTTCACATAACGGTCTTCTTGGCTAGTCTACTTGCTTCTTTCTCTATTTTGTAGCTTGCAGGTGACCTTACAAGGCCAGAACAACATCAGGATCAGCAAATATAGAAATTTGGATAGTGAATTAATCAGGTGCACTCATTCTATTTCTCATTTCTTCATAATCTTTTTTGCAAACACACTTCAATTTGGGACATAAAACAAATCATTGTTTGCATACACATTTCAATTTTGGGCTTAAAACGAATATTTCTTTAGCAATCACATTGAAAAAATTGGCTAAAATTAACCATCGTCTTCAATCACACATCTTGACTTTGGGTTAAACAAGAACAAGTGTCTTCATTGCTTGGTGAAGTTGCATGTGATTAGTGGTGTGTATGCTCTTCTCATGCACTTCTTGCGATCTTGAGAATAAAAAACACCTCTTATCCATTCAATTTTCACACACACATTTCATTTTCTAAGGGCTAATTTACAAGTGTGAGTGTGAGTCAAGTGTGTGTGTGTGTGTGTATGCTCTCTCCTCACACCGCAAGGTGATCTTGGAGATCAAAAACACCTCACTTGATTTGCTTTTGTTTACCCCTTCTTAGGAGGCCTGCTTGGAGACACACCACTCCAAGGGATGACCTCATTCGAGGCTGAATCGAAAGACACCCTCATTGGGAGTTGGAATCTTGTCACTCTTGGCTAAGCCCCAAAGAACTTTATACCTTTGGGAAGTGAAGGTGAAGGGTGGGTTACCCCTTTCTCCCAGCTGTGTGGCAGGATTTCACTTTCAATTCCTTAGTCAACCTTGTGTAAACATAGCCCAAAACCTAATTGGCCATACCCCACTTGACTAGTCATAGGGCTCGTTGATGTGTCTTCCACGTGTGCTTGTTTAATCTTCATTACATTTCATTTTCAAAATCCAAAATTGCTTGTGTCTTGCGTGAGTGAATCATGTTTGTACATGTGTGATCATTTGATTGAACATTGCCGAATCAAGCTAAACACCAAATACATAAGACAAGTCATTCAATTCATTCTTCCAACACATTCAAATCCAATCACATTCATCCTAATCACCCATTCTTAGCCACTTCATTCCTAACCATATCCAAGACACCATAAGTCAAATCCTAATCATTCCAAACCACCTTCTAATCAACTCCTAATCATCCTAATCATCCTTAATCATTCCAAATCAAACCCTAATCATATCCAAGTCATCATCCCATCCCATCAACAAATCAACATCATCCTAATCATCCTAGTCATTACACATCATCCAATCATTCAGAGCCAAATCACATCCCAACTTCTTTCATCCCAATCCAAATCCAAATCAACCCAATCAAAAATCAAGACCTTAGTTGATCATCATCAACCGTTATCTAAACTTGCTTGAGATCATTAGTCTATCTTAACTAAGTCATCCAATTAAATCAATTCATTCAACCCTCTATTACTTAAGTGTCATTAGTCTACCTTAAGTGTAGAGAATCAATTCAGTCAACCCTCTATTACTTAAGTGTCTTTAGTCTACCTTAAGTATAGAGAATCAATCCAATTAACCCTCTTACTTGAGATCATGAGTCTATCTCAAGCATAGAGAGCCATCCATCAAAAAAACAAAACAAATCAAATCATCCCAAGACCTTGAAATTTGATCCCAATCACTCCACATCATCACCTACATTTCTCATTTAAACCACTTTCATCCCAATCACATTCATCCTAATCACCTCAATCCAAGTCATCCCACATCACCCTTACCATTATCCTAAATCATCCTACTTACCTAACCTAATAATTCCACCATCATTCATCCTAATTCCTTCAAGGCATCCAATCTCATCATCTTATTCATCTTCGACATCCTAATCATTATTACCATAGTCCTCATCATCCAAGTAAAATCCTAATCATTTCTAGCCATTACACATCATCAAATCTTCATCCAATCAATTCTCCACATCTATCACTTATAAACATGGACGGGGCATTTCTAAACAACACCTATGAGAATGATCCTTATGGCACCAAAAGAATGCTTAATCAACTTCATCAACTTAGCCGACTATATACAAAAGAAGAAGAACCTATGTCACCAAAACATCAACAATTCCCACAACATCAAGTCCTAGGCCAATATCAACGATCCCACATTCCATCACAAGCCCAACAAGCACATAATCCAAACACTAATGCCACCACATCCATACCACATATCACCCTCACTATTCCTAGCAACAGCCCAAACGCAAGTACTTCCATAAGTCTACCATCCAATGATCCTAACTCCATTGCCATCATATCCCAACTGCTTTCTCAACAAACTTCCAACATCAACCAATGTCCACAACAATTCACCTCACAAAACCTTTCACCTACAAGTCCTCTCATGCCACCTCATCACCAAACCTATCAACATGGCAATCAAATGTCCTTACAAGAACAACAAGAAAGTCCAAATGGCCCTATGTACATAAATCAAGAAAGTCCAAGTCATCTTATGCAAGCCCTAAAATCCTTTGACAAGGGAGAAACCAACCTAGAAAGTGCCTCCTTTGAGTCACCTTCACCATCCAATCATATTGCAACACATGAGCCAATTAGGGGGTCAGTGCAAGAAGTTGGGACCACTTTTTGGCCAAAAAGTGGTAGTGTTTTCCCTGATTTTCAGAATTTGTCACATTTGACCTTAAAATTTGAAACACTTAGAGATGGAATCTTTAAAAAAGTCACTAAATATAAAATGTAGTACTCGGAGTCTAATTTCTAAATATGTAATTTACTTCAATACCTAGATGATACAAATTGATTTTCAATATGCATTTCTAAAAACCATTGTTTAAAAGTCACTTTTTTTTAACCATACCATGCACGTGTATGACCAACATAATTTGACCTAAATAAAATTATTTTTCAAAATCCTTTTGGGAAAAGATGTGTAGTATAGTGAAGTTTGATGAGGATATTTTTTTATAATTTTTTTCCAAATATATTTTTTTTAATTAATTTTTTATTAGGCCTAATTGCTACTTTTGAAAACCCCTCGTGTATGACCAACATAATTTGGGCAAAAAAATCATAATTTTTTTTTCATTGTGTAAAGAATGATGTGTAGATTGATGACATAATTTAAAAAAAAAAAATTTAAAATTAAAAGTTATTAAAAAAATACAAACACCTATCATTTCAAGTTTTTGGACCAATTTGCTCATAAATTAAATAATAAATAGAACAACATGTCCAATAACAAAAAAAATTACATATTTGAAAACTAGACACTGTCATCTATAATGGGTTTTCATTTCGTAAAAAAATTCAGAAAAAAAGGTCGTCAGCCATATAGGTAAACTCAATCTTTCCTCTTGTTCTGTACTTAGAAAAAAACTTGCAAGTCCAAGGCTCAAGGTTGGCTAACCATGCCTAACCCGAGCCTAAAACCCAATCAAAGGGAAGGGAAAAGGTGGTCGGTGATTTCAAATTCATAGAACGGGCACCCATTTTTGTTATATCTATTATATAACGGGTACCCGTTTAGGCTCGGGTACCCATTCCTAAATGGGTACCCGTTACTAAACGGGTACCCGTTTAGCTTCGGGTGCCCGTTCCTAAACGGGTACCCGTTTCTTTGAAAAGGAAATTTTTTGCCCGCACGACTTCCCCTACATGTGGACTGAGTTTCTTGCTTTTACCCTAGTCCCATCCCAACACCTTTATCAAACCCTTCATTGCCTTCATCACCTTCATCCCCATGTTCCACTAATCCTTCATTAAAAGATTCCATGGAGATACTTTTAGAGAAATTGGTCCAAGGAAATTTGATTGAGCTATATCCGTTCAAAGCATATTCTCCATTTATGATTAGACCTAGAGGGTATAATGAAAACCATTATTATGCATACCATAGGTGTAGGGGCCATACCATAGTCTCTTGTGTCCGATTTCAAAGATTATTCAAGAACCTAGAAGATTGTGGTGAGATTGTCTTAGATAAAACCAATCCCTCTAATTCCATTATCTTTCCATCTAGCCCAAATCCTAATCCCATTATCCATCCAACAAATCCCAACCCTAAGGCTTCAACTTCCACTATTATCATCCATCCACTATATTACCCATTCACCCATACCCTTGCAAAGGATGTGATCCATTGGCTACTAGCAAGGAATAAAACATTGCCATGTCATCGAACACCTATTCTTGAGCCTCCCCATGAGACCTTAAATACTTTGTCTAGTCTTCTACTGCCATCATGTGATCTACAAGCTATCAAGCCTATTAAAGAGCCTTTCGCTTCCATTCAAGAAAACCAAGAGTTATGTCAAGAGCATGATCCTAAGCATGAAGAAACAATAGCTCCTAAATCTAATCAAGATCAAATCATCCCCATCCAATCTATCCATAGCATGTACCTTCTTTATGATCAAGATGATACCTATGAAGAAGCTATCCATGAGCACCTTGATCCTATTCATAATCCTATAATCCATGAGCAAGACATCCAAATTGCTCCTAGTCATCCTCCATCTAGCCCAATCCATGATCCTACACCTTCCACTTTTCATGATGAGACATGTGCCTCCAAAGCAAACATAGAAGATCAAATAAATAATTTGGATCCCAATGAACATAAGAAAGATCCTAATGATCCTTCCACATCCACCATTGATCCCATTTCAAATCCACCATATCCTACTAGTCTCTCTACATTCATTCATGAGTGTCCCTCCTTAGAACACCAACAACCATTATCTACTTTACCTTCTCCATCCAATAATCAACTCAAGTCTAGTGTCCAACCTACACCTAGTCCTATAGTCAATTGCATGCTCTAAAACATGAATTACCAAGGTAAAGGTTTAGGCCGACATGAACAAGGCATTTTGGAGCCAATCCATGTCAAGGTCCCTCCTCACTCATTTGGCCTTGGATACACACCCCAAGGTCAACAATCTAACGATGTTGGTACTTCCTCCACACTTCCTAAATCCACCACCTTCCATCATAAACCCCATCATACACCCAAAACATATGTAGCCATTCCACCGCCATCATCCTACAAATGTCAAAAGCATGTGACCATTCACCTTCCACCATCCACTTTACCTCCACTTCTTCTAACTCCTAATTTCCCTCCATCCACTTTGCTACCATTACTTCCAACACCTAACATACCTACCATCCATAAATTCCCTGACATTCCTAATCCTGACCAACAAATGTACGCATTGTGTAAACATAAAATTTCCACCCTTTCCACCCGCCACATGGGATTTAAAAATAATCTGGATACCTCTAAATATAAAGCCAAACATCCTAAGGGTCCTAATACCTTAGGAAATCAATCCAAAAATTCAAAGCAAGGTTCATTAAAAAATCCATCCAAACCCATACCTCCAAAAGCAAAGTCAAAAACTAAAATGGTATGGGTACCTAAGCAAAAATCAAGGAAATCAAATGAGGCATCCACCTCTCAAAAATCCCGCATCCTCTTCCATCCAAACATGCCATTCCATTCAAACATTTCAAACATCCCACATGAAAAGCAAAAATCAGAAAAATACTAAGTCCATGTGGGTTCCAAAAGTCCTAAATCATCCATCTCCTAAGCAAACGTCTCCATTGCTTCCTACACCACCATCCAATCAAAAGCTTCCATGTTTAACACGATGTGTGTAGCTGTTGGCCATGATTCCTTTTCACACCTCTATTACTCCATCATTCACTCATTATCCTACGTATCTCCCCCATCACCTTCCTATGGTCCATGTTTTTGCATAAGTCCATTATAATCCACATCATAATCCACTTTTGATCCCTCATAATCCACATCATAATCTACTATCTACCTGATCCATCTCACTTTCATGCTATCTCCCTAGCAACATCGACGAGCACACTTGACATGGTCCATTTGTGATGACATCCTTCTCTAATGGGACTATAACATTACATGGAACTAGACACTTGAGTCCCACCCATCCATATCCCCCCCAAAAAAAATTAAAAAAGTAAAAAAAAATAAAAAAATAAAAAAATAAAAAAAAGTAAAGATAAATCCCTTCGTCCAATGGTGAAACCTGGCAAACAGGTGCCTTAGATAAGTACCATGATGAAAACCTGGCAAACAAGCGTCATGTGTAGGTCGATCTTCTATGTCACTTACACTTGGGGGCACCTTGTCTCATCCAACATATCATGTTTATCCCATCATTTCCTTTCGTACCACTTCCCATCATTTTCCATACCATCTTACCATCCTTATCCATACACATTCCTATCATATCAAACCCATCCATGCTCCCTTCCTCTTTTGATCTTGATAAAGATTGGGGGCATACTGTTGACAAATGTTTTGGGTATCTCTTGACATACCTTATCTTGACATTATCCTATGGTCCTTTCCAATCCAATCCTATTGTTATCCACCTATCATAAGTCTTGTCATAAAAAATCCATCATGTCATCCTATTGTCATAAGACCTTGTCATGTAAAAATCCTAATTCTTCTACCTAGTATGGGGCATGTTATTCATATGCGACATAGCCTTTGGAGATCACATCTTAGCTCCCTTATGAGCCTTCCCCTCCTTCCACTATAGCCTATCCTTGTATCCATCCATTTATCATGAGATTTCCATTCCACAAATTAATGATAGTTTTGACAACATGAGTCTAATGGAATTAATGATGGACCTACAAAGCAGGTTGGATAAGGTTTCGAAGATGATGGAGTATGACCGACAACAAGAGGAGCTTTCTTATCAAGCCCATCTTCGACAACAACAAATGGAGGTGGAGGAAAGAGCTTATCAAGAAACCCTGGCTTTGGAGATTGTAGGTAAAGAAGAAAAGTTAAGGCAATTGTTTTCCCAGACTGAGAGGCAGGAGGCCCAATCAGTTCCTTCCATTCTTAGTTTTAGGCAAACCTTCCCTTTTACACAAGTCCAGCTTGCAACAGAAATAACACCCAAATTCAAGATCCCAAGCTTCAGGAAGGGGAAACCCTCCGAGCCTTCGAAACCACCTTCCAGTTTCAAAATAACCTATCCTTTTCATTCCATCCCATCCATCTATCATGAGCCTTTCATCCTATTTGCTATCATCCATCCTTTTATCCATCCATCTTCCATAATTCTTGCACCTAGACTTGGTTTTCCCTTGTCACTGGTATTTAGCACTAAGGCTACCTCAAATTGTAAATCCATTGATGTTCAAAATACAAAATACAAAAAAATCAAAATATTTCAAAAAATAAAAAATTTCAAATATCCCAAAAATACAAAAAAATCAAATATCCCAAAAATACAAAAAAAAAATCAAATATTCCCAAAAAAGATAAAAAATCAAAATATGTCAAAAAAATCCAAAAAAAACTTAAAAATTCAAAAAAATCCAAGCAATAAAACCATTCCACATCAAATAATCAAAATCACATTCTTCCAATCAAATCAATCCCAATCATCAAATTTATCACATCATCAAAATCACAACAAGTCTAATCACATCATCAAATCAAGCCAATCTATCCATCATCCAATCTATCAAACAATCAAAAGAAAATCAAATAACATCATCTAATCAATCTCAATCAATTCATAATCATATCAATCCATCCAGCTTCATCATCACCATCAATAGAAAATCATAACTACATCTCATCTTTATCGTTAAGTGCCTTGATCTCGTGGATACAGGGTATGTAGGCAATCTGGGATACGAAGGAAGTGCCTAGATTTAGGCACATACGATATTCATCTTTCTTCTTTCTTCATTCTTCTATCATCTATCTTCATCACTTCATCAAATCAATCTCCATCAAATTCAATATTCCATTTATCCTTATCAAATCAATCCAAGCACTGATCCAAATGCAAGCCATCATTTATCCATACCAATCAAGTTAATCAATCTTGTCAAATTATCCAATCACATCCTTGGTCTTGATCCTAATCTTGTTGTAAACCAAATCAATCAATCATCATCATCATCATCATCAATGGGATATATCATTCCCATATCCTTGTGTTGATCTAGGGATATATCGTTCCCCGCATTGACAACACTATCATCAATCAATCACTCAATCATTGGTTTATAGCTTGATAGGGGCAATACCTTGTTTGTTTTTGAATCATTTGTGCATGCTTGCTTGCTTTCTTGTGTGTGTTATCATTTTATCTTGCATTTGCATTTGTATCTTCCTAGCTAATATTCATATCTTGTATCTAGACAAGGTTGTATTATGCTGGGACACGAGACACATCGTCACCTTGGTCCTTATACCTTGGTGCATAATGTCTCGTGCTCTATCAAACATCATGGTTGCTCACTTTCATTGTAGCATAACACATTTATCCCTTCTTCTATCCATTCCTTTATCTTTAGCCAATTCTATTTCATTTCGAGAGCCTACCCGTGTTTGTCCAACCCGCCTATCCTCTCAAGGGGGCATCATCACCCTATCCTTTTTTTCTATCCATTTCCTTAACTTCTTTGAAATGATGTTACTCGACTTAAATCTTATTATCTTGCAACATCATCTCAAAGAGGGGCAAATGTAGACACTAAAAATTGTCTAGGTCTTGTTTACACATGACCTTGTATGTTTTGCCCTAGCTCCTAGTTACACAACACATTGTTGACATGAATTTGTATATGTCCCCTAGGTCCTAGTTCATCCTAGTTCATCTAACCTCATCCCACTTAATCCCATTTATCCCTAGGTCCTAGTTCATCCCATCTTAATCCCATTTGTCCAACTTAATCACTTTCCAATTAGTTAAATAAATCCCCATTTATTTAACTAATTCCACCTAGTCACATGTCTCACATAATTCAAATTAAAAATTTGAATTATTCCCTCACCTCTCATCACATTGCGACACATGTCACATGTCTCATCTTCCACTTAACCCCTTCACATGTGCAAGCTAATTCAAATAAAATATTTGAATTAGATTCCTTTTATTCTCCATCGCACACTTGTCATGTGACTACAATCCCTCTTTGAGTGGGAAACCCTAATCCAATCCTAATCGATCTCAACCGTCCATAGCATCCAACATAACTCTCAACCACAACCGTCCATTTGAATTTGCCTTTTTCTATAAAGGTAGCCTCCTCTAAGCCATGTGTAGATCAAATCTTCTTCTAGTATCCTTACTCTGCCGAATTTTCCTCTCAATCTCTCAATCCATTATCATTCATCAATCTTGCATCATCCATTCATCTATCTATCAATCCCTACCCCATTGTTATGTTGCTGAATCGAGCAACCAACATTCATCTCTTTGGGTAAAGCTAGAGTGCTACGGGTGCGGCATTCTCAACCTTATCAATGGATCGTGAGTCGATATGAGGTTTGCATTTGTTTAGTTTGCATTTGTTATCATTTTTCTTCATGTCAATTTTTCATGATTTCAACCACAAATTCATAACATGCTGAAATACGACATTACTTCTTACAAGAATAAGTTTGTCTTAAGGAAGAAACAAAGTCACACCAAGGAGAAGAAAACTTTCATGTACCTTAACCTACTTCAACACCAATGTGAAAAAAAATTGTTGTATTACTAGCAAGCATGTATCATCAACAAGATCATTGATATTATGATAGTAGAGTTGCCACCTCATAAAATGAGGAAATCCTTTGAACAAAAGGAACCACCAAGGCAAGAAAATTTATGGGTTATCTTCCACCAGCAGAGTCTTCAATAAATTTCAACCCTTTAATGTAGCACAACTTACACCAAATGTATCCCCAACAAAGGTGTCATTCTATTAGCATAAGTTGACGAAATGCCAACTTAAAACAACAACCAACTAATAATGTTGTATAACTTCTCTCAAATTACTAGGGTCTTTAAGATGAAAGAGACAATAAATCATTCCCCAACAATGACGCCATTCTATTTGGTCTTGAAATCATTGCTTACACTCCTAGAGGAATCAACTCACTTTAAGGTCGGGGACTTGTCATCTTGAAGTTGAATCAATC
This sequence comes from Cunninghamia lanceolata, assembly GCA_027924645.1. NCBI lineage: Eukaryota > Viridiplantae > Streptophyta > Pinopsida > Cupressales > Cupressaceae > Cunninghamia > Cunninghamia lanceolata. The sequence continues at coordinate 3,288,124 of BSBN01000506.1, forward strand.
ATCGCATCAACATAATATGAGTGATTAAAGGCCAATTGTTGAGAGTGGATAATCTCTCCTTCACTTCAAGATCAACTAGACTCAAGGGGGTGTTCCTAGAGGTATCCTTAACATGATTTGATTACAATGGAAGGTAAACAAGATGAGAAGAATATAGTTGTATCTAATGTATGTTTGACCTTAAAATTGCCACTAGGTTACATAGTAACCAACTACACATGTAAAACCTCTAATTAAGCTGAAACTACCTTACATATGCACCTAGAGATGACTGCATTATTATAACTCTCATAAATGACTCCACAAGTAACATTTCATACATAATTGCAAGGTGTAGGCATGCAAGACATGATTCTCTAACAATCTAGATGTTTGAGGTTACTTATGTTGTTCCCTGAGTTATAATACTAAATCATGAAAGCATGTTGGAACCCTAATCTACTAAGGATAGAGAATAATTACAATAGAAAGTGTTTGGTCTCTCACCAATTAGACTGGTGCCTACTCCATTGGGCAATAGAGTCATGAATTCTAAGGAAGAAGGGAAACATGCATGCACAATGCATAATTGAAACTAGATGTGCTTATACATACAAATCACAAATGACATTTCATGCAAATGGACATACTTAATGATCCATCTCAATACTACAACTACCTGTAGCTAGGGTAAAAATCACTCTAGGGTAAAAGCATAAACAATAATAATGAAACCCTAACAAGCACAATAAAGTATAAACTAGCATGTGAAAATGAAAACAAAAAAGCAAAGCAAACTGATCTTCAAGCTAGATTTGATTTATCTCCATTGCTCTTCTCAATCCTGCATAAGCATGCAAGATTTCAAAGGATTGTTGATGGGAGGAATGTTGATTGCTCACTTTTGAAGCATAACAATGGTATGAGGATGATAAATGAATGAGAAGACCTAGAATGATTTGGACAACATAATGATACTTGAAATGTGGATGTCCAAATGGCTTGGGTGAGGCTTGATTTATAGGATATGAGTGATGGGAATGGATGGCTAGGATTAAGTGAGACTTAGGAGTTATAGTCATTTGACAAATGGAAGTTGTTGAATGAGAGGGATTAAAGTCAAATGGCTTCCACCTTACATAGAGACAAATGTGGAGATAGAGACAAAGGTGGAATTAAATAATAAAATTATTTAATTTTGGAAAGGAATGATGTAGGATACATTAAATAAATAAATATTTAATTTATTTAATTAATTTGGATGAGGGAAAAGTGGAAATTAATTAAATAAATATAATTAGGATCACCTTTAGCACTGTACTTTTCAAAGTGAGGAGTCTCAAACTTATCAGGCATTTGGGCTCTTACGATTGTAAAAGATAAAGGACTACGAGCATGGTATGTTGGTATATTAGGTTGAGAGGAAGCATTGGTCAAATTTGTCACTTTCTGTTGTAATGAGGTCATGCTTTGCAAGAGTTGGTTTAAAATGGCATCATTAGGTGATGCGGTTTGCGGGATAGAAGCAAAAGTATTTAAAGCTACAGTCGTGAAATTTAGAGGTGATTGGTTGTGAGTGGTAATGAAAGGTGGTTGCGAGCAATTGTAAGTGAAAGGTGGTTGAGAATAGGTGGAATGGAGAGGTGGCTGAGAATGGTTATTCATGGGAAAAGACACCTTAGGTGCCAGGTTTTGATAATTAAATCCCACAACCTTGTAACTTTGTGAGTTAATGTCATCAAATATCCCCATGCTAGTGGTAGAATTACTACAAGCTTGTGCATTAGTAGTGAGAATTGATGATGTGTAAGTGGACATTCCAGTAGTTAGTATAGGTGTCGAAACCTATGTATGATTCAATGATGACACATTATTAATGACATTCACACATTTAGCCACTGAAATAATGTTTTTACCCACTATATGGGTTATCTCATAGAGCATTTTAACACCGTCTTGTCCTTCTTTTAATAACTCTCTTAGATTATGAACAACAGGTACGGCTTCTTCTGCTAGCCTTTCTTTTTCCACAAATGCTTGAAAATCAGCTAATTCTCTATCAAGTTTGTTAATTTGTTCTTCAGGTACATGTGTTATCACTTTAATTGCTTCTTCAGAATCATGAAATGTTTGTTCTTCCATCATATTTAAGTTGTTGTTTGGATAAGATATTGTTTCACCAGGTGTGAAGTAGTGAGAGAGTAGATTTTCTGATGTTGGTATGCCGTTGCTATCAGGAGCACTAGAACCCATAAATCTATGACTTCTTCTCACTAAGGTACTCAATGAAAATTTTTATAACACACAATGCACTAATGAAAGAGGTAGTTAATGATATTACTAAGCTATGTATGTTGAAATACATAATGTGTAATTGCAAAAAAAGTGAAGTTTCAAAGTAAGGGTGCAAAAGTATGCAATATGATCCAACACTACATGTCAAAATCATATTTGAATGAATGTTGAAAAGGAGTAGCAAAATCTGAAAATGAAATTTTGACTGCAAACCCTAGTTTTTGCAAAGACTAGGTTATATGAAAAATGCAACTTTTTAAGCAAAACCTTGGCAAATAAAACTTTTAAATGCAAGATTTGATATAAATTAATGATTAATTATTGTAATAAGAATAAGATCTAATGCAAAAATTAGAAAATTAAATCTTTTTATCATATGCAATACAAAATATACAAAACTATGTCTTAATGCAAGCCTAGAATGCTTGTTTTTTAAAATTTTTTCAAATGTATGTTGGATTTTTCAATGCAAGATGATAAATATGATATGAATGAATGCAAGGACTGATTACAATACTCAGAAAGATGCAAAATGTTCTCTGCTCCGGGTTCACCAAAATGTTATGTATGAAAAGTGGAAAGATGGTGGATAGTGTTAAAGTATATCAAATCAAACCCTCCTTTCACAATAGCATTCAAGGACAAAAACTGGGCCAAGTCGCTACAAATGAATGAGGACTCAACTACAAGTTTATGTGCTTAGGAATGATATGAAAAGATAGATTAGATTGAGATTTTTCAAACCCTAGTTTGAATAAGCCTCAAACCCTAATATAATGCAGTCAAGTATAGACAGATAGAATGCTACAGAAAGCCATATAGGAAGATACTTAGGGATGATCAGAAACATACCAAAAGTTGAGTTTCCAAAAATGGAAACTTTGCAGACTACAGGGTGGGCGCCTAAGTCCAATAGGGTAGTTTTTCTATAGATTCAGAGTAGAGAGATGTGTCATACTGTATCTAGATCTTGAGTTTAGGGTCAAGCTTGTCAGGGGGACTACAGGGCAGATGCCCTAGTCCAAGAGGGAGAAATATCAACAAATTTCTTCCAAATCTTGAATCCTTATCCTTTAACCTGCTTCTCTGTACCTATACTTTTCCAACTCCCACATCTATAACCTACAATCACCAATAAAGGGGTTTGGGGGTTGTGATGCTTAGGACCTTGCCTCAGTCAAGCCCTAGAAGGACATTCAAGTCTTCCAACACCATTGTTTGATAGAGTGTGTGCCCAAGGAGGCCAGAGGCCAAATCCAATGATGAAATGAAATGATTGGAAACACAAATTGATGTCACCTTAGAGGTGAAGCCCTCACAAAGATGAAGATCCTTCAAATCATGAGGAGATGGATCGATGAAGCCAAATCCGCAACAAACAAACACAATAACAACACAATTATTCTCTTAAACACAATGAAGGCCTTGAAATCTCTTTGCTCAATACCGCAAGTTCGCATTGTCCATCTAGGTGTAAAATGAAGTCATAGACTCACTTATATATGCTTTCCTGTTAACATTTGTAATTTAAATTGAAGAGGTTGACAGAGGGAAACCTTTTGAGAGGGCCCAAACTGACATGTATTAATTTTAATCTTGACAAATTAGGCTAGACTTGGGTGCGGGTGCCCAAGTCTCAAGGCCCTAATTTGGTCTTGATTAAGGATTAGGATAGGCCCCTAAGTCCCATTTGACATGGGTTTCAGGGGAAATTGCTTTAGGATTAGTATTTAACTTGCAAAGCATAAACACGGGGACCTAGGAGCTAAACTAGGAGGTAAAAAGGAATAGGGAAACTTTTTACTCCATAACAGAAATATAGCGCTAAGAAATTTTCAAATAGTTCCATGGACTCATACATGTCAACTTGGACCAACACCACAACACCTTAATAGAATGTTCACACACAACATGAAAATCCTTTAATAGTTCAAGTAAATCTAGATATACATATGTTTGAAGGAAAAATTGACACCACATTAAAGTGGATATTTAGATTTGAAAGCTTGAGGCATACTTATTTATCAACAACATTAGTCGTGTCAAGAAGATTTCCTTTGCAACATTGAAAATGTTTATTTCAGTGTCCCACTAGTTGTTAAAACTCAACACACACATGATAAGGATCATCATCCTATCGAGAACTAGAACACCTTTATCATCAACACTCTGTAGGAGGAATTCTAGCCCCTCAAACATTATGAGGATACATTTATATAAATTTCTAATAGTTGCACTAACGTAATGAGTAATCAGTAGAGGACTACACCAATGAGTACCATGAATACTCAACTTTCTTGCATAAGAACATTGCAAAGCAACATAGAGTGCTCAAATATATCATTAGATTTCCATCTTATTGTAAGGTAAAAAATTGCGTACTTCGCAATCTCCACCTTACATTTTTGCACTCATTTTGGTGTCCATTCCCCTAGTTGTGTTTTTAGGATCATTTCACCTATGTTTAGAATTCTCCCTAATCATAGAAAGATGATGCAAGTAGTCCCAACCTTAGGACCACCTCATTTATCAACTCTAAAAATCTAATCTAGTAACTCCTCAAGGACACTAGTGCAAGTTTGGCCTAGTGTCCTTAGCCAAATTTCAAAAAGTAAGTTTACTTGCCCCTTTGTGCCCTAAATGTTTTCAATGGTTGTCTTCTTAAAAATCTAGTATAAACCTAATTTTGACCCATCTTTCTCAAACAATTACTTGATATCATTCACAATTGGAAAACTTACTATTACTCCACTCTCTTCCAACACATTGGTGATTTGTAGAGACTCCATCATAAAATAGGGCAACAAGATAGGAACATGAAGTTTAAAGACTGTGAAGGCCAGTGTGCCACTCAAGCTATGTAATTTTGATAATCTTGTTCTCCTCTTTCCATTTTTCCAATCCTTTTCACCATTCTTCCCATGGGGAACCATTAGAAGTCAACTTCCTTCATCCTAACCAAGAAAAAAAAAAAAAACCATTCCATTATCCTCTTAATCGAATTTGAACCATTCCCCATCATTTTCCCCTCCTTTACATCCTTCATTGTGATCCTCACCACTTCCTTGTCACTCCATCACATCACACACTACATTGTGCCTAGCTTTTCCCTAGGGTTTTATTTTGCAAACACCAAATCTTGCACACACCACTCACATTTTGTTACAAGGTCTACATAGACCCAAAGTTTCCATATTATGTTATGTGGAGGTTGAAATACACCAAACAAGGGAGTACCTAAGGAAACCTTCTTTACAACACATTATCTTTCCCTTGGCCAAGACTTCAACTCAAATTTTCTCATTTTTAGGACTAGACACGTGTATTCTACAAGTGGAAGATGGATTAGAGGCTAAAGGAAAGAAACCCCTACAATCTTTAGAACCCTTGAAGCATTAGACACAAGTGCCCCTAATCAACTACAACATCCCTATGTAGCAATGATATCCCTTGTGCACTACAGTAGTAAACCTTGTGCACTACAACAATGCCCTTGACTTGTAGCAATGCCCCTCATACACTGTTACAACACGTAGTTTTTAGAAGTTGTAGATAATAGATCTAAAATTTTCACCAAAGCTTTCTTCTAGCCTTCTAAACCCATTTTTCATGTCCATCCAATTGGAAGGGGCATATATTATCATTAGTTCTCTTTGATGAATTTGATTACAATGGCATCTTCATGCCCATTGCAACTTCATGCTCTTTTACATTCTTCATGCAATATTGTAGCTTCATGCCACATTACAACTTCATGCTCTTGTATAGGCTTAATGCCACCATGGCTTGATGCCATCACAACTTCATGGTTGTGGCTTCTATTGTATAGGTAATAGATGTTTTTGGTTCCCATTGTGCCTAATCATTTTCCTTTTAACTTATTTTATTTGTTGACATTGTTATTTTTTGTTTATGCTTATTTTAGATGAATGTTAAATACTAGTCATTATAACTTTTTCATTTGTGCTTGTATGTATTTAGATGTAACGTGGATTATATAAGGAGTGTGTGTGGAATTGCCATACATAGTTGTATCTTTTTATGAGTGACTGAATATTTACTGTCATGTTGATTGCTTGCTTTAACTGTCACACACATCTTCGTAGTAGTTCAAATGAAAATCAAAGTGGGGACAAAATGTAAGGGTGAGAAGTGCACACATGACACTTTTCCCCTCCATTTTAGACTCACCTTGATCCATTTGTCATGAGTGCAATGGCTAGCATACAAGTGGCACATTTCTATGAAAAGTTTGGGAAATGCCTTGAACCTTGACTCATTTTGACTTCACTCATTCCAAGGGTCCTAACCTAATATGTAGTCTACCCATCCATTAACTTGGGTTGATTATGTGAGCATGGAAGCAAACCTAATTAAGATCTCATAGGCTTAATTCAACCCCCAAAATTTTAAATTCAATATATAATCATGTGCTCGACTCAACCCCTTCCAACTAGTAATCATTTGCCAACTTTAGTGTGAAATACTCAAATTTATGTGTTAACTTGGTGTTGTATAAAAGGACAAACTCTAATTGGATCATCTAGTTCTAGGTCATGAAGCATTAGAGAATTATCTTATGACAACAACATTAGCATAGCATTGACATACACATCTTAGGCATAGTGCATGATTGATTATCATGTCTTCAATCTTGTTTAAACTGTTGATTTAGATCCAAGAGATTGATAGAAGGATAAGATCTTTGCTTAGCAAGCTCCCAAAGGTGATTGTCAACATTGCTAGTCTTCAAATATAGGTTCTCTAGATAGCAAGATGAATCTTTATTTGCATGTACTGAAGGTTACTATCAGCTAGGTTGAATCCACAGAGCATGGTTGATTCCACATAGCAGGTTCAAATATATACTTGCAAAGTTCATTTCCACACTCACAAAAATGAATCATAGTGACAACTAATCAGTTAAATAGTTTGATATCAATTGTTTAACCTATTTTTTAATAGTAATACCAAAACAAGTTACAAAACATCTATGATCATTTATCCTCTATTTAATAGTAATACCAAAACAAGTTACAAAACAACATCTACGATCATTTATCCTCTATCCTACATCAAACTTAAAATTATATACAAATATTTTATTTCACAAATTACAAAGATATTTTATTTCCTTCAATTATTACAAGATATGCCACAATAAATAACACTTAATCAAATTATCATCCTTAACTTGTCTAATGCAACTCCTACATCTAACGTGGTTGCTGTCTCCAACCACCAATAAAAGGGTAAAACCTACTCTTAATTGTAAAGATCAAAAAACCCAATACCATAACAGGTTCATTCAAATGCAACCATATAAGCCACAAGTTATTACATCTTAACTTCTATTGGAAAACATTTTACTGAATTTTATGGACAATAAAAACAGAATATAAGGTTATCAATTCCTTCAGCGAATTAAAGCCGCACCTCGTCAACACTAGTGTTAAGAACATCGTGCCCTGCAAATTGAATATCAAGAAAACAATGTATATGGATAAGATTTCCATGGATAAGGATCACGAAACCGTACAGACAGACTCACAAGTGAATGAGTTAAAAATAATTTTTGATAAAAAAATTGTGTAGAAAATTTTTAACTGGAAGACAGGTGTTTCTGACATTGACATTGATGATCAAATAAACTTTTGCACCAGTTAGTAAAGATTGTTTAAAATGTATGAAAATAATATAAAATTAAAAATTTATCTTGGTTATTTAGAAAACAAGAACAATTAAAGAGATAATACTTTTACATTTTATTAGAATGAGTTAGAGAACAAGACATTTCTGACATTGATAAGAAACAAGAGTTAGAGAACAAGACAATATTGACATTGATGAGAAATAACTGTAAGATCGAAACAAACTTTTACACCAGTTAACTATTCTTAAATATCATCCACTTCAACAGTCAAAGCCTTTGATTTTGGCCAATCAAAATAGGACAAATATTTATCATTTGTTGTTGTGAATGAGATACAAAATTGCTATTTGCTGTTTGTCATTAAAATGGATGATATTTTAGTAGAGTGGTTAACAGTGAGAGACTTAAAATCTATAAAAAGAGTATAAAATAAAAAATTTATTTTGGTTATTTTGAAAATAAAAACAAAAACAATTAAAGACAATATTTTTTACATTCTATTAAAATGAGTCAGAGAACAAGACATGTCTGACATTGATGAGAAACATCAAATTAAAGAACAAGATATTTTTAACATTGATGAGAAACAACTGTATAAGATTGAAAAACTTTTATACCAGTTAAGAGAGACTTAAAATCTATAAAAATAATATAAAATAAAAATTTATTTTAGTTATTTAGAAAACAAAAACAAGAAGAATTAAAGACATAATATTTTTTTACAATCTATTAGAATGAGTTAGAGAACAAGACATTTCTGACATTGATGAGAAACAACGAGTTAAAGAACAAGACATTTTTGACATTGATGAGAAACAACTGTATAAGATGGAAACAAACTTTTGTATCAATTAACACTGAAAAATTTAAAATATATAAAATTAAAAATATATTTTAATTATTTAGAAAACAAAAACAAAAACAATTGGAGAAACTTCAACCCAACCCATGCACGTTTAACCATTTTTAACAACAAAATAATTAGCTGATAGGCTTTTATATGTGAACATTATAGTGCACAGAATTGTCTCACACCACAAAAAATTAAAAAATTCACACCGAGAAATTTCCTAAACTCGTCGGTTGTTGCTATCGACCTATTCCTTGAACCTCCTATGGGTGCAAGTGCTAGTAAGGTAAACTTTTGAACATCTACTCTATGGTGATTTTCTTGATTTTACATTACAGGGAAATCTTATATATATATATCCCATCATCTCTTGTTTCTTTATTCTCCTTATTTACTTGACAAAGACAGAATAAAGCAAGTTGTCCTTTCCGCCCCCAACAAAAGAAATCCCATGAAAAAGAGACTGAAATATCTGGTTTACATGCATTCCAAGATCTCTGGAATGAATCTACACCCTATATCGCCTTCTTATTTTAGCCTCTTTAAAAATGAAGAGCGTACGTAATCACGAGATGATGTTTGAGAATAGCATATTCCCCCCAAAATGCATTACCTATCATCTCAGGTTTGTTATGGCCTTGGCAGATAATGGAAACTTAATTTGTTACGTCCAGCTGTAGGTTTTGACACTTCATTGTTGCTTTTGCTTTCGTGAAGGTCCACTACAGATTAAATTTGGCTTTTTCAAACTAGAATTCAATATCTTGTGACTAAATTGGGCAGAGGTAAATTTAAGGCTGATTGTCAAGAATTATCTAAAGACTATAGTAAATATAAATTTATTAGTTCACTCTTAATCTTTTTGTAATGGTGAAAATCGGATATCCATGCCCCTTTCCTTTCCTCGATGTTTGGCAATTAGCACCACTTCGATGAGAGTATCTTTATGCAATTGGCATATTCTTTAATATTATTTTAGTATGTATTCATTATTATTTATCTTAGCGATTAATTTTGATTTTTAGATTTTTTATTTCTTATTTTGGATTAGATTTGAGGTTGTGAAATTAATTCAAGTTGTTTTTGTAGTCGTAGATTTGAATCTTAAACTTTTAAAATAAAAATTTTCAATTTGGACTTTGCCCAATTCTTCACACTAGCCGTTGTGAGCTAGCTAGGTACACATTTGTATTAATTTGTGTTCTATGTTGTATTTAAGGACATTCGTTATTCATTTCAAAATCATGTCCCATGCCCTAATTCATTTGAACATTAGCATAGCAACATCATTGGGAATTCTAATTGCATTGCTAGATTGCATCATCATCCTAGACATACTGCATGCTTGCTCACTATCTTCAATCTTGGTTCATTATTGTTAAATTGATTGGCTTAGAGGATTGACCAAAGAAGAATAAATCCTTGTGTAGAAAGTTCCTAACTATGTATCTAGATGCCACTCCATTTCAAACGCAAGTACAATGTGTGCATATTGAAACCTAGAATAAAATATTGATGAATATTGCATATAGACAAAACCCTCTCTTAAATTTGCATACACCTCTGTTAGAGCAAATAAAGAGTAAAAGCAAAATGAGAGAACACAATAAATCCCTCACGAACACCCTCTAATAGTTTGGATGTGCTCAAGATGTGTGTTGATGGAGAGATTTGGTATATGGTTGCTTTTGCCAATATTTGGGCAGCATATACTTGTTTGGCTTCCACTTTCTCCTATGATATGTGCTTGAGAGTGGGTCTCTTCATAGATTTTTAATTGAGATGATGGATGGTTGGGATTAGATCTTAGTTTGGAGGGTGAGGATTGATTAATTTCCAAGGTAAGCTAATGATGAAGGGTTGAGATTAACCTAAATGCATGGTGGCTAGGAATAAGTGCAAGTGAATTAGAGAAGAATTGAGGAAAATGGATGGTACAAATTACTTTATTTTGAATAGAGGGTGGATATGTGAAAGGGGATTTTAGGATTTTAGTGGAGGTTGATTTTCACTCTATTTTTTAAATAAAGTGGAGGAGGAATGTGCAAGATCTAATTAATTAAATAACTTGGTTTATTTAATTAACTAGTGGAAGAAGGTTAGTTTGATTAATTAAATAACTTGATTTATTTAATTAGTTAATGATGAGTGGAGCTTTAGTATAATTAAATCTATGGAGAAATATTGGAGGGTGAATTAATTTAATTAATTAATAAATAAGATTTATTTAATTAACTAATGGTAGAAAAATTAGGACAACTAATTAAATAAATATGTTTAATTTAATTAATTAATGAAGAAACATTAGAAGAAAAGTTAGCTTAATTAAATAAATATGATTTATTTAATTAATTAATGAAAAAATGTTGTAGGATTAGATGATACTATGCTGGTGTTAAGTTAAAATGTAGGAGTGTCTTTTGGGATGACATTGTGCTAGGCAGAGTAATGTTGTTTCAAAGAAAAATAAACATAGGCCTTTAGAAAGAGCATGCCTTAGTCATGCGACAGATGAATGGAGTTAGCTAGGGATGGACCCTCAGGAGAGTAGGTGGGTTGATGGGACTCAGGTGGTCTCTCGAAAGGAGAATCAGGGCTTGAAGGCTGAAAATTGGGAGGAAGAGGTGAAAAATGGGAAAAAAGATAATAGGAAGAAAATTTTCTATAAATAGGAGGGTTGGGGGGATAAAAATTCATTTTTACCTTCTACTAAAAGTAGAAAGAGCTTTGAGTTTAGTGAGAGAAGATGGATCATATCCCAGTGCACGAGCATCGGAGTGAGTGAGTTCAAGATTACAGATGACCAAACAATGCAGGACCATTGGTCAGTACCACTTTGCAAGCTTACCTTTGCATTTATTATGCATTTATGAGGGGGAAAACTAGGGAAAACATATACATTACAAGATGATTTTCATCCTATAATGTATATCAAAGCACAAATGGTGTATGCATAGGATATCATGTCGTATATGCTAAAATGATGTATATGCTTAGGGTAGTAACATAGATGCCAAAATAGTATATATGTAGATTGGGGTAGCGTATATGCTTGGAATAGTGTATGTACATGGGATTCTAGCATATCTACCAAACTGACATATGCACTAATATAGGTAACACATATGCTAAAGTGGCTTATGCATGGATTTTTGTAGTGTATATGCTTGAAATGGTGTATACACATGGGGTAGAATGGTGTATTTATTTGTAGGAGTAAAGGATGAATGGTGAGGGGAGTGTATTAAAATGCATGATATTTTTAGGTGATTATAGGAGTACTTGTTGGTGATAGTAGCATGAGAGAGGTGATCGGAAGTGTTAGGGAAACACCTTAGTTTGATGACATTGAGTGGGGCATGTTGGAGATAATTGGTTTATACTACATGGCATGGATGCTAAAGATTCATGTAGATAGGGTGATGCTCATCGTGCTCATTGAGGGATGGCATTTAGAGATGTCCACCTTCTATCTCATGATAGGGGAGATGATAATCACCCTAGAGGACATTTGAAGGATTTTGTAGATTTTGATTCGTGGATGGAGAGTAAATACTAGAGGGATAGGGCACCATAGGCATCTCTGTGATGGTTGATAGAGAGGGATGATATACCTTTAAGTACTAAAAAAGAACATCGACCTACATTGGTGCAGTCACGGTTAGGAGGGTCCTCAAAGAGAACAATCCAGACCGTGCAACTAGAGTAACACAATGGAAACAACTCAAAGATCTAAGGCAAATGCAGATTCAATCATTCAATATATCATAGAATCCAAATACAGATCGATCGGCAACATGCAAACTTATAATTAGGGCTCACAGGCTTGATTACAGAATATCAGAATATGCATGAGATATGGCTTTGAGGCTCCTTCGCACAAATTCAAACTATCAACTTCTAAAATTATTCTAACTACTTTCCTAGACATCTATTACATCAATATATATCATCTCCAGAACATTAGATTCCTCCGCATTGGCCCAAGAAGGTTACAAACTCCAATGAAGAGCTGTAACATGTGTACACGGATAGGTCAGATCTAATCAAGTAGAACTCCTCCACAAATGAATGGAATGATGTGCAGATCTTGGAGAAGGTTGGCCACAAACTACAGATCATTGAATGATGTGTCATTAGGCTCCGCAAGTCTTCTCCTTTAGTTGATTATCTGAACTACCAGAATGCTCTGCTATGAGAAAAATAGTCAATCTTTTGATAGTGATATCTTTCTTGTAACTGATCCAAATGCTCTGAAAATTGGATGCGATGTAGATGAACATGTCTAGATGCTAAGTCCATCTTCATAAAGTTTGAAATGCAACTATGGTATAATGCGGACTAAAATACAGAAACTGCTACTGAAGTTGAACTACCTGAAATGAACTAGAAAATGAAAAGAAACAAACTGAAATGCAAATGTTTTTGGTTGATGCAAGATTGCCCTTGAACTAGGGATGCTCTTGCATCAGACATCTAGGGTTATTGAAAAAGTGAGTCCCTCACTTTGTTGGGGCTAGAGGAAAACCAAGACGGTCCACCTTAGCTTGAGAAATCCAAGATGAATCTTCCGCCGATCTGCCTTTCCATTTAACAAGATACTCTTTGTATTGTCTTCCTCTGGTGCTGCGTCCAACTCTACTATCCAAAATATCTTCAATCTGCTCTGGTGTTTCTTGTGGTAACTACTTCTTTTAGTCTTCTTCAATACTGTCACTGAACTCTACTTCATGATACTGATATAGGTCTGCAATGTTGAAAATAGGTGATATACCCAATGTCTCTGGTAGCTCCACTTCATATACATTTCCTGAATTAAATTATTTGAGTATCCTACAAGGTCCAAACTTCTTCATCTTCAACTTGCTATATGTCCTAACTGGAAATCTCTCTTTTCTTAAGTACACCATCACTTCATCTCTCACTGCAAATTCTCTATGTCTTCTCTTCTCATCTACTCATTCTTTATACTTGTTGTACATCTCTTCCAAATGCTTCTTCACCTGATTATGCACTATCTCCATGTGTCATACAAATTCTTTTGCTTCTGCACTTCTCGTCTTCTATGCTGATATCTCTCAACTCTGTCACTCCTCTAGGGTTTACTCCGGTAACAATGTTAAAAGATGTTCTTCTAGTACTCCTATTCACTAAATTATTATATTTAAACTCTGCTTGTGAAAGAATCAAATCCCAACTTCCTACCTTCTCTCCAACCAAACATCTCAACAAGTTTCCCAAACTCCTATTCACTACTTCTGTCTGTCCATCAGTCTGTGGATGAAGTGCTGAACTAAACTTCAAATCTGTCTTCATCTTCTTCCAAAGTGTCTTCCAAAAGTATCCAAGAAATATTGGGTCTCTATATGAAATTATGCTCTTAGGTAATCCATGCAATCTCACAATTTCCTTGAAAAATAGGTCAGCTACATGCATTGCATCAGTTGTCTTCTTACAAGGTATGAAATGTGCCATTTTAAAAAATATGTCCACCACTACAAATATGGAATCATGTCCTCTCTATGTCTTTAGCAACCCCATTACAAAATCCATACTTATGTCTTCCCAAGGTCTCTCCGGTACTGTCAAAGGCTTATACAATCCAGTATTCTGACTACTCCCTTTTGCAACTTGACAAACTCTACAACTCTGCACAAATTTCCTAACATCCTTATGTATCTGAGGCCAAAAGTAATTTTCACTCACCAAAGCCATTGTCTTATCTATGCCAAAGTGTCCTGCCAATCCACCACTGTGCTTCTCCTTGATCAAATTATCTCTTATTGAACTCCTAGGTATGCATAATTGATTTCCTCTAAACAACATATCTTCTTGAATGAAATAATCCAACCATTTACTCCTATCTGTCACAACAAGTTCCTTGCATGCTTTCCAAGGTTCTACAAAATCAAGATCTCCCTCATACCTCTTCTTCAATTCATCAAATCCCAACACTTCAACTCTCATCTCTGTCAACAATTTTCTTCTCCTACTCAATGCATCTACAACTTTGTTTGATTTTCCACTCCTATGCTTCAACACAAAAGTATAACTCTGCATGAACTCTACCCACCTCATATGTCTCTGATTCAACTTACCTTGACTATTAAATATTGCAAAGCTTGATGATCTGTATACAACACAAACTCCTTAGGCAACAAGTAATGTCTCCACTTCTTCAAGGATTGAATTATGGCATAGAACTCTTGATCATAAACTAAATATCTCCTCCTTGCATCATTCAACTTCTCATTGAAATATGCTACTAGTCTACCTTCTTGACTTAATACTGCTCCAATTGCATTTCCACTTGCATCATAATCTACTTGAAATACCTTATTGAAATCTGGTAATGCTAAAATAGGTTGCTCTGTCACTTTCTGCTTCAACAATTCAAAACTTTTGTCTTCTTGAAATCTTTTTTGTCACCTCTCATTATCTCTGTTATAGGGTTACAAACTGAACTAAAATTTCTAATGAACTTCCAGTAAAAGCTAGCTAATCCATGAAATGATCTAACTTCTCCAATGCTCTCCAGTGTAGGCCATTCAACAATTGTTTTCACTTTCTCAGGGTCCATCTTCAAGCCTTCGACAGAAATCACAAATCCCAAGTATACTAACTCTTCCTTCATGAAACTATAGTTCTTGATGTTTATCAGTAACTTCTCTTCTCTCAATCTCTAAAATACTTGTCTAAGGTGCTATAAATGTTCCTCTTTTGTCTTACTGAAAATCAGAATGTCATCCAAATATACAATAACAAACTTACCCAAGAATCTCTTCAAAACTTAATTTTCAATCTCATGAAAGTACTAGGTGCATTTGTCAATCCAAAAGGCATCATTGATCACTCATACAATCCTTTATTTTTCTTAAAAGTAGTCTTCCATTCATCTCCTTCTTTGATTCTGATCTGATGGTATCCACTCTTCAATTCTATCTTTGTGAAATATTTTGCTCCACTCAAACAATCGATGATATCATCCATCCTAGGTAAATGAAATCTATACTTAACTGTGATCTTGTTTATTGCTCTAGAGTCTGTAGACATTCTCCATTATCCATTCTTCTTCAGTGCTAACACTATAGGTACTACACAAGGACTCAAACTTTCTCTGATCAAACCTTTCCTCAATAATTCTTGTATTTGTCTATTCAGTTCTTCATTCTCTTCTGGTGTCATTCTATGTGCTACTTTGTTAGGCAAATGAGCTCCAGGTATAAGATCCATGTGATGACTGATACTTCTGATTGGTGGCAATCCTTTAGGTACATTATATGATATGATGTCTTCATACTTTGTCAGCAACTCTTTTATTTCCTCCGGTTGTGATTCTTCAGTCTCCTTCAATGTTTCAAGCTTCTTAGGAATCAAAGCATAACACATATTCTCATGTCTCAAACCATCCAAAAATTTCCTTCCATCTACCAAATAGATTCTAACATTTCCACATACTTCACTCTTAGGATCATCTTCTAAAGGAATCAAAGTAAATCTCTTTCCATTTGATGTTATAGTGTATGTATTCTTTCTCCCATCATGTATAGCTTTTCTATCATATTGCCAAGGTCTACCTAACAAGATATGACATACATCCATAGACATAATATCACACAATACTTCATCATGATAAGATCCAATATGAAATTTTACCAAACATTCTTCACTCAGCAGTACCTTATGATAATCTTGAATCCATGCTATCTGATAGGGCTTAGGGTGTTTCAATCTTTCCAACTTCAGCTTAGTCACCATCTCTTCTGAAACTAGGTTATCATAAATACCACTATCAATAATAACTTTACAATGTTTACCTCCTGATTTGCATCTTGTTCTAAACAAACTTTTCCTCTGCGGTGGTTCTTCATTTGTCTCTGCTTGAAATAGGGCTCTCCTCATGACAAGTGATTCTCCTTTCTCAGGTTTGGCAACTGACATGGGTGATCCAACAGGTTCTTCTTTCACATAGGCTACTCTTCCACTGTTCTCTGTCCTCTTGCTTGTACTTCCCTGATTACAATCAAATGCTCTATGTCCTCCACCTCCACACTTGAAATAAGTTCCTCTGAATGTTCCCCTATCAGGTCCTCTTCCTTCTCTTCTGTATCCTTTACTTTGGTATGGACTAGGGTTTCCTGTATGGTAGAAATTTCTGTCATCTCTCTGGTATGCATTATTTTCTCTGTCGTCCTTCTTGAATGTGTTATCTTGTCTGTTTTGCTCCACATATGATCTATCTCCTCTGGAAAATTTTCTACCTCTCTAAAATTTACCTCCTCTACCTCTCTACTTCTGATCATGCTTCTTATTCAACTTTTCCTCAACCTTCAAGGCAAACTAATATGCTTCTTCCAATGTAGTCATCCTTACCAAACTCAGTTCTTCTTGAATGTTCAATCTCAGTCCATTGATGTATCTAGCCACTTTCTCCTTACTTGCTTCACTATGTCCTGTCCTTATGATCATCTAATGAAATTCTTTAGTATACTCCTTCATAGATTTCTCCTTTTGTCTCAAGTTTTGCAATCTCTTCAACAGTTCTAATTCATAGTCAACAGGTATAAATTGATTCTTCAACTTTGTCACCATTCTGTCCCATTTTGTAATCTTTTCCTTTCCTCTTCTGTTTCTATCCAACTGAACTTCTTTCCACCATATAGCAGCATGTCCTTTCAGCTTTGTCTTTGCAAATTTCACCTTCTCTAGATCTTCAACTTCTTCATATTCAAAGTATTCTTCCATGTCATTTATCCAGTCAATCAACTCTTTAGGGTTCAAATTGCCAGTGTAGTTTGGTACATCAACTCTAGGTCTCTTTCCAATCTTTGAAATAGCTTGCAACATCTTGACTTGGTCTGATTCTTCTTCTTCACCTCCTAGGGTTTCTTCATTTTGATTCACAGATTAAAATTCTTCATCATCACTCTCAATATCAATTGTAGGGCTTAGTCCTTTTCTTCTATCTTCCTCAACAACATCTAGTCTAATTCACATTATTTTCATCATTTCTATCATCTCATCCATCCTACCAGCCATTGTTCCAACAATAGGGATTCTCCTTAGCGGCATTCTTCCTAGGATCAAGTACAAACTACCTCAAATTCAGCAATCAGGCTACCAGGTGACAATTGCCTCACAATCGGTGATCAGTTGCAACACAAGTAACCTGCCTCGGATCGGTGATCTATCCACAACAAGATCTTATGGAATTCCTTCACCAACTTCACTCAATTCACTCCCAAAGATTCAAACTTTCACTCTGATACCACTTGGTGTAGTCACGGTTAGGAGGGTCCTCAAAGAGAACAATCCAGACCATGCAGCTAGAGTAACACAATGGAAACAACTCAAAGATCTAAGGCAAATGTAGATTCAATAATTCAGTATATCATAGAATACAAATATAGATCAACCGGCAACATGCAGGCTTATAATTAGGGCTCACAGGCCTGATTACAAAATATCAGAATATGCATAAGATATGGCTTTGAGGCTCCTTCGCACAAATTCAAACTATCAACTCCTAAAATTATTCTAACTGCTTTCCTAGACATCTATTACATCAATATATATCATTTCTGAAACATTAGATTCCTCCGCGTCGGCCCAAGAAGGTTACAAACTCCAATGAAGAGCTGTAACATGTGTACATGGATAGGTCGGACCTAATCAAGTATAACTCCTCCACAAATCAATGGAATGATGTATGGATCTCGGGGAAGGTCAGCCATGAGCCACAAATCATTGAATGATGTGTCATTAGGCTCTACAATCAGGAAATGCACTGCAATTCTTCTCCTTTTATCAGAACTTCCAGAATGCTCTGCTCTAAGAAAAATAATCAATCTTCTGATAGTGATATCTTTCTAGTAACTGATCCAAATACTTTGAAAATTAGATATGATGTAGATGAACATGTCTAGATGCTAAGTACATCTCTGCAAAGTTTGAAATGCAATTGCGCTAGAATGCAGACCAAAATACAAAAATTGCTACTGATTGAACTAGAAAATGAAAAGAAACAAACTAAAATACAAATGTTTTTGGTTGATACAAGATTGCTCTTGAACCAGGGATGCTCTTGCATCATACATGGTAGTCCAATGATGATTTAGTGGTCCAACTCATGATCCTTGAAGGCATGAATTAGATTTCTCTCAGCATTTTCACACTTGATGATGCATCCTCTATCTTATTTAGCCCCTTGACCATCTTTTCCAATCTCCAAACTGAATTCTAGGACTTCATTTTTGTTAGTGAACGTTTTACAGATCCTTAATTGAAGGTTCACCTAGGTGACTTGTCCTTGAGTTATAGGATCACATGGGTGACCTAGTTCTCAAAAGGGGCAACCCTATCATATTTTAGCATGTGTAATTTATTTTATTTCCAACTAGTTGTTGAACACACTGGGATACTGAGGGGGGGGTGAATCAGTATCTAAAAAAACTTCAAATCCTCCCGAGCATATTAAAACTTAATCATTACAACATCAACATAAACATGAAAGATCCACATAATGCACATCAACACATAACACCATATATACATAGAAAACCCAAGAAGGGAAAAACCAAGGTGAGGATTAACTCACAATATATGAAGCTCAAAATTACAACTTTGTTTTAGGGCTACAACCCAAGGAAGCTACTACTCCCTAAAAAATTTGTTTTAGGGTCACTCCCAAGGAAGCTACAACTCCTTGTTAACTTTGTTTTATGGCTACAACCCAAGGAACCAACTACTCCCTGAACTGAGAATGAACTTAGAAAAGATTACAACATAACAATCCTTCTACTGTCTAAAAACTGACATTGAAGCTCACACCTTTGATGATTGTAATTATGCTTCTTCTAATGATTGGATCAATTAGGCACACTCTTCACTTCTCTCCTGTCATAAAAATATCTTCAAGATGAATCAGTAAAGCCTCTAACACTTCTTCTCTTTCTCCTTCAGTCGCACATCACAATGCATATGATATTCATACTCTGCTCTTCACACCTTCATATTTTCATTTTTCGCAATCATACTTCACCTAGACCAACTAGTTTTATAATATATGCAGGACATTACATTGATTTCATTTACAATTTGGCTAATACAACAAGAATATTACATTTTACAAGTCGGCCAAAGATCACACAACATGAAACATGCATAGGGCAAGCCCTATCATGAACAACACACCACTCCAGAAGGATATACACACCTTGTGGATCCTAATACATGCTTATCCCAGTCCTAAACATCATTCATAGCATCACTCTTCAAGGAATAATATCCGCACGCTTCACAAATTTGAATTAGGTCACTCTTAAGCAAGAACACATGAAACTTGTAGCACAACAATCATTTCAACTTGGTGGTACTTATGAGTGATTGAAAATTGCTTTCTATTCCTCTAGATGAGTCAGTAGGACCTATACAACATCTCCAAACATTCCTTGAATTCTGCACAAAACAATATTATGGCGCATACCTTCAACAATCTTTAGTTGGCCAAACAGAGGCATAGCCTGGAAATATTATCATTCCGGACCACAACTAGTTCCGGAGAGTAGAAAATCACCTTGTGCAGCAACAAGAGACAACATAATATCAATAGGACCATCTTACATTAGTCAATGTTGTTGGATCTAGGGCATACAACTGAGAGGGGGGGGGGTGAATCAGTTGTATAAAACTTCTTGTCATTCAAACACTTAACTCACTGTTGTTAGTTAGCAGCATATCAAATAATCATCTATGGAAGCATAATACATAAACACAAGAGCAGATAAGCATCAATACATTGAACACCAAGATTTTGACGTGGAAAACCCGGTTAAGGGAAAAACCACGGGGTGATTAACCCAAGAATTATTCTCTGTTAGAAGAATAAGGAAAAATAAATGGCACATGCCAATAAGGGCTCATTGCCCGAGCACACTGCTCACAAAGAGGCCCACTGCCTACAAGGAGACACACTGTCTACAAGGTGATGAAAATCACAGTCTTGAACTGGAGAATGACATCTCTACCATGTCCGGATCAGTTCCAATTAAGCCCAACAATCTCTGCTCTGCCTTTCGCACGTTTCTTCGCTATATCATGCTCATCCTCACACCACACACTGAAATGAATTCACAAATCATTATTTATACAAGACATCGACTTAGGAACAAGCATCTAAGTCGGCAAACAACCATAGGAGTATCCGCAAGATGAATAACACATCCGGTCGGCCATCACAAGAACATTCGCAGGATGAACAACTCATCCGGTCGGCTAAACAGAGCAATAACTTCATCCGGAAGAATAACTTCAATTCCGGGCTCTACCATCAATGCGGACCAACAACACAACCTAAACATGATCCAAGAACCTTCACAAGCCTGTCTGAATGTCCGGATACATCCGCACTTCCTCTGCTTACTGGGATCTCTTGTCTTCCTCATCCGGAACTTCAAGAACACAGTCTGTCGCCACTGTCATAATGCAAGAGGTACTTCCGGACCTCAAAATCATACACAAATCAGGATGATACATCACAAGGACATCCCAGACACTCCTTCCAATCCGCAGATTAGGATAATACAATTCCGGACCTCACCGGACCTTTTTGTGATCCTCTGTCACCTCCGGATACTTGCCGGACCCGGTTCTATACCGGCAGCCACAACTCCTTCAGATCTTCATGCGGACCTCTGAAATCTTAACTGGAGCATCTCAAGACTCATATCTACTAACCCTTTAATCCGCATCCTCCGGTTCTCATCCTATACAGTACATTTACCTTCTTCTCATCACTGTTCTTCACTGTTCCTGACTGAGACTAATTTTCTCAATATCCTCAGCACAAAGCTCATCAAATCCTTCTTGTCAATGCAGTATGAGTATGTTGACATCAATGACAACACTGGCTCACCTCATACTTGCAACAATCTCCCCCTTTGTCATTGATGGCAACATATGATGTGAAAAACCATCAAGACAAGAACTTCTCTTTTCTGTCACAGCTCCCCCTATCAACAACAACTCTTCACATGTCTTCCTTTGCTGCTCCCCCTTTGATCATCAACCACTTGTTTTTCACATGTCTTCTCTCCCCCTTTGACATCAATGGCAAAGGGCTCATACTTGCAATTCTCATGCATCAGAATCATACCAGCTGCTCCCCCTTAGTTGCAGCTCCCCATTAGTCCGGATCACAAGATATGACTGTGATAGCCACCGGACTGATGCACATCAGTGCATCTTAGTTCATCACCGGAGGGGCCATGACCCCTAACTTCTCCCGGGGATATTCAAAAGAGTCCTTGGGAAGAGGTTTTGTAAAGATATCTGCAATCTGATCCTTGGAGGGAACATACTCCAATCTGACTTCTTCCTTGTTTACTTGTTCTCTCAAAAAGTGAAATTTGATAGATATGTGCTTAGTCTTAGAATGCAATACCGGATTCTTGGAAATATTAATTGCACTTGAATTATCACAGAAAATTGTGATAGGCTCCTCATATTCAACTTTGATGTCTCTTAGCATCTGCTTCATCCATAAGATTTGAGTGCAACTACCTGCTGCTGCAATGTATTCTGCTTCAGTTGTAGACAGAGATATTGCATCTTGTTTCTTGCTTAGCCAAGAAACCAATCTCTTCCCCAAAAAGAATGCTCCACCACTAGTGCTCTTCCGGTCATCCACATCTCCTGCCCAATCTGCATCTGTGTAAGCATGAAGAGAGAAATTCGGACCTCTAGGATACCATAGACCATACTCAACTGTCCCTTTCAAGTATCTAAAAATTCTTTTGATTGCCATAACATGAGATTCTCTAGGATCAGCCTGGAATCTTGCCACAAGACCAACAGCTTGCATTATATCTGGTCTAGTTTGAGTGAGATACAACAATCCACCAATCATTGATCTATACTTTGTCTGATCTGCCTTTGGAGAATCATCATCTTTGCTTAACTTACATCCGGTTGCCATAGGAGTGTTCATAGGCTTTGAGTCTTCCATACCAAATTTCTTTAACAATTCTTTCGCATATTTGGTCTGAGAAATGAAGATCCCTTCTTTTGTTTGAGTAATTTGCAGACCCAAGAAGAAATTCATTTCACCAAGCATAGACATTTCAAACTCACTTTTCATCTGATTTGCAAAAGTTTTACACATACTATCTCTTCCTCCAAAAATGATATCATCCACAAACACTTCAACAATCAGAATGTTCTCATGATCAATTTTGAAATATAAGTTGCTGTCAGCAGTACCTTTGTTGAATCCAATCTGCACAAGATGCTTATCCAACCTTTCATACCATGCTCTTGGGGCTTGCTTCAATCCATACAAGGCTTTCTTCAACTTGCAAACCATATCATTATTATCAGACAATTGAAATCCATCCGGTTGTTCAATGTAGACTTCTTCTTCCAGATCACCATTTAGGAAGGCAGACTTGACATCCATCTGATATACCTTGAAGTCTTTGAAGGCAGCAAATGCAAGAAGTAATCTGACTGCTTCAATTCTTGCTACCGGAGCAAAAGTCTCTTCAAAGTCAATTCCTTCTATTTGAGAGTAGCCTTTGCAGACCAATCTAGCTTTGTTTCTGATTACTTCACCAGCTTCATTTAGTTTGTTCCGGAAGACCCACTTGGTTCCAATTACATTCCTGTCTCTAGGTCTGGGAACAAGATCCCAAGTATGATTTTTCTCAATTTGCATCAGTTCATCTTCCATTGCTTTGGTCCAGTTTTCATCATTGCAGGCTTCATTTATTGTTTTAGGTTCAATCTTTGAAATCAGACAACATTCATTCTGATCTTGAGCAATATTCCTTCTAGTTTGTACACCTTTGCTTCTGTCACCTATGATCTGATCTTCAGAGTGATTCAGTCTTACATACCTAGGAATTTTGGGAGTATCCAGCACTGCTGTTTCTTGATCAGCCTCATTCAAATCTAACTCTTCTACCTGATTTACCGGATCAGGCTGACTCTGTCTCACCGGAGAGGATTGAGGTCCTTGAACACTGTCTTGGTCATCTTCATCAAACTCATAAAATCTTGAAGGCTTCTCAATTCCTTCATCAACCTTCACATTGGTGCTTTCTATCATCTTCCTCAATCTCTTATTGTAACACCGGTATGCTTTGCTTTGAGTGGAGTAGCCCAAGAAAATTCCTTCATCACTTCTAGCATCAAACTTTCCTAGATCTTCATCTCTTTTAATATAACACTTGCTACCAAATACTCTGAAATATTTCACAGTAGGAGTGATGCCAAACCAGAGTTCATAGGGGGTCTTACCGGTGTTGTTTCTGATTTGAACTCGATTGAGAGTGTAGACTGCAGTGCTGATAGCTTCTTTCCAAAACATTTGAGGAACATTTGCTTCCAACATCATTGTCCTAGCAGCTTCCTGGATGGTCCGGTTCTTTCTCTCAACTACTCCATTCTGCTGTGGAGTCTTAGGAGCAGACAACTGTCTCCTTATACCCTGTTTCTCACAAAAGTCAATGAATTCACCAGATGTAAATTCTCCACCTCTATCAGACCTTAGACACTTTAGTTTCAATCCGGTTTGATTCTCCACCATAGCTTTGAAGATTTTGAACTTCTCAAAAGCTTCTGATTTTTCTTTTAGAAAGGTGACCCACATCATCCGGGAATGATCATCAATTAATAACATGAAATATCTATCACCTTGCAGACTCTTGATTCTTGTCGGACCACATAGATCAGTATGTACTAATTCCAATAATCTGGTAGAAGACTGATCTTTGCTTTTAAAAGAGACTCTGCTTTGTTTGCCTAACTGACATTCTTTACACACACTATTTGTAGGTTTTATCAATTTTGGAAGATCTCTCACAGCCTGAGTATTGCTTATTTTGATAATGTTATCAAAATTTACATGACACATTCTTCTATGCCATAACCAACTCTGATCAATTTGAACAAATAAACAACTTTTATTTGAACCAACCAGATGAAAGATGTTACCTCTTGTCTGAGTACCGGATGCAATTTCAGTTCCGGAGCTTGTAAAGATTCTGCATTTTCCATTCTTGAACCGGAGATCATAGCCTTTGTCCACTAACTGACCAACACTGAGAAGATTGTGCTTCAATCCTTCAACATACAGTACATTTCCTGTTTTGCTCTTACCATCAAAGGAAATAGTTCCCCTACCTCTGATTCTGCCAGTAGAATTGTCACCAAACTTTACCATTCCTCCTTCATATCTTTCCAAGTCTAAGAACTTATTCTTGTCACCAGTCATATGGTGAGAACATCCACTGTCAATAACCCAATCATCCTTTTCTTCCACTTGAGCAGCCAAGGCTTTTTCAACAACTTTGTGATTGACAGATTCGGAGAGCAAGGAATCTTCTTCCTTGATGGCTATAAACACCCACTCATTTCCGGATTTGCCTCCTGGTTCTGATTCATCATCTGTTACTCCTTCATTGTCATCTTCTTCATGAACATAATAGCAATTCTTTTGAAACCTTTGTCTGTGAGTATTAGATCTTGCAGATCTCTCCGGACATCTTGAGGCAAAATGACCAATCTTATTGCAGTTGAAACACTTAAAGGGTAGTTTTCCTTCATACTTACCGGATCCTCTTGGCAGTCTTTTTGCAATGAGGGCTTCAAGTTGAGCTGTTTCTGCTTCTTCTTCTTCCATGTCTCTTCTTGCTTGATCATACCATGACATTTTCCTTGATGAGTTTTCACCCGGATCAAATCTCTGTTTGCCTTTCACATAGGCACTGGCTTTGAAAGCAGATTTAGTCTTGGGAGGATCATCTCCAAACTCGGTCATTTCAAATGCAGCTAGTTTGCCAGCCAGTTGTTCTCTTGTGACAGTTGTGTGGGCTCTGAATTCATCAATGGCAGCAACTTTGATTTTGTAGGCAGCAGGAAGGGATCTTAGGATTTTGCAGACAATCTCATTTTCATCTAAAGTTCCACCAGCATTTCTGATTCCACATACCAGCTCATTTACTCTTGGCATAAAGGTAGTGATGTTTTCATCATCTCTCATTTTCAATCTTTCAAATTTCCCTTTCAGACTTTGCAATCTTGCACTTTTGACAAACTCATCTCCTTCATACAGAAGTTCCAGTTTAGTTAGGATCTCATATGCAGTGGGTAGGTCAATGACATTCGAGAGATCTGAGTCATTCAATGCGCTTAGAAGAGCTTCCTTGGTCCGCAGATTGTTTTCAGCTTCTGTGATTTCATTCAGAGTAGTCGGACCACCTTGTGGAGGTACATATGGTTTTGAAATCATACCCAGGTATGCTTTTCCCATGCATTCCAAGTGACACTTCATGCGACCTTTCCAGAGAGTGAAGTTGGTTCCATCGAACTTCGGACTATCCTTCTTGTATGACGACATCCTGGATCTCCTCAAGCGGTTAAGCTCTTGTCAGAGGAACTTGGCTCTGATACCAATTGTTGGATCTAGGGCATACAACTGAGAGGGGGGGGGGTGAATCAGTTGTATAAAACTTCTTGTCATTCAAACACTTAACTCACTGTTGTTAGTTAGCAGCATATCAAATAATCATCTATGGAAGCATAATACATAAACACAAGAGCAGATAAGCATCAATACATTGAACACCAAGATTTTGACGTGGAAAACCCGGTTAAGGGAAAAACCACGGGGTGATTAACCCAAGAATTATTCTCTGTTAGAAGAATAAGGAAAAATAAATGGCACATGCCAATAAGGGCTCACTGCCCGAGCACACTGCTCACAAAGAGGCCCACTGCCTACAAGGAGACACACTGTCTACAAGGTGATGAAAATCACAGTCTTGAACTGGAGAATGACATCTCTACCATGTCCGGATCAGTTCCAATTAAGCCCAACAATCTCTGCTCTGCCTTTCGCACGTTTCTTCGCTATATCATGCTCATCCTCACACCACACACTGAAATGAATTCACAAATCATTATTTATACAAGACATCGACTTAGGAACAAGCATCTAAGTCGGCAAACAACCATAGGAGTATCCGCAAGATGAATAACAGATCCGGTCGGCCATCACAAGAACATTCGCAGGATGAACAACTCATCCGGTCGGCTAAACAGAGCAATAACTTCATCCGGAAGAATAACTTCAATTCCGGGCTCTACCATCAATGCGGACCAACAACACAACCTAAACATGATCCAAGAACCTTCACAAGCCTGTCTGAATGTCCGGATACATCCGCACTTCCTCTACTTACTGGGATCTCTTGTCTTCCTCATCTGGAACTTCAAGAACACAGTCTGTCGCCACTGTCATAATGCAAGAGGTACTTCTGGACCTCGAAATCATACACAAATCAGGATGATACATCACAAGGACATCCCAGACACTCCTTCCAATCTGCAGATTAGGATAATACAATTCCGGACCTCACCGGACCTTTTTGTGATCCTCTGTCACCTCCGGATACTTGCCGGACCCGGTTCTATACCGGCAGCCACAACTCCTTCAGATCTTCATGCGGACCTCTGAAATCTTAACTGGAGCATCTCAAGACTCATATCTACTAACCCTTTAATCCGTATCCTCCGGTTCTCATCCTATACAGTACATTTACCTTCTTCTCATCACTGTTCTTCACTATTCCTGACTGAGACTAATTTTCTCAATATCCTCAGCACAAAGCTCATCAAATCCTTCTTGTCAATGCAGTATGAGTATGTTGACATCAATGACAACACTGGCTCACCTCATACTTGCAACAAATGTATCATTTCAAGCCACAACAAGTTGACGCACATCACCAACATATATCTTGAGAGCAGTTAGGCATCTCGAACTGTCTATATCACAACTGTCATTTGAAAACTAAGCTTGTGGACCTCCAAAACACCTAAAACACATATGGATGCACTTATACATTGCCATGAACATGTCTTCAAAATTGCACAGCCATATCTATCATTGCAGAGGAATGTGGAGCATTCCATACAATCTTCATCATCACTTGATTCTACTAAAGCATAGGCTAAAACTCTGTCTCTCATAACTTTTTCCGTGGAGGGATAAATGATTTGAAATTTTGGATTTAGCACCTTTTCATCATACTGGACTTAACTTATGAACTACATGACCACATCTTCAAATGTGGAGGAATGTGGCATTGTTATGTTGGAAAAGTGGGAATAGGGTTTAATGAATGATATGCCTAGATCCTCCTTTCACTACATACATTCAAGGATAATTAACCAAGTTAAATCACAACTTCTATAAGAGGATTCACCTACAGGTTGGTTGGAACTTGTAATGATAGGGAAATTTGGAATTTACTGATTAATGTATTAATTTAATGCCAAATTATGCTTAAAACCTTAATTATGTAAAATCGTAAACAAACAGATGAATCCTGACAAATGCTTGCACACAGATATACTAAATGGATATTAGATACTCACCAGTTTTTGAAGTTTGGGATCCTGAATTGTCTAGGGCAAAGGGACTAGCACCCAAGCCCAAGGTAGGATTTTCTTCAGGGGCTTCCGGACTCCTTCTGATACTGATGGTCCCTATTTTAGTGATTTTCAAGTCTTCAAATCCAGAGGGCATAGGGACTAGCACCCAAGCCTTGATAGTGCTCCTTTCTACTTCTTTTCGTTAGATCTAGAATCCTTATGCTATACAACACTCCTCTGCAACTCCACTCTATGAGATTAGATACCTATCACCTACAATCACAAGGAGAGGGGTTGGGGGTTGTGGTGTTTACGAGTTTGCCTAAGTCAAGCCCTAGAATGGCATTCAAGCCTTCCAACACCGTTGTTTGATAAAGAGTACATATCCTTGCAGGATAGAGGCAAAAACCAATTGATAAATGATTGATTCAAACACAAATAGATATCACCTCAGAGGTGTAGCTCACATTTAGATGAATATCCTTCATGACATGAGAAGATGAAGCCAAATCTACATAACAAACAAAAT
Source organism: Cunninghamia lanceolata (assembly GCA_027924645.1). NCBI lineage: Eukaryota > Viridiplantae > Streptophyta > Pinopsida > Cupressales > Cupressaceae > Cunninghamia > Cunninghamia lanceolata. The sequence continues at coordinate 3,316,867 of BSBN01000506.1, forward strand.
AACAAGATAAGTCTGCTCTGCTACAATGAATGCTTTGAATGCTTTAAAATCATAAGTTAGCCAAAGTATCATAATCATCTTCTACTCATCTTGTAGTTTACAAATGAAACCCTAAACATGCTTATATATGCATTCTCGCTACAAATTTTGTAATTCAAACTTAAGATGTCGGCAAGGAAACCTTTTAACGGTCACAAAACTAACATTCAAATTTGGGACCCCACCAAAATAGGGCAGGACAAGGGCACGGGTGCCCTTGCCCCAAGACCTATTTTGGGTCAAGGTTAAGGCTCAACAATGTCCCTCAAGCCCCATTTGACATGGGTTTCAGGTCATTTTGTCTCGGGAGTTAAATCTAACATGCAAGATGAAAAACAAGGGACCCAGGAGCTAAACTTAGGAGGTAAAAGTCCTAGGGGGATATTTTATGACATAACAAGAGCATTTTACCAGGCATTCTTTTAGGCAACTCTTTGTTGTAGAAACCTTCACCAACTTTCAAAGGCCAAAACCTTCATATAACAACACATACATCCTTAGGAACAATAGGAAGGATCATAAAACATGCCACAGGTCATCTACAACATCTTCTCATCCTTAGCATAGCTTCTAATTCCCATCTTAATAGTTCATCATTCATCTTTGTGCTTCTAATTTCCATCTTAATACTTCATCATTCATCTTTGTGCTTCTAATTCCCATTTTAATATTTCATCATTCATCTTAGTGCTTCTAATTCCCATCTTAATAATTCATCATGAAATCATCTTTGCTGACCACAAGCATGCTCAAAACAACTTTACTTGACAATGATTAGGGCATGATGTCCAACCATGAACATCATAAATATCATTGCATCTTTGTTACTACACTGGTATATCATCATCACAAACTGAGTGCTGACCTCACTCTAAGTGTTGACATCAATGACAACACATGTTGCCAACAATCTCCCTCTTTGTCATTGTTGGCAACACATACTCCTCCTTAGATGTACATTTCTCTCTCCCCCTTTGACATCAAGGACAAAGGGCAACTACTCCTTTCCCATAGGGCATAAAATTTTTCCCCTTAAGATGCACATTTTCTTAACTTTATCCTCTTTTGATGTTCATACATTCTTACTTGAAACAACTCAGGTCTCCCCCTATTAGCAACAAACACTACCTACTACCCTTGAGAGGTAGCCACCATCAGTCTAGGAAAAAGATATAGCATGAACTCCCCCTAGACAGATGCACAACTATGCAACTAGCAAGAAGAAGGAGGGGCAATTACCCCTAACCTCTGCCTGAGATCTTCAAAAGTATCCTTTGCAAGAGCCTTTGTGAAAATATCTGCATCTGATCCTTTGTTGGAACATATGTCAACTTTACTTCCTTATCTACAACCTTCTCTCTAAAAAAATGATACCTGATTGCTATATGCTTGGCTCTAGAATGCATCATTGGATTCTTGGAAATATTGATAGCAATTGTATTATCACACAAAATAGGAATAGGCTTATCATATAATACCTTGATATCCTTCATGGTTTGTTTCATCCACAACACTTTTGTACAACAGGATGCTGTTGCAATATACTCTACCTCTGTAGTTGATAAAGACACTAAATCTTGCTTCTTTCTCTGCCATGAGACCAATCTGCTTCCCAAAAAGAAGGCACAACCACTTGTACTTATATCAAAAACACAACTAGCCCAATCAACATCAGTGTAGGCACTTAGATCAAAGTCATTGCCTCTTGGGTACCATAAGCCAAAATCTAGAGTTCCCTTCAAGTATTTGAATATTCTTTTCACTGCCTTCTCATGTGTTTTCTTGGGATTAGTTTGATATCTAGCAACCACACATATTGCATGCATAATATCAGGTCTAGAAGTAATCAAGTACAACAATCCTCCAATCATAGATCTATAGGAAGTCTGATCAACCTTTGGAGACTCATCATTCTTTCTCAAGTGACATCTAGTGACCATAGGAGTACTCACTGGTTTTGAATCCTCCATACAAAACTTTTTCAACATATCTCTAACATACTTATCCTGAGAAATAAAGATACCATCATCTAGCTAAGCAATTTGAAGTCCAAGGAAGAAAGACATCTCACCAATTATAGACATTTATAACTCTTTTTACATCTCCTCTGTAAAATTTTTACACATATCATCATCTCCACCAAAGATGATGCCATTAACATATACTGCAACTATCAATATCATATTTCCTTCTTCCTTGATGTAAATATTACTATCCTTGGTACCTTTCTTGAATCCTTGCTGAAGTAAGTACTCATCCAACCTAGCATACCAAATCTAGGTGCTTTCTTGAGACCACACAAAGATTTCTTGAGTCTGCACACCATGTTCGTATCTTCTGATATTTGGAAACCATCTGGTTGCTCACTGAAGACTTTTTCCTCTAGATCACCATTCAAAAATCTTGACTTGACATCCATCTGATAAACCTTGAATTTTTTGTGAGTAGCAAGGGCAAGAAACATTCTGATTGCCTCCATCTTGGCTACCGGAGCAAAAGTCTCCTCAAAATCAATGCCTTCAACTTGAGAATAGCCTTTAGAAACCAATCTTGCTTTGTTTCTCACAACTTCACCATCTCCATTCAACTTGTTCTGAAACACCCACTTTGTTCCTATAACATTCTTATTTTTTGGTCTAGGAACCAATTGACATGTCTGATTCTTCTCTATCTGATTTAGTTCTTCTTCCATTGCCTTTATCCATTCATCATCTTTGCTAGAATTAGCAAAGGTTTTGGGTTCTACCTTTTATAATAAAAACAAGTTTACTTTCTCATATGCTTTTGTAAGACTTCTCCTACTCATCACACCTTTATTCTTGTCCCCAATGATTTGATCTACTAAATGGTTTTTTTGAACATACTTTGCTAGAGTCTTGGGTATCTACTCTAGTTCTTGTTCATTTTCTTCTTTCTCTTCTTCTTCTTCTTCTTCAATGCATGAAAAAATATTAGATCTAGAGTTCTCTAGTTCTTGTGAGATTTGATACAAATCTTCATCTACTTTGACATTTGTGCTTTCAATCATCTTCCCCAATCTTTTGTTGTAGCATCTATAGGCCTTGCTTCTGGTTGAGTAACCAAGAAAGATCCCTTCATCACTTCTTGAATCAAACTTTCCTCGGTCTTCTTCATCTCTTCTGATATAGCATTTGCTACCAAAGATCCTAAAGTATCTGATAGTGGGAGGTCTTCCATACCTTAGCTCATAAGGGGTCTTAGTGCCATTGACCCTCAATTGTACCCTATTGGTCAGATAGATAATAGTGTGAACTGCTTCCTTCTAGTACATGTTAGGTAGATTTGCATATTTCAACATTGCCCTAGCCATCTCTTGCATAGTTCTATTCTTCCTTTCCACTACCCCATTTTGCCAAGGGGTCCTAGGAGCTGACAAATGTCTCCTAATACCATGATCTTCATAAAACTTATCAAATTCATTTGAAGTAAATTGACCTCCTTTATCAGACCTTAAACATTTGATCTTAGTATCCATTTCATTCTCAACCATAGCTTTGAAAACCTTAACCTTATCAAAAGCATCTAATTTTTCTCTTAAGAAAGTAACCCAAGTCATTCTAGAATAATCATCAATAAGTAACATGAAATACCTTTCACCTTGTTGACTCTTTACTCTTGTAGGGCCACATAGATCAGTGTGAATCAACTCCAATGGCATTGAGGAAGAGTACTCATTGTTCTTGAAATTTGTCTTTGTCTACTTTCCCATTTGGCATTCCTTGCATAGTGTGTTTGTAGGCTTGGCTATCTTGGGCATATCTCTCACCACATGAATAGAGCTGATCTTTACCATATTATCAAAGTTGATGTGTCCTATTCTCTTGTGCCACAACCAACACTCACTAGACTAAGCCAATAAGAATGTTCTTCCATTTACCTCCTTCAGATGATAGATGTCACCATATGACTTGATACCTTCTGCAACTAGTTTTCTGGACCTTGCCTTCTTGATTTTACAACCTTTGGCATGAAAGGTAAGATTGTATCCTTTACTGCATATCTGAATGACACTAAGAAGATTGTGCTTTAGCCCTTTTACATAGAGGACATCCTCAGTCCCATTCTTCCCATCAATAGTTATAGTACCCTTTCCACAGATTTGTGCTGACTCATCACCACCAAACTTAACAGCTACACCATTGCACTTCTCAAGGCTGATAAACTTCTCCTTGTCACCAATCATATGATTAGAGCAACAACTATCAATTACCCAAGCCTTGGCTTCTTATTTTGCAGGAAAGGTAGTCTATACAACCCTTGATTTATCATTGTTTTGGTCAGCTTGCAAGGTATCAATCTTTTCATATTTTCCAATATCATCCTTTTTGTCACCAACATTAAAGGCCATGAAAAGTGCTTCATCATTTGAATCATCATGATCTTCATCTTTTGAAGAACAACTGCTCTCTATGGAATATAGGCTTCTTTTGAACTTGTCTCTCTTGTTACTACCCCTTGATTCTTTAAAAGGACATTTAGAAGCAAAATGACCAATCTTTCCACAATTGAAACATTTGAAAGGTAACTTACCTTTGTATTTGCCTATGCATTTCTTCAATGTTCTCACAAAGTTTGCTTCTATCTCATAAAGGTCATCATCTTGATCAACTGCTTCATCTTCTATCTTCTTGCTTGCTTTGAATGTTGCTTCCTTCTTTGGAGCACCTTTGTCAAATTCTCTCATTTCAAAGGCTATGAGAGTGCCAAACAATTGATCTATTGTGTATTTATTCAAATCCTGACATTCCTCAATGGCAAACACCTTATGACTATAAGATTTAAGAAGAGTTCTCAAAAACTTCTTCACAATCTCATCTTCTTTCACTTCCCCACCAAGACCTCTGATGCCATTGACTATTTCATCCACCCGCAGCATGTAACCAACAATGTCTCCATCTTCTGTCATCCTTAGGGTTTCAAATTTGCTCTTGAAAATTTGCATCTTGGCTTGCTTCACTTTACTATCTCCTTCATAAATGCTTTCAAGTTTATTCCAGACATCCTGAGCAGATGTACAACCAACTACCTTCACAAGTTCTGAATTAGCTAGCCCACTTATGATAGCATTCTTTGCCTTGGCATTGTTATCATACAACTTAATCTCATCTACATTTGTAAAATCACCACTAGGAGTAGTGTAACCCTTCTTGACTGATTACCAAATGCCATACCCTAGAGAGGATAGATAGTTTTCCATCCTTAGCTTCCAAAAGGAATAATTTGTTCCATAAAATATAGGTACATGTTGGCCTATTTTGCTTTGCAGCCAAATAGTCCAAAACCTTAAACCTCCTAAGTGTTTTCATTCCAATTAAGTCCTAGGTTTTATAGTCATCTTCCTTCACGTTATAATCTATTGTTGACTGCCTTGCCTAGGTTGCCGATCACTTAAGTTACAACCTTGAACCCTTTATGTCGTGAAGTCACCGGCCCCGAGTCCTAAGGTTTACGTTTTATTGCTTGTCACTTCATTCCTTAAGTCTTAACTCCCCTGGGCCCGAGGGTGCCACCTGGTAGTATTTTGTGAGCTTGCAGACTACCTAAAGATGACATCACAATCCTTCCATGCGGCTATGAAATGAGGACAACTATAAAGTTTGTCATGGCCCATGGCTGCAGGATCTTTGACTCCATCAAACATTGGAGATAGTGCCAGGTGTAGAAGGACGAATTAAGGTGGGGCTGCAGCATTGAAGATTGAACAGTAGCATGGTGTCATAGGTGAATCTTGTCTGCCAGAGATATTCAGTGCACGGTCGCAAGATGTTGACATGTGGTGGGATCGCGCTTTCTTTTCAAGATCTTCTATGTGGGCCCTTATCTATCGACAATTATTAAAAGAAGTGACTCACCTACACACTCGGTGCCACGTATGCCAAGCCTTAAGCCTCAGCACAAAATTAAAAGAAAAGTGATACGCAGAGGACCGCAGAGCCGTCAATCTTATAACCATTTGTTCATCCAATGACTCTAATTCAAATTCAGATCCTTTTAAACGTCCCAATGGCGCCAAAGGCATTCAATCGAGTTGGTGAGCTCTGCAGGTGAAATTCAAGAGGGATGGCTTGATTCTTCAATGCGAAGGGACTTCAGTGGCTCGGTGGTAGATCTTTTTGTGATCAACAATGACTTTTGGGGTTCTCTTCTTTAATGCTCTGTCTTCTCTCTTGCGTGTGGTCAACCATTCCTCAGGTTGCAGGTCTGCCAGAGGCCTGGGTTCTGTCCCCATTACCATTTGTTCCCAACTACATTGATGACATCATTGGTGGTCTCAGGTCCCATTGACCTACTTCAATTCCCTCTGCACAAGAATTTGATATAAAAAACATTGTAATCTTCAGAAGGGGGAGTTAGTAATTTTTGGGCTGTTATGCTACCAAATTCTTTGTAGTCAGACCTCTTAGTGCAGTTGCAAGATTATCAGAATCTAACTCACTATGCCTGTAGATTGGCATCTATTTGTCTTTTGGTTAATCCACCCATGAATGTAATTGGCTATACCGTGTCTTTTCCTGCTATAAGTTACTTCGCACTCTAACAATTTCTAGCCTTCATGATCAATATATGCACAATATCTCACCTCTCTTATGCTCTGATTTTTGTGTTTTAATTGAAGTTGTGATCTATTATGTGAGTAAAATGGCTCCTCTATAGGTTAGGTCTTCATTCCAAAGCTTCAATCAGTCCTATAAATCTGTGTGAACCTCTCTTTGTGATTGAGATCATTGATGTGTCTTTTCCAGGCTTACTACTACTCATTAAATCTGGTGCATCACCCTTATTTTCATTTAGTTTCTTTCTAACCCTTTTCACCTACAGTATTAGCACTAGGTTTAGATATTTTCTCTAAGCATTAGGCTTATAATGAGGAACCAACCTTCTCCGGAGGTCTGATCTCAACTTGCAAGGTCCCACACCTTGATATCATTCCCATTGTGTCATTAGAATACTTGGACGCTCTCCAAGCTGGGTGCAATTCTATCTGATAACAGTTTCTGGCACACTCTGTGGGACTCTCTGCTTTGAGTGAGAATTGGAATAAGGAGTTTGGTGTTGTTCTTGGTTCATTTGCTATTGTGAAAGTCTTCAACAGGCACTTGGTGATTCTGCTAATCCAGTTCCTACACAATCATTCAATATTTCATGCCTGGAGTGTAGACAAGGTCTTCTTCTAGAGGTAATTTCCAATTAAGAGAACTTTCATTTACTGAGTCTAGAAGATGAAGTAGACTATCTAGATCCCCTGTGAGGACAAGTAGAAGTAATAATTCATTCCATTCAAGAGCTCAGTCTACTCCTCCAGTCAATCTTCAAGTTAGATTTCAGTATTCAGGGAGAACTCTACGTATACCAGTAATTAACCTGAATATACCTAACATGGCTAGAAATCTTCCATTCATTGCATTTCATGGAAATAGCCCTCTAGACCTACCACAATATGATGACATCCCTACTTCAGCCTTAAAGGTTATCCCATCTTTACTGGTGAAGACTCTACTATTCCAGCTGAGCACATTCAAGATGTCGCTAGTGTATGCTCTATCTACAATGTCACTACTGATAATGTGGCTATGAGACTACTAGCTTCTTCATTCAAAGGAAAGGCCTTATAGTGGTATAGGAGTCTTCAAGCCAACTCTATACACAACTGGGATGATTTGGGCACTAAATTGTGCCAACACTTTGAAGATAGGAGTGACCACTTGTCACTCATGGAATAATTAGCCACTATCAAGAGAGCTCCTCATGAATATATGGTGTATTTCAACTACAGATTTCAAAAGACTTGGGATAGAATTCCCTTGTTAGTGAAGCCCTCTCCAAACACAACATTTATCTACTACCTAAGGTCTTTGAATCTAGATATTGCTATCATGATTCAATCTATGGGTGGGATTGTACTACCTGCTACCTATGATACAACCATAAGGGCAGAAAATTGCCTAATTCAGGTAGGAAAGATTGCTCCAAGGCCACCCATGCCTATATTTCCAGAGGATCCTGCTATTTAGCCTATTGTGGATCCAACTCCTACAACAACTACCTCCACAACTCCTTTATTTGTGCCCCCAAATGAATTACATGAGGTCAAAAGCCTATTACAAAGTGTTATTAATGAGTTAGTGGCACTAAAAAGATAGAATACACAATCAAAAATGCCTTATCATCCCTCCAACTAGACATAACAACCCTTCAATCAAGGTTATCAACAATACAAGCCACCATACCAAGGTAATATGCAAAGGCAAGGGCAACCTAGTTATGTTAGGCCATTGAATACTGTTAATCCTAATGTAGAAAGCACTTCAGAGCCCCTTGTGCCAATCCAAAACAACTTATCCCTGGACAACGACTAATGTTACCCTTGCAACTAGCCACATGACCAAAATTTGTGTCAGAATGGACATTTCATTCATGCTTTAACAGTGCAAGAGTAACCAACAAGTTCAGAGCAGCAAGGCAATACCAATCAAGGAGTGGTTGGAAGTCAAGAACAAACACAACGTAATGCCACCTTGATGAACTAGACCCCTGATGATTGTTGTGGTGTCAGTCAATGTGTTAGCCCTATAACATTCAATACAAGATTGAAGAGGAGATCTACCAAGGACACATTAGTGCCTACGGTTGTTCATTCCTCCACACCCAAAGTGTCTCCAACAAACATAGCAAGGGACAAAGTGCCTGAGGTTCCTTCAAGGAAAGCATATTAGATAATTGAAAAGGTAGATTCAGTACCAACTGTGTAGCCCCAATCCAATTAGCAGCCAAAAAGTGATCCAACTATCACTAAAATGTCACAAAAAGGTAATCAGATACCTTTTAGTATTGTGGATCAGATGAAGAAGACAAATCTAAATGTCTCTATGTGGGATGCTTTGTTGATCCCAGCCGAAAGGAATCTTCTTCAAGAGGCCCTAACAGAGTTCATTCAGCCTACTGTGGAAACAACAAAAAAAAGACAACTACCCCAACAAACCTATGTCAACCCAATGAGGAAGTAAGTACAAGCAAAACTAAAAAGCCCCCTCCATTTTATGTTTCCCTAATCATAGATGATAAATTGTTGCATAACTATATGATAGATTCAGGGGTGGGTACCTCTATCATGCCTAAAAATATTGCTGATAGGTTGGGTATAGAGTATGAGCCTGTGAACAAGGGTGTAGTTCAATTAGATGGCACTACTGTGAAGATAGTAGGTGTTATTAAAGGTTTGGAACTCATGCTACATGCATGCCGTAGCTGATCTATTTCATAAGATATACCAGTCATAGATCTCCTTGCATACTTTGGCATATGCTTATCTAGGGATTTCACTGCTAAGATAGGTGGGTACTTATCTTCTGATTGGTCCCACATGTTGTTTAGAACTAGATATGGCACCAAAGTGACCATTAGGGTTGAGCCCATTGCAAATGACCATATAGAACCCTACTCCCCTAACCCAAACAACATGAATTGCAAAATACATGAGTTAGAAGAGGATGATAGAAATAGGTATGAAGCTACCACACATGTGGATGAGATACCTGATATACTACTTGATGAGTGGGCTAATTGTTTTCAGTTTGAAACTCCTGATTGTATAGAGGAAATAGGACTGGGTACTTATTGTATCCATGAGGAGGATGCTACTATCCCCAATCTTGAAAAGAAAAATCAGACCCAAGTGGGATATGGCAGATGTATTTTGATGGCTCTAGAAGCAAAAATATAGTAGGTGCTGGGATTGTATTGATTTCACCCCAAAAGGAAAGTTATTTCTCTTCATTCAGATTACAGTTTCACTGTACTAACAATGTAGCTGAGTATGAAGCCTTGATTCAAGGCATACAACTAGCTAAAAAAAGAGGAATAAAATTTTTACAAGTATTTGGTGACAGTGAACTAGTAATCCACCAAATCAGAAAACTAAGTGCTTCAAAGAATGACTTGCTCAAGTCATACAGACACAGGGTCTGGGACCTAATTGAAGACTTTGATGCCTTCAATATTTAGGTAGTTCCTAGATAGAAAAACAAAGATGCTAATAGATTAGCTACAGTCGGTGCCTAGTTTGATATTCCTCAAAATATCAAGCAAGTTTTAGATCAGCATGTAAGGATTGTTGTAAGGCATGTTGTGCCTGACAATGTGATAAGATGGAAAGTGTTTGAAAGTGACCAACAAATTGTGAATTTCTTGCAAGATGAGGTAGAGTTTACTGCCCAGAATTAGTCAGTATTACAAGAGCAATATGGTGACCAGATAATCTAACTAAAGACCAACAAATTGCCCAGAGGATTGATCACCTTGGAAAATATATTTGGTGTTGACGATCAGCAAAAGAAAGAAAAAATAAACATGACAGCCATAAAATAGGACTATGAAGAGGTGGAGATTGCATAGGGAAGATTCTTAAAACATGGTAAGGTATGTGGTCAAGCTGAAAAACAAGGTTTCATTGAGCTTTGTAATGAATTTAATGATTTGATAGCCTGGGATTATAGAGATCTAAAATGCTTTGATCCTGGTGTAATACAACATACTATTGACCTAGACCCTAATGCAAAGCCTATTTGCCAAAAGCAAAGGCTAGTCAATCCAAAGAAAGAACCATTAATGAGAAAAGAGCTATCCAAACTCATAGAGGCTAAGATCATTTATCCCATTAAGCATTCCTCTTCGGCAACCAACTTAGTTCCAATTAGGAAGAAAAATGGAGAAAATATATTATGTGTGGACTTCAGAGACTTGAACAAGGCCTCACTTAAGGATCACTATCCACTTCCTTCCATGGAGCAAATTTTACAAATAGTAGGAGGTGCTAAAAGGTTTGCACTCCTAGATGGCTACTCAAGCTACAATCAGATTCTTGTGAAAGAATCAGATCAGTACAAGACAACCTTTAGCACCAAGTGGGGTACTTCGGCTTATCAAAAGATGCCTTTTGGATTGACAAATGCTGGAGCAACATTTGAAAGAGCAATGGATTTGGCCTTCAAAGGCCTGATCAATGACATTATTTTAGTGTATCTTGATGATTTGACTATGTATTCCAAGCATGCATCTGACCACTTGGGTCATTTGAGAAAATATTTTGAAAGATGCATGGAATTTGGGATATCATTGAATCCTAAAAATGTATATTTGCTGTTCCAGAGGGCAAACTATTGGGACATGTGGTTTCCAAAGATGGATTGGCCATTGACCTTGAAAGAGCAAATGCCATTCTCTCTCTTCCTCTCCCTCATCATAAGAAAGGTTTGCAGAGCTTCCTGGGTAAGACCAACTTTGTGAGGAGGTTCATACCTAACTTTGCTTCAATAGCAAAACCCCTCACGGCTATGTTAAAGAAGAATGTTGCCTTCACATGGTCAAAGGAAGGAAAGGATAGTTTTGAAGATGTCAAGAAAGCCATTGCACAAGCTCCTACCCTGATAAACCCTATCTATGATAAGGAATTCATCCTTTATTCCTTTGGAGGCAAAGAGGGTATATCAAATGTCCTAACCCAACAAAATGAAGAAAAGCTGGAACAACCAATTGCTTTCTTCAGCTAACCTCTCAAGGAATATGAACTGAATTATGATTTTATAGAAAAATAGGTATTTGCTATGGTGAAGGCACTAAAAAAGTTCAGACATATGCTTTCAAGCAGCAAAATTCAGTTGATGGTGAACCACCCCGGTGTGAAAGAATTTCTCTTGAGCAAGGATATTAATGAGAAAAGGGCTAGGTGGATCACTAAGGAATGGAATATGACATCAACATCAACATTACTAGACTGGTTTGTGGCAAAGGTCTATGTGAACAAATGGAAACAGAGGTCAACAATAGAAGTGAGGCTGTATGTGTTCAAGGACAGACACAACTAGTTGAGCCTCATACTCAAACTGACTGGTATCATGACATGGTCACATTCCTATAGTCAGGTAGATGTCTAGATGGGTTGGATCAAGCTAAAAGAAGGTACTTCAGACTCCAATCTATCCCTTATGTTATCGTTGATGGTGTCTTATTTAGAAAAGATATCAATGGAGTTCTTCTTAGATTCATCACACAAGATCAGACTTCTAGAGTCTTAGAAGAATTTCATAGTGACCTTGCTGGTGGCCATTATTCTCTCAAAACAACTGCAATGAAAATCATGAGAGATGGTTATTACTAGCCTAGTCTATTTAGTGATGCATACAAATGGATCAAAAAATGTCAAGAATGTGCACTATTTGCTGGGAAACAGAGACTGGTAGCTCTTCCCCTTCATCCAATCCAAACAAATCAGCCTTTTGCTCAATGGGGTTTACACTCCATTGGAGTAATTAATCCACATTCTAGTGCGGGCAATAAGTGGATTCTCACAGCCACTGATTATTTCACTAGGTGGATGGAGGTAGTTGCATTAAGGGATTCCACAAAAGCATCCTTTGTGAACTTCCTTGAGGGTATAGCCACAAGGTTTGGTGTGCCATTCACCATCATATCTAATAATGCCAGGGCCTTTGTCTTGCACAAAAGTTAGTGAATGGGCATTGAATTATGGAGTTTACATGAAGTCCTCATCTAATTACTATCCTTAAGAAAATGGATTGGCTGAGTCCACCAATAAAAACCTGATCAAAATCATCAAGAAGACAGTGGAAGATAATAAGAGACTTGGCACTCCAAGTTAAAGACTGCTCTTTGGGCTGATAGAATCACTCCCAAAAGATCCATAGGAAATTCCCCTTTCATGCTTGTGTATGGAAGGGAAGCAAGGGTTCCATTATCATTGGAATTGCATTCTCTTGAGTTGGCACAGTAGCTGGAATTAATAGAGAATGATGCCATGATATTTAGACTTGCAAAGCTATTAGAACTTGAGGAGAAGAGAGATGCTGCTATGAAGACCCTTGAAGCTAACCGGGATCAGGTCAAGAGAACCTTTTGACATGAAATCTACTAACAAAACATTCAGTGAAGGAGATATGGTGCTGAAATGGGATGCAGATAGGGCCAAAGCAGGAAGACATTCAAAGTTTGATGCCATGTGGAGTGGCCCCTATATCATTACCAGTTATAAACTGGCCAATGCATTTCAACTCTCTAGGCTGAATGGAGAGGTTTTGCCAATCCCAGTCAATGGGATTTATCTCAAACCTTGCTTTTAGCATGGTTGTGAGACTTGTAAATAGGTTAGGCTTCCCTTCAATAAGTACCCTTGCACTCTGTTGTATTCTTATTAGGAGGATTAATGATTGCTTGTTGTTCTATTTTACCTTGGTAGTGTGCCCAGTTGTTCTTGCTCCTCTATTCTTGTTGTAGTCTCATTTGACCCCATGCCCAATGGATTGATAAGACCACTGGTTTCCATGTGTTTAGGTAGGCAAACACCCCCTGAGAAGTTGCTAAAATATTGGCCTATTTTTCTTCACAGGAAAATAGTCCAAACCCTTAAAACCCCTAAGTGTTTTCCTTCCCCTTAAGTCCTATGTTTTACGGTAATCTTCCTTCATGTTATAATCTGTTGTTGACTGCCTAGCCTAGGTTGCTGATCACTTAAGTTACAACCCTGAGCCCTTTATGCCATGAAGTCACTGGCCCTGAGTCTTAAGGTTTACCTTTTATCACCCATCACTTCATTCCTTAAGTCTTAGGTCCCCTGGGCCTGAGGGTGCCACATGGTAGTATTTTGCAAGCTTGCAAACTGCCTAAAGATGACATCACAATCCTTTCGCGTGGCTGCAAAATGAGGAAAGATGTAAAGTTTGTCATGGCCCATGGCTGTAGGATCTTTGACTTCATCAGATGGTGGAGATAGCGCAAGGTGTCAAAGGATGAATTGAGGTGGGCCACAACGTTGAAGATCAGATGGTAGTGTGGTGTCGCAAGTGAATCTTGTCTACAAGAGAGATTCAGTGTGCGGCCGTGAGATATTGACATGTGGAAGAATCACACTTTCTTTTCAAGATCTTCTAGGTGGGCCCTTATCTACTAACAACTATTAAAAGAAATGACTCACCTACACAATCAGTGCCATGTATGCCAAGCCTTAAGCCTCAGCTCAAAATTAAAAGAAAAGTGATATGTAGAGGACCGTGAAGCCATCGATCTTATAACTGTTTGTTCATCCAATGTCTCCAATTCAAATTCAGACCCTTTTAAACGTCCAAGTGGTGCCAAAGGCATTCAATCGAGTTGGTGAGCTCTGCAGGCAAATTTAAGAGGGATGGCTCGATTCTTCAATGCGAAGGGACTTCATTGGCTTGATGGAAGATCTTTTTGTGGTTGAAAATGACTTTTGGGGTTCTCTTCATCAATGCTCTATCTTCTCTCTTGCATGTGGGCAACCATTCCTCAGGTTGCAGGTCTACCAGAGGCATGGGTTTCATCCCCATCACCATTTGTTCCCAACTCAACATTGATGGTCTTAGGTCCCGTGGACCTACTTCAATGCCCTCTATACAAGAATTTGATATAAAAAAGCATTGTAATCTTTAGAAGGGGGAGTTAGTAATTTCTGGGCTGTTATGCTACCAAATTCTTTGTAGTCAGACCTCTTAGTGTAGTTGTAGGATTATTAGAATCTGACTCACAGTGCCTGTAGCTTGGCCTCTGTTTGTCTTTTGGTTAATCCACCCATGAATGTAATTGGCTATACTGTGTCTTTTCCTGCTATAAGTTATTTTGCACTGTAATAGTTTATGTCCTTCATGATCAATATATGCACAATATCTCACCTCTCTTATGATCCGATTTTTATGTTTTAATTGAAGTTGTGATCTACTCTGTGAGTAAAATGGCTCCTTTATAGGTTAGGTCTTCATCCCGAAGCCCCAATCAGTCCTATAAGTCTATGTGAACCTCTCTTTGTGATTGAGATCATTGTTATGTCTTTTCTAGGCTTACTACTACTCATTAAATCTAGTGCATCACCTCTATTTTCATTCAGTTTCTTTCTAACCCTTTTCCCTTGTAGTATTAGCACTAGGTTTAGATATTTTCTCTAAGCATTAGGCTTAGAATGAGGAACCGGCCTTCTCTGGAGGTTTGATCTCAACTTGCAAAGTCCCACACCTTGAGATCATTCCCATTGTGTCATTAGAATGCTTGGACTCTCTCCAAGCTGGGTGCAATTCTATGTGATAACAATACCTTGAGAGATCTATATTAGCCATCCCAGACCTTCCTTAAGTGGTTAAGCTTCTTCTAAGTAACTTGGCTCTGATACCAATTATTGAACACACAGGGATACTAAGAGGGGGGTGAACTAGTATTTAAACAAACAAGTCAAATCCTCTGGAACAGATTAAAACTTAAGCATTACAACATCAACATAAACATGAAAGATCAATAGATTGTACATCAACACTTAACACCAGATATACGTGGAAAACCTAAGAAGGGAAAAACCACAGTGAGGATTAACTCACAATATATGAAGCTCAAAATTACAACTTTGTTTTAGGGCTACAACCCAAGGAAGCTACTACTCTCTGAAAACTTTATTTTAGGGTCACTCCCAAGCAAGCTACAACTCCTTGCTAACTTTGTTTTAGGTATATAACCCAAGGAAGCAACTACTCCCTGAATTGCAAATGAACTCAGAAAATATTACATCATGACAATCCTTCTACTATCTAAAAACTGACATTGAAGCTCACACCTTTTATGATTGCAATTTTGCTTCTTCTGATGATTGGATCAATTAGGCACACTCTTCACTTCTCTCCTGTCATAAAAATATTTTCAAGATGAATTAGGATAGCCTCTAACACTTCTGCTCTTTCTCCTTCAGTCACACATCACAATGCATATGGTATTCATACTCTGCTCTTCACACCTTCATATTTTCATTTTTTGCAATCATACTTCACCTAGACCAACTAGGTTTACAAAATATACATGAAATTACATAGATTTAACTTACAAGTCAGCTAATACAACAAGAATATTACATTTTACAAGTCGGCCAGAGATCACACAACATGAAACATGCATAGGGCAAGCCCTATCATGAACAACACACTACTCCAGAAGGAAACACACACCTTGTGGATCCCAATACATACTTAGCCTAGTCTTAAACATCATTCATAGTATTAGTCTTCAAGGAATAACATCTGCATGCTTCACAAATTTGAATTAGGTCACCCTTAAGCAAGAACACATGAAGCTTGTAACATAACAGTCATTTTAACTTGGCGGTACTTATGAGTGATTGAACATTGCTTGCTCTTCTTCCAGATGAGTCAGTGGGACTTATACAACATCTCCAAAGATTCCTTTAACTCTACACAACAAGAATATTGTGGTGCATACCTTCAACAATCTTTAGACAACCAGGCAGAGGCATAGCCTAGAAATATTATCATTCCAGACCACAACCAGTTCTAGAGAGAGCATAAAACCACCTTGTGGAGAAACAAGAGACAACATAAGATCAAAAAGACCATCCTACATTAGTCAATGTATCATTTCAAGCCACAACAAGTTGGCACACATCATCAACATGTCCTGAGAATAGCTAGGCATTCAGAACTATCTGTATCACAACTATCATTTGAAAACTAAGCTTGCGGACCTCAAAAACACCTAAAACACATATGGATGCACTTATACATTGCTGTGAACATGTCTTTAAAATTGCATAGCCATATCTATCATTGTAGAGGAATGCAGAACATTCCAAACAGTCTTCATCATCACTTGATTCTACTAAAGCACATGCCAGAACTCTATCTCTCATAACTTTTGTTGCGGAGGGATAAATGATATAAAATTTTTGATTTATCACCTTTTAATCATCCTGTACTTAACTTATGAACCACATGACCATATCTTCAAATGCAGAGAAATGCAGAGCATTTTACCAAACAATCTTTCAAGCAAATCTCTATAACAGTAACCTTCACCAACTTCCAAAGGCCAAAACCTTCATATAACATCACATACATCCTTAGGAACAACAAGAAGGATCATAAAACATGCCACGGGTTATCAAAAACATCTTCTCATACTTAGCATAGATTCTAATTCCCATCTTAATATTTCATCATTCATCTTTTTGCTTCTAATTTCCATCTTAATATTTCATCATTCATCTTTGTGCTTCTAATTCCCATCTTAATATTTCATCATTCATCTTTATGCTTCTAATTTCCATCTTAATAATTCATCATGAAATCATCTTTGCTGACCACAAGCATACTTAAAACAACTTGACTTGACAATGATCAGGGCATTGCATCCAACCATGAACATTAGGAACATCACTGCATCTCACTGCATCTCTATTACTACACTGGTATATGATTATCACAAGATAAGTGTTAACCTCACTCTAAGTGTTGGCATCAATGACAACACATGTTGCCAACACTAGTTTACTTCTATTTTTTTATTGAGAGTTCTCTCTTGTCTGATTGAACCACCAACCCCCC
The DNA here is from genome assembly GCA_027924645.1 of Cunninghamia lanceolata. NCBI lineage: Eukaryota > Viridiplantae > Streptophyta > Pinopsida > Cupressales > Cupressaceae > Cunninghamia > Cunninghamia lanceolata. Next base: position 3,334,332 of record BSBN01000506.1, read on the forward strand.
TATATATTTATCTTCTAATCAGTCTCTAGTTCATTCTCAATCAATCTCTAATGATCTCTCAATCAACATATTGTCCTCTCCCCATCAACCTATGTGATCTTCCAATTAGCTCTTGAGTTCACTCCCAATCAAGCCCCACCTTCGGTGTTGCTTCTCAACCTATAAATACCCCACTCCTCTCTTATTTTAGAGGAGGCCAATTTTCTTATTTGTATTGTAGCCTCCATAGCATTTTTATGCCCGTATAGGACCTTGAGAGCCTTTTCCCATTTTGTTATTAAAACCCCTCAATTTCATGACAAGGCTAATTTTCTTAATTACATTATAACCCCCATAGCATTTTTATGCTCACATAGGGCCTTGTGAGCCTTTTCCATTTTTTTTTATCAAGATTCAAATCCTTAATCAATTTGAATTCCCTCACATAAATGTCGTTTCATGTCATCAAGTGGAGTACCCAATTACCACAGAGAAGAAGATAGATGATACTGAACCTCTAAGGATAAAAGCCTGGCATCAATGCCCATCATTTATTTACAGGTTCTTTATTATTTAAAAAGATAGTTTAGAGTAGTAATTAGAAAATTCTCTTTCCCTTGAGGAAGTACAATTCTTATTTTTCTCTTGGTTATATTAGATTTATTGCTTTGCTAGTTCTAGATTCAATTTCCTACTATTATAGAATAGACATATTTTACTTTCTTTAGAGTAATTAACATCCAAAATTGAACAACTAAAAAATGAAACATTAGTAAGATTGTATCTAGGAAAAAGTCAATTTAGTTTTGCATCCATAAGAGATTTCAGCTACATGCAAGTAGTAATTAGATCATACTTAAAATTTAGGAAAAACAAAAAAAGAAAGTTTCATTCATTTAGAATAATTACATTTAGAGACTCATTAAACTTTGAAAAGATCAAACAAAGAAGCAAGCCCTCGATCCCATCACAAGGCACACAATTTTCAAATCAAACAAAGAGAAAATCCCTTGATCCCATCATGAGGCACACAACTTTCAATGCTCAATTAATCAAATAGGAAAGCCCTTGATTTCAACATAAGGCATGCAATGTAAAAAAAGTCAATAAAAAACATTCAAGTAAAAGGAAAGCCCTTGATCTCATCATAAGGAACACATCACACAAAATTGAAAACAAAGCCAAGTATTCCATCTTCCTCAACTTAGTGTTTGCATTTAATGTGCCCTAGAGTGATAGAAGATTGGATCAAATCAATCTTAGAAGAGATCAGGGAAAACCTACTAGCTCAAGAAATCCCTATAGAGGAAATCATTCAAGAACAAACATAGCTCTTACAATAGATAGAGTGTGACATCTAGTTAGGGCCCACATTCTAAGGATATTCCAGATTCAAGGCCAAATCACAAACTAAGTTTATGAAGAAACAAGACAAGATCTAAAAATCATAAGGGAGGTACAAGGAACGATAATCTCAACTTACCACAAGAAATGACCTCTCAACAATGTTAATTAAATCAAGAGAATCAAAGCCATCAACCACACACATGAATAGCCCACACAAACAATGCAACCGCTATCTAGAACATTCTGCTTCCCTGCAAACAGAACAACCCCTTGGTCCCACCATCACTCAATAGGACTCTTTCCACAAGAGTGGGAGTCATTGGGTAGGTGCCTCCAACAAGGGTGTGGTTCCATGTGTTGTATCAAGGTCTAACACACTCGTGTTGTGCTTGGGTCAATTTTAAACATCACATACTTTGGTGAACTTGACGTGAACAAAAAATCCTTCTAAGTGATATTTTTGTGTTTTCTACACATTTCTTTCATATTTCTTTCATCCCTTTTTCTTTCACATTCATTAGACATTTATTCTATGGTTCTTTTTTCACCCCTAGAATATGATAGAATTAGACAGAGTTCAAGGGAAGGTCCCCTCCAATGTGAAGAGAAAATATTTTCGGGTGAGATTTTTGCATTTCTACATGTTTCTTTCATTTCACTTCCACTTTTCTCTTTTATTCCATTTATTTTGTGGTGCTTATTTCACCAAGAGAATAAAAAATTTAGACAAGGTTTAGGGGGAGGTCCCCTTCAATGAACCTCTTACTTCTTCATTTGATAGGTACATCTTGCTAGAACCACTAGCTCTAATTTCAAATCATTATGACTATGAAGACTTTGATTCAGAGGGGGCTCAATAACATCCCCACAATTTCATAACTTTCAACAACCCAATTTGGAATCATGACAAGTCATCTAACCCAATCATCCCAACCAAGGTAGAGCATGCCAAGTGTTCCTTCAATATGAAATGCACTAACATTATCATCCTATCATTAGCTATAGGGAAATGACTGTGCCCAAATGGACAATGAGGTATGTCGATTGGAGAGAAAATTACAAGAATCTTGTGAGGATTAGGAATCCCTTGACATAGCCTATTATTTTGAGTGATTTGCAATGCTCAAAGCTCCATTAGAAAAAAATTCAAAGAATGAACAAACGGGGCTACCCAAATGCAAGACTACCCACTACAGGGTGGTGAAACTCAAAGAACATAGGCTATGACACTAGTTGACCTTATATCTACCTTGGTCCAATAGATTAGGTCGCTCAAGTCTAGAGGTGCCAAACAACCTCAACAAGTCAAAACTAAGGAAAGACCTAGAATCCAAGCAAATCCTTTCATAATAGGGTTGAGAAAAACTGGGGGGAAACTAAAAATCCCCTTATCTAAACTTCTACTCTTAAAACACTAGTAATGAGGTTTTTCCACCTTTGCAACAACATATTTTTAACACACAACCTAGTGGAGTCTACATGGCACAAAATTATATGACTCCTCTAGCATATCAAACAATTAACACAACTAGCATATCAAGTCACACCTAGATATCAAACAAGCATTCAAATGCAAAATCAACTTGGTTCACAGGTCCCACCTATTGAGTACTGAAATTGCTACTCACATCCCTAGAGGGATCAACTCACTTCAAGGCCAGGGACTTGTCATCTTGAAGGTGAATCAATCAGCTCATCAACAAAATGTGAGTGGTTAAAGGCTAATTTTTGAGAGTGGGTATGCTCTCCTTCACTTCAGGCTTAGTTAGACCCAAGAGGGTATTATTAGAGGTGTCCTTAATAAGGTTTTAAAAGCAATTAAAATGTAACATGACTATAACATTGGCAACTATACCTAATGTATTCTTGACCCCTATATTTGTCACTAGGTCAAAGACTAACTAGTTGCTTAAAAACCTCTAATTAGGATGATAACAATCCACTCTTACCCTTCACTAAAGAACAACAATTATACTATTCCATAGTAGATGAATCCACTTAACATTGCATACACATGGGAAAGAGGGAGAAACACACCAACATGATCCTCTAACTATATTTTAGTTTTTGGATTGCATAGGATATAATACAGTTTGCATTACTAGATCATGCAAGCATGGTGAAACCTAAACTACTCCTACAACTAACAGGGAAAGAGGATGATAAAATAGAGTGTTTGATCCCTCACCAATTTGATCAATGCCTACTCCATTAGGTAATAGGGTCATAAACTACAAGGATGGATGAGATACACCAAAAAAATATCAACATAACTAGATGTACATTTGCATACAAATCAAAGATAACATTACATGTAATGGACATACTTAATAATCCATATCAGAACTATAATAATCCATATGAAACAAAGGAATGACCATTATAGAAGGTTTGCAATGTATTAGATGTTTTCAGGTAAACCCACAATACTGAGTCCCAAACTTGGGACATTAAACTTTTGAATGTAGATGCAAAAAAATTACAAGATACCTTCGTTCAGAGGTATTTGTTCAAACGAAGGTACCTTCATTCGAAGGCATGATAAAAATTACCTTTGAATGAAGGTGAACATTTGTTTGAAGGTTTTTATGCGCAAGACCTTCGAACAAAGGTAATTTCCAAAAAAGGAATAAAAGGGACCTTTAAACGGTCCCTTTGTATTCCTTTTTTGGAAATTTCCATAAAAGGAATATTTTATACCTTTTTTGGAAATTTTCTAAAAAAGGAATAAAAAAGGGACCTTTGAATGAAGGTCCCTTTATTCCTTTTTTGGAAATTATTTTTCCCTCAGGTATCTTCGCATGAAGGTATAGGTCTATGAATGAAGGTAATATCTTCGATTGAAGATACCTTCGAATGAAGGTCCTTAGCTAGACACTTTTTGTGCCTGCTTCAAAATTTCCTCAGAAAATCTAGTTTCAATCCTCAGGTTGGACCTTCAAATGTAAGTAACTTAACAAGATAATTTCCAAGATCATAGTCCTTGAAACGAGCTTTCCAACAAGTATAATTGTGATATATTTTCGTTTTATTATGTATTCAATTTTCAATTTTTACTGAACATAGGTTTTTCACTGAACATCAAGTTCTTCATTATACATAGGGGGAAAAATAGTGAAACATTGAAAAAAAATCCAAAAAATACCTTTGCACTAGGTATTGATGTCCTTGTTTCACCAAAAGAAAAAAAAAATGAATTTCGATATATACATAACAAGTCATGCTTGACGACATACACCTATGTCCAAATTATAGTTACCCTAACTTCAAAAATTAATTAAAAAAATATGTAACAAAAAATTATGAAAAAATATCCATGCACTAGATATTGATGTTAAAAATCTATATTTTAAACATTACAATTTTATCCTTTCTAGAAAAAAAGTTATGCTGGACGACATAAACGTTACTTTCTAAAAATGTTGTTTACTATTAAAAACTAGTTATTAAAAGAGACATTGAAAGATTCACGATTTATTTCAATTTTTTTTTTTAAATATATTTAGAATCTACACACAAATAGCTACAAGTCACTAGTTCACATCATCTTTAAATTCTTAACAGTTTAGTTGTTATAGGTCTCAAAAAGTGAAGATTTAGTTAGAAATGTTGATATCAATGTCCATCTTGGCCAAAAAGTGGGACTCATTGTTGTGGGATTACCCTTTCACACATACATCAAACCCTCATTACATTCATGCTAGAGAAAATGTGGCAAGAGAAAATACATAACTATGAGTACATATTCTCTTAAATCACTATAAACTACCATGGAGACATACTATTGGAGTTTGATACTTGACCCTCACATTCCACTAGATCCTACAAAACAATGATATGCCTTTTACAAGATATTTTGATAGAGAAAAAATGAAATAATATTTACACAATATGTGTGTGCCCAAAAGATCTTACAATTTACATATGAACCCCTAATTATATAGGGAAGGGGTGAGATGAGAAGGTAGTCATGGACTTTAACCACCTGGCATGCACATAGAACATGTGTGATAAAGGTGTCATATGTACATGAGTTAGGTGTCACCAAAAACGTGAACATGTGTCTCATCCATATGAGAAGAGATAAAAGGGTAAAACCCTAAGTGTGGACTATAGGACTCTCCTAGATAGGATAAACACTAACTAGTTGAATAATGTCCTTATTTACACTAACACACCCCCTTAAGTGTGACTTAAGGAGATTAGATAAATAAAGATGGGTCTCATCTACAAGGCCATGTTTTTTTTTGAACCGTAAGAGAAATTTTATTGATTAAAAATAAAAAAATTACAAAAATGGCTAGCCATGGTCAACATACAAAGTTTGCATCAGAGAAGTACACTACACAACTGCTTAGTTTAAGTTGCATTCTGGACACTAGATTTGGTGTGAGATTACAATTGCATTTTTTAATCCAATCCAGCTCCATCTTGAGAATTTTCTTCTTCTTATTCTGCACTTCTTTCTATTCCTCCCCAACCTCATTCTTTTGCAATTTAATGGTGTCCATAATTCAAGATACAACCTATGGAGTATTCACACCACCTTGTGTAGATGATGTCTTGCCACTCATTGGAGAAGATTTGGCGATTGGGTCCGAGACCATAATCTCAGGATTGACTTTTGATGAATATAAATTATTCATTTCTTATTGTTGAGGCTGCTTTTGAGCCAAACTCACTTCTATAGAAAGCTTCATACCTTCACGTGCCTTATCTTTCCCTACCTCCAATTTTGGGGAGGATCCATGCCTCTAAGAAGATTCTAACTTTTCCTCATTCACATTTGACATGGCTTTAATTGAGTAATGATGAGGCAGAGCATCATCCCACCAGAACTATTGATTAGAAGTTTTAATGATTCTAGAGCAGGAATTGGCCATATGCCTTAATTCAAAACACTTCTTGCATTGGAAGGGTAAACCTTCATAATCTAGAAGTTGGGTCTAGATGCAGTCTGCAAACTTGAAGGTGATGTCTGTAGGAAGATCTCTTGTGACATCCATGTCTACAGGGATGCAGGCAAAAGTTGTATGGGTGAAATTAGTTGTGTCTGAATCAACAACCAGGAAGCAACCCAATGAGTCACCAATTGCCTGAAAGCAATCTGTGAACCAGAATTGTAACAGAAGATTCAAAAGATGAATCCAAATAGGTTTTATAGAGAAAGATGCAGTAGCAGGGTTGAAGTTTGGAAACCATGGTTTGAGAAGGAGGAAGTTTTTTCCCCAAAACCATTTCTCTTGTAGAATGGCATCCCTATACTACCTGTAATCAAACATCAAAATAAAAAACCCTTGAGCACAAGCATAGACTTCTACATTTCCTTTGAGCATGGGCTGCCATGCCGATGAGATCCAATCATGCAAATCTAGTAATTTTGTCTAGAGGTGATTGAACTAGCCAATTAATCCTTTGGAAGCAAAAAATTGGGCACCATCATTGACCTCGTTTTGAGCTTCTTTGAAAAACCAAAACATGAGAGGAGGGTGCCTTTCTGATGATGGTTCATGGGCTACTCTTAGAGGTCCCATGCTCATTAGAGACCGAGTTGCCCTTCAATGGCCGAGCATCCCAAGTGATAGATTTGAACTTTTTGTCCTGATTCAAACCAACAATAATATCCTTAAAGGAAAGGCTATGCCCAGAATTTAAATCTGTCGATCCTTGAGACCCAACAACAAGGTGGAGAGATATTGAGTCACCTGAAAGGGAGATTTATGGGCTTTGAAAATCAAAAACCCTAGCTGAAGTAGGGCGCAATAATGAAGGCTTTGTGGAGATCAGTTCCATAGAGTCCATACCCGACATGAGACCCCCTTTGTGGGCTTGAAGAAGAGGCAAGGCGAGGGCATTTTTAATGGCAAAAGAGGAGAAAGCAGGATTTGACACCAAGGATTTGACAAGAACAAAAACACGTTAGCAAGCGACATTGCAAATTTTTTTTCCAATCTATTTTTATCTACAAGGCCATGTTAGGTACCCATCTAAAAATAATTTTCTCATAAATGGAGTAAAGAAGAAAACCTAGTGGGAAATTAAACTCCTCTCCACAAGTGAAAAGATGGATGAAAAATGTACAAGTGAAGAAGAAAGGAGGACTTAAGATGACCCCCTATTGGTTCTCAAATCTGTAGTCTATCAAACCCTAAAAGGATGTCAAACTTTGTGATTAGGTCTGATAACTGATTTGGACAACTAATAGAATCAATCAGAATGATTGAAATTCTCTGTGCTTTAGGCCTTGCTTGGCCTAGGTGGGTGTACCTTTCTATCACTAATGAATGTGAACTCCTCAAAACAAACTGATGATGATTGAGAAAATTATGTGCAATTTTATCAATTTAACCAGATTCAAATTGGCATGGAATCTAAAAATGGATTTTATTCAATTACTTTACTTCTACTCCTACTCCTAGAAATAGAAAACCAAAATTGTGTTTGAAATATATACAAGGAGATGATTTTGGAAGTTGAAAGATCAGTGCCTTTTCCTCAATTGGGCAACAGAGTCAAATACAAAAAGATTCATGCCTTCCTTATGGCTACAACTCAGATTGATTGGCACTACAAGGTCTATGCCTGGCATAGACGTGCAAAAATGTCAATTATCTGGTCATTCTTAATCATCCAATTGAATCTTTCCAAACTACTGTGAAATTCTTAAAGAAATTTAATTTCTTCCTTGAAGAAAACTAGTAAACAATCCACACTAAAACAACAAATGTGCTTCGATAAATCTAAAATATCCTTGATAAAACTAATTTAAATAATATGGGAACACCAAGTTAGAGACAACTAGATAAAATTTCAGCAATGAATTTAACAAATAATTGAGACCAGAAATCAGGCACCAGATTGATGTAGTCGTTCTATTATTGTGCTTCAGAAAATTAGCCTTTACAAAGTTTTGCTATTCCAAAATCAAATTCCCCCCTTTTCATTTTTTTCATTTCATTAGATATACATTGCCTTTTTGACCCTTCACATGCCTTTCGGAGCAGCCTTTCACATTATTTGCCATCAAAAATATTTATTTTTCACATTTTGTTTAGCATCCCCGTGAACAAATATCTTGCCCATAGTCATTATGACTATTAATATTATTTCCCCAGGTAAAATAATTACCCATTCTTTTATCCATTGATGAAAACATTTTACAAAAATTTTACTTTTGCCTTTCAAAATGCATATCCGCCTACATCATATTCTTTAGGTAAAATAATTACCTTCCCCGCAATAATATTATTCTATTTTAATAATCTCCTTTCCCGCGTGTGTGCAAATATATTTTATCTTTTTTATATTTCGAGCCTCCACATCAAAATTAATAAAAAACTTTCATATTTCACTTCCCGCTATCCTGCACCATCCCCATTTCTCCTTTGCGGGAAGGCGGGAGAAAACACCAATTTCACCGCACTCCCACATATGAACTTGAAAGCACCTACAATAATGCGGGGAAGCTCACTGCACACCCGCACTATTTTTGGATCTACCTGCAGGAATGTGGGAAGGCCTGATCAGAGCTCCTGTATACCTCCTTCGCTACACCTACACATTTTGCTAGTTTTTCCAAAGTCTACATTGTAGTGTGAACTTGACTCCAGCTTCTTTGCTTCATTCAACTTACGAATGGCTTGTATGCTTCCACATTCACATACATGTCTACCAGGGCACTTGCAAATCTCCATATGACAAGAATTCAATTTTCATTATGCTTTGACGGATATATCCAAACTCTATCCAAAGCTCTCATTTTGTGGCTTTTATATGCCTTAATCATGCTCCATTAGATTCGACTTAGTTTTTCCATGTGGTCAAACACCTTACAAGTGTTTACTAGACTTCCACACTGGGCATACATGTAAGTAAGCTTATTTTGAAAAGTTATGCATATTGCAAATGCAGATCACCTATGGGCTATGAAAGAGATAACATCACACCCTTGAGAATGCAGGTTTGCAAGAATATCATGTGTAGTAGGTAGAACGTGCAGCGCCTCTTTCAATTTGTCCCTCTCTACATAATGTCCTCTTTTCATAATGCAGTGAGATTGAGATGAGCCATCGATGGCAATGGCAGTCTATGATTGTGATTGGAGAGTAGAAAATGTGTAGTGTTATACAATTTCACCAAATGCAATTGTAGATTTTAGGGAATTTTCTTTCCTTCCACTGTCATAATCCCTAGAAGAACTTTCTCAATACTCTCAGCCTCTATCATTTGATAAAAGGAATTGTACGAATTGACAACCCTTTATAGTTACCAAGAGCACATCTTCCTTCTACTATCTTTTGTCCATCAAATAATGTATGTTTGTTGCCTTAAAACTCTACATTTACCCCAAGCTCAACTCAGAGGCACCACTAAAACCATCATGAACCAAAGAGTTGTTTAAGTTGTGTGAAGAAAGGTTCCTACACATCAAGATGAAATTTTGCACTCTGAAGCACTTCTATTAAGTGAGATCCTATTTCAACAATCATTTTAATCTACCCATCCATCTTCAAAGCCAATGTCTCATCTTCGTTTAGTCTTGGCATAGACACATTATTTCTCACAAATGTTCTAGAAGCTATGGATTCAGATAATGCAAATGCTATCTATTTATACAATGGGTAAACTGGCACTCATTCCCTGACTGTGACTCCAACATCAACATATACATGACTTGTTCATCTGAACCACATGAAATGACATTGGAGATTGCCTATATTGCCAAGAAAGGCCCATTTTGATCTTTCTTTCCTATTGGTGAAGTTGATCCATCATGGGTTCCATTGATTAGTGTAGACACCCAAATTTGTCCATGTCTTGCAACACCTAGTCAAATACTCATGTAGCATTTTGTCCTAATCCCATTCCTAATTACACTTACCCAACTTTCCAGTTAATTAAATAAATCCTATTTATTTAATTAATTCCCCATCCTAATCCCATTTATCTCACTAGCCAATTAATTAAATAAATTTCATTTATTTGATTAATTTCCTATTTATCCCACTAGCCAATTAATTAAATAAATCCTATTTATTTAATTAATTTCCCACCTTTTCTCTAATTTAAATAAATACAATATTTATTTAAATTATCCCTTTCACATGTCCCAATTAATTCAAATAAAATATTTGAATTAGGTCCTCACCTTTCATCTCATTCCAACACTTGTCCACCTCTCAATTGAATCATGTGTGGTAGTACAACTTTAATTTAACATCCTTCACATGTACAACTAATTTAAACAATATTTTATTTAAATTAGGTCAGCCCTATTCTCCTTCGCACACTTGTCACATGACTACAACCCCTCATGGAGTGGGAAAACCTATTTGATCCTAGCCGTCCACATCATTGAAACCAATTTTCAATCTCAACCATTCATTCAAATGAGCCCTTTCCTATAAATCAACCCTCTCACCCAAGCCATTTGCAAGGCATTGATCTTCAAGTATCCTGATGCTATCGAAATACCATTAGAGCCTCTCATCATTCATCCTATGCCATTGTTACATGCTGCTGAAATTGTGAGCACCCAACGTTCCTCCCATATCAATCCTTTGAAATCTTACATGCTTATGCAAGGTTGAGAAGAGCAATGGGGATGAATCAAGTTTAGAATGGAGATCAGTTTGCATTTGCATTTGTTATTTTGAGTTTCATGTTATCTTGTGCTCTATTGTTCTTGTTAGGGTTTAATTGTTTATTATTTATGATTTTACCTTGATTTTTACCCCAGCTACAATTAGTAATAAATTTTGAGTGTTCTCATCAAATGCAAAACTGTTGTCTTCTATGCATGCTTTTGATCCTTTAGAACCTACCAATGTCAATGCACATTCCTTCATGGGGTCAATTGCTTCACCTCACTGGTAGATTCAGGTCTTCTTGGTGATCAAACAAAATATATGATGGAAGATACCACATTTTAGTTTTTTGCACCAAATATGTGTCATTCTCAGCTTTGACTTCAACTTTTGAAATGGGCAACAAATCAACAATACTTGTGTGACACATGTCGGGTCCCTTGTGGGCCCGACCCAAAAAAATTCATTTTGAAATAAATTTTGATCCTAAATTGACCTGAGACTACCTCAACATGCTTTTGAGATGGAAAAATGAAGTGTGTAATTATCAGAATCTGCTTTCTGGCATCCTGCACAGTGACCCAAAACAAGCCAAGTAGCCTCTAGAATTGCCCTGGAAAACTGGTCAAACCATCTCCTGGAGCCATGAAAATACACGTGCATGTAGACATTTAAACCAAGAATTCAGTGCAGCAAATGGCTTGACAAACACATCTCAAGGTATGAGATATTAACATTCAAAGTGGCTCACTTAGCCTTTTCTGCAACTGCACCTATCAAAAACAAACTGGAGCACACCAAGTCACCTCCTTGAAAAAATATCAAATCTCCTTCTGGGAGGCTGCCACTGGAAACACTAAATCATTTAGGTCCATTCAACATGTGCGTAAAAGGATTTTTCACCAGTCTACTGTCTTCACCAAATATTAAGGATCAAAGTTCACCCCTCTGAAACATCCTAGAAATGCGGATGACAAACTACATTTGCTGTTGGCCTTGAAAAAATATCAAATTTGATCTTGAGGCTTTGAAACTAGACCAGGGAGTATATGAAGGCTAGGGGAATATAGAATACCAATCCAATTGCCATGATGATCATCTAACTATGAAATACCAAACTAAACAGGAGGCTACTTTGCAAGCCTGAGAATATGCAGACATGATCATGATGGATAAGCAATAGAAGATAACAACTAATCAACAAAAAGATAAAATATATTCATGAACACATAACACAAGATGTATCTTGGGAAAACCCTAACATGGAAAAAACCAAGCCTTCAAAGCTCATTCCACATAGATTATAACTTCAAATCAAATTACACATGCCTCAAGTGCTTTATAGATGCTAGGCCATAGCCTAGGGATTACAAAAGATTTGAATAACAATATTCTTTCATTATTCCTTCCTTCTACATCTCAATTCTCTGCTCTGCAACTCCTTATTCTTCCTGCTCTGCCTTCTACTCTGTTCTGCTACTCATTCGGATCAAAACAACTTAAGATCTTGCTCGTATCTTCATGCTATCGATTACTATCTAGAAACAATCCTTTATCTCTTATTTATATCTCTGCAAGATTTCTAAACATTAACAAGTCAGCCTAATTGCAATGACTAGTTAGGTAATGTGTAGACATGGATAGCTCAGACCTAAACATAAGGTATTGCTCCGCTGGTATATAAAACTTTGTGCGGATTTTCATGAAGGTCGGCCAGGTCCTATACTTTATTGAATAATGTTCCTTTAGGCTCCGCAAGTCACAAATTTGTTCTGCAAGTCGATTAGACTTCACTGGACATTGTCAGCTCTGCTATGTGAAAATAGGTAAAAGCAAGTAATCTTCTGATAGCGATATCTTTCCAGAATCGAATCCAAATGATTTGAATTTCAGATATGTTGTGGATGACTATGTCTAGATGTCAAGTCTAGCTCTGTAGCCTTTGATATCCAAATGCAGTAAAATATGGTGTTCTCCAAGGTCACTCTCTCGGTACTCTGCAACTTCACTGCTAACTGTCTCAATTGTTTGGAATGCTTCCGAATGCTCCTGCATCAAGACAACAAAATAATCCTAGAACCCTCTAACTTGATGCTTTAAAACCCTATCAAAACTCATCACAGGAAGCTGAAATCAAACATAGATGCTTACTTATGACAAATGAACACACTCACCAAGTGGTTTGGCATGAAAGCAAACAATCTCTGAATTATGACCCTTCAAAGTAGGTCACTGGGGCAGATTTTTCAGGTGCATTTCTTAGTGTGCAAATCAAATTTTTCATCATGGGCTCTTAAAATTTTGCAAAATTTTATAGTCCTAATAGTGGTTCTTTCTTGGGGATGTATGCCTCCTATGGGCATAGCAAGAATTTAGATCTCTGGTGGAGCAAACCGGTGCTTTATTCATTGGGTCATAGAGTCCCACTTCTGTTGGATCTAGGGCATACAACTGAGAGGGGGGGGGGTGAATCAGTTGTATACAACTTCTTCTTCTTTCAAACACTTGATTCTTTGTTGTTAGTTAGCAGCATATCAAATAATCATCCATGAAAGCATAATACATAAACACAAGAGCAGATAAGCATCAACACATTGAACATCAAGATTTTGACGTGGAAAACCCGGTTAAGGGAAAAACCACGGGGTGATTAACCCAAGAATTATTCTCTGTTAGAAGAATAAAGAAAAATGAATGGCACATGCCAATAAGGGCTCACTGCCCGAGCACACTGCTCACAAAGAGGCCCACTGCCTACAAGGAGACACACTGTCTACAAAGTGATAAAAATCACAGTCTTGAACTGGAGAATGACATCTCTACCATGTCCGGATCAGTTCCAATTAAGCCCAAAAATCTCTGCTCTGCCTTTCACACGTTTCTTCGCTATGCCACACTCATCCACACACCACACTTTGAAATGAACTCACAAACCGTTATTTATACAAGACATCGACTTAGGAACAAACATCTAAGTCGGCAAACAACCATAGGAGTATCCGCAAGATGAATAACACATCCGGTCGGCCATCACAAGAACATTCGCAGGATGAACAACTCATCCGGTCAGCTAAACAGAGCAAGAACTTCATCCGGAAGAATAACTTCAATTCCGGGCTCTACCATCAATGCGGACCAACAACACAACCTAAACATGATCCAAGAACCTTCACAAGCCTGTCTGAATGTCCGGATACATCCGCACTTCCTCTACTTACTGGGATCTCTTGTCTTCCTCATCCGGAACTTCAAGAACACAGTCTGTCGCCACTGTCATAATGCAAGAGGTACTTCCGGACCTCCAAATCATACACAAATCAGGATGACACATCACAGGGACATCCCAAACACTCCGTCCAATCCGCAGATTAGGATAATACAATTCCGGACCTCACCGGACCTTTTTGTGATCCTCTGTCACCTTTGGATACTTGCCGGAACTGATTCTATACCGACAGCCACAACTCCTTCAGATCTTCATGCGGACCTCTGAAATCTTAACTGAAGCATCTCAAGACTCATATCTACTAACCCTTTAATCCGTATCCTCCGGTTCTCATCCTATACAGTACATTTGCCTTCTTCTCATCACTGTTCTTCACTGTTCCTGACTGAGGCTAATTTTCTCAATATCCTCAGCACACAGCTCATCAAATCCTTCTTGTCAATGCAATATGAGTATGTTGACATCAATGACAACACTGGCTCACCTCATACTTGCAACAATCTCCCCCTTTGTCATTGATGGCAACATATGATGTGAAAAACCATTAAGACAAGAACTTCAACTTTTCATATGTCTTCTCTTCCTTTACTGCTCCCCCTTTGATCATCAACCACTTGTTTTTCACATGTCTTCTCTCCCCCTTTGACATCAATGGCAAAGGGCTCATACTTGCAATTCTCATACATCAGAATCATACCAGCTGCTCCCCCTTAGTTGCAGCTCCCCATTAGTCCGGATCACAAGATATGACTGTGATAGCCACCGGATTGATGCACATCAGTGCATCTTAGTTCATCACCGGAGGGGCCATGACCCCTAACTTCTCCCGGAGATATTCAAAAGAGTCTTTGGGAAGAGGTTTTGTAAAGATATCTGCAATCTGATCCTTGGAGGGAACATACTCCAATCTGACTTCTTCCTTGTTTACTTGTTCTCTCAAAAAGTGAAATTTAATAGATATGTGCTTAGTCTTAGAATGCAATACCGGATTCTTGGAGATATTAATTGCACTTGAATTATCACAGAAAATTGTGATAGGCTCCTCATATTCAACTTTGATGTCTCTTAGCATCTGCTTCATCCATAAGATTTGAGTGCAACTACCTGCTGCTGCAATGTATTCTGCTTCAGTTGTAGACAGAGATATTGCATCTTGTTTCTTGCTTAGCCAAGAAACCAATCTCTTCCCCAAAAAGAATGCTCCACCACTAGTGCTCTTCCGGTCATCCACATCTCCTGCCCAATCTGCATCTGTGTAAGCATGAAGAGAGAAGTCCGGATCTCTAGGGTACCATAGACCATACTCAACTGTTCCTTTCAAGTACCTAAAAATTCTTTTGATTGCCATAACATGAGATTCTCTAGGATCAGCCTGGAATCTTGCCACAAGACCAACAGCCTGCATTATATTTGGTCTAGTTTGAGTGAGATACAACAATCCACCAATCATTGATCTATACTTTGTCTGATCTGCCTTTGGAGAATCATCATCTTTGCTTAACTTACATCCGGTTGCCATAGGAGTGTTCATAGGCTTTGAGTCTTCCATACCAAATTTCTTTAACAATTCTTTCACATATTTGGTCTGAGAAATGAAGATCCCTTCTTTTGTTTGAGTAATTTGTAGACCCAAGAAGAAATTCATTTCACCAAGCATAGACATTTCAAACTCACTTTTCATCTGATTTGCAAAAGTTTTGCACATACTATCTCTTCCTCCAAAAATGATATCATCCACAAACACTTCAACAATTAAAATATTTTCATGATCAATTTTGAAATATAAGTTACTGTCAGCAGTACCTTTGTTGAATCCAATCTGCACAAGATGCTTATCCAACCTTTCATACCATGCTCTTGGGGCTTGCTTCAATCCATACAAAGCTTTCTTCAGCTTGCAGACCATATCATCATTATCAGACAATTGAAAACCATCCGGTTGTTCAATGTAGACTTCTTCTTCCAGATCACCATTTAGGAAGGCAGACTTGACATCCATCTGATATACCTTGAAGTCTTTGAAGGCAGCAAATGCAAGAAGTAATCTGACTGCTTCAATTCTTGCCACCGGAGCAAAAGTCTCTTCAAAGTCAATTCCTTCTATTTGAGAGTAGCCTTTGCAGACCAATCTAGCTTTGTTTCTGATTACTTCACCAGCTTCATTTAGTTTGTTCCGGAAGACCCACTTGGTTCCAATTACATTCCTGTCTCTAGGTCTGGGAACAAGATCCCAAGTATGATTTTTCTCAATTTGCATCAATTCATCTTCCATTGCTTTGGTCCAGTTTTCATCATTGCAGGCTTCATTTATTGTTTTAGGTTCAATCTTTGAAATCAGACAACATTCATTCTGATTTTGAGCAACATTCCTTCTAGTTTGTACACCTTTGCTTCTGTCACCTATGATTTGATCTTCAGAGTGGTTCAGTTTTACATACCTTGGAATTTTGGGAGTATCCTGCATTGCTGCTTCTTGATCAGGCTCATTCAGACCTATCTCTTCTTCCTGATTTACCGGATCAGGCTGACTCTGTCTCACCGGAGAGGATTGAGGTCCTTGAACACTGTCTTGGTCATCTTCATCAAACTCATAAAATCTTGAAGGCTTCTCAATTCCTTCATCAACCTTTACATTGGTGCTTTCTATCATCTTCCTCAATCTCTTATTGTAACACCAGTATGCTTTGCTTTGAGTGGAGTAACCCAAGAAAATTCCTTCATCACTTCTAGCATCAAACTTTCCTAGATCTTCATCTCTTTTAATATAACACTTGCTACCAAATACTCTGAAATATTTCACAGTAGGAGTGATGCCAAACCAGAGTTCATAGGGGGTCTTACCGGTGTTGTTTCTGATTTGAACTCGATTGAGAGTGTAGACTGCGGTGCTGATAGCTTCTTTCCAAAACATTTGAGGAACATTTGCTTCCAACATCATTGTCCTAGCAGCTTCCTGGATGGTCCGGTTCTTTCTCTCAACTACTCCATTCTGCTGTGGAGTCTTAGGAGCAGACAACTGTCTCCTTATACCCTGTTTCTCACAAAAGTCAATGAATTCACCAGATGTAAATTCACCACCTCTATCAGACCTTAGACACTTTAGTTTCAATCCGGTTTGATTCTCCACCATAGCTTTGAAGATTTTGAACTTCTCAAAAGCTTCTGATTTTTCTTTTAGAAAGGTAACCCACATCATCCGGGAATGATCATCAATTAACAACATGAAATATCTATCACCCTGCAGACTCTTGATTCTTGTCGGACCACATAGATCAGTATGTACTAATTCCAACAATCCGGTAGAAGACTGATCTTTGCTTTTGAAAGAGACTCTGCTTTGTTTACCTAACTGACATTCTTTACACACACTATTTGTAGGTTTCATCAATTTTGGAAGATCTCTCACAGCCTGAGTATTGCTTATCTTGATGATGTTATCAAAATTTACATGACACATTCTTCTATGCCATAACCAACTCTGATCAATTTGGACAAACAAACAACTTTTATTTGAACCAACCAGATGAAAGATATTACCTTTTGTCTGAGTACCGGATGCAATTTCAGTTCCGGAGCTTGTAAAGATTCTGCATTTTCCATTCTTGAACCGGAGATCATAGCCTTTGTCCACTAACTGACCAACACTGAGAAGATTGTGCTTCAATCCTTCAACATACAGTACATTTCCTGTTTTGCTCTTACCATCAAAGGAAATAGTTCCCCTACCTCTGATTCTGCTAGCAGAATTGTCACCAAACTTTACCATTCCTCCTTCATATCTTTCCAAATCTAAGAACTTATTCTTGTCACCAGTCATATGGTGAGAACATCCACTGTCAATAACCCAATCATCCTTTTCTTCCACTTGAGCAGCCAAGGCTTTTTCAACAACTTTGTGATTGACAGATTCAGAGAGTATTGAATCTTCTTCCTTGATGGCTATAAACACCCACTCATTTCCGGATTTGCTTCCTAGTTTTGATTCATCATCTGTTACTCCTTCATTGTCATCTTCTTCATGAACATAATAGCAATTCTTTTGAAACCTTTGTCTGTGAGTATTAGATCTTGCAGATCTCTCCGGACATCTTGAGGCAAAATGACCAATCTTATTGCAGTTGAAACACTTAAAGGGTAGTTTTCCTTCATACTTACCGGATCCTCTTGGCAGTCTCTTTGCAATGAGGGCTTCAAGTTGAGCTGTTCCTGCTTCTTCTTCTTCCATGTCTCTTCTTGCTTGATCATACCATGACATTTTCCTTGATGAGTTTTCACCCGGATCAAATCTCTGTTTGCCTTTCACATAGGCACTGGCTTTGAAAGCAGATTTAGTCTTGGGAGGATCATCTCCAAACTCGGTCATTTCAAATGCAGCTAGTTTGCCAGCCAGTTGTTCTCTTGTGACAGTTGTGTGGGCTCTGAATTCATCAATGGCAGCAACTTTGATTTTGTAGGCAGCAGGAAGGGATCTTAGGATTTTGCAGACAATCTCATTTTCATCTAAAGTTCCACCAGCATTTCTGATTCCACATACCAGCTCATTTACTCTTGGCATGAAGGTAGTGATGTTTTCATCATCTCTCATTTTCAATCTTTCAAATTTCCCTTTCAGGCTTTGTAACCTTGCACTTTTGACAAACTCATCTCCTTCATACAGAAGTTCCAGTTTAGTCAGGATCTCATATGCAGTTGGTAGGTCAATAACATTCGAGAGATCTGAGTCATTCAATGCGCTTAGAAGAGCTTCCTTGGTCCGCAGATTATTTTCAGCTTCTGTGATTTCATTCAGAGTTGTCGGACCACCTTGTGGAGGTACATATGGTTTTGAAACCATAGCCAAGTATGCTTTTCCCATACATTCCAAGTGACACTTCATGCGACCTTTCCAGAGAGTGAAGTTGGTTCCATCGAACTTCGGACTATCCTTCTTGTATGACGACATCCTGGATCTCCTCAAGCGGTTAAGCTCCTATCAGAGGAACTTGGCTCTGATACCAATTGTTGGATCTAGGGCATACAACTGAGAGGGGGGGTGAATCAGTTGTATACAACTTCTTCTTCTTTCAAACACTTGATTCTTTGTTGTTAGTTAGCAGCATATCAAATAATCATCCATGAAAGCATAATACATAAACACAAGAGCAGATAAGCATCAACACATTGAACATCAAGATTTTGACGTGGAAAACCCGGTTAAGGGAAAAACCACGGGGTGATTAACCCAAGAATTATTCTCTGTTAGAAGAATAAAGAAAAATGAATGGCACATGCCAATAAGGGCTCACTGCCCGAGCACACTGCTCACAAAGAGGCCCACTGCCTACAAGGAGACACACTGTCTACAAAGTGATAAAAATCACAGTCTTGAACTGGAGAATGACATCTCTACCATGTCCGGATCAGTTCCAATTAAGCCCAAAAATCTCTGCTCTGCCTTTCACACGTTTCTTCGCTATGCCACACTCATCCACACACCACACTTTGAAATGAACTCACAAACCGTTATTTATACAAGACATCGACTTAGGAACAAACATCTAAGTCGGCAAACAACCATAGGAGTATCCGTAAGATGAATAACACATCCGGTCGGCCATCACAAGAACATTCGCAGGATGAACAACTCATCCGGTCGGCTAAACAGAGCAAGAACTTCATCCGGAAGAATAACTTCAATTCTGGGCTCTACCATCAATGCGGACCAACAACACAACCTAAACATGATCCAAGAACCTTCACAAGCCTGTCTGAATGTCCGGATACATCCGCACTTCCTCTACTTACTAGGATCTCTTGTCTTCCTCATCCGGAACTTCAAGAACACAGTCTGTCGCCACTGTCATAATGCAAGAGGTACTTCCGGACCTCCAAATCATACACAAATCAGGATGACACATCACAGGGACATCCCAAACACTCCGTCCAATCCGTAGATTAGGATAATACAATTCCGGACCTCACCGGACCTTTTTGTGATCCTCTGTCACCTCTGGATACTTGCCGGAACTGATTCTATACCGACAGCCACAACTCCTTCAGATCTTCATGCGGACCTCTGAAATCTTAACTGAAGCATCTCAAGACTCATATCTACTAACCCTTTAATCCGCATCCTCCGGTTCTCATCCTATACAGTACATTTGCCTTCTTCTCATCACTGTTCTTCACTGTTCCTGACTGAGGCTAATTTTCTCAATATCCTCAGCACACAGCTCATCAAATCCTTCTTGTCAATGCAATATGAGTATGTTGACATCAATGACAACACTGGCTCACCTCATACTTGCAACAACTTCTTCTTCTCTGCCCTGAATTGGTATGATTTGAAAAATCACACCACAGCTGATAGCACAAGGCCACTAGAAAAATAAAAGGCATCTACTTACCTCTATCATACACCTTATTCTCATCTAATTGCATCACAGCAAATCTGAAAGCACTATCATTGCAAACTTGAAAACAAACATTGCCACCGATACATTAAAATATATCACTATATCTTTCCCATGCCAACATCAATTCTATCATACTGTGTCTCACAATCAAGTATCAATTGAAAAACACCATTACCATATGACAAACATCCAACATTATCTATTTTATCCTCATGCTTTAATGAAGGTTTTCCCAAATAAACAGAAAAATTGAAACATTCATATGTTGCCTCATGGTTAATATCACACTGCTGCAAATTTAAAGAATCATGCACACAATCCTCCAATGTACAAAAAGAAAAACATTCATATATAGGCTCATTTGCATCATGACACATTTCCATATGAAACATTCTATTATCAACATTATTCCCTCCCATACAAGGATCATAAAGATCAACACAATCAGACTTTATGGAATTAGAGGAAACTTATATCCCATGCTTTCCTTTGATACAAAACTTTGAAATTCACCTACCAACAATTCTAAAATTTGTTCACTATTGAGTGAACATGCCTCCTTATTCACCTCATTGTTAGCACATTCTCTATTTTCATCATCTTTGCAAGATACTGTCTGATTTTGTTTTATTATTTCATCATATAATGAGCATGAAAAACTTTGGAAAACATTTTCAGATGTACATACCTCTCCTTCACCGATTATATTAGCCAATAGATATGCTTCATGTTTGTTGCCAGGTGGACTTGCTTCTTCATTTGCCTCATCATTTATACATTCCTCATGAATGGCGTCTTCAAAAGCATCTCTAGTATTGCAGTCCGTTTGTAAGGTGAAGAGTTGATCTTCCATAGGTTTGTCTTCATTCAAATCTGGAAATGTTTCAGCTTCAAGATGTCTTCTTGCAAATATATTTTCTCCTTGATGAACCTGATATTGTTGATATTGTTGATATTGGGGTGCATATTGTTGATATTGGTGATGCATATTTTGATGTATATCTTGGAATGGAGCGTGATGCTGATACTGGTATTTCCCCATGTGCTGATCACATCCCTGATTTTGAATTTTCACACCCCCTTGACCAGGGGGAAAATGATATGCACCTCCAATAGGCTAGATTTAATTAGATTTGCATTGTGGCTGATTTGGAATATTCTGAGTAGTCAATTGAAGCAACTCTTACTCCGATTCTTCCTATCTTTTCATCAATTTAAGCTTTTGAAGCTATGCTTCCAACCGTTCCACATTTTGTCTCAACTCCTGATTTATCTTTTTCAATTCTCTTGTTGAAGCAAAAGAAGTATGGGCATCAGTAATGTATGTCATTTGAGGTGTTTGGTCTCCAAGCCTATGTTGTGAATATTGC
This sequence comes from Cunninghamia lanceolata, assembly GCA_027924645.1. Lineage (NCBI taxonomy): Eukaryota > Viridiplantae > Streptophyta > Pinopsida > Cupressales > Cupressaceae > Cunninghamia > Cunninghamia lanceolata. Next base: position 3,356,236 of record BSBN01000506.1, read on the forward strand.
TGAGCCATTTTTCATCATGTTCTTATTTACAGAGTCACCACCTCTTTCAACGAGGAATGAATTTCATTTTTTGGGTCTTTTCCAACAGAGTCATTCTCATGTCAGAATTTTTAATTCGTTCCCCAGCAGAGTTGCCAATTTGTTGTGACTTAGATGAGCAAAACTTCACCAGAGACTCTAGGACAATATTTTCACTTCACTCCCCAGTAGAGTCGCCAATTTGTTTGTTCTCAAATCTACAGTCTATCAAACCCTAAAAGGATGCCAAACTTTATGATCAGGTCTAATAACCAATTTGGCCAACTGATAGAATTAATAAGAATGATTGAAATTCTCTGCTTCTATCACCAATGAATGTGAACTCCTCAAAACAAATTGGTGATGATTGAGCAGATTATGTGCAATTTTATCAATTCAACCAAATTCAAATTGGCATGGAATCTAAAAATGGATTTTATTCCATTCCTTTACTTCTACTTCTACTCCTACAAATAGAAAACCAAAATTGTGTTTGAAATATATACAAGGAGATGATTTTGGAAGTTGAAAGATTAGTGCCTTTTCCTCAACTAGGCAATAGAGTTAAATACAAAAAGATTCGTGGCTTCCTTCTAGCTACAACTTGGATTGCTTGGCACTACAAGGTCTATGCCTGGCATAGACATGCAAAAATGTCATTATCTGGTCATTCTTAATTATCCAATTGAATCTTTCCAAACTACTATGAAATGCTTAAGGGAATTTAATTTCTTCCTTGAAGAAAACCAATAACCAATCCAGATGAAAACAACAAATGTGCTTTGATAAATCAGAAATATCCTTATAAAACTGATTTAAATAATATGGGAAAACCAACTTGGAGACAACTAGATAAAATTTCAGCAATAAATTCAACAAATAATTGAGACCAGAAATCAGGCACTAGATTGATGCAGTCGTTCTATTACCATGCTTCAAAAAATCAACCTTTACAAAGTTTTGCTAATCTAAAATCAAATTCCCCCCCTTTTCATTTTTTTTTCATTTCATCATATATACATTGCCTTTTTGACCCTTCACATACCTTCTGGAGCAATCTTTCACATTCTTTGCCATCAAAAATATTTATTTTTCACATTTTGTTTAGCATCCCCATGAACAAATAGCTTACCCATAGTCATTATGACTATTAATATTATTTCCCCAGGTAAATAATTACCCATTCCTTTATCCATTAGTGAAAACATTTTACAAAATTTTTACTTTTGCCTTTCAAAATGCATAGCCACCCACATCATATTCTTTAGGTAAAATAATTACCTTCCCCGCAATAATATTATTTTGTTTTAATAATCTCCTTTCCCGCGTGTGTGCAAATATATTTTATCTTTTTGATATTTTGAGCCTCCATGATGCAGGAGCATCTAGAAGCATTAAAAAAAATTGAGACAATTAGCAGTGAAGTTACAGAGTACCGAGCAAGTGACCTTGGAGAATACTGCATTTTACAGCATTTGCATATCAGAGGTTTCAGAGCTGGACTTAACATCTAGACATAGTCATCCACAACATATCCAAAATTTAGATCATTTGGGTTCGATTCCGGAAAGATATCACTATCAGAAGGTTGCCTGCTTTTACCTATTTTCACATAGTAGAACCGATAGTGTTCAGTGAAGTCTAATCGGCTTGTGGAGCAAATCCATGACTTGTAGAGCCTAAAGGAAAATATTTCAATGAAGTATAGGACCTGACTAACCTTCATGGAGATCCACACGAAGTTTTATGTACCAGCAGAGCAATACCTTTTGTTTAGGTCTGACCTATCCGTGTCTACATGTTACCTGACTAGCCGTTGCAATTAGGCCGACTTGTTAATGTTTAGAAATCTTGTGGAGAATATAAATAAGAGATAAAGGATTGTTTCTAGATAGTAATCGATAGCATGAAGATACAAGCAAGATCTTAAGTTGTTTTGATCTGAATGAGTAGCAAAACAAAGTAGAAGATAGAGCAGGAAGCAAAAGGAGTTGCAGAGTAGAGAATTGAGATGTAGAAGGAAGGAATCATGAAAGAATATTGTTGTACGTATCTTTTGTAATCCTTAGGCTGTGGCCTAGCATTTGTAAAGCCCTTGAGGCATGTGTAATTTGATTTGAAGTTATAATCTATGTGGAATAAGCTTTGAAGGCTGAGTTTTTTCCCTGTTAGGGTTTTCCCAGGATACATCTTGTGTTATGTGTTCATGAAAATCTTTTATCTTTCTGTTGATTAGCTGTTAGCTTCCGTTGCATATCCATCATGATCATGGTGTTAGTAATTAGGCTGCAAGATTGGACAGTCCCTCATTGGACCCTCCTACCTTGACTGCATCACTCCACATCAAAATTAATAAAAACCTTTCATATTTCACTTCCCCCTGTCCCGCACCATCTCCATTTCTCCTTTGCGGGAATGCGGGAGAAAACCCCAATTTCACTGCACTCCCGCATATGAAATTGAAAGCACATGCAGTAATGCAGGGAAGCTCACTGCACACCCACACTAGTTTTTAGATCCACCTTTGAGAACACAGGAAGGCCTGATTAGAGCTCCTCTATACCTCCTTTGCTACATCTGCACATTTTGCTAATTTTTTCCATAGTCTGCATTGTAGTGTGAACTTGACTCCAGCTTCTTTGCTTCATTCAACTTAGGAATGGCTTGTATGCATCCACATTTGCATACATGTCTACCAAGGCACCTACAAATCTCCATCTGATGAGAATCCACTTTTCATTATGCTTTGACATATATCCAAACTCTTTTCCAAAGCTCTCATTTTGTGCCTTTTATATGTTGCAATCATGCTCCATTAGATTCGACTTAGTTTTTCCATGTGATCGAACACCTTAAAGCATTTACCAAACTTCCACACTGGGCATACATGTAAGTAAGCTTATTTTGAAAAGTTGTGCATATTGCAAATGCATATCGCCTATGGGCAGTGAAAGAGATGATATCGCACCATTGAGAATGTAGGTTTGCAAGAATATCATGTGTAGTAGGTAGAAGGTGCAGCGTCTCTTTCAATTTGGACCTCTCTACATAATGTCCTCTTTTCATAATGATGTGAGATTAAGATGAGCCGTTGATGGAAATGACATTCTATGATTGTGATTGGAGCGCAGAAAATGTGCAATGTTATACAATTTCACCAAATGCAATTGTAGATTTTAGGACATTTTCTTTCCTTCCACTGTCATAATCCCTAGAAGAACTTTCTCAATACTCTTAGCCTCTATCATTTGATAAAAGGAATTGTACGAATTGACAACCCTTTATAGTTACCAAGAACACATCTTCCTTCTATTGTCTTTTGTCCATCAAATAATGTATGTTTGTTACCTTACAACTCTACATTTACCCTAGGCTCAACTCAGAGGCACCACTAAAACCATCATAAACCAAAGATTTGTGAAGGCACTGAATCTCATTGTCTCATTTTTAAGTTGTGTGAAGAAAGGCTCCTGCACATCAAGGTGAAATTTTGCAATCTGAAGCACTTCTATTAAGTGAGATCTTGATTCAACAATCATTTTAATCCACCCATCCATCGTCAATGCTAATGTCTCATCCTTGTTTAGTCTTGGCATAGACACATTATCTCTCACAAATGTTCCAAAAGCTATGGATTCAAACAATGTAGATGCTATCTATTTATACAATGGGTAAACTGGTACTCATTCCCTCACTGTGACTCCAACATCAACATATACATGACTTGTTCATTTGAACCACATGAAATGACATTGGAGATTGCCCATACTACCAAGAAAGACCCATTTTGATATTTCTTTACTATTGGTGAAGTTGACCCATCATGGGTTCCATTGATTAGCATAAATTTTGAGTGTTCTCAACAAATGCAAAGGTGTTGTCTTCTATGCATGCTTTTGATTCTTTAAAACCTGCCAATGTTAATGCACATTTCTTCGGTCAATTGCTTCACCTCATTGGTAGATTTAGGTCTTCTTGGTGATCAAACAAAATATATGATGGAATATACCACATTTTAGTTTTTTGCACCAAATTTGTGTCATTCTCAGCTTTGACTTCAACTTTTGAAATGGGCAACAAATCAAGAATACTTGTGTGACACATGTCGAGTCCCTTGTGGGCCCGACTAAATTTTTTTTCATTTTGAAATAAATTTTGATCCTGAATTGACCTGAGACTACCTCAACATGCTTCTGAGGTGGAAAAATGAAGTGTGTAATTATCAGAATCCACTTTCTGGCATCTTGCACAGTGACCCAAAACAAGCCAAGTAGCCTCCAGAATTGCCTTGGAAAACTAGTCAAACCATCTCCTAGAGCCATGAAAATACATAGGCATGTAGATATTTGAACCAAGAATTTAATACAACAAATGGCTTGGCAAAACACATCTCAAGGTGTGAGATATTAACATTGAAAGTGGCTCACTTAGCCTTTTCTGCAACTGCACCTGTCAAAAACCAACTTGAGCACACCAAGTCACCTCCTTGACAAAATATCAAATCTCCTCCTAGGAGGTTGGCAATGGAAACACTAGATCATTTAGGTCCATTGAGCATGTGTACAAAAGGATTTTTCATGAGTCTACTTTCTTCACCAAATATTAAGGATCAAAGTTGACCCCTCTAAAACATCCTAGAAATGCAGATGACAAACTGCATTTGCTTTTGGCCTTGAAAAAATATCAAATCTGATCCCAAGGCTCTAAAACTAGACTAGGGATCATATGAAGGCTAGGGGAATATAGAATACTAATCCACTTGCCATGATGATCATCCAGCTGTGAGATACCAAACTGGACAAGAGGCTACTTGGTAAGCCTGAGAATATGCAGACAACAAAACAATCTTAGAACCCTCTGACTTGATGCTTTAGAACCATGTCAAAACTCATCACAAGAAGTTGAAATAAAACATAGATTCTTACTTATGACAAATGAACACACTCACCAAGTGGTTTGGCATGAAAGAAAATAGGCTCCAAATTATGACCCTTCAAAGTAGGTCATTGGGGCAGATTTTTCAGGTGCATTTCTGAGTGTGCAAATCAAAATTTTCATCATGGGCACTTAAAATTTTACAAAATTTTACAGTCCCAACACCCCCTAGGACTACTTCTAGCAGAAATGTAGAATAAATGTTCCTTCCATAGGAGAGAAAAAGAGAGAAGGTCTATGTGACCCCCCCCAAAAATGAGAAGGAAACAACTCCATGAGAGGAAATGCTCCCTCCCAAAATAGAGGTGAGAAGATAAACCATCTAGTGTCTACTCAAATTGCCTCTTGTAGTATTGGTAGATAGTCAACACTAGATGCTAAAGATGATCCATGATTTTTGAACAACATTTCTCCCCTCAGGATGAAAAAAAACTATAGTTGTGGGCAAGATATCTTTCTATTCTGGATAGGAATATTCTAGAAGAAGGATGAATGTCTTTAAATTATGCACATGATCTAAAGACATAGATGATACCCAAGATGATGTTTTTGAATGCTTCTCAAATATCTCCACGCCATTTCTAAAATATGAAAAATGTTGATATGATAAATTAGGTACCATAAAAGATTTAGGTATAATAACCATGGATGTATGGTGCTCACCATAGGAAAGACAACTAGAGCAATGAGAATCTGGTACTTCTGTAGAGGATGTCAAAATGGGTGACGACTAAGTCAGATATGTGGACTGATGAATATCTACAAAATATGTCACTATAGAAGCAAGTGTAGGAAAAGAAAGAACAATCATATCTGAAGAAGATGATGGTGATGCAACTCTGTCAAAGTTGTCACCAAATAGAAGACTAATGCCCTCAATTGTGTCTTCCAAATATAAAATATAAGACTCTATAAAAAAGGATGATAGGTATAGTAGAAATGTGTCCCAATGAAGTGGATCTAGAAAATTGATACCATGTTGGAGTCTAATAGTTGACCCTCACAACCCATTAGATCCTGCAAAGCAATAATATGCCTTCTACAATAGATTTTGATAGAGCTAGAATGCAATACTATTCGTACAATATGTGTGTGCCCAAAGAGATTACAATTTACATATGAACCCTTGATTATATAGAGAAGGGGTGAGATGAAAAGGTAGTTGTGGAATCTAACCACCTTGCATGTGCATAGGACATATGTGGTAAAGGTGCCATTTGTACATGAGTTAGGCATTACCAAAAAGGTGAACATATGTCTCATCCATATGAGGTGAGACAAAAAGATAAAAGTCCCTAAGTGTGGACTTATCAAATGTGAATAGGACTCTCTTAGATAGGATAAAAGCTAATTGGTTGAATAATGTCCTTATTTACACTAACACATACCATTACATGAATATGTTCATTACAAAATCCTTCCTATGATTTACAAGTGTTTAAGGGAAAATGAGTTAATCAAAAGAGATTAGAAAACCCAAACATCTACAGAATAATAAAGATAAAAGGAATAAAAACAAATAACAAATGATACCTTCACCTTTTTACCTTTTGCTTTCTATAGTTCGCCTATCCTTCTTTGATCTTGATAATAAAAGCCCTCAGAAGCTTTTGCTTGCTTGCTTGTTTGAAGATGACAAAGAGTGAATGGCTGTGATACTTGTGTATTTGAAGATGAGCTTCAAATACAGAAATGGAGGATGCTATGAAGTGCTCAAATGGATGTAGGGGTGCCAAAGGCATGCTTAGATTCCTGCAGCATAAGTTTGCTTAAATGATGGATATGAAATGATGAGAAGAAGGTTGTATTTATAGAAGAAGGTTAAGGAAGATCAATGGTTGAGAAGAAAAGAAGAGATCAATGGTGGAGGCTTGTTGAGGAACGTGCATCCAATAGAAGGACACATGTCATTCTAAAAGTAGTTATGTTGAGTTAACTCCTCTCTTGATGAGGATAAGATTTGATTTTCGTTTTAAATTAGAATTTATTTTTCTAATTTAGGAGAGGATTTGCTTTAAAATTGTTTTAAAACAGCTTTTGCTTTTGTAACTCAGAGTTTTGCTTTTGTGACAAGAGGAAAGTTTATTTTAGGAAGATAAGAATGATTTTTCGGAGAGATAGAAAGCATAAATAAATAAAAGGGATTTATTTATTTATTTTTGCAGATAAGTGAGAAGAATAAATAAAATATATAAATATGTTTTATTTTGTGAGGATCTTTGATTTTATTTAAATAAAATTTGCATTTTATTTAAATTTAGAAGAATAAAGGATATTAATTAAATAATTAGAATTATTTAATTATTTTAGAAGAATGAAGTTGGTGAATTTGATTTTAATTAATTAAATAAATGTGTTTATTTAATTAAATGAGAGGAAGTGAATCAACTAAATAAATGAATTTATTTATTTAATAATAGAAGAATACTAAGGATGAAATAAATATTTAAAATATTTATTTAAGTAGAGTTATGCCAATTTTAGGTGTATACATTTTGCCCCTCTTTGAAGTAATGTGTTTTATCATGTTGTTTCAAAGAATAAGAATTTTTGATAGTGATACATGCCCCAGTTTGCCCCTGGTACAAGTTTAACGACAGGATGCCCCCTCGGGAGATTGGATGGGGAGACAGTAGAAAGGCGTGAGACAGACAATCTCACGATGAAGAAGAGGAGAAACAGGAGAAGAAAATGGTTGGATGCAGAAGAAAGATGGTGAATGATATGTGATGCAAGATAAAATGATGACATACACAAGCAAACAAGCAAGAATGCACAAATGATATAAGAACAGGCAAGGTATTGCCCCTGTCAAGCGGTAAACCAAAGATATAGATTGATGATGTCTGGTTTCAGGAATGAAACATGTCGTATAAGACTCCGGGTCTGGTTTCGACAATGCAACATCCTGTCTAAGACATTTGATATGATAACAATAGATGACAGTGTTGTCATGGCAGGGAATGATATATCCCTAGAGCAACACGAAGGATAGTTATGACTGATTGATATGGTTTACGACAAGATTAGGATCAAGACCACTGATTGTGATTGGATCATTTGACAAGATTGACTTGACTTGACTAGTATGGATTAAGGTTAAACTTGCATTTGGATCGCTGCCTAGGTTGACAACTAGAACTGTTAACGAGAGATATGAAGACAGATAGAAATTTGATCGATAGAAGAGTGACTTGATAGAAGAAATTACAAGCTTTTGTAAACATTGATTCGCTACATTTTGGATTTTATTGCATGGGATATGGATAGGGATATGGATACAGATATGGATATGAAATGCAATTGGATATTTTATGGATATGGATATTTCTCATCTTGATATTGCAAGTAAAGTGCTTATTTCATCATTGGGCTTTGTTATGTTGTAAGAAAATACAAGCATCTAGGTATAATTAAACCGAGATGACCTGAGTATTACTTACATGGATTTTGATATAGCAAGTTAATACAAGCATCTAGTCAATATTGAATCTAGATGACCTGAGTATTTTTTGCGTTTCAACAGACAAGGATTGCTCTTTTTCATGTTTAGATCTCAGAGTCCTCAATGATATTTTGCTGATCATGTCGTTAGATAGAAAGTTGTCACATTACTAAAGTTTAATCCCCAAGCAGCAGACAAAGAAAAAGATTATGCCCCCATCATAGCATCTCTAGCTTTTGGCATCCTCAAGTAGCATAGGAAGACATAATGACAAAAATCCAAGACTTTGTAAGTTAAACTGTTCACAAAACAGTCTTTGCATTAGATGTGTCTTTTTGCCATAATTGATATAGAATTAGCTTGAGTGTTTCAGCATAGTGTGCTACTTTGCTTTAGACAGGTTGATGTTTTGCATCAAGAATTTTGTTTGGAAGTGGGCTTTGTTGCGCGTGCTTTTCCTGGTGAAAGGTGTAGATGTGGATAGAGAGAAGGACATATGACAATATATGGAACAGATGGGAAGCGGAGCCTCAGGGGCACATTGACAATGGCCTTGCCTATGTGACGATGCAGAGGCAATGTAGTTCGGGACTTGGACCATGGACCGAAGAAATGGATCAGATGAGACACGATATGGAATAGATATGGATCATATACAAAATAGATTTGGATCAGATAGGGACCAGACATGGAATAGATATGGGCCAGATATGGGTCAAATGATACTGATGACAAGGAAAAACACCATGAATAGGGAGATGGGTGGGTGATAAGGAATGGAATGGGTGGGTAGAATGAATCAAGGATGTGATCGCGAAGGACTATGTCGCATAGGAACAACATGCCCCATTGTAGGTAGAATATTTAGGATTTTTCATGACAATGCTTATGACGAAGGAGGATGAGAGGATAATAAAGGATTTGCATGGTTTGGAGGGATAAGGCATGTCAAGAGACATCTAAAGCATTTGTCAACATTGTGCCCCCAATATTTATCAAGATCAAAAAAAGAGGAAAGGAAGATTTAGGATGGATGGACATGACATGATAGGTATGTAATGGATAGAAGGATATGATAGGAAATAGTATAGAAGGAAACTGATAGGAGAAGAGTGATGTGCCGATGAGACAAGATGCCCCCAAGTGTAGGTGACATAGGAGATCAACCTTACACATGACGCCTGTTTGCCAGGTTTTCATCATGGTACCTATCCAAGGCACCTGTTTGCCAGATTTTCACCATTGGACGAAGGGATTTTGCTTTACTTTTTACTTTTTTTTTTTTTTGAATATTTGGATAGAAGAAGGTGGATATGGATAAGGACTTGAGCATCTACTTCCTTGAAAGGTGATAGTCCCACTAGGAATGTTGTTGCATGGACCATGTCAAGCGTGCCCATAGATGTTGGTAGGGGATTGCATGAAAGTGAGATATGGAGAAGGTAGATATTGGATAATGGAAGGTGCGATAGTGGACACTGATGATGCAAAATATGGAGGGAAGGCTTATGCAAAAGCATGGACCATAGGATGAGGAAGATATGTAGGATAGTAGTGGAAGGGAGGGGAGATGGAGTTATATGGAAGTGTTGTGGAATGGAAGGGAACCATGACCAACGGTTGCACATACCGTGATAAACATTGAAGTTGATGATGGGAAGGTGGCGTAGGAAGCAATGAAGAGTTTTGCTTGGTGGATGAATGATATAGGTTGTTAGGGACCCACATAGACTTAGTATTTTTCTGATTTTTGCTTGTCATGTGGGATGGAAGGATTTGATATTTGTGGATGGCATGGGAGAAAGTGGATGGTTGGGATTCTTGAGAGGTAGATGCCTCATGTATCTTGAGGGCTTTTTGCTTAGGTACCCAAACCATTTTGCTTTTGTATTTTACCTGTGAAGGTATGGGCTTGGGTATATGCGGCATTTGTACAGCTTCAGAAGTAATTAATTGTTGTTTGGGTACCCACACCTTTTTCAATTTGGCATTGAGGTGTATGGGTGTATGCAGCTTTTGATATGGATAATTCTTTGATTCTTGGATTTTGTATCCTAGGTCATGAGGACTCTTAGGATTTTTGACTTTATAGGTAGAGGCATCCAGATTTGTGCTTTTGAATTCCCTGGGGATGGTGGAAGTGAGATTGGTGGAAGCTCGTTGTTTAGACAACATATGCATTTGTTGACCATGATTGGGATATTTAGATAATGATGAATAAGGTGTTGGAAGAAGTGGTGGTAAAATGCATGGAGGGGTAGTAGGAGTTGGAAGTAGTGGAGGTAGATTGGATGGTGGAAGGTGTATGGTCACATGCTTTTGACAATTGTAGGATGATGGAGGTGGAATGGCGACATATGTTTTGGGGACATGATAGGGTTTGTGATGGAAAGTGGTAGACTTAGGAGGAGTGGAGGAAGGACCAACATCTTGAGACTGCTCATCTTGGGGTATGTATCCAAGGCCGTATGAAGGTGGAGGAACATTGACATGGATAGGTTCTAAAATACCTTGTTCATGAAGGCCTAAGCCTTTACCTTGATCGTTCATATTCTGGAGTATGCGGTGGACCATGGGATTATGTATAGGTGCACTAGTAGCGAGTTCCTTATTGGACGAGGAAGGCGAGATAGTGGATAATGGTTGTTGGTGTTCTAAGGAAGAACATTCATGCATGAAGGTAGTAAGCCCAAGGATATAAGACGACAGATTTGTAGCTTGGTCAATAATGGACGGTGAAGGATCATTTGGATCTTGATCATCATTATGCTCTTTATGGTCCAAGTTATTGGGTTGATCATCCATGTGCACTTGGGAGGCAAGTGTCTCATCAGAGGACGTGGAACTTGTTGGATTATGGATAGGACTAGATGGAAAATGGATAGGAGTAATGGATGTCTCTTGCTCATGAAGGGGTATGGGATCAAGTTGTTCATGGACATCTTCTTCATTAAAGGTAGTATCTTGATCATAGAGAAGGTATAGATTATGAACAGGTTGGAATTGGATCTCTTGCTCATGTATAGTTGTTGGGAGATTGATAGGATCAAGTGGCTCATGGAGAGGTTCATTATTATGGATATCATCTTGATCATGGAAAAGATACATGTTATGGATAGGTTGCTAGAAAGTGATTTGATCTTGACTTGGACTAGGGATTAATGTTTCCTCATGCTTAGGATTAGACTCTTGACATACCTCTTGGGTTGCTTGAATGGAAGTGGATAGCTCTTGGATAGCTTCTTGGTTGACAACATAGATGTTTGATGGACCTTGACTTTGGTTCATGGTAGGAGGTTCTTCGATAAGCTCAAGGGGTTGTGAATGACATGAAGGGGTTGTTGGATTTGACATAGGATTGGAAGAATCTTTGGTAAGGTCAAGGACTGAAATTTGGGGACATGGTTGACTCTTTGCTAGTAGCCCTTGGATCACATCATTGGTAGGTGTATGGGTAGGTGAATGAGGGGTTTTAGCTTTCTCCCTAGCCTTTCTCTGGTAGTATAAATTTGGGAGCCACTTTTTCCAAAACTCATCTGATTCTTCTTTGGTCATCTGTTTAGAGTTTGAGGAACTCCATAGCGGTGTTGGCGTAGGATTGGTATGCTTTGGGATACGTGTCTTAGAAGATAGCGAAGGAAGACTAGTAGAAGTGGTATATGATTTTCCCCTTGAGGTGGTGGTTGCCTTGTCAATAGTATCATTAAGACGGGAAAAGAAGGTAGGATTTTGGGATGAGGTGTAGATGGTGCTGGCATGTTCAACTTGTAAGCTTGTCAATTCTTGTTGTAAGACGTTGATTTGTTGGGTAATTGCTATACACTCTTGGGGTGAGGGACCTGAGTTTATTTTCAATTGCAGAGATTGCACTTTTTGATCAATATATTCTAATTGGTTTGCCATTGACACAAGACTGAAAAAGCTTACTAGTTTGAGATGGGCAGTAGTAAATGTGCCGTAACAGAGTGCAAATGTGTCACAAGTCGAGATCCAATGTGCCTGGAAGAATGAGTCAAATGACTTATCTTATGTGTTTGGTGCTTAACTTGATTTGGCAATGATCACACATGTACAAACATTATTCACTCACGCAATACACATAAGTGATTTTGAATGTTGAATTTGAAGAATAAGATGATGATTAAACAAGCATATGTGGAAGACACATCAACATGCCCTAATGTCTAGTTTGATGTAGGGTATGGCCAATTAGGTTTGGGCAATGTTTACACGAGGTTGACTAGGGATTGAAAGTGAAATCTTGTCACATAGCCGGGAGAAGGGGGTAACCCACCCTTCCCCTTCACTTCCCAAAGGTATAAAGTTCTTTGGGGCTTAGCCAAGAGTGACAGGATTCTGACTCTCAATGAGGGTGTCTTTCGATTTAGCCTCGGTTGATGTCGTCCCTAGGGGTGATGAAATCCCCTAGCAGGCCTCCTAGGAAAGGGTAAACAAAAGAAAATCAAATGAAGTATATTTGATCTCCAAGGTCACCTTGTGGTGTGAGGAGAGAGCATACATACGCACACTTGACTCACTCTCACACTTGTAAATTAACCCTTAAGAAATTGAAATGTGTGTGAAAATTGAATGGATAAGAGGTGTTTTTGATTCTCAAGATCGCACGAAGCACATGAAAAGAGCATACACACCCCTAATCACATACAAATTCACCAAACAATGAAGACACTAGTTCTTTTTATAGCCCAAGTCCAAATGTGTGATGAAGACACTTGTTCTTTTTATGCCCAATTTGATATGTGTGATCAATCAATGTTCGTTTTATGAGCCCAAATCGAAGTGTGATGAAAACAAGATTGAAGATGAAAGATTAGAATGAATGTACCTAGATTGTTGTTGCCATCCAAATTGCCATGTTTTCTAATCTTGATGTTGTTCCAGTCTCGAATGATCACCTACAAGTCACAGAATCGAAAACGAAGCAAGTAGACTAGCTAAGATGATCGTTATGCAAAAATCAAGAATCTGATAAAATCTGATGAAAAATGAATTGTGATAGGAAAATGAAGTGCATAATCAGATTCTAGATGAAATTCCATACATTTTGAAAAAAAAATTTGTTGAAAAAGGCTGAGTTTTGCTCAAGTTATGTGCATGTAAAGTTTTGAAGTAGGTTTGACTTTGACTGCGAAAAAAAGGTCAAAATTGTATAATCACCTGAAAATTTCTCCACAATTATGAAGTACTCTGAATCCTCTTTCTGACGCCACCAATTTTGTGCAATTTCGTTACCGTATACAAAAGTTGTGAGAATTTGAAAAAAACTGCTTCCTTCGAAATGTATGAGGCACAAGAGGTCAAGCTAACAGTTAATGTTATCGTTTGAACCACTGGCAGTTTGCAATTTCTGGTCACATGCTCAACATTTTCTCATTGGTGGTTACAGTTATGGTTAAGGGTTTTAAATAGACCCCTAGTCCTCCATGTGACCAGGGGCTGAGTGCCTTAAAATTTTTTTTTTTGTTTTGATTTTTTTTTGGTTTATTTAAATGTGTTGTGTGTGTAGAGAGGTGGCTGGGGAAGGAGTGGCACACAGGGCAGTGGATCTAGGCAGAGGTGCGTAGGGCGGGGGGTGTTTTTAAGCAGGGGAGGAGCTGTGGCGGTGGCGGGGTTGCCGCGCAGGCGGCGCGAAGTGGCAGTGGGGGCGGTTTGCAGAGGGAGAGGGGAGGATCGGGGAGGTAGAGCGGAAGGGAGTTTGGTGGAGCAGAGGTCGGGGAGTGGGTTTGTAAGAGCTGCAGGGAGTTGGGAGGTCGGGAGGAGGGGGTGGCGTGGTGTGCGAGAGAGCGGTGGGCAGCGTGGCACACTGGAGAGGGGCACACAGGCATGGACAGGGGGGAATGGGGGGGTCGGGGAAGTAGTGGGAGGGTATGCAGGGGTTGCGGGGGGCACTGTGGGTGGGGGGTTTTGGGGGGAGCCACTGGGGGATTTGGGGCTGCGCAGGAGGGAGGATAGGGGTGTGGGAGATAGGGAGGGTCGGGGGGTGGCGTGAGTGCAGGGGCTTCAACCCCTGCAACAGTTTGAGGGTCGGGGGGTGGCGTGAGTGCAGGGGCTTCGGCCCCTACAATAGTTTTTTTTATTTTTTTATTTTTATTTTTATTTTTATTTTTTTTTGCAAAAAAAAGAAGATTTAAAAGAAATGCTTGCTGTTTTATTTTTTGTTTTAAAAAAAGTTTCTATTTTAAAAAAAAAAAATTATTTTTATTTTTTATTTTTTTGCAAAAAAAAGAAGATTTAAAAAGAAATGCTTGCTGTTTTTTTTTTGTTTTAAAAAAAATTTCTATTTTTTTATTTTTTTTTTGCAAAAAAATACTTTGAAAAGTAAATTTTTTTTTTCAAATAACAAAACTAGGGAAGTGATAGGTGATTTCTTACCTCCGAAGCCTCCTAGACTCACTGGTGAGCTCGATTTGTGCGTAGGAGGCCGTTTGTGAGAGTTGATGCCCGAATGCGCAAAAACTCTCTGTCAAAGACCTATTCATCACCTTTACGGACCTTTCTTCAAGAAAACTCAAATTTTTTTGATTAGTAGAGGGGCAAGGGCCCCACGGTGGGTGCCAAAATGTTTAAGGAAAAATGAGTTAATCAAAAGAGATTAGAAAACCCAAACATCTACAGAATAATACAGATAAAAGGAATAAAAACAAATAACAAATGATACCTTCACCTTTTTACCTTTTGCTTTCTGTAGTTCGCCTATCCTTCTTTGATCTTGATAATAAAAGCCCTCAGAAGTTTTTTCTTGCTTGCTTCTTTGAAGATGACAAAGAGTGAATGGTTGTGATACTTGTGTATTTGAAGATGAGCTTCAAATACAGAAATGGAGGATGCTATGAAGTGCTCAAATGGATGTGGGGGTGCCAAAGGCACGCTTAGATTCTTGCAGCATAAGTTTGCTCAAACGATGGAAATGAAATGATGAGAAGAAGGTTGTATTTATAGAAGAAGGTGAAGGAAGATCAATGGTTGAGAAGAAAAGAAGAGATCAATGGTGGAGTCTTTTTGAGGAACGTGCATCCATGAGAAGGACACATGTCATTCCAAAAGCAGTTATGTTGAGTTAACTCCTCTTTTGATGAGGATAGGATTTGATTTTCCTTTTAAATTAGAATTTATTTTTCTAATTTAGGAGAAGATTTGCTTTAAAACTATTTTAAAACAGCTTTTGCTTTTGTAACTCAGAGTTTTGCTTTTGTGACAAGAGGAAAGTTTATTTTAGGAAGATAAGAATGATTTTTTAGAGAGATAGAAAGCATAAATAAATAAAAGGGATTTATTTATTTATTTTTGCAGATAAGTGAGAAGAATAAATAAAATATATAAATATATTTTATTTTGTGAGGATCTTTGATTTTATTTAAATAAAATTTGCATTTTATTTAAATTTAGAAGAATAAAGGATATTAATTAAATAATTAGAATTATTTAATTATTTTAGAAGAATGAAGTTGGTGAATTTGATTTTAATTAATTAAATAAATGTGTTTATTTAATTAAATGAGAGGAAGTGAATCAACTAAATAAATGAATTTATTTATTTAATAATAGAAGAATACTAAGGATGAAATAAATATTTAAAATATTTATTTAAGTAGAGTCATGCCAATTTTAAGTGTATACAACAAGAAGTATTCCCACCCCTTACAGACTAGACACACAATTTTTGGTGCCCTAAAATAAATTTAGAGCACTTGCAAACTAGGAAATTGGCTTGACAATCAACAATTTTAACTCTTGAATTGATGTATATATAGCAATTAGGCTTTCTTTCAATCCTTGGTAGTTCATGTAGCCATGGAGGTTGAGCCTTGAATGAAATCTACATTTGATCCTAAGAAATCTATGGTTCATGATGAATCCTACTCAAAATGAATGGTTTGGATCTTGTGCAAGGACAACTAGTAGTTGAGAATCCACCTACCATAGTCATGGTGACTATACCTCCTTTCATGGTGACCTAGGAAGTTAATGAAGCATACTAGAATGCTTGAAGAATTTAGAAGTAAGAATACCTTAGTTGTTTGAATGTAGGGCCTACAAAAACCCTTTTAAATAATTCATTTCATTTGTTGTCAGAAGCTTTGGGAAACCCTAAACCTTGTTGGACATTTTAATGGACCTTGAACACATTGATGCTCCACCCTCATCAACCTTGTCAAAGGTTAGGGGCCCTTTGAACCATGTTAGTGAATCAACACATTCAGAAACTCATGAACTCATCGACAAAAACTTCCCTTGTCTTAATTTATGTTCTCTGTTAGGACTTTTGAAGAACTATGAACTTTGTCAGAGGTTCATGAAGTTTATAACCATGAGGAATGCTGACATATCTTCTTCTTCATCTATTTTGTTAGTGTACTGAGCTCCTTTTAAACTTTTTCAGCATTTTGAAAGGTTTAAGAACTCACAAAATCATCAATAATGCCATCTTTCTTATATCTTTAGCTTGAATCTTTGATCCATCCTTGAACCATGTTGACGTTTTGGCAAGTTTAAGAACTTGTGAGCTCATCCACAATGCATTCTCCTTATCTTTTCTCATTTTTTTAGCGTTTTGATGAGTTCAAGAACTCATGAACACGCCACATTTTCATCCTTTCTTTGTTCTTTCCTTTTGTTGGTGATTTGATAACATTGTGAACTTGCAAACCTTGTTGGAGGTTCAAGAGGTTCATGAACCATAAGAAATGCCAACAAGGACAATTCACTTACAAAATTTTGAGGACTTTCCACATAGACATGATGTATGGAGAAAAAGGGAGGTAGAGAAATGGAGAAGCATAGGATGTCAAAGCAAGAATATGAAATCTTGTGTAGGAGGGAACTCTCACAAAGCAACAACAAAGGAATGTGGAAAAGGGAAGTGGAACTAGAGGATAGAACAGGACACGAAAAATGAAAGGGGAACTGGATCTCAAGCAAAAGGAGGAAATGCAGAAGTAGGTTGGGATTCTACAAACCAAAAGGAACATGAAAGGTAAAAGAGACTAATGCATGAAGAAGGAATTGTGGGACTTTCAAGCATAACTAGAACTAGATACAAGATATGAGATGTATAGCTCACATGCAATATTCAATCAAAAAATTGTAAAAGATGAAAGAAATGGAAATGGAGACAATGATGAAGCCTAAAAGAATTTTAGGTAGAAAAGGAGGTGGATACTAGATGTGGGAAGGAATGACTACATTTGGTAGGGGTGGAAAGTCTCACAAACTGTATAAATACAAGAAAATGATAAGGAAACCCCCAAACTTAGAATATTTTTGGAATTTTGGAAACTTCAAACATATGAGGGGGACATGGGGATGCCAAGAGGCAATACTTAGGCAAAATTAACCATAGGGAAACCCACTTAAACTTTCTCAGATTAGTTATAAATGGTGGGTAAAAACAAGGCAAGAGCACAAAGGGGAACCACACTTAGGATTTTTTACAAAATTTAAATGGGTCCCAACACCACCCATGGGGTTTATGTTCATAGGAGCAACATCATCTTCACAAAAAACCTTCTTGGTAACTTATCTAGAGTACTTAAAGGAACCTCTCAACTTCAATCTTCACAATATTTTGTTACCATGTCCCCTCCTTGATTTTCCAAAATTTAAGGGAGAGGGAGACCCAAACTCACACATCAAGGCATACACAATAGTTGTAAGGGAACTCCTCCCTTGGGACAAATTTTTGGACAAAAGATTTTGAAAGGAATTCAAACCCTAGATTAGAATTATCACCTTCTAGAGGCCTCCATACATTCCTTGTAGTAACTTATTGGTGAATTTTTGTCATTGCCTTTGATATGAATAAACTAGTGAGGATAGGAATATGAGAATTCTTAAGTATGAAATATGACACAAATGAATCTATGGCACACTTTGTTACACATTGGAGGTGTTAATATTTAGGTGCTATTAACCTTGTAAATCCTTGTAATTATTACTCCTAATATTATTTGTAAATCGCCCATAAGGGATGTACAAGTTTCACTAGTAGTGGTAAAAATTAATTATTGAGGACAATAAACATGGAGTTACTACATCAGTAAGTTCTGGAGTTACCAGTGGTAGTTATGGAGTAACATTTACTGATGCTAATTTTAAATATCAAGCGTAATTGAGGGTAGGCACCACCTTGGAGGAATCATCTATATTTGGCTTGTATGACACATGTCATAAAGTTGGTAAGTGGTTGTAAGAGAATCTATGACAATTGCAAATTGTGGGTAGGCACCACCTTGGAGGAATCATCTATATTTAGCTTGTATGACACACGTCACAATGTTGGTAAGTGCTTGTAAGAGAATCTATGACAACTGCAAGTTGTCATAAGATTCTATGTTATGATAGAATCTATGACGGTTATGACAATATTTATTACCCTGTAAGTACCTATTCTTGTCCATGGGTGCCCAAGTTTGCATGGTTGACTATTGACAAGTGTCATGAGCTTGTAAGAGGTCATTTAATGTTGCATGTCAGAGTATCCAAAGTGAGAGAAAGTGGACACCTAGTTTGGGGAGTGAAATACCTCTATAAATACAATGCCTTGTATATGTTGTTTATCATAGTTTTCTTGTACACAGGTTCTGCTAGATTAAAGGTTGGAGAGATAGAGGAAGTACATGTATTATTTATGTATTTAAAATTTTGAAGATAATACAACTTGAGCCTCTTTTCTTGGTGAAGTTTTTTACCCAAAAGGGTTTTCTCCATGTTATATTTGGTGTTGATATGGTCTATTCTTCTATGGTGTTTATTCATGTGTTGTAATTTCATTTTCAGATGCAATCTCTTTTCATATTACACTCCTTTAAGATCATAAACATATTGTAATCATATTTCCATTTGGGTAATTGTTGCCTTCATTTCTAACATTTGGTATCAAAGCCTGGCTAGTTTTAATTCTTAGGTGGTAGTGTGAAGGTTGTTTCGCTGTAGTGGGAGATTTGGTTGTTTTTTTTCGCAGATCTTGTATAGTATTCATGGCTCAATCTGCTGCTTCAACCTCTCATTTAGGCATTGATAATTTCAACAATATGGGGTATGAATTGTAGAAGCTGAAGATGGAGGATTTTCTTGAGGAAAGAAACTAGTGGTTGGCTGTTACGAAAGATAAGAAGCCTGATTATGTGAGTGTGGAATAATGGGAAAGGTTGGATAAGAAGGCACATGGAACTATCTGACTGTGTCTTGTAGGTTTTGTCCTATTGAATGTCTCGAAGGAAGAGATTGCATTCAAACTCTGGAAGAGATTGGTTGAGATCTATCAAGCTAAGAGCATGGTAAACAAGCTTTATTTAAAGCAAATTTTTTTTTTTGTTAAAATGAAAGAGGGTGATTCTATTGCAAATCATTTGAATAATTTTAATTTAATTTTGAGTCAACTTGATTCCGTAGATGCTACAGTTGAAGAGGAAGATAAATGTATACTTCTACTTTGTTCTTTACCTGAATCTTGGGAGAATGTTATCCTTGCTATTATTGCTAACCTTGAAGATCCAAAGTTGGATCACCTTGTTGCAACTTTGTTGGCACAGGAGATGAGGAAGAAGACTTCTGAGGGTAACACTGAGGCTCTCAATGTGAGGGGAAGGTCCAAGAAAAGAGGACTAAAAGGAGATTAGAAGGGGTCTAAGTGCAATTCTAAGGGTCGTTCTAAGACTCTTAGAAAGAAGAATAGAGTTAAGTGTTGGAATTGCAGAAAAAGAGGGCATGTAAAAAATGAATGTAGAAACCCGAAGAAATAGTGGGATTTCAATACTAATAAGTCCTCAAATGCAGGTGAAGATGCTTTGCTTTCTACATGCAATGTTGTTTCTAATGATCATTGGTTGGTTGAATCAGGATGCTCATATCATATGATCCTGCATAAAGAATGGTTTTCCACATACAAAGAGTATGATGGAGGTAAAGTGTACCTTAGGGACAACTCTACATATCTGATAGTTGGAAAAGGCAAGGAAATGTTTTATTTCAGTGACAGAAGAATTAAAACTCTCCCTAGTATTTTACATGTTCCTGGATTGGCTAAAAATCTGATTTTAGTTTCGAAGTTGAATGATTTGGGAATGCATGTAACATTTGATAAGCATGGTTGTAGATTGGTGAGAGGAAACTTGGTGGTAGCAAAGGGGAAATGATTAGGAACCTTGTTTAGGCTAGATGCCACTACAATTTGTTATTCCTCTTATATTTCTGAGGCTTCTAAAAACACTTGTATGTTGTGGTATCATAGATTGGATCACATAAGTAATAATGTTATAAAAACAATTAAGAATAAATATTTTTTGGATGGTTTCTCTTATTCTGATGAGCACTTTGATTTCTGTGAGCATTGTGTGTTTGGAAAACAAAACAAAACATCATTTCCCTTAGGAAGTATAGAGAAAAAGAGAAGTTAGAGATTATTCATTTAGATGTGTTTGGACCTGTGGATAATGACTCTATCAGAAAATGTCGATATTTTGTCACCTTCATTGATGATGTATCCAAATTTACATGGATTTACTTTATGAAACACAAATATGAAGTTTTCACTAAGTTTAAGGATTTTAAAGTCTTAGTTGAAAACTAATTGGGATTAAAGATAACAATATTAAGATCTAAAAAATGGAGGGGAATATTACTCTAAGGAATTTGATGAGTTTTGTAAGCATGCAGGTATAATTAGACAAAAAGACAACTCCATATACACCACAATAGGATGGTGTTGGAGAAAGGACGGACCAAACAATCATGGAAAGAGCCAGAAGTATGTTGAGTGATTTACAGTTGGAGAAATGCTTTTGGGCAGAGGCTATGTGTACCACTTGTTACTTGATTAACATAACTCCTTGTAAGGCTCTTGATTTGACACCTTATGAAGTGTGGATAGGTAAGAAACCTTTTGTTTCACATTTAAGGGTTTTTGGCTATGAGGCTTTTGTTTATATGCCTAAAAAAAGAGATCTAACTTGGATCCAAAAGCACAGAAATGTATCTTCATTGGATACGGTGAGAATGTTAAAGTTTATAAGCTTTGGGATCCTCTAACTAGAATTTTTTTCTCTAGAGATGTTATTTTTAGGGAACTTAGAGCTATTCTTGAACTTGAACAACCAAAAGAGAAAGAAAGGTCAAAGGTAGTGCATTTTGATTTACAATAGGAAGATGCACAACCAGAAGAACATAATGATGGATTGGGGGTGAAGAAGAAGAAGAAGATTCAAGTGGAAGTATTTCTGATGAGGAAGACTCTGTTGTTACAGAAGAATTTGAGCATCTAGAAGAACCAAATGAGTCTATTACTCCACCCTTGAGGAGATCCAAAAGACAATGGAACCCAATTGATAGGTATAGCCCACTAGATTTCTATTGTGTATTTTCTTTATTGAGTACCAACGATGAGCTTAGGTCCTACAGGGAAGCTATTCATGCAGATGATAGTGAGTCTTGACAGTTAGCCATGTAGGAGGAGATGATAGCTTTAGACTCTTGCAACACCTAGGATCTTATCCATTTGCCCAAAGGAAGAAAGGCCATAGGTTGTAAGTGGGTCTTCAAGAAGAAGTTTGGAGCAGATGGTTCTTTACACGGCTTGACTGGTAGCAAAGGGCTACTCCTAGAGAGAGGGAGTTGATTTTGGTGAAATATTCTCTCCTGTTGCTAAATTAACTTCTATTAGATTTATCTTATCCATTGCTGTAACTTTTGATTGGGAAATAGAGAAAATGGATGCTAAGATTGCATTTTTGCATGGAGATCTTGAGGAAGAAATTTACATGCAACATCCTACAGGGTTTGAGGTAAAAGGGAAAGAACATTGGGTTTGTAGATTAAAAAGGTCTCTTTATGGTTTGAAACAATCCCCCAGAATGTGGTACCAGAAGTTTGATTCATTTGTTTTGAAATAGGATGTTTTAGAAGTGAGGGGGATCACTGTGTGTACATTGATTGTATTGATGATTCTATACTAATCATTGCATTGTATGTTGATGACATGTTATTTTTCAGAAATACTAAGGGTATGATCAATGAACTGAAAGCCCAACTTTTAGGTGCATTTGACATGAAGGATCTTGGAGTAATCATGTATATTCTGGGTATGGATATTAGGAGGGACAAAAGTAACATAAAGCTTTGGTTATCTCAGAGTAAGTATGTGAATACCATTTTGTAGAGATTTAGAATGCAAGATTGTAACCTAGTTAGAATTCCTTTGCCCATTAGAACTAAGCTTTCATTAGACATGTGTCTGAACAATGAGGATGATTTTGAGGATATGACTAACATGTGCCATATTCTAGTGTTGTAGGGAGTTTAATGTATGCAATGGTTTGTACTAGGCCAAATATTGCCCAAGTAGTGGGAGTTTTGAGTAGGTTTATGTCTAACTCTGATAGGCAACATTGGAATTATGTGAAGAGGGTATTTAGATATTTAGCTTATACTTATGATTGTTGTTTGGTATATTTTGGTACTGATAGTGTGGAAAAGACATTGGACATACATGGTTTTGTTGATGCAGATTGGGTAGGTCAGAGATCCACTAGTGGCTATGTTTACTTTGTTTGGAGGAGCAGTGAATTGGATGAGCAAAAGGCAGCCTACGGTTGTTTTATCCACTACCAAATTAGATTATATGGCTTCTACCCATGTCTCTAAGGAGGTAATTTGGTTGAGGAGATTGTGTACATGTATTGGTTTTGATTGTAGGGTCATTTAAATTGGTTGTGATAGCTAGAGTGCTATTTGTTTGGCCAAAAGTCCGATGTATCATGCTCAGACTAAGCATGTTGATGTACAGTATCACTTTTTTTGAGAAATGGTTGCAAGTGGATAGATTGAGCTGAAGAAGGTAGACACTCAGAAGAATGTTATAGATGCTTTGACCAAACCTATGAGCATAGAGAAGCTTACTTGGTGCAGGGAGGTCATGGGCCTTGTTTCTTGTACTTAGTTATTTTTATGTTTTCCTATGGGTATTTACAATGTATAATGTCAAGTGGAAGAATGTTAGGATTTAGGCACCATTAACCTTATAAATCCTTGTAATTATTATTCCTAATATTATTTGTAAATCACCGATAAGGGATGAACAAGTTTCATTGGCAGTGGTAAAAATTAATTACCAAGGACAGTAATTACGAAGTTACTACATCGGTAAGGTTTAGAGTTACTGCTGGTAGTTATAGAGTAACATTTACTGATGGTAATTGTAAATATAAAGAGTAATTGAGGGTAGGAACCACCTTGGAGGAATCATCTATATTTGGCTTGTATGACACATGTCATAAAGTTGGTAAGTGGTTGTAAGAGAATCTATGACAACTGCAAGTTGTCATAAGATTCTATGATAATATGACAACTTATGAGGGATATTTATGAGTTATAAGTTGCTATTCTTGGATCTAGGAACCCATATTGGGAAGATGCTATTTGGTGGTGTTATGATGGAATCTATGATGGTTATGACATCATTTATTACCTCGTACGTGCCTATTCTTGTCCATGGGTGCCCAAGTTTACATGGTTGAATATTGACAAGTGTCATGAGCTTGTAATAGGTCATTTAATGTTGCATGTTGGAGTATCCAAGGTGAGATAAAGTGGATTCCTAGTTTGGGGAGTGAAATACCTCTATAGATACAATGCCTTGAATGTGTTGTTTATCATAGTTTTCTTGTACACACAGGTTCTACCGGATTGAAGGTTGGCGAGACAGAGGAAGTGCATGTATTATTTATGTATTTCAGATTTTGAAGATAATACAACTTGATTCTCTTTTCTTGGTGGAGTTTTTTACCTGAAAGGGTTTTCTCCACATTATATCCAGTGCTGATATGGTCTATTCTTCTATGGTGTTTATTCCTGTGTTGTAATTTCATTTCCATATGTAATCTATGTCCATATTACACTGTTTTAAGATCATAAACATATTGTAATCAGATTTCCATTTGGGTAGTTGTTGCCTTCATTTCTAACATGAGGCAAGTCCTCTATTCATCAACTAGTTCCCTAAACATAGACCATCCAGAACTTCACAACCTCTTCCTACATTCTCTCAATAGAGAGATGAGAGAGGAAGTTCAAAAGTTTCCTTACAAGTCCTATGAAGAAGCTCTAGAAAGTGCATTAAGAATTAACCAAAATCCTATTGATAGTAGGTGAAGAGTTATGGTACAAATAGAAGACTTGTCACTTCCCAAGCTAATGACAATAGTGGAAACAACCCTTTGTTAAAATATTGAAGAACAATCATAATACGACAATAGAAGGGGTAACTGACACACCTCCTACAAAGATAATGATCAAGATGGAAATGGTTGTGTCAACTCAACAAGTTATAATGTCAACATTATTAAATACCCACAAAACAATAGAAAAATTTACCAAAAGCCAAAAACTTTCAATCAAGTAACAATACGCAGGGATTGTATCATAATGCCTATGACACTAATGCATGCTAATTGTTTCATAAAGTAAAGAGGCATGATATGAGGCATGCTATAATTATAAAAAAACTACCTCAAAACTCTCTGATGAGCAATAATAGAAGTTCTTTAGTGTGCTTATGTGTCAACAAGATAAAGAGAACAAACCAAATAATTAGTAACAAAATCCCCAACTCATTCTTGATCAAAACATGCTAAGTCATGTTGATTTAGACAAAGATCAAGAAATTTGTGTCACCCATGAACTGGAAAAAATAAATATCATCACAAATGATTCATCCTTTTCATAAATAATGGACCTCCTCAAAAGTTCTCCTAATCATAAGAATGCTCTCCTTAATGCCTTAGATTTAGGCCATCTAGTTCAAAGTGCTCAACAAAAACCATTCTTCTCCCAAATTCAATTTTTAAAGGTTACCCACGGATGATGACATAGCCAAATAGGGTAAGTCCACTCTTTACCTAATGGTCCAAATTTATGACTAGCACATTAAATGTGTCATGATCGATGATGGGGCTGCAATTAACATAGTATCTTTTTCTCTCCTCCAAAGGTTGGGGTTATGAAAAATCACAACGCTAGCACCCTCAAAGTTCACAACAATCTCAACATCCATGCCATTGGTAAAATTAGTACTCCTATTACTATGGGTCCCAAAACCTTACCTACAGAAGTCTTTGTCATAAATGATGAAAATAATTACAACATGATTTGGCAAGACCTTAGATTCATAGGGTGAGGGCCATCCCCTCCACATTATTTCAAGAGATAGATTTCCTCCACATGGATCAAATCCATTCAAAGGGGACCTCAATCCTTTTAGAATTCATAGAATCGAACAAGCCAAAAAGAAGGAAGATTTATCCAAAACTACCAATAAATCAAGAATTAAATTTTTTAAAAAGGAGGAACATATAAACATGTCATGAACATTGATAAGAATTCAAAATTTACATGGGAAGGGATGATAAGTGAGTTCCTCTTTGATCCCCACTCAAAAAAATCTTATGCTCTTTTTAGCCTTGTAGCCATTCCCATTGAGTCAGATATGAGCATCCATATGGTTGAGATCAATATTAAGGAAAAGGAGGGAGAACTAAAACTTATGTGGGAACTAGGAGAGTTGTCAAAAATTGTTTAGGGACCAATACCAATTATCCCTAAAATGTTTAAAGAAGGTCACCCATTTTCAATTGATGAAACTATTGAAGCAAACATTGGAATACTAGAAGAACAAAAAATGGGTGAAGATATGAGCCAAATTATTAGATGATGAAATATGTGAGTACACAGAGCTCCTCAATGAGTTTATAAACATTTTTATACCAAGTATTTGAGTGTCCTTGCAAGGAATTTTGGACAATGAAAGAAGGATAAGTGAAGTGTAGAGACATATAACAAAAGGGTCATCGCTAGACTATTCAAGGTTGAAGACCTTGTATTCAAACTTGAAAATTTAATCGATAAAGAGCTGGTGAAGGCAAAAAATTTAGACTAAACTGGATAGGACTATATATGGTTAAAGAAGATGTTGGAAGTGCCACTTTTCTCTTGTGCACTATGGAAGGTGAATAATTTAGTGAAATAGTGAAGTCTTTCATCTAAAAAATCCAAAAAAATCAAATGATTCTTAAAATCCAAAAAAATAAAAAAGCATAAAAATCAAAGCATGCATTTCATTCTATCCACCATTGCATTTGTTAGTGGTTTTCTCTTGTTCAATTTTCATCCTAGTAAGGAGTCATAACATTTCTAGTATAGGTTGTCCCTACTAAGCCTTAGATTCCTTAAAACTCATCACCATCATTCCCTTTTACACTACCAACAATTTCAAATCAAGTCAAACTTTAAGCTTTATACTAATCTTAGTCTTAACCATGATCTAGTCAAGTCTAAGAAAAGAAAGTTTTCAAACTTATAGTGTCTAATGGAAGCTAACATGCAGATCTCTCCTAATCCTCCTTAGCAAGAGGGAAGTCTTAGGAGTCAATTATCCTTTTGGTGGTGCTTAACCCCTTACTCACCCGGCCAAAAATGTTAGGGGGGTCAAAACTCTACAAAGAAATTAAAAAAAGAAAAAAAAAGAAAAAAGAAAGAACACACACACACAAGAGAATAGTCTAAGATTGAAGCTATGAGGGTGACATTCTATCAAAGAAGAAGAAAAGAGAAAAAAGAGAAACAAAACACACATATGCACAAGTTAGGAAAATCCAAGAGTCTAACTATCTTCTATGACCATCCTTGATAAGGATCCTTTTTCTTTACCCCAAGTTTGACTTGTTGGACATCTTCTAATCTAAGTCTAAAATGTACTTATAAATTTTGTTGCTTTTCTACATTGAAAACTAGTCTAAGTGGTCAGTCTAGATAAGGATTAGTATTTATCCTTCTATGAAGCTTAATTTGAAAGTTGTTCCATTACCTTCTCGTTCCCACTTAATCCTGTAATAAATCCTATCTTGAAAGTTTAGTAGGTCACATTATGCTAGGTCAACCTACAATCTCTTAGATTAAAAATCCTACTAAAGAGCAACCATAATGTTAGTTTCATATTCATATCATACAAAAGAAATAAATAAATCAAGTCATAAAAAATATAATTCATAATAAAGGAAGTAGACAAGTGCATTGCATTACCATCTATATATATGTATCAAATGCATCCATACATATTCACATTACATACATCTCATTCGTAAGAAAAAGATAATAAAAATAATATAATCATAGTATCATAATATATAAGCATCCATGGTTTGAAAACATAAGGTCTACAACTAGCCATATGTACAAGAGTGAAATAAAAGTACAACATATTGATTACAACTATGTATGGATCTAAAACCAATCAAAGTCACTATAATAAGTGCTAAAGTAATCTCTAAGTACAAGTCACTCCATCAAGGGAGTTCAAAGAGCTAAAAGGTGCTCTCAAGCATGCAAAGGCTCCCCATGTAGGGGGCAAGTCAAAAGGTCTTTACAATAAAAAATTAGATCTCTCAAAGACCTCAAGGTTGACTCTAACCCACATAACCTCCAAGACTACTGCTCTGTGGTCTCCTCTTGCTATCTTCCATGTTAGAAAGCCTGAGAGTCCTCTAAGTACATCCTTGTGAAGGGACATGGTTGCAAATTTGTGAGTGTGACTATCTTGGTGTCTGAGTCTATGAAAGAGTAGAAGTTCATATGTGGACCCTAAGGTTGTCCATCTCTTGTAGCAAAGTGACTTTTTCTTCTAGTGTAGAAAATATAGTCATCTGGGATACTATGTTTTGGCCAACATGGTAAGGAGTATTGGAAAGAGAAATTAGGGGACATTCTAGAGATCTGATCCTATAGTACTCTATGTAATTTGTTTATACCCTAGAAGATACAGTGAGAGAAAGATAAATAGATGTGGTAGGAAATATCATTATGTGGTAAGATCTAATCACATCTAACTTGTTAACCACATTAATAGATGATCAATCCATAGTTTAGAATTCCTTATATATTCATTTTCAGTATCATATGCAAAAGGTAGATCTAAGTCTCTATTCTATATATTATCTTACTTACATTCTCGCCTTTATGCTTACTCTATTACTTATCTTTATACAATATAATATAATAAAGATGTGTCCCTTACAAAACACCCTTAGTAATATCAACGCTATCAGCCTTATGTTCTACTCTCCATCTGCGGTGACTTGTGGTAGCTTCTCTAATTGCCATGTATTTTGACAACATCATCCCCCTTTTTGAAAGTATGTCTTGTCCTCATGACATGTGGTGCTAGTTATTGGGTAGGATGTTCTTGTAGATGATCTTTAGTTGTGCCAAAGTAGTGCCCCACTGACTCTTAGCCTATTGTAATACTTGTATGAAACCTTGAATCTAAATGTGTTAGTTTTAGCCTCCATAAGACTGACAGGGATTTGTATCTTCTATGCATTCTGTTTAGCTTCCCCTAGTATTCATGTTAGATGAGAAAACCTTAGAATAAATACCTCTTTGAGTTTTTCCATTTGTGATTTTATCTTCTACCTTTGATCCTATAGTTGTATTTATGTATGGACAACTTCTATTTGCATCCTGATGGACCCATTCATATCTTGTACTGGGTCATAAGTGCTTGCCACTTGTACTATATGTGCTTCAACCTAATCTATTTGGTCCTTGATCCCCTTAGTTATGGTTGGCCATTGCAAGAAGAATTGATAGAGGATGTTGGCATCACCAATTGTTTGTTGTAGAGTATTAATATGGGTTTCTAACTGTGTAGTCGCTACTGTACACTTTCTCCTTATGTTGTCCAATGTTCTTAGTTATTTCTGTGGTAACCTACTGCCTTATCTTAGTATCTTGACATTTCATTTCAACTTGAATTCCATCTACCAGTTGTTTTAGTTGTTGAGGCAATGGTAGAGTTGTCTCATTGTAACTGCGATAGCTGGCTCTAAATAGCATCAATGACCTCCTGTAACTATTTTGTGCCATCAACATGTTGCTTTAGGATCTCTTCCCTAGCAGTAACATGAAATATATCCCCTAACTAAATTTTTTGAATAAGGGATATCCTTGATAAGTTTTCTTGTGATCTTAATAATGGCATATTCAATAAGAGAGGTGTTGATAGAGGTTGAATGTGCTTTTGTTGTGCCAAGAAATCTTTGATGGATTGTAGCAGAGATGTAGAGGATGATGAGGCCCTTGTTGGAGATGATTATTGCTATTGTTCTGATCCTTCTCCTAGTTGTTCAGTGTGTGGACTTGGCACATATTGATTTTATTATTCTTGTTCATTTGTCTCCTGCTCCTTTATTGTATTATAAGCTCTCTTTATGATGAGCTCTTTTTTTTGTTTATATCTTTCTACGTCTGCTCCATGAGAGTGTCTACCTTTTGTTTTGTTCTCATTTCTTGGGCTTGCATAGATGTACTGGAATCTTTCCTTCTCCTTAGTAGATAGATTTGGATCTATCTTTTCTAGAGCTTCTTTTCTTATTTGTTCTTCCAGTTTTGTGGCTTTTTCTCTTTTCTTCTTCAATGCAGTGGCTATATCCTTCGGTAGTGTATCCATTATTTCATCTAGGGTCTTATCAGACCTCCCCACATGTCTTATAATTGCTTTTAGTATTACATATTTATTTTCTTGGTCCATTTGGTTATACATTTGTACTTTCATATTGAAAAATTTTGTATTATCTATTGTTGTGGTTAGGATGTCTTCATCCAACATCTCTAGAGATTTCTCTCTTTCCTCCTCAGACTCCTCTATTTGTATCGCATCTTGTTTTCTTCTTCTTGTGGTTCTTTTCTATATTGGTTCTTCTTCTTTTGTTTCAGCTCCAATAGAGGCCTCAATGATTCTCCTTTCTACTCCTTGTTTTGCCCTGGCAGTTTTCTTTTTCATTTCCCCACTCATCTATAAATTTTTTTTTGAAAAAGATCCTAAACTTTCAGATCTTTTTCCTTGGGCTATGGGGTGGAGATTGTTTGTGATGATGATTTTGGTTCTACCACCAGTTGTGAACTAGGATTAGCACCATGTAGCCTTCTTGACCTCCACGTTTGTGGTGTTGATATAGTGCTAGCATGCAGTACTGATGACCTAGGTTGTGGTATATGTTTTGGTAGAATCCCCCATTTTTCATGTAGTTTTTCTTTATTCTTATCTAGATTTTCTTCTACATCTTTCTTGTGTTGTTTTGCCATAAACTCCACATATGTCCCAAACCTTTTTGTAGTGGTATCCTTTGGTTGTTTCAACAGGTTTTGGATATTTGCTTGTGCTTCCTCTGTTATTTCGTATGGGAGCTTAGGTATCCAGGATGTCCTAGGTTCTACCACCTCCATGTATGTATAGTCCTTTTCCACCAAAAATTTTATATTGTCTGTGTATTGTTTCACTATTTCATAGGGTATCCTTTCCCTAGCGTGCATCTATTGTTGGAGGGCCATGAAGAATCCCCAGTATGCGATAATGTAGGATTGTTTATCTTTATATTGCTTAATATAAATATTGATTTGTGTGGCTATAGATTTATGAGATTGCCATGCCTTTTTGGTGAAATTAGGTAGGGCATTCATAAAATAGAAAATAAGGTAGATGATTAGTGTGCCATACCAAAAATTATAGTGTGAGTTCTTCTTTTTCTGTAAGTTCTCCATTAGTTGTTCTTGAAGCACCTCGCACAAGTCAAATTCATTTTGTTGATGACCATCTATTATGTAGTGTGTATTGCCATGCCTATTGCAGAATCCTCTTGGTTTGCATAGTAGATTTTGTAGGCAATGCCCATAGTCGCATATCACACCACTGGGTTAACAATCTTCTTTACATTGAGGCTCTGACCATCTGGTGTTGCACCTATTAATTCAGTCACTTTTTCATTATTTATTTCCTTTTTGGATTGTAATTCCCTAACCGCACTTAGTCCTGTGACTAATTGAATGGCTTGTTTTGTAATTAGATATGGTTTATGCAGGTAGATACACTCATCATGTATCCATCTTAGTATTATTCTAACCCATTTATACTCTGCACAGAAATCTAGATAGTCCTTCCATACATCAATTTTCTTCTTCTCTATCTTGTTATATTGCGGTGGGTAATTTGTTTGGTCTAGATGGAGGAGCTGCCTGTGGAGTTTCTCAAACTTTATATGGTCAATTTCAGAGATGGGCACGTGTATATATTTTTAGACATCTTCTATGTAAATCACATCTAGTGGAATCCTAGAGAAAGCTCCATCTAGATCCACTTCTAATGCCTTGTATGGATTTTTTTTTGTGCTTTGGCCTCATCTTCTCAGAAATGTCTATGAGTATATGGGTTGTCATTGTTATTCTCTAAGCTTCTAGCTATGGTTTCTCATATGTAGTATGTATTCAGCTCATAGGTTTTTTTAGATTGCAAAGTTATGAATTTTCAGGTAGCTAGGTCTTATATAGGTTACTATGGTTTCATTATGTATTTAATGCTTTTTGCCATTTCTAGCTTCCTAGGGTTTTGTAGCCATTAACTTTTTCTATGGATTTTCTAATGGTATTTTATCTGTCTTATGTTACATTATAGTACTGATGATACACTTTTATGAATTTTGTGTGTCTTTTCTTATTCAACTGGCTGATGATAATGCTTTAGGTGGGCTCCATTTACATAGCTTGTTAGGTTAAATTTCCTTCTATAGATTTGAGTCTTACTACTCCTAACTTGCCAATTTCATGTATGTAATAAGGTTCTAACCATCTTACCTTCAATTTACCTTACTTTTTGAATTTACTATCATAGAGCAATACTAGGTGTCCTTCTGTGAATGTTTTTAACCACAAGTTTATGTCATGCCAGGCTTACTAGCTTTTCCTCTCCAGATTTTGATTATATACCACAATGAATCTATTCTCATCTAATTTTTTGAGGTCGTCAATTCTCTAGACTAGTGATTGTTCCTCATTCAACCACAAGGTTAATGTGGTCTAAAAATTAGGGATTATAAAATTCATAGGTACAATTTCATTCATTCTGTATGCTAGTTCGAATGGTGTGAACTTACTGGCTCTCTTATATGATGTACAGTATGCCCAAAGTATCACATATATCTTTATATCCCAATCTTCCCTATTCCCATCACACATATTAGTTAAGGTTGTACCAATTATCTTATTTAAGGCCTCACTTGCTCCATTTTCTTGTGGATGATAAGGTGAACTTTTGTTATGTGTGATCATAAAACTTTGTAATAATTCCACAATTACTTTATTTACGAAGTGTTTGCCTCGACCAATTGTTATGATTAATGGGAATCCAAATCTTGTTATGATATTCTCATATAGGAACCTTGCAACAGTTTTGGTTCTGCAGTCTTTGGTAAGTTTCACGTTTTCCCATTTAGTTAGATATTCTACCCCTGTTATGATAAATCTTTCTTTGGAATGTTTTGCTAGGGGTTCTATGGGACCTATGAAGTCAATTGCCCATTTATCTAATGGTATCTAGGCTAGTACAGGTTTCAGAGGCATCTCACCTCTTGTGGTAGGTTTCACTACCCTTTGGCATATATCACAATTTTTCACATATTCCTTAGTATCCTTATGTAGTGTAGGCCATCATAGTCCTACCAATTTAACTCTCTTTACTATTGTTTCACCACAATTGTGTCCTCTAGAGATTCCTTCATGGGATTCTCTTAGAATTTCTTTCCTCTCATGCTCATACACAACCCTTCGCATAATGTCATCTTTTCCTATAATGTGTAATTCTCCCTCTATCAATGTGTAAGGTAGAGCCTTCCACAAGAAGGTTTGTTTATCTTACAGTGATATGTCTGGTGGAAGTTATCCTATAGAGAGTAGGCTAGCTATCTCATGTAATTCCTCTAGTACTGTAGTTACCCTAAATAGGTTTGTGCTAGGAAGATATTCTTCCTGGTTGTCAGGGTCTTTCCCTATCTCTATCCTAGACAAATAGTCTGGTCCTTGATTATTTTTACCAGGTTTTACCATTATTTTAAATTTGAACTCTTAAAATAGGAGTAACTATTTGTATATCCTGCCTTGAATCATAGGTCTATTTAATAAGTACTTTAGAGGTTCATGGTTGGTAAAGAATGTGAATAGTATTGGCAACAAATAGTGTTTAAACTTTTGTAAATCATACACCATTGCTAGGGCCTCTCTCTCTTAGTAGTTGTATAATTTCTTTATGTCTTAGATCATTTCCTACTGGCAAAGGCTATAGGTGGTCTTTGTTTCCTTTAGGCTATGCCAACACTGCCCATATAGCAATTCTTGATGCATCAACATGTACATGAAATGGTGTTGTCCAATTTGGGAATATTAGTATTGGAGCTTCAATGATTTTTTGTTTTGAAGTATCAAAAGAAATCTAACACTATTTAGTCCAATCAATGGATTTGCCTAATTTTTTCTTTGTTAATTCTTCTAAAGGTGTTGTAATTGCCACATATCCTCTTATGAATTTGTGGTGGTACCCTGTATATCCCAAAAAGGTTTTTAATTTTGGTGTTGTTTATGGTGGTGGTAGGGTCATTATTAGTGTTACTTTTAGTGGATCTACCATTAGTCCTTTACATATAATGTGACCTAACAAGGTACCAAATGGTACCGCAAACATGGACTTCTTTAATTTTAAGGAGATTTGTAAACTCATGCATCTATTTAACATCATTCTTAATGTTTGGACATGATCTTTGATTGGTCCATACACCATCCAATCATTTAGCTATACTTCTAGGAATTTGTTAATGAAATCCTTAAAGGCATTGACCATTATTCTGCTGAATACTATTGGTGCATTTTAAAGACCAAACGACATTACTGTGTACATGAATGATTCAAATTTTGATGTAAAAGTACTAAGGGTGTTTTTTTGATATGGGATTGCAAGAGGAGACCATACACAACCACCTAACACACAAGAACAATGAACACAAAAAGTTCACCAACTAATTAACTATAAATGAAATGTGAATAGAACACAAAGTTTTACAAATTTTGGTCTTTGACAAGTGAACCTGCAACACCACAAGTTAGTAGTTTGTGAGATTTGTCTAGCTTAGACTAGAGAACCTAGAAGAACAGGGGGTCAACAAACTACAAAAATAACAAAAGACAACCTAGAAGATGAATGTTAAAAAGGAAATCCAATGAAAAAAAATAATGAAAAAAATAGATACATTAATAACTAGTCATATACATTGAAACACAAGTCAAATATACTAAAACAATCAAAGAATTATTAGAAAATAGATACACTAAAACATATAATGGATACGCCAAAGCATAAGCACATAGACTACAACATACATCGAATACTCCAAAATTGTAAAACTAATAGTTAGACATAGATACACTAAAGGATTGGGTAAATATGCCAAAGCATCTACACATAGGCTATGGAATCCATAGATATGCTAAAACTTGCAAAAGCACAATCAAAATAGATATGCTAAAACTATAGATGGATACATGAAAAGCATCTGCATATATGTCAAGGAATCCACAGATACATTGAAAACTTACAAAAACACAAACAGAAAATGAATAATGCTACAAGGTTAAGTGGATATGCTAAAACATGAATCATATATGCTAGGGACTTCATAGATATGATAAAACTTTCAAAAGCACAATCAAAACATATACATTAAAAGACTAGGTGGATACATTGAAAGCATCTTTATATACACCAGGGAATCCATAGATTTTCTAAAACATGCAAAAGCGCAATTAGAATAGATATGCTAAAAGACTAGGTGGATATGCTAAAAGCATCTACATATATGCCAAGTGAAAGGAAGCAAGGTACATGGGACACACTTCCTACACCAACCTAATGAGGGGAATAGTATGTAAATTCTTTTTAATCCTTACAATTGCAGAAATGTTAAATGCATAACATAAAGATTACAGTAGCAACACAACACATAAAGAAAGTGACACAAGATATATTGTGGGGAAAACCTTTTTCGATAAAAAAACTCCACACTCCAAAACTTGAACAATGTATTATCAAATCTGTGAAAGGATTACAATACACTTGCAAGGCAAGTTCTTCCAGGAGTCTACAAATGTCATTTCTAGAGTAATTTCAGTAGCGTAACAGTACCTATACAAACACTATATGTCTACTACTCCAAAACAATGCATTTATATAGAGTTACAAGTCATAAACAAGAAGCTTCTAGAGATGGGTGTCCATCTTGGCCACATGGCCAATTTCCCGCATCAAAGGACACTTGTCCAAGTTGTAATTACCTCTCTTACATCTATCATACATGGCAGATTTGACTTCCCTAGAATGAAGCACTCTAGGCTAAAAATAGCTATGAAAGATGCTCTTACGCATCTTACAGCTGTCATAAAATATGCCCAACATAACAGAATCTGTCATACAAGACTAAATATAGCATATTCCTCTTACAACATGTCATAACCCAACTTGGGCACCCAAAGATGCCTTCTCCACATGCAAAGATACTTTATGACACTTGTCTTCACTTGTCCCGAGAATCTCTATACTTGGCTCTTATGCGTCATAGATTTTGTCATACACAATAACATCTCTGTCATACCACAAGATGTCGACACATGGCATATTAGTGCCACCTCAAATGGGATGCCTATATCCACATGGGATGAGTTGACCATCCTAGTCACCTTCCATGTTGAGTGACAACTCACCATGCCACTTCACACTAAATGACAAAATAGGATGTGCAACATAAATTACATCATAGACACAAATAAATAAATAATTAATAATCAATGCTAGGAATTGCAAGGTTGAGACACCTTAATTCTCATCACTCTCCCACTTGTCGAACACCTTGCAAGAGCCAATAGAAGGACAAGATTTAACTGCTAGGGCTAAAAGGCCCATAGACTCCGAACACCATCTGAACTTATCTGTGCCCATAGGTTTAGTCAATGCATTTGCAACATTCTTCAAAGTGTCAACCTTTTCCAACATCACCTTCCCATCTTCTACCATATCTTGAACAAAATGAAACTGAACATCAATGTGCTTTTTTCTAGCATGGAAACTAGGATTCTTTGCTAAGCAAATCACACTTTGATTGTCACAATGGATAGTAATCTGTCCTGCATCAAACCAACATCTGAACACAACCTCTTAAGCCAAATGGCTTCCTTACAAGCATGAGTTTCTACCATGTACCCTACTTCTATCATGGACAAAGCAACCACAGGTTGTTGGTTACTCATCCAACTAATAGCACCACCAAACATGGTAAACACATAAGTACTGGTGGCTGTCAATGTCACCTACCCAATCAGAATCCACAAATCTATGAATACTCACAAAATGCTGAGGTCCAGTAGGATAACCATGTTAACATAAGAAATACTCAGACGTACTCCTCAAATATTTAAACACTCTCTTCATTACATCCCAATGTACCCATCTAGGATTAGCAATAAATTGGCTAAGGACTCCCACTTCTTGGGCAATGTCTGGTCTTGTACAGACCATAGAATACATCAAGCTACCAATTGCACTAGAATAATGTGCTTTGCTCATATCCTCTGTCTCAGAAGGAGACTTTGGACAATCATCAATAGGTAACTTTGTCCCCATCGTAACATGAATAGTCAATGGTCTACAATCCACCATACTGAATCTCTCCAACATAGTGTTTACATACTTACTCTGGCCTAGCCAAAATTTTCTATTTGCTCTGTCTCTTCTGATCTCCATCCCTAGAATGTACCTGGCTGCCCCTAAGTTTTTCATTTCAGACTATGCTGACAACTAAGACTTCAAATCAAAAATCATATTCTTACCATTCCCAATCAGCAAGATATCATCAAATATAGTGCAATAATGAGAATACGATCATTGTCAAACTTGTAATACACACAATGATCTGATTTCGATCTTAGAAATCTAATAGACAACACAAAGGCATCAAACTTCAAGTACCACATCCTAGGAGATTGTTTCAATCCATACAAACATTTCTTTAACTTGCAAACCAAATTTTCTTTACCTTTCACTATGTAGTTCTCTCGTTGTGACATGTAAATTTCTTCCTCCAAGTCACCATGAAAGAAAGTTGTCTTCACATCCATTTGTTCCACTTCTAAATCATAAGCTATTGCAAGAGATAATAGGAACCGAATAGATGTCAGCTTTGTAACAGGAGATAAAATCTCACCATAATCAATTCCCTCCACTTGTAAATACCCCTTCGCAACCAATCTAGCCTTATACTTCTCAACACTGCCATTTGCACCAAATTTCTTCTTGAACACCCATTTGCATCCAACAAGTTTCCATCCATCAGGAAAAGGCACCAAGTCCCAAGTTTTATTCTTTTCCAAAGAACCCATCCCATCTTCCATGGCCTCCTGCCAGGAACCTGCATCTTTCATACCCATAGCCTCTTTCACAGTTCTAGGCTCTTTAGTGTTAGAAATCAAGGAAAAAGCACAACTAGAATCAAGTAATGAAAAACCAAACCTATCAGGTTGCTTCCTGATTTGTGTGGACCTCCTCAAAGATTTGAGGTGGAGGTTCTATTTCTTCTAAACTTTCAAAGCTACTAGAGCTCTCCTCATCATCACATCCAATAGGGTCTTTCAGTTTAGTCTTCTCAGGGGTAGTAGGAAACTAAACCACATCCTCTTTCTTTTCTTTTTCTTCTGGCTATAAAACAATAGGAGAAGGAGATACCTCTCTAAAAATAACACTTCCACTATACAACACTTTCTCGGTCATAGGATCCCAAATCTTGTACCCTTTCACACTAACACTATAACCAATGAAGATTCACTTAACTACCTTGTTCTCCAATTTTGACCTCTTCTCCTTAGGCACATGTGCATATGCCTCACAACCAAAAACATGAAGATGTCTCAATGAAGGCTTCTTACCAGACCACACCTCAATGGGTGGCTATAGCTTCAGCCCAAAACTCTTGTTTGAGGCTAGTACCACTAAGCATACTCCTAGTCCTCTCCATCAATGTTCTGTTCATCCTCTCTGCAACTCCATTTTGCTGTGGGGTGTATTGAGTTGTCTTATGTCTTTCTATCCCATGTTCTTTACAGAACCTGTCAAACTTTGTGGAACAAAACTCACCACTATTATCAGTTCTCAAACACTTAATCTTTTTACTAGTTTGATTCTCTACAAAAGATTTAAACTCTTTGAACCAACTAAAGACTTCAAATTTGCTTCTAAGAAAATAAATCCATATCCTCCTACTGTAATCATCAATGAATGATACAAAATATAATGATTTGGAAATCAAAGGAACATTCACAAGACCAAACACATCAGAATGAATGAGATCCAACACACCAGAAGACTTATGAGAACTCAAGTAAAACTGAACACAATTTTGTTTTCCATATACAAAATGTTTGTTGTGATTAGGAAAATCAAGTTGAAGGTAAAATACAAACCAAATGCATAATAAAACAAAGAGTTATACCTCAAACAAGAAAGACCCAATCTCATCAAGGGAAAGGAAACTTGCACCCAAGAGCTCCTAAGACATGATATTCCCTAATTGATGAATGAAATGTGAAATGCTCTAACTCAACTGCAACTCACTAATTAGTTCAATAGATATTTGGGCATGGTAACATTACATAAAACTTGGATCCCAAAATGGCTTGGGAGAGGTTCTATTTATAGAGATTTTGGAGGGATTTTGATCCAAGGGTGGAGATTGATTTGGAAGATCAATGGTGGAGGATGAAAGTGATGTGGAGGGCCTAGATTTGATCTTGGAGGAATGGAGGGCTAGGAATAAAAGTAAATCTTTTATTCATTTTGGGGAAAGGAGGAATTAAATGAGTATGGGTGAGATGAAATATTTATGAATTAAAGATTCATATGGGGAATGTAAAATGAATTAAAAATTCATTTGGGGATAAGTGGAGATAAATGAGGTATGGGGGTGGTAAGGGGTTGTAAGAAGAATTAATTGTGATGTGGGATATTTTTAAATAAAAAATTGACTTATGTGGATTTATTTCAATTTTTTATTTGGAGGATGTGGGGAAGGGTGTTAAGCTAGGTTTGACCACCCAAATGAGAGATTAGGATTAATTAAATATAGGTTTTATTTAATTAATCGTAGGGCTAGGATGAGGTAGGCTAGGGTAGGTAATTAAATAATAGCTATTTAATTACCTAGGGTAGGGATAGGTCAATTAATGGTTGAATTAATTAGTTAAACATGGTTTAGCTAATTAATTAGGTTTAGTGAGGAGGAGGAAATTGACTAAATAAATATTACATATTTATTAAATCAATTGGCTAAGGTTTGGGACTATTGAATTAATGAAATTAATTCAATTGTTGGGGATAAAATGATGGAAAATTAGGTGATGAAGGGATAATTAATTAAATAAAAATTTAATTAATTAATTAGAAGGGAAATTGGTATGTTTAGGGATGTCGGGAGTCGGTTTGATGGTAAAAGACATTTTTAGGTGTCTACATTTGCCCCTCTTTGACGTGGCATCAGGACCTAGCAGGGAAGTGGCGTCAAGTCGCAAAAAAATATACCCCAGCTACTAGGAAGAAATAAGATGGGTGAGGGATGCCCCCTTGAGAGGTTGCCGAAAGAATAAAAATTTTTAGGGCGAGCTCTCGAAAAGACCCGATGGAAGTGAAAGATGGATAGGGGATGGAAAAAGAAGATGGTAGGAAGAAAAATAGAGGAAAAAGGTTGGGATCTGTACCCTGGGGGGGAAAAAGGGTGGGCAGGGGGATGACATGGCATGCTATATTAGGACAAGTGGGCCCTAAGAGTGCCACATTTGTACACATTGACTTGGTGAGAAGAAGGAGCAGAGGAGAGATGGCAGATCACAACCCCCAATTCCCATGACTTCGACACATCTCTGAGCGGTTCTGATCGTTTGGCTGGGCACCGACGTCTAGACCCCAGGTAGGGCCTAACCCTAGCTTTGTGAATTTTTGATTTACATGTATTTTTGGGGTTCAAGAATTGGGTTTTGCAATGGTGGCGCTATCGCCAGGTCGTGCAGCGCCAAAAGGATGCGGATTAGCGCCATCCTCTAGATTGGCGCTATCCATTTGGGTAGAATAGGGGTAGATTGGAGCCAAATACTTAGCATTTTGGCGCCATCGTGTGTTTTGGTGCAATGTGTGCAAGGGTTAGGGTTTTGGCATTTTAGCACCAAATGGTCATTATAGTAGCGCTATGTGCTATACTAGTGCTAGTTGTTAGAGTAGTGCTATATTTGGTTTTAGCACAATGTACAGGATTAGCACAATGTCTGATAAATGCGCTAAGTATTGTGCGCAGTGGTGCTATATGTGAGAGTAGCACAAAGTATATTGCACAGTGGCGCTATTGTATGTAATAGCGCCATGAGAAGAAGTAGTAGCACCATTTTTAAAATGGCATAAAGCATTGTCTATTTTGGTGCCAAATGATTCTGGCTTTTAGACATTAGAAGAAAGGGGTTGATTCAAAAAAAGATAGGTCAATTTTTGACCAGAAAGTTGTGGATGTAGGACCTAGGTTCTTTTATATTATACTCGCAGGAGTGATGCATGCCATCTATGATGGCACTATTTGATCATTTTGATGGTGCCACCTGGGCTCGACTGGCTAGGTTAGGTCTTCTGACAGTTGTGTCGATGCCAGTGCTACGAGCTCATAGAGCTCTGATGACCATAGTTGTAGAACGATATCGGTCAGAGACTTGCATATTTTTCTACCTACTGGAGAGATTACCATCACTCTTGAGGATGTTTATCACATCCTCAAGCTACCTATTCGCGGCCATCAGGTGACATATGATACTAGGAGGGGATGACGGGCCTTGATCAGAGTGTTTGGCACTGATCACATTGTCTTATCAGCGGATGGTAGAGAGATGAGTTATGAGGGGACTTTGGTGGTGGGTGCACATCCATTTGCCTTATTCCTGTGCGCATTGATTGGTGGTGTGGTGATGCCAGATAGGCGAGGCAGGGGATTCCCAGTTGTATGGGGAGAGGTGATCGAGGGGATGGCTAGGAACGAGATTGTCTATGCTTGGGGACTAGTGATGCTAGGGCAGCTATATCATGAGATGCATATAGTGGTTTACCTTTATGATTCAGCGTTATCAGCTAGGGTTATTCTGCTGCATGTGTGGATTTGTGAGCACATCACAGTCACTCGGCTGAGATGTGGGTACTACCGCCATCCGTTCAAGGCCTTTGTATTTCTATATCAAGATGCAGAGTACACTTACATTGGACAGGTTTAATACTGTAGACGGGTGCTAGATGATGTGATTTGGGTGACCTGGTGACCTTACATTGGGGTAGACCCGTGGCCAGATGATGATGTGCATTTGCCTTTTACTTTCCAGCAGCGTTATTTGATGGGTCGTGGAGCACACACGATCGACATGTATCTGCCGTCGCGGGTGATGCGACAATTTGGGTTACGGCAGGATACCCCATAGCAAATGGCCATTTTTACACAGACTCGTCGGGATGTCCATTATTGGCCCATAGCCATATAGCCCTGGGTGGCTCTAGAGGACTTTGTGGCTTTGCAGCCGGTATAGTTGGATTGCGGGAGCATGGTCAGGGATGTAGACACTACTCCTGCATACGATATGTGGTGGCAAATGTGGCAGCTGACCCAGTTTATTGATCCGGCTGAGGAGGTAGTCCCTGTGGAGGAGGCAGGATCAGGGGATGATGACTCAGATGATGATGGGGATGATGACTCCAATGGAGATGATTTCCTGGAGGAGGGGGAGGAGATGATTGTAGACTACATCATGGAGGTGGGAGGAGATGGAGAGGAGAGGGTGGTTGGGGGGATGGGTAGCCGATGGATGTGCTGGTAGCAACGATAGATGGACAGGTGCCCTAGTCCCAGGTGAGACAATAGGCACCTATGTAGTAGGTTCCTGTTGAGCAGGTGAAGATTGGAGTGGGGTGACGGCAAGGGGGACCTCGATGGTGTGGGGGACAGCCGAGGGTGGACATGGGTGCTCTACCCCCACCGTAAGTTGTGCAGCAGCAGCAGGCAGAGGCAAGCCCTTCAGGGGCGGGTGGAGAGGTAGAGGTTGAGAGGTCAGCATCTTGTCAGTGG
This sequence comes from Cunninghamia lanceolata, assembly GCA_027924645.1. Taxonomy (NCBI): domain Eukaryota; kingdom Viridiplantae; phylum Streptophyta; class Pinopsida; order Cupressales; family Cupressaceae; genus Cunninghamia; species Cunninghamia lanceolata. Next base: position 3,398,698 of record BSBN01000506.1, read on the forward strand.
GCTTAGAGTGAGGAGGAGGTTGAGACTCTACAGGCACAGGTAGCCAGCCTGCAGGAGGTGTTGGAGAGCCGTGAGGCAGAGTTGGAGCAGCTACAGGCGACAGTGGCATTATTGGATGGCACAGATAGGCAGGTGGCAGCACTGTGGGCACAGTTAGCCTAGGCTCAGGGTGACATAGTGATTTTGATTAGAGAGCGAGATGTAGCACTAGCCAAGGCACAACAAGTAGAGACTACGGTGGGTAGTCTATAGGCTTCAGGTGCTGGCCTGGGCCCAGTTTTGACTTTGATGCAGACACAACTATCCCAGGCCTAGGCACAGACGTATTAGCTACAGGGATAGTTGACTCAGGTACAAGGGCAGTTAGGGGAGGCCAAAGGATGGATGGATTACTATCGGGCCTTATATCATGCGGTAGTGCCTGCAAATCAGCGTGTGTTGAGTTATAGTTAGGTCAGCGGATCCCAGTCATCTAGATCACACAGATCTAGATTAGTTTAGTCAGTTCAACAGATGATGGGTCCCCCATCTCATGTGCCACAGTAGGTTCCATAGATACAGGTACAGCCGTAGCCACAGCCGCAGCCTCAGCCACAGCCACCGGTAGGACCACAGCTACCTCCAGGGTCAAGATCCCTGATTGGGTCAGAGAGAGGGTCATCTATGTGATGGTTGTATCATTTTAGCCCTTAGAGGCATTGTATCAGGACTTTATTTTTTTGATGTGTATATATGAGTGATGCATTTTTGGTGATGATGATATATGAGATGATGTTGTTCGATGGCCTATTTGCTTATTTGTGATGCTTTTATATGATTATGATGATGCTTATATTGATGGATGCTCTATGTTTTATGGATTATATGCTATAGATGTGTTTTGTTTATGCGATGCAGTATGTTGATGTTATGGATGCACTTATTGATGTAACATGATGGATGTAGTGTTTGTTTGCTTATTTTGATATATGCATATGTTTGATTTATGGATAATGATGGAAAATGCAAATAAATGTTCAGATGCTGTGTGAAAGGGGACTAGTTGGGGCGAGGATAAGGGTGTATGGATGGGGTATGGATAGGCTTGGGAGCGTCTAGACGGTGGGGGTATGGAGACGAGAGAATTGTTAGGTCATAAGACACCACGTCATTGAGGGGGGGTTTACTTTGGTTTAGGATGTGTTAAGTGGGAGTAAGATGGGGGAGTTGGATTAGTGAGGGGATTTTAGATGGGGGGGTAGGGTAGGTGATTACAAAATCTAGGCCTAGATGGTATAGTTGAATGAGTGATTAGGATGATGATTTTGAGCTAGTAACAGTAGTTGCATAAGATTAATTGAGAGCATTTCTTAGTTTACTATAGCAATGTAGGATACAGTTCACAAAGGTATGAAATGACCTAGGTGATGATATATATCCCATGATTGCATGGACTAGACCCATAAACAATAGGTTGATTTCATGCATGCCCAAGGTAGTATAATATTGCCTAGCCTAGGAAGGGGACTCATAGCGATGAGTGTGAATAGTACATATAAGGTTTTGATGCCTGTATATGCAAATGGGACACATCATGCTACAACTGACCCAGGCTTCAAGATATGAATACTATTCATAGAGTAATGAAACCAACCCACAAGCACAACATACAGAAACAATGACCATGTCTACTCCAGGTGTTGTCCGCCACTTACCATGATATAATGAGATCAAGGTAGCTTTGGAGATGATTTGGAGTGAGACATAAAGATAAAAAATCAATAATAAAAAAGACCATTGAAGAGATACAAATAGCCTTTGTGTATTCTTGCCAAGAGACATGTTGATAGGATGACAGATTCTTGTCCATCGTAGGAACGATAAATCCTAGGACGCGAATCGGTTGGATTTTGTTGGATAATTTTTTGAAAGGTGGGCAAAATGACAGTCAGGCTATGTGTAAGATTATGGTTGGTATGTTGATTGATGATTTTTGTGTTAGGGACCATGTTTCAATCATATATTTAGCTCAATGAATGGGGACCATCCTAACAGGGTGGATGGGTGCATCTTAGGTACCTAAGTACTGGAAACTTCCTTCGTATTCTAGACTGCCTACATACCTTGTGTCCACGGGATTAAGGTACTTTCAAGATGCGGGCGAGATGAATATGTAGTTTTGGCAAGACTTGATGATGTGGGAATGGTTTAGGATGGTTGTGATGTGATGAATTAATGTATGTTTGATGATTGCGAGTTGCAGTGAGAGTGATGTATGGGGGGTGATTTGCGGTGACTTGTGTTGTTTTTGGATTTTCTAATGTTGTATTATTTTTGGATTATTTAATTTTGTATTATTTTTGGATTTTTTTAATTTTTGGCTATACAAAAAGAAGCTTACAAGGATACTTATTCCATGGGTTAGCCTTGGGTGGGATAGTGTGGGGTGAGCGATAGGATTCGATGTTTCTCAATTCCAAGCCATGGGATGTGTGTGATATGGAGTGTTGTGGTGGAAAGAGGACTTATTAGATGGTAGAATCAGCCACTACGCAGGGTGCCTAAAACAAGTTTTCACCATGGTACTTATCCAAAGAATCACCAAAGTGATTTTCACCATTGGAAGTTTTTATTGCACTCGGGTTTTTTCTTGATTTTTTTGATTTTTTCTATTTTTTTGATTTTTTGACTTGGCGTACCTAATGGGTTATGCATAGAATTTCTTCACATGTAGGATGTTCATAGGCTCATTGATGTAGAGCCGTACAACGAAAGCCTTCAATTCAAGGGTGAAATTTCCATGAATCACATTTCCAATTTACATACAATGTTTACTCATTATTACTAGTCTGCTACAGTGCATTCTACACCGATTTGCCACTACGACCGACCACAAAGTGTATCGGGTGCTTGTATTTTCTTAATGTATATTCACAATATACATTCTCAATATGCATTTAGGACATGCATTTGGTGGGACCCTCAATCTCCATTCAACCGTTGTGTGTTTCACCTTTACACTTAACTCTGCACATACATTAACTGACTGGTTCTGCCAGTTCTATCTACCACTCCTATCAGTAGATATTTGTACCAAAGAAAATGTATGTTTCAACATACAAATATTCTATGCAATCAAAACATACAAAATGACAACTCCTTATTGCTGGTTCCCTTTACCTTTGCTGCCAGTGACCTTATGTATCTTAATCTGATGTATCTGCGGAATGTATATTTCAATATACATTAAAAAACATACAACTCAAACTTGTATTCGAAACATGCATTCACCGAATATGCCTTCAGAATATGCCTTCAAGGAGAGTTGACCACTGACTTCTTTGTATATGAGTCTAATGTACGTTTGTGATGTATATTCGTAACATGTAACAATGATAGACAATTGTGAGATACACAGAGACATGTGGTGGCAATATACTCATGGAATGAAGCTTCATACAATTGCGATATATACACTACGTGTATATTCGTTGAACAACATAAACTCAACCTGAATGAGTCCTTATACATGCATTTCTTTGCAGGATATACACAGGTTGATACTCACATACAAATGTGATATACACAGGGATTGTATATCTAATATGTTTTAACCTTGTATATTCATAACATGCATTTTCAACATGTTTTCACACTCGACATGCTTTACGATATATACACAGGCTATATATCTGACATACAAATGTAGTATATACACAAAATGTATATTTGAAAACCATAAATCTCGCACTGATTACCTCCTGTACAACAAACCTCACAACCTCTAACTATCGAACCCTAGCACCACAAAATGCTAGGCCTTCTACTGCGATACTTCTTCGACCGGTCGGATCCTCTAACCCATTCTACCATGACCGCGAACAAAAAAGAAAAGAAAACAAAACAAACTATATACAGGGTCCACTCCACTGATTTCAAGGAAATCCACCAGTGGAATGGTCTCAATCTAGCATTTTCGACAACAGAAAACTAGAGCAGTTAAATCTAGAAAATATATACAGAATATAGGACCTGCAAACAAAAAAACTCTATTAAACTTCGGTGTCTCCACAGAATGTATTATTCAATCTTCTATTCTCTCCGAACTCTCTCAAAAATCCTCTCCTCTATCTTTTTAATCCCAACCTTATGGTCTCTTCCAGTTCCAACCGAAATACCAAAAGGTTGGAGTCGTTACAACTTCCAGGCTTAACCAAGATTGTAAGCCAATGCACTAACTACTCTCGAGACACATGTTTAGCACACAACAAGACACTTCAAATAACTCAACACACTTAACTTGATCATCCACATACCCCAATTGTCCAAGATATCCAAATTGGCTTATAAGGATGCCAAATTTGAGACATTGGTTCACATGGTGGGGTTTTTATTACAAACATGAAAACCCAACAAGTACTACATGACAACATGAACAAACATATAAATGCATAAAACATAACAACATAACAATACCTTAGTCTTCTCCCTCAGATGCATAATCAGCTTGCTGAAGGGTTGCTCTTGCACCACTCATCCAGAGGCTGCCCCTCAGGTGTTGCAAGCTGGTATGCTCCTAATCCATAGTCAGCTATGACAACATAGGGTCCTAGCCAATTGGCCTCAACTTTCCTTTCTTAGGATGCTCTTGCAGGTTCTTCTGATTTTCCATAAGGACAAGGTCACCTACTTCAAATTTTTTAGTTTCTGATCCTCTTGTTGTAGCTTCTTCTGAGGTGATTTTGATATGCCTGTAGGTGGTTCAACGCATTCAGGCGTTTCTCATCTAGTAATTCTAGCTGATGCAACCGTACAACGTGGTATTCCTCATCATTGATTATGTTTTGAAGGGATACTCATAGGGATGGGAGCTTGACCTCAATAGGTAAAATGGTTTTAGATCCAAATACTAGGGAAAATGGAGTGGCTCATGTGGGGGTACGGATTCTTATTCTATAAGCCCATAGGGCGGGCTTGAGTTGGAGGTGCCAGTCATAGCCAACTTCATTAACTGTCTTCTTTAGGATGCACAGGATGGTTTTATTTGAAGCCTCAGCTTGACCATTTCCTTGAGGGTAATATGGGGTGGAGAAATGGTGTTTGATTTCAAATTTTTCGCACAAAGTGCGAACCTCTTGGTTCTTGAATGGATTTCCATTGTCGGTGATGATGGAATGAGGGATACCATAGTGGCAGATGATGTAGTGGAGGATGAATTTGTATATCTGGGTTCCAATGGTGAAAGTGAGTGGTATTGCTTCAACCCACTTAGTGAAGTACTTGGTAGCAGTGATTATGAACTTATGGCCATTGGAGGATGGGGGATGTATTTTCCCTACGAGGTCGAGTCCCCACTGTGAGAAAGGCCATGACGTTGTGATGGGTTGCAACTCCTATGCTGGTGCATGAATGAGATCCCCATGTTGTTGACATGGTAGGCATTTTTTGATAAATCGGTAGGCGTCTCGGTCCATGGTTGGGCAATAGCATCCGGTCCGCAAGATCTTTTTTGACAGAGCAGGTCCACTTGAATGTGCTCCACAAATGCCTACATGTACCTCTTCCAAGGCTACCTCAGCTTCCCTAGAGTCTAAACATCATAGAAGTGTGCCATCAAGACTCCTTTTGTATAGGGTATCGCCTACAAGGATGAAGCTGGAGGCTTGACGGATGAACGGTTTTCGTTGTGAGGTGGATAGGTTAGGGGGGATGATATTATCATGGAGGTATAGGTAGGTTTCTTGATACCATGGGGATAGGGGACCACTAACTTTGCACACTAGCTTTGATTGAGGAACATCATATGCTGGGATGGGGAGTTCTTCTATCAGGAACTCACACTTCTTGTTGTCTTTCTTCATGTCAACCAAGGATCCGATGGTGGCCATGGCATCTACAGCTTTGTTGTTGAGCCTTGGGATTTGCTCAAAGTTGATGTCATTGAAGTAGTCTTTGAAGTCATCAACCATCTTTTTGTAGGGTAGGAGCTTATCATCCTTGGTCTTGTACTCGTTATTTACCTGCCAGATGACCAGTTGAGAGTCTCCATACACAGTCAGCTTCTCAATTCTCCATTTTATTGCCATTCGGAGACCTGTGATAAGGGCCTCATATTCTGCCATGTTGTTGGTACATGGGAATGTGATTTTGAAGGATTTAGGGATGGTGTCACCTTGAGTGGTAACAAATAGGACGCCTGCCCCTGAGCCTCTGTATGTGTATGATCCATCAAAGTACATTTTCCATGTTTTTGTGGCTGGTGCTATTGTTAGGATGGCTTCATCATGGAATTTTGCCAGTGTAGGATATTATGCAGGGATGGGTGCTTCAGCCAGTTGATCGGTGATAACCTGTCCTTTGATGGCTTTTCTCTTAGTATATTCGATGTCAAATTCAGTGAGGATCATGACCCATTTTACCATTGTCCCAGTAAGAGCAACTCTGTTTAGTAGATACTTCAGTGGATCGATCTTGGCAATGAACTTGGTCTTGTGATTGAGCATGTAGTGTCTTAATTTTTGTGAAGTAAAGACCAGGGCTAGACATGCTTGTTCAATTTGTGTATAGTTTAGCTCATATGAGATCAGGGTGCGGCTGATGTAATAGATGGCTCTTTCATTTCCTTGCTCATCATGTTGTGCTAGTAAGGCTCCAATGGCTGTCTCTGTTACTGAGATATACAATAGGAGGCATTCTCCTTGCCTCAGTGGAGTTAGAACATGGGGATTAGCTAGGTATTCTTTTAGTTGGTCAAAGGCAGCCTGACACTGACTATTCCATACAAAAGCTATGTCCTTTTTGAGTAGATGCTGGAATAGTTGACATTTATCGGCCAGTTGAGAAATGAATTGATAAATGGACTGGAGTTTTCCTTGTAGACTTCTTAGCTATTTTAAGGTTTTCAGAGGAGGCATTTCAATGATGGCCTTGAATTTTGCAGGATCTACCTCAATTCCTCTTCTGGAGACTATGTATCCCAAGAGTTTGCCAGAGGTTACCCCGAACACACATTTCTTTGGATTCAAACGAACATTGTATTGCTCTAATCAGTCAAAGATCTTGGCCAATACATCTAGGTGTTCTTCTCTTGTCTTTGATTTTCCTAGTAAGTCATCCACATAGTCTTACATGATGTGGTGAAAAAGGTCATGGAAGATGACAGTCATAGCTCTTTGATATGTAGCTCTATCATTCTTCAGGCCAAATGAGATTACCACCCAACAGTACATCCCCCATGGGCATATGAAGGCTGTCTTATGCTAATCCTCTTCAGTGATTTTGATTTGGTTATATCTTGAAAAACCATCCATGAGGGATAGCATCTCATGTCCTGCCATAAGATCCACTATCATGTCGATGTTTGGTAGTGAGAAGTCATCTTTTGGGCAGGCCTTGTTAAGGTATTAGAAGTCAGTGCAACAGCGGATTCGGCCATCTGGTTTGGCTACTAGTACTAGGTTGGAGACCCATTTAGGATAATCAATTGGACAAATGAACCCAACATCTAGTAGTTTCTTTAGCTCTGCTTTGACTAGGAGGGCCACTTGAGGATTCATTTTTTTGAGCTTCTGCTTTACTGGTTTTGTAGCAGGGCATACTGCAAGGTAATGGACAACCAAAGCGGGATCTAGCCTTGGCATATCTGCATAGGTCCATGCAAAATTGTGATTTTAGTGTTTGAAGAATGTCAAGAAGTTTTCTTGTTCTTGTGTGCTGAGAGATTCTGCCTTGAAAGTGATTTTTGGCTCGTCTTCTGCCCCAAGATTCATCTCTTGACCTGGCTCCACTAGGATGGGTGATCTATCAGGATATACTTTGTCTATCTCAGGAAGGCCCATGCTTCCATCTCCTAGCGCCTCGTGGAGGTTTTCACCAAGACATACGTCTTTTGTTTTTACTTTTTTAGGATCTGACACTGCCGCAGAACAGTTTTCACCATCAGATCCATTTTTTATTTTTATGTTTTTATGACTGGAAGTAGGGGTTGTCTCCTTGAAATAGGCATGCGTATCAAGTTCCATGATGTATCTTGTTTTGTGATCTCCCAGGCGGAAGTGATCTCTAACCTCCATCATTTCAGTGATGGCCTCATCGTTTGGTGCTACGTCAAAGACAGGAGGTCCTCATTGGTCCCAATCTATGAGGTCCGGGTATACAAGTGGTAAGTTAATGGATGACAAGGCTAGGGTGGTGATTATGTAGATGGTGCATATGGATGAGTCAAAGAAATCAACAAAGTCACTAAAGGAGTCTTGATGGCTCATTTCGTTGATACTATTGACTGCAAGGGAAACTGTAGCGACCTCGGCTAAGATACATTCGTCGGTAGTGAGGATACGTTGTCTTTGACCATATCCTAATCCTTGGGTATAGGGATTTCTTGTCGCTTGGACTGGTTCCACAATCCCTTTCTCATGAAGGTCGATAGCACCTTGTCCTTTGTAGCCCATGTTTTTGACAATTTATGACCCTTTCCCATAGATTTCTATTGGTATGGTGGGGGGTTCTTGCTCAGTCTCTTCATCCTTATACAGCCAAGATGATATATCTTTGAGCACATCCTGATCCAGGAGATGTTTCTTCTCAAAGATGGGCAATGGTTTACACTTGATGATGACTATGTTGGCTTCTTCTGTCTTTGGGATACCAAACGTTTTAGGATTGGGTAATGTGCCCACACAAAAGGTGCCATGTAGGTCGTATTCCACACATCCCATGTCACTGAGCTTGATCTTGACCTCAAGCGGTGGTGGTGTTTGGGATGATATATGAGGTGGAAGCTATTGGATTGGCTTTGTTGTATGGGCAGAAGGTATGGTCATGGCCTTCCAAGAAACTGTAGTATTGGAAGGGGCGGGGGTCGGCGTAGATGGTTAACTCCGTTCCATTGTGAGGGAACTTGAGGCATTGATGGAATGTAGATGGGACTGCTTGCGTGGCATAGATCCATGGTCAGCTGAGAAGAATGTTATAGGGGAGGTCAAGATCAAGGACCTGATATTTTGTTTCCATTATTTTGATTCCCACTTGAATAGGGAGCTTGATGGTGCCTTTAGATAGCCGTTATGTGTCATCATATCCTTTGATTGTGATGCACTCACTGGTGTCTACAACCACATCTGAGTATCCCAAGTGTTTTAGCAATTTAAGAGTGAATATGTTTAGGCCAGAGCCACCATCTATTAAGACTCTTTTGATGATGTGCTTGTGGATACGGAATTTGATGTGTAAGGCATCATTGTGTAAGTGTTTAGAAGTGGGAAGGTCCTTTTCTAAAAATGTGAGATGGTGAGGTGTGGTGATATGTCCTACCATGGCTTGGAATTGGGTCACATTCAAGTTGGCGAGAACTTGAGTTTCCAAGAGTGCTTTGTCAAGGACATCTTTGTGAAGGGGTGATGTGCGAAGCAACTCAAGGATGGAGATTTGTGTGGGGGTCTTTCTTAGATGCTCTAGGAGGTTATACTGATTGGTAGGTAATGGACATGTGGTTGGATGAGGGGGTAGGGAATCTGATGTGGATATAGGCGTTTGTTCTATGGTAGGGGTTGTGTAGATGGATACATGGCCACGATGGGTTGTGACAGTGCAATCAGGTGCTTGTGCTCGAATGGTAATTGTGTTGACATGGTGAGATGATGGCTCTATCCGCCCTATGATAGAGTCATAGGATGCGGGTGGTGGAGTGACATTGTATGCTTGATTGGATGAGGAGGCTTTATTATGGTTGGGCAGTGGATCCTTGTAAGCTCTGAGATTTGTGTTTGGTGATGGTTGGGTGCTTTGGTCAAGGCTGACTTGATTTTGATCAATGAGGTCTTGGACACAATGCTTTAACTTCATGCAATTAGCAGTCTTATGTCCCACTATGCGGTGGTAGTTGTAGTAATCATTTTCATTGTACCATGCCACTTTGAGCTCACTCTCTTGGCGGGGCATAATAGGTGGGAGAGTGATCAAACCTTTCTTTAGACACCTATCGAGGATATCCACAATTGGTTCCCCTAAAGGCGTAAATTGTTTTCGTAGTTTATTTTGTTTGAATTGCCCCTGTTGATTATTTGTATTGGTGGTATATATATGTGTGGGTGGTTGATTCTGTACATGTTGGATGGCTTTCACATCCGTGACACTGTCGTTTAAGGTGTTCTTGTTCTTTCCCCAATAGCGTAGCTTTTTGTTTGATTGGGTGTTATTGTTGTTATTTGTATTGGGGACATTGATGTTGAGTTTGTTGTTGTTGTTGTTGGACTTGTAGTCATATAATTTGATCGAGCCCTTGGCAATGAGGGCCCGTTCGATGGTTGTACCTTTGTCGATGAATTCTTCAAAGTTAGACGCACAAAGGATTTGTAGATGAAACCCTATTTCCTGATTGAGGTTAGTCACAAACATGGTGATGAGTTATTTTTTAGGAATTGGCCAAGGAAGTTTGCTTGCTAAGCTTCTCCACCTCTGCAAGAAGGAAGTGAAGGATTCTCCACTTTTTTGTTTTGTGTTGCAAAGGTCTTTCATAGATATTTCATGCTCAAAGTTATAGGAGAAATGGTTTACAAATTTTTCCGCAAGCTCAGGGAATGACCTAATGCCTGGAGGAAGATGTGAGAACCACTCAGCGGCTTGTCTGCCAAGGCTTCTTGGGAATAGTCTCATTAGATATGTATCGTTGTTTGAGAATTCTAAGCAAGTGAGGTAAAACTCCCTAAGATGATCCCTAGGGTCTCCCTTTCCCTTGTATTTGCCAAATTTTGGCATTTCAAAATTCTTGGGGAAAGGGGGCATGTATAATGTCTGATCAAATGGATAGGGGCAAATATCCTCAAAAGAGTAATGCTTGTGTTTGCCCCCAGTTTGCAAATCATCTACCTTTTGGATCAAGGCCTATACAATGGTTGTGAGATCTAGCGTTGGTGGCAGTTGAGGTGTGTAGATTTGTTGATGGGTGAGGTGTTGGAGATTGGGTGGTGTTTGGTGTTGGAGGTTTTGGGAATGTATGTTTTGGTACTGTGGGGTGATGTGTTGGTTTGTGCAAGATGTTTTTGGTAAGCATGGAGTTGTTGGAGAATATGGGGGGGATTTGAGGGTTGGGATTATGATGTGTTGATGATGTTATAGGATTATGTAGATATGTAAGATTAGAAGGATTGATAGTGGATGCGTTGACGTTAGATGGGTTAACATGAGATGTATTGATGTTGGATGGGTTGTTCGTGTTTAAAGGTGGTTGCAAAAAGAATTGTCACATGTATGCTATGGTTTGAGGGTTAAGTGAAGGCACACTTGTGGAAGCACTTGCGTGTGTGAGATTCCCTTGTATGCCCAAGGTGATTTACGAAATGGAAGAGTTTACGGTAGTTGTGGAAGTGGATGTAATGATGGGTTGGGAAGCGGTAGGATTAGAGACACTTGTGGGGATTGTAGATGTGGTTATATTAGAGCTTGTGGTGGTAGTAGATACGGTGGGAGTTGAGGTTTGTGAGATGATAGGTTGGGTGTTTGATGTGGATGGTTGGGAGGATGTGGTTGGATTAATGTTAGAGGTGGAGGGTTGGGATGATGTTGTGTTGTGGGGTGGTTGAGCACCAATTTTGAGGAGATAATCAAGATATCTATTTGGATCCGATCTTAGGATTTTGTCAAGTAGGTCCATGCTATCGGCATCTTGTGTAAAGCTTAAGACATCTAGATCATCTTGGGACATGGTGGGGATGTTTTGTGTTGGTGGTGGCAGTTGTAATAAATGGAAGGGATTTTCATTGGGATTATATGTTGGGATTTGAAAGACCGTAGGTATGTTGTATGTTTGGTTGATTGGTATGTTACTGTCATTGGTTTTAGGCATTCCAAAATCTGCTATTGCTTGATTCTTCTTGTGTTATGATCTAGTTATGGGCATGCAAGTGTATGGATTTGATTTTGAGGTGGATGAAAAAGGGGGATGAAGACCTTACAGAATCCGAATTGATTTGTTGGACCCGAAAGAGGATGTGGTAGTGGAATGAAAGATGAAGGGGTGATTATGGCGTGATACGATTTCTCACTTCTAAGGTGATTCTCCAAAAAAGTGTCAATCTAGAGATGATAGGAATGGCTGATGTTTATGTTTACAATGTTTTGGACCAAAATGGTAGATGAGAGATGGAGTTTATTTTGAGGATGATTTGACAAAAGAGATTTTGATGTTGATTTGGATTGGTAAGATTTTTGGATAAATTAGATGTTTGGTATGAGAGATTAGGATGATGTTTTTGAAAAGGATTTGACTGTCAATGAATGGGCTTTAGTAAGATCTAGTTTTGTGTAGCACAAATGGATGTTTCTCTTTGTTTGGGGTAGACTAATGACCTTACACAAAGAAGGATGATTATTTCACTTGAAAGGTTGACTAATGACTTTTCAAGCAAAATATGATGTAAAAGATGAAATCTAGATCTAGCCTTAGCTCAAAGGAATGACAAATTTTAGGTTGATGATTTTTTTTGATGGGTGTTTTGATTTGGAAGGTTTTGGATATGTTTTTAGATTTCAGAATGATTTCTTGTGACAAAGATTTTTTTGTTTTCATCCAAAAGGGGATGTAAAGATCAATGAGGATGAATAGATACGAAATTGAGTGGATATGATATAGCAAAGGATCCAATAATAATAATGATGGATTTTGTAAGGTCAAAATGAAGGTATGATTTGGAAAATTTGAGGAGAAAATGGATGGGGTACTGACAATTTTTTGGAAGGTGAATATGGATTATGGCATAGCAGGTCCTAAGCATCACAACTGAATGGGTCTCAATTTTAGGCAAGTCAATCTACAAATAATGCTAATCCACAGGTGAAATGGCACCAAAATTAGATAGAGATGGTGCTAAAATAGGGCAGTATTGGTCAAGGCTCTGAAGAAGACTATTTTTGATGTCAAATTTGGAATTGTTTTGATTGAAGTTTGATCAAATTATTTTTTTATTATCTCTTGGCAAGTTTAAAAAGCACTTCAAGCACAATAACACACAATAACCAAGATTTTGTTTGTGAAAAAGACATGTGATTTTCTTTAAACAAGCACTTTGCACAACCTACAGCAAAGATATGACAGTATTTGTTGAATCCCTAGCTGCGCCTATTCAAAGTGGGTAGCTCCAGGATCTTGGTAGCACTGGCTCCTCCTTATAATTGCACACACTTCTCATGCATATCAAGATTCAGGTTTCCACGAAGGCTTGTCCCTCACCAAACCTTAGGATTGTCCCTGCTACCTCAGCTAAGAACCGCATGAATCGAGGCCGCTTCAAAGATTTCCCTTTTGTGTCAACAAATAGAAGGTTTTTGGCTTGCTAAACAAAGGTTCGTAGTAAGTGCATTCGTCTAGGTGGCCATATGTGTGGCAACACTACTCTCTATTATGGAGTCTCCCAGCCTCCAAGGGTTACGCCTTGGAGGGTTTTGGGAGAGGTTGGTTGTCGGTATGACACAACAACACTTGTTGCTTGTGACTTTCATCCCAAACACATTAATTTATATAGCGACTTGAAAGAGCTTAGCTTTAGCTTGTTGCCGCTTGGATCGTTCCCACCTTTCGAAGTGGGGTGGCAAGCCCTCTAAAGATTAACAAAAGCAACACAAACACAAAAATACTTTTGATCCCCAAGTTCATGCAAAGATGTGAGGGGAGAGCATATGTATTCTTTATGATTATATCACACTAAACATGGTTCATTTTACTTCTTTGGATTATGTTGGGGGTGATTTATGCAAGTGTGGTGAAAAAGCTTTTGATTCCCAAGGTCACCAATGGTGTGAGGGAAGAGCATACACTTTTTCACACTACAAACTCAAATCACAAAAACACTTCACACAAATTTTGATTGGTTTTCTTGTTTATGAGTGAAGAATGCAGATTGTTGTTCTTTTTAATCCAAATAAGTTTGTTGATGCACTTTGTGGTTCTTTTTAAAGCCCAAAATTGAAATGTTTTCATGGTTGTTGTTGACACACACTTGTCAATTTTAGAACACCAAATTCAAATGTTTGTTCTAAACTAAGGCACACACACACAAAGATTTATTTGTTTGGTTGTTTATCAATATTTATTGCACCAAATCGAAATGTTTTGATTAAGCTAACATGCAAGGGTTCCTTTTAGTTTCCAAATGAAATGTTTTCTAATCTAAAAACACCTTGCAAGAACTTGTTAGTGTCCACAAAATGATGTTGATGACTTGCAAACACTTGTCAATAACTGCACAGGATGCAAAGTCAGTTTGTGCAAATAGTGCTAAAACAGAGTCCTAATAGTGCCACTGCAGATAGAAAATGGTGCTACTGACATAAACCTATCAAGAAAACCTAACCCTAGACAGATAGCGCTGATTCACAAATATGTGCTAATATTAGATACAGAATGTGCCAAAATATACTATAGCGCTACAAAATGATACATAAGGCATTAAAACAGAATATAGCGCTGCAATGAGATAGAGAAGGCGTTGAAACAACAAATAGTGCCAATATGGATATCATAAGGTGCCACTGTAGGTACTGTCAAGTGGTCTGGTCACAGTTACAAATAGCGTGAATATGGGTTTTGATAGTGCCAATACGAGCCTGCACGCATCCGTCCTATAAAACAAAAGGTTTTTCTGACCAAAACAGAGGCTTAGACTACAAAATAAAGATCTTGTTAGCTTGGTTAACCTAATGGAAGGGAAAGAAAGACAAATAAGAATGCCAAAACATGTGTTTTTTTCATTAGGAAAATTTTGGCATAACCTCCCCTTCTTCTTCCAATATTCCTGCAAAATAGAGAACAATTAGACAGAAAAATACAACAAGAAGAAAATAGGTAAAACAAACATGTGAGTGAGTCTTAAGTAAGAAAGGTGCTACGCAAAATAGCGCTAAAAAACATATAGCACCAAAATATGTCAGAGATAGTGCCACTACACAGATGGATAGCGCTAGTGCTGCAAAATCAAGTCTCAAGCACAAAAACTCACAAAATTTGATTAGATATGGACCTTGTGGGTCCCACCGGGCATGCCAATGTGTTTAGGAAAATCAAGTTGAAGGTAAAATACAAACCAAATGCATAATAAAACAAAGAGTTATAGCTCAAACAAGAAAGACTCAATCTCATCAAGGGAAAGGAAACTTGCACCCAATAGCTCCTAAGACATGATATTCCCTAATTGATGAATGAAATGTGAAATGCTCTAACTCAATTACAACTCATTAATTAGCTCAATAGATATTTGGGCATGGTAACATTACATAAAACTTGGATCCCAAAATGGCTTGCGAGAGGTTTTATTTATAGAGATTTTGGAGGGATTTTGATCCAAGGGTGGAGATTGATTTAGAAGATCAATGGTGGAGGATGAAAGTGATGTGGAGGGCCTAGATTTGATCTTGGAGGAATAGAGGGCTAGGAATAAAAGTAAATGTTTTATTCATTTTGGGGAAAGGAGGAATTAAATGAGTATGGGTGAGATGGAATATTTATGAATTAAAGATTCATATGGGGAATGTAAAATGAATTAAAAATTCATTTGGGGATAAGTGGAGATAAATGAGGTAGGGGGGTGGTAAGGGGTTGTAAGAAAAATTAATTGTGATGTGGGATATTTTTAAATAAAAAATTGACTTGTGTAGATTTATTTCAATTTTTTATTTTGAGGATGTGGGGAAGGGTGTTAAGCTAGGTTTGACCACCCAAATGAGAGGTTAGGATTAATTAAATATAGGTTTTATTTAATTAATCCTAGGGCTAGGATGAGGTAGGCTAGGGTAGGTAATTAAATAATAGCCATTTAAGTACCTAGGGTAGGGATAGGTTAATTAATAGGCCGAATTAATTAGTTAAACATGGTTTAGCTAATTAATTGGGTTTAGTGAGGAGGAGGAAATTGACTAAATAAATATTACATATTTATTAAATCAATTGGCTAAGGTTTGGGACTATTAAATTAATGAAATTAATTCAATTATTAGGGATAAAATGATGGAAAATTAGGTGATGAAGGGATAATTAATTAAATAAAAATTTAATTAATTAATTAGAAGGGAAATTGGTATGTTTAGGGATGTCAGGCGTCAGTTTGATTGTAAAAGACATTTTTAGGTGTCTACATTCGCAAAAGTCAAACTCAAGATTACAATCATTTAACCCCTCGATGAGGTTTTTATTTTTCAAGGCTCTAAGACCCTTCTCACCAATGTGACCAAGTTTCTTATGCCATAACATTATCTTTTCAGTAGGAAGTTTCATTTCCAAAGCATGAGCACCCTTAGGTACCCAAAAAGTACTACCATCGAAAGTAGAAGCAACACACTTTTTTGCTGTGGGTTCCAATGGTGAGGATGAAGAACCTAAAGGTCTTTTCTTTGAAATAGAAGAACTATTGCACTAAGTAGTGCATGCATCTAGCTGAAATAGAGTACCTCTCTGAGTACCCTTAGCAAGCACCATAGTGCCTCTCATCATCTTGCATCCTCCACCTAAGAAGACAACCTGCACACCTGCATCATTCAATTTACTTATAGAGAGTAGGTTTTGTGCTAAACCAGGGATGTGCATAACCCCATTGATCCCCTTCACTTGTCCATCAGGGAATCAGATCAAGACTCTTTCACAACCAACTATCTTTAGGTGAGATTCATCACCCAAATACACCTTCCCACCATAGTATTCTTTATACTTTGTAAACCAACCTTGACGTGAGGTCATTTGGAAGGAAGCATCGGAGTCAATTAGCCACACATCTTCTAATGCATGGGTGGCCAAGGCTGCAACAAAAGCATCACCATCATCTTGTGACTTGTCAGAATCAGAATAAGAGATGTTCTTCTTCTTCTTCTCCTCCTTGCACTCCTTTCGGAAGTGCCTAGTTTTTCCACAGTTCCAACACACTGCCTTGGACTTTCCAGGAGATTTGGATCTCCCATGAGATTTAGATTTGCCCTTTTCAGCTTTCTTGTCTTTATTTTTCCCTTTCTCTGTCAACAAGTATGTCTTCCATTTTGAGTTTCCACAACTCGAAATTGCTACCATTAAACTTTTCCAACTCTATTCTTTTGAATGTGCTTGCCATCTTCTTGTTGTAACAAGATTACAAAATACTCTGCACAGACTCCCTCTCAATCAAAGATTAGCTCAAAAAACCCCTACCCAACAACTAGGATCATAGTGTTAGGAATTGCATGCAGAAGATATCAATTAAATGCAATTAAAGATTAAACAAAGGAATTAAAAATACACATAAATAATAACAGCGGAACATAATTTTTAACGTGGTTCACCAAAACTCAGGCTACATCCACCAACAGAGAGTCCAATATTATTATCTAGCATATGAAATTGATTACAACCAACAATTTTTGCAACTCAATACCGCTGCAAATGCTACAATACAATATCCACTGAAACCCTAACCCTTAGCCGTTTTTATCAAGATTTATGTCATTTACAAAATATGGTTTTTTTTATGTCGGCCCATATAAAAAGAACTCCTGATGCCTTTATAAAATAATAAAATTTCACCTTATTTCCTAGCTTAATTAACCATCTTCTATAATTTCACATTAATTAAATAATTCTAATTATTTAATTAAATCCATCCATCCTCACTCACTATACCTTATTCTTCCACATTAATTAAATAATTAATAATTAGTTAATTAAGTTAAATTTCCCACTTCCTAGCATTAATTAAATAACTTACAATTATTTAATTAATCCATACTTTCTTCTAATATTAATTAAATAATTTATAATTATTTAATTAATTAAATCATGATTCTACATTATTAAATAAATCAAATATTTATTTAATTAATTCAAATCACAGTCCAATTTTGATGAAAGAAATCAAATATTTATATCACATCTTCTTCTCGATTCCTTTCCTTTTTTAACTCATGTGTATCTAATTAATTTATTTAATTAGATAATCCTCTCAATTATCCTCTCATCTATTTTGATTTATTTCCTTTTAAATCAAATAAAAATGAAATCCTTTTCCTCTTTCAAATCTTATCTTCTACTTGTTTTATTTCCTCTTTTGTAAAATAAAGCAAAAAAATTCAAATCCTTTCTTTCTTCTAATATTAATTAAATAACTTATATTATTTAATTAATTAAATCATAAATCCAACATTAATTAAATAAAACAAATATTTATTTAATTAATAAAATCCTAATAGCATCTTCTTGATTTATTTCTAAAATTGAACTCATGTGTATCTAATTAATTAATTTAATTAAATAATTCATCAATTATCCTCTCATCCTTTTTCAAAGATTTATTTCCTTTCAAGGATTTAAAACAGAAAATCAAATCCTTTCTATCTTTTTCTTATCTTCTCATCTACTTGTTTTATTTCCTCTTTCAATCAAATAAAGCAAAAGGAAATCTTATCTTCAAAATCAAATCCTTATCCCTCCATTGTCAAAAATCTATAAAAATGACCTCTTTTCCCATTTCTCAGATCTCTTATTTTTAGTAGACTCATGCTGTTATTTTCGTTTCTTGGGAGATCATAATTACGTTATTGTTATAGAGCAATCCACATATCAAGAAGATCAAAGAGCAATCGATTGAGTTTGGGTGCAACATCAATACGCTCGATCAGTGTAGGCAATTTGTTTGTGCAAAGGGAGGTAAATCGTACTTGGTTCAGTTTATGTTTCGTTTATGTTTGCATATCAAATTTCACCTATTACATTTTGGCATGTCCAGTAAACTAACCCCCATTTTTGCAAGTGTTTTTGAGGTTTTTTGTTGTTGGTTTATACTCTTTTTGGGGAAAATTTGAGGGTACACTTTCACAGAGAGCCTCGTAGCACAAAATAGACCTCATGGTTGCATCCAGAAGAGCCAAGAGGTGAAAAAAACATATAATTTGACCATTTTTGCTGCAAGTCAAATTTAAACAAATGTTTGTAGGATGATGGATAGTGCTTTTCAACGATGAATAGTACTTCCGACATGAACAGTACTTCCGGTCATGAACAGTACTTTTGGTGGTGAATAGTGTTTCTAGTTGTAAACAGTGTTTTTGGCAGTGAACAGTGTTTCTGGCAATGAATAGTGTTCTCAGGCCGTGAACAGTGTTTTCAAGCTGTGAATAGTGTTTTTTTAAAGCTTAAAATAGTTTTCTTTTTTAAAACTGCCATAACTTTTGCATATCATGTCAATTTTTTAAGTTTTTATAGGAGTTGGAAAGATGATTCAATCAAATTTGCTATGGAATAGGTCTCATCAGTCCATTTTATCAGGTTTGTTAGGGATATTTAGTCAAACATACCATTTCTTTGCAATCTTTAAATTGCTATAACTTTTGTGTTTCTTAATGGATTTTGATGAATTGTTTTTTGAATCAACATAGAATCTTGCATAGAATCTAATTATCCACTCAAATACTATGTACCTAGTTATAATTATCAAAAAAATTTCAGATTTATCCTTTCCAGCTAACGTTTGTGCAAGATGTGGCGTCAGGAAACAACAAACAATTCTCACACTTAATTTTGGTGTTTTAAAATGAACAATTCAAACACTTCAATTTGGTGTTTTTAAAATTGAACAAGAAAATCAAACACTTCAATTTGGTGCATTAAAATTGAATAAACAAATTTCACACTTCATTTTGGTGTTCTAAAATTGAACAAGACAACTTACACACTTCGTTTTGGTGCTCTAAAATGGACCAACAACTTGCATATTTCCATTTGGTGCTTTAAAACCGAATTGCTTAAATCTTAGGACACACATTTCCACTTTGCTTAAGGGAATTAACGTGTGTTTTCCATGCTTGGAATTTCTTAAGTGTGTATGCTCTTCCTTCTCACGGCAACATGATCTTGGGAATCAAAAACATTTAAGTTATTCATTTTATTGCTTTCCATGTGCAATACCCTCTTTTATAAGGGCCTACTTTTGGATTACATTTCATCCAAGAGGGATGACCCTAAGCGGATCTTTCCTTTAGATTGCTATATAAATTGGTTGAGGTGAAAGCCAAGACTTAACCAATGTTAGCCTTTGCCATACGGCGCCAAATCGAAAAGAGGTGTACCAACACTTTGTGAAAGAAATTTTGCATTGTGTGAGGTATATGAGACTATTGGTAGAATTGGTAAAAGCCTTTACTGGCTTGCTAGATGCTTGCAAGGCATTGGACCCCAAAGAAGTGACTAGAAACCTTGTAGTTAGTGTCCACCTGACTCACCTCTAAACATTGTGATAATTTTTAGTGCAAGGGCATAGAAGGTTTTGCCCCCAAGATACTCACCATAAGGCTCCCTTGAGGTGAGACAAAACTCCCTAGCTTAGCATAAGCTACTTGTAGCTTTCTGGGGAAAGGGTGATTGGGTCATCCTTCCAATCCTGGAGGTTCCTATCTGTCCTCTCTCACAAAGACAAAAAGGTATACGCACCCACATTAGGTGTGATGATACTTGAGTCGATGGAGATTCCAAGTTGTGGGCTGATTTATCATAGTGAAGCTTGTCTTTAGGGATAAAAAGTGCTTAATTTGTTTTCAAATTGTGTTTTTACCTGTGAAAACTTGGGCTTTTAGGAGCCTCAAACATACACACTTTTATTGAAAACTGTCATTGTGTCTATTGCCTATTATGTTTTTCTTGTCAAAAACCCTAAAAATCCAAAAACATAGTGTACAACTTCCCCTTTTAGCATTTTTCATGTTTCCAAAAACCCCAAAAATCCAAAAACATAGTGTACAACTTCCCCTTTTAGCATTTTTTATTTTGCTAAAACCCCCAAAAATCTAAAAACATAGTGTACAACTCCCCCTTTTAGCTTTTTTCATTTTGCAAAAAAATCCCAAAAATCCAAAAACATAGTGTACAACTTTTCCTTTTAGCATTTTTCATTTTTCCAAAAACCCCAAAAATCCAATAATATAGTATACAACTTTGCCTTTTAGCATCTTCGTTTGTCAAGAACCCAATAAATCCCCAAAAAAAAACAATCCAAAAATGAACAACATCATTCCATCTTCATCCATAATCATTTCTCAAAGCCATCCCAAAACATCAAATCATTCCATTACCTTGGTTATCAATCCCAAAATATAGATCATACAATCTTCTAGTTTGTCTTGTAGTCTAAGAAGTTGCCTATCTTAAACCTATTAGACCAATTAGTATCACCCAAACTAGTGAACCAACCTACCTTAATCCTTTTAAGATAGTCACATTCACTATATATTTTATCTCGTCTCATCTTGGAATCATTAGTCTATTTCAAGGAAGATAATCTTAATCCCATCATCATCAAAATCTATTGATATAGATTTTATAACTCTTAACCAAACCAATCATTCATCCAAATCACATGCCTACCACTTGATCAAAACAAAACAAGACCATGGCAAACACTCCCCATCCTCTGCAAGGTAATCCTGAGGTACCTACCTCTGAAGTAGCCATTGATGCATCAAAGTTTACCACGAGCATGGATACTAATATCTTTGTTCCTACTAGATATAAAAAAGATGCATCATCATCCCAACATCTAAGTCCACAAAATCAAGATGAACCTGAAGACCTAGATGATGACCTACAAGACCTTGCGATCTTGGATAAAATTAGTAAAAGTTTGGATTCAAACCGTGATCATTATTTCTATCTACTTGCTCAAAAAGGAGATAAGTTACCTGACGATTTTGACACTTTGCAAACCCAAGAAAAATATATCTTTAACACCTCCATGACCATTGGGAGTGGAGGTCATCCATCTTCATTACCCACAACATCTACCTTACCACCTACTTTTCCAACTGATGATCTTCCATTTACAAACCAATTCAACAAAACACCAATTGAACCACTCCTCAAGCCATCATACATAGGTGTTCAACACCAATCTAACCCATCTTCTATCCCAACAAATCCCTCTACTATTCCACAACAACTAACTTCTTCTATACCAAACAACCCTACTCCAAATACACACCCAACATCTTCCTCTATTCTAAAGAACACTTGTGCGAATCCTCCACAAGTATCTCACGCTCACTCTTCCATAACCAACATACCCATCAATCCATCCCAAAATAACACAAACCTCTCTAGCACATCAAAACTATAGATTAGCTAATGCAAAATGAGAGAAAATACCAAATCACATGCAATAAAACAAGAGATTATACCTCACATGCACCACCTAATCCCATCAAGGGAAAGAAGGAACCTTTGCACCCAAAAGAAGCTCCTAAGACTAAGATGATCCCTAGACTATTGATCAAAATGTGAAATGCTCTTCAATTGTGCAACTCACTATTAACTCAAAGGTGATTTTGGCATGATAACTTTGCATGAGAATGGATGATGAAAATGACTTGTGAGAGGTTGTATTTATAGACTTTTGGAGAGGATTTTGATCCAAGGGTGGAGATTGATTGGAGAGATCAATGGTGGAGGATGAAAGTGAGGTGGAGGGCCTAGATTTGATCTTGGAAGATGGAGGGCTAGGAATAAAAGTAAATCTTTTATTCATTTTTGGGAAAGGGGTGAATAAATGAGGTTGGGTGAGATGGATTATTTGTGAATTAAAAATTCACATGGGGAAGGGTAAAATGAATTAAAAATTCATTTGGGGAAGAGTGGATATGACATGTGTAAGGGATGTGTAAGAGGAGTAAATGTGATGTGTGATTTATTTGAATTTTAAATTTGCGAGGTGTGGAGAGAAGTGCTAATGAGGATTTGACTTTCTTAATTAGGGTGATTAACCTAATTAATGTGGCTGGAATAAATTAGTAGAGGGATTAGAGGGGGGATAAGATTAATTAATTAATCCTAAGGCTAGGATGGGATAGGCTAGAGTAGGCAATTAAATAATAGCTATTTAATTGTCTAGGGTAGGGATAGGCTAATTAGTAGGCTGGATTAATTAGTTAACATGGTTTTAACTAATTAATTGGATTTAGGGAAAATGGGGAATTGATTTAATAAATTTTGCATATTTATTAAAATCACTTGGCTAAGGTTTGGACTATTGAATTAATAAAATTAATTCAATTTTGGGGATAAAATGGTGTGGATTTAGAAAATGAAAGGGGTGATTAATTAAATAAAAATTTAATTAATTAGTTGGAAAGGGAATTGGTAAGTTTAGGGATGTCGGGAATCAGTTTGGTGGTCGAGAGATTTTCAGGTGTCTACATTTGCCCCTCTTTGACGTGGCGTCAGGACCTAGGAGGGAAGTGGCATCAGGTTGAAGAAGAAAAATATGCCCCAGCTGTCGGGAAGGAATGAGATGGATAAGGGATGCCCCCTCGAGAGGTTGGCGGGAAAAATAACAATTTTGCAGGTAAACTCTCGAAAGGATGTGACGGAAGTGAAAGTTGGAGAGGCTCAGGAAAAAAAAGATGGTGGGAGGAAAAACAGAGGAAAAAGGCTGAGATCTGCACCCTGTAGGGAAAGGGAAGGGATGGAGAGAGGACATGGCCCACTATATTAGGAAAAGTGGGCCCAAAGAGTGCCACATTTGCACACTTTTGACCTTCTAGAAGAAAAGACAAAGGAGAGATGGGCAAGCGCAACCCACAGTTCCCGCAACTTCATCACATCTCAGAGCGATTCCGAGAGGTCGGGCGGTCACCCGAGGCTGGACCCCAGGTAGGGCCTAACCCGAACTTTGTGATTTTTTAATTTACGCACGTGTTTTTGGGTTTCGGGATATGGGTTAGGAGTGTGTGGCGCCATAGACAAGGCGGATTAGCGCAATCCTGCGGATTAGCGCTATCCGCCAGGGTAGGTTAAGGTGATTTTGTCACCATTTTGGAGGAATATTGGCGCCATCTTCTGGATTGGCGCCAAAACTCAGGGTGAAGCAAATATGGCATTTTGACGCCATATTATGGGTAGAACGACGCTATCGTCTGGAATAGCGCCATAATGGGGAATAGCGCTATTATTAGTTTTAGCGCTAAAAGTTTAATTGACGTGAAAATGGGGTACTGCGCCATCGTCTGGATTGGCGCGATATATGGCACGCTGTAGCACCAATGTCTGGATTAGCGTGATATGGGGAGCGCAGTGGCGCCATTGTCTGTATTGGCGCTATAGGTAGGGGAAAGTAGCGCTATTGTTAAATAGCACTTAAGGATTGTCTGTGTGGGGCCACATGATTTGGGCCTTTGAGACATTTAGAAGAAAAAGGTGTGGGGGGGAAAGTAATTTTGTATCTAACGAAGAAGTGGTGGATGCAGGATACGCGATAGTTTATACTATAGTCACGAGAGCGACGAGTGCGATCCGTGATGCCGCTATTTGATGAGACATGGCGACCTTGACTTGCGAGACTGGGACTTTCGACGGTGGCAGCGATGCTAGTGCTGCGAGCTCATAGAGCTCTGATGACGGCCGCAGTGGAGCGATACCGCAGCGAGACTTCCAGCTTTCTGCTGCCGACAGGAGAGATGACCATCACACTTGAGGATGTTTATCGCATCCTCAAGCTGTTGATTCATGGTCGACATGTGAGGTATGACATGAGGAGGGGGCAGACTGCGTTGATCAGAGTGTTCGGAGCAGAGCACGTGGTACTTTTGGCAGACGGGAGGGAGATGGATTATGACAGGATGCTGGCGGCGGGTGCAGATCCCTTTGCCTTATATTTGTGTGCACTGATTGGAGGTGTGGTGCTATCGGATAGGCGAGGTAGGGGTTTTCCTGTGGGCTGTGGTGGGATGATAGAGGGGATGGTGAGGCATGAGACTGTCTACGCATGGGGGCCGGTGATGCTAGCACAGCTGCTGCATGAGATGCACATGGTCGCCTATCTTCACGACAGGGCTTTATCTGCTGGGGTTACGCTGCTACATGTATGGCTTTGGGAGCATATCCCCGTGACTCGGCTGACATGCGGTTATTATCGGCGCCCGTTTGAGGCATTTGTGTTTTTGTATCAGGATGCACTGTATACCTATACTGGACAGGTCCACCATTGGCGGAGGATACTGGATGACGTGATTAGCATGGTATACCATCCATATATTGATTGTGAGGAGTGGCTGGATGATGTGATCCATCTCCTATACACATTTTAGTAGAGATTTCTTATGGGTCGTGTGGATCAGACTATAGAGATGTACCTACCTTCACGGGTGATGCGGCAGTTTGGACGGGTATAGGATGTGCCTCAGCAGATGGCTATATATGCGCGGACACCGCGGGATACAGCCTACTGGCCCACAACATTACAGCCACAGGTTGCACTGAATGACTAGGCAGCACTTCGGCCAGTTCAGTGGGATTGGAGGAGCACCGTGGTGGATGCAGGTACTACGCCTGCTTATGATGTATGGTGGCAGACGCATCAGCCCACTCGATTGACAGATCCGACAGTGGCGTTATCAAAGGATGAGGGAGATGGAGATGGAGATGATCCAGATGGGGGTGGGGATGAGGTCATTGCAGATTTCATTGTAGAGGTGATGGATGATGGGTCGGAGAGGGTGATCGCCAGAGATGGTCAGCTTGTGGATGAGGGGGTAACAGCGGTAGCGGGATAGGGGCCAGTGGGGCAGGAGGTTCCAGCATAGCAGGTTCCAGCACAGCAGGTTCCAGCACAGCAGGTTCCAGCACAGCAGGTTCCTGCGCAGCAGGTTCCAGCACAGCAGGTCCAGGCTAGGGGCAGATGGCAGGGTAGAGCACCGCGACGACGCGGTGGACAGCCGAGGACAGAGCAGGGTGATCTATCCCCATCATAGGTGGAGCAGCTGCGGGTCGGTAGACATGATGTCGAGGCAGGGAGCTCAGGTGTAGGGATGGAGGCAGAGGTTGAGAGGCTGACGCCTCGGTGACGGTCACGGGAGGAGATGGAGGAGATAGAGACACTACGTGCTCAGGTGGCCAGTTTAGAGGAGGCGTTGGGGCGTCGAGAGGCTGAGTTGAGACAGCTGCAGGGAGTAGATGGGCGGTTGGCAGTTGCAGAGGCTCAGCTGGCTCAGGCCAGAGAGGATATGGAGGATTTGAGGATAGAGCGGGATGCAGCGCTCATGAGAGCACAACAGGCAGAGACTACGTTGAGCAGTGCACAGGCTATGGGTGGGGGCCTTGCCCTAATTTTGGTAGGGATGCAGACTCAGCTGGCTCAGGCTCAGACACATGCGCATCAGATACAGGTTCAGTTGAGCCAGGCACAGGGATAGGTAGCTCAGGTACAGGGACAGGTGGCTCAGGTACGAGGGGAGCTAGCAGAGGTGAGAGCACGGACAGAGTATTATCGGGGGTTATACTATGTAGCCGTACCTGCAGCGCAGTGAGCACCGAGTTACAGCCAGGTCAGTAGATCGGGGGCGTCGAGATCACATCGATCTAGATCTATTCAGTCGGTTCAGTAGATGATGCCCCCTCCCACATATGTGCCCCAGCAGGATCCTCAGGTACCAGCAGCACCACAGCCACAGCCGCCGCCAGGATCACAGGCTCGACCAGGGTCATCATCTCCTACCCCCTCAGAGAGAGGATCCTCGAGGTGATAGTTATACCATGATAGCCCTTAGAGGCATTGTATTAGGACATTTTATTTTTTGATGATGTAAGCGATGTGCATTTTTTTTGCGGTGATTATATATGATGCGAGACTTCTGACGGCTTATGATATTCTATTGTGATGATGCTTATATGATGGATGCACATATTATATTTTATATGTTGTGAATGTATGATGTTTTTTTAAATGATGTGTGTGATTTGGTGGATGCAATTATGTTTTTGTGATATATGCATGGTGTAGTGATTTTATGGACTATATGATGTAACTAAATATGCAGATTAACAAACATTTATTATGGATGCAAATGTATGGGATTATGTTACATGCCACTAGTTGTTTCAATGGTGATGTTGGTGATGTTGTAATCCAATTTAAATGTTTATGAGATGTTGATATTTATGGAATGCAATGTGATGATGCTATTTTTAATATGTACCTATGATATGATGTGTAATGATATGCAGTTGAAATGAATCTACTTGTGTTTTATGCAAACTTAAATGGATTTAAAATGAACCTAATATGTGATGCAAACAGATCAAAATGAACCTAACATGAGATGCAAACGGATTAAAATGAACCTAACATGAGATGCAAATGGATTAAAATGAACTTAACATGAGATGCAAACGGATTAAAATGAACCTAAAATGAGATGCAAACAGATTAAAATGAACCTAACATGAGATGCAAATGGATTAAAATGAACCTAAAATGAGATGCAAACGGATTAAAATGAACCTACCATGAGATGCAAACGGATTACAATGAACCTAACATGAGATGCAAATGAGTTAAAATGAACCTAACATGAGATGCAAACGGTGGTGAGATGTAGTTAAATGATATGTGCTAAATGCAGTATCGGTGATAGGTGGTATGCAAACTAGGTGATAGGTGAGGTAGCCTAATCCTGATACACATGATGTTCCTTGTGTTGACCCTGAATGGTGAGCCTGTGGGAGAACGTGTTAGGTGTTGTGGATGATAGGGGTGAGAGTGTCTAGGGGATGGCGGTGGGGGGATTGGAGGATGGTTAGGTCATAAGATACCACGTCATTGAGGGGGGGGTTTGGTTTGGTTCAAGATGTGTTAAGTGGAGATAGGTTAGGATGATGGGGTTAGTGCAGGAGTTAGATTGGTGGGGGGGGTTGGAAAATGTTGATCAAATCTAGGCCAATATGGGATAGGTGACTAAGTGATTAGGATGATGATGTTGAGCTAGTATCAGTAGTTGCACAAAATTAATCAAGAGCATTTCTTAGTTTAATGTAGCAATGTAGGATACAATTCACGAAGGTATGAAATGACCTAGGTGATGATGTATATCCGACAATTGCATGGACTAGACCCACAAACAATAGGTTGGTTTCATGCATGCCCAATGTAGTATAATCTTGTCTAGTAGAGGAAGGGGACTCATAACAGTGAGTGTGAATAATGCATATAAGGTGTTGATGCCTGTATATGCAAAATAGGACTCATTATGCTAGAACCGACCTGAACTTCAAGATATGAATACTATTCTTGGAGTAATGAAACCAACCCACAAGCACAGCATACTGAAACAATGACTATGTCTACTCCAAGGGCTATCCGCTATGTACCATGATATAATGAGATCAAGGTAGCTTTGGAGATTACTTGGAGTGAGACAAAAAGATAAAAATCAATAAGCAAAAAGACCAACGAAAGATACAAATAGCCTTTGTGTGCTCTTGCCAAGAGACGTGATGATAGAATGATAGATTTTTGTCCATTGTAGGAAAGACGTATCCTAGGACACAGATCTGTTTTTGATTGGAGAGTTTGTGAAAGATGGGCAAAAGAACATTCAGGCCATATGGAAGATTATAGTTGGTATATTGCTTGATGATTTTTGCGCGAGGGACCATGTTTCAATGGTATGTGTAGCATGCATATCGTGTCATAGATCTAGAAAGCTCAGTGAGTGGGAACCATCCCAATGGGTGGGATGGGTGCATCTTAGATACCTGAGTACTGGAAACATCCTTCGTATTCCAGACTGCCTACATACCCTGTGTCCACGGGATCAAGGTACTTTTAAGATGCGGGTGAAATGAATATGTAGTTCTGGCTAGATTTGATGATGTGGGAATGGTTGGTGATGTGATGTGATGAGGGTTGAGGCGTGTTTAGATGATTGTGGTGGGATGTGAGATTGATGCATGGGGTGATTATTTTTGGATTTTTCTAATTTTATGATGTTTTTGGATTTTTTGATTTTCTGATGTTTTTGGATTTTTTGATTTTCTGATGTTTTTGGATTTTCTGATTTTCTGATGTTTTTGGATTTTCTGATTTTATGAACTGTACAAAGGAGAGCTTACAAGGATCCTTGTTCCCTAGGTGGGGTTGTGGGTGGGTGAGGTAGTGCGGGATGGGCGAATAAACTTGATGTTTCAGAATTTCAAGCCATGGGATGTGTGGGTATGGAGTGTTATGCTGGAAAGAGGACTTATTAGATGGTAGAACTGGCCATTACGCATGGCGCCGGAAACAAGTTTTCACCATGGTACTTATCCAAGGCATCACCGAAGTGATTTTCACCTTTGGAAGTTTTTATTGCACTCTGATTTTTCTTGATTTTTTTTGATTTTTTTGGTGTTTTTATTTTTTTGTATTTTTTGATTTTTTGACTTGTGGTATCAGATGGGTTGTGTATAGAATCGCTTGAGATGCAAGATGTTCATTGGCTCATCTAGAGGCTGCCTCTCGAGTGTTGCAAGCTGATAAGCTCCTGACCCATAGTCGACGGTGATGACATAAGGTCCTAGCCAATTAGGTTCAAATTTTCCTTGCTTCGGACGCTCTTGCAGGTTCTTTTGATTTTCCATTAGGACCAGGTCACCTACCTCAAACTTTCTGGTTCTAATCTTTTTGTTGTAGCTTCTTCTGAGGCGGGTTTGGTATGCCTGTAAGTGATTTAATGCATTCAGGCATTTCTCATCCAACAATTCAAGTTGATGCAACCTTGCGACGTGATAGTCTTCATACGAGATAATATTTTGCAGTGATACTCAGAGGGATGGGAGCTCGACCTCTATAGGTAAAATGGCTTCTGATCCGAATACTAGTGAGTATGGAGTGGCTCCAGTAGGAGTACGGATGCTAGTACGGTAAGCCCATAGGGCGGGGTTAAGTTGGAGGTGCCAGTCGCGGCCAGCTTCATTGACTGTCTTCTTTAAGATGCGGAGGATGGTTTTGTTAGAAGCCTCTGCTTGACCGTTTCCTTGGGGGTAATATGGCGTGGAGAAGCAGTGCTTGATGTCGAACTTTTTGCACAAAGTGCGAACTTCTTGGTTCTTAAATGGCTTCCCATTATCAGTGACAATGGAATGGGGGATACCGTAGTGGCAGATGATGTAGTGGAGAATGAACTTGGAGATTTGGATGCCTGTGGTGAAGGTGAGTGGTATTGCTTCCACCCACTTTGTGAAGTATTCGGTAGCAGTTATTATGAATTTATGGCCGTTGGAAGATGGAGGGTGTATTTTTCCTATGAGGTCGAGTCCCCACTGTGAGAAGGGCCATGGTGTTGTGATTGGTTGCAGCTCCTGTGCTGGTGCGTGGATGAGATCGCCATGCTGTTGGCATGGGAGGCATTTTCTGATAAATTGATGTGCATCTTTGTCCATGGTGGGCCAATAATAACTAGTCCTCAGGAACTTCTTAGAAAGAGCTGGTCCACTTGAATGTGCCCCACAAATACCTGCGTGTACCTCTTCCAAAGCTGCCTCGGCTTCCCTAGAGTCTAAACATCATAGAAGCGTACCATCAAGACTCCTTTTGTAGAGGGTGTCACCTACAAGGATGAAACGGGAGGCTCAACGGATGAAGGATTTTTTCTGTGATGGGGATAGGTTGTTGGGGAGGATGTTATCGTGAAGATAGAGGTACGTTTCCTAATACTAGGGGGATAAGGGACCAACGATTTCGCACACTAATTCAGATTGGGGAATGTCATATGCTGGAATGGGGAGCTCTTCGATCAGGAATTCACATTTCTTGTTGCCTTGCTTCATGTCAACCAGAGATCCAATGGTGGCCATGGCATCTGCCGCTTTGTTGTTTAACCTTGGGATCTGCTCAAAGTGGATGTCACCGAAATAATCTTTAAAGTCATCGACCATCTTCTTATAGGGAAGAAGCTTATCGTCCTTGTTTTTATATTCATTATTGACTTGCCTGATGACTATTTGAGAGTCGCCATACACAGTTAGTTTGTCTATTTTCCATTGGATGGCCATTTGGAGACCTGTGATGAGGGCCTCATATTTTGCTACATTATTGGTGCATGGAAATGTGATTTTGAATGATTTAGGGATCGTGTCACCTTGAGGGGTAACAAACAGGACACCTGCCCCCGAGCCTCTGTGAGTGTAGGATCCATCAAAATACATCTTCCATGTATCTGTGGCTAGTGTGATTGTCAAGATGGCCTTGTCTGGAAATTCTGCTATTGTAGGATGCTCTGCCTGAATAGGTGCCTCAGCCAGCTGATCTGCTATGACTTGTCCTTTGATTGCCTTCCTCTCTGTGTATTCTATGTCAAATTCAGTGAGAATCATGACCCATTTTACCATCCTTCCTGTGAGAGCTGCTCTGTTTAGCAAATATTTGAGTGGGTCGATCTTAGCAATGCGCTTAGTCTTGTGATTGAGCATATAATGTCTTAACTTTTGTGATGTGAAGACGAGGGCTAGGCATGCTCGTTCAATTTGTGTGTAGTTAAGCTCATAGGAAATCAAGGTGCGGCTGATGTAGTAGATGGCTCTTTCCTTTCCCTGTTCATCGTGTTGTGCTAACAAAGCCCCAATTGCTGTGTCAGTTGCGGAAATATACAAGAGGAGGGGCTCTCCTTGGCTTGGTGGAGATAGAATAGGGGGATTAGCCAGATATGCTTTTAGTTGGTCGAAGGCATCCTGACACTGAGTAGTCTAGGTGAAAGCTGTATCTTTTCTGAGGAGATGCTGGAATGGTTGGCATTTGTCAGCAAGTTGAGCAATGAATCAGTGAATAGACTGTAGTTTACCCTGTAGGCTTCTCAATTGTTTCAAGGTTTTAGGAGGTGGCATTTCAGTAATAGCCTTGACTTTTGCCGGGTCCACCTCGATTCCTTGTCTAGAGACTATGTATCCCAATAATTTGCTTGAAGTGATGCCAAAGACACATTTTTTTGGATTTAGACAAACATTATATTGCTCTAACCTGTCAAAGATCTTGGCTAGCACGTCTAAGTGTTCTTCTCGGGTCTTTGATTTGCCGAGTAAGTCATCAACGTAGTCCTCCATGATGTGGTGAAAGAGGTCGTGGAAGATGACAGTCATTGCTCGTTGATAAGTAGCTCCTGCATTCTTTAGACCGAACGACATTACTACCCAACAGTATGTCCCCCATGGGCATATAAAGGATGTTTTGTGCTGATCTTCTTCGGCAATTTTGATTTGATTGTATCCTGAAAAGCCATCCATGAGGGATAGCATCTCATGCCCTGCGGTAAGATCCACGATCATGTCAATGTTGGGAAGAGGGAAGTCATCTTTCGGGCAGGCCTTGTTGAGGTCTCTGAAGTTAGTGCAATAGCAGATTCTGCCATCTGGTTTAGCAACAGGTACTAGATTCGAGACCCATTCAGGATAATCAATTGGATGTATGAACCCCACGTCTAGTAACTTTTTAAGCTCTGCTTTGACAAGAAGGGCCACCTGAGGATTCATCTTTCAGAGCTTCTGTTTGACTGGTTTAGCATCAGGACGCACTGCAAGATGATGTACAACCAAAGCAGGATCTAGCCCTGGCATATCTGCGTAGGTCCATGCAAAGTTGCGATTTTTGCGTGTGAAGAATGCCAAGAAGTCCTCCTGTTCGAATAGGCTGAGAGATTCTGCTCGATATGTGATTTTTGGCTCTTCCTCTGTCCCTAGATTCATTTCCTGCGCTGGTTCAACCAAGATGGGTGATCTGTCAGGATATACCTTATCTATTTCAGGGAGGCCCATGCTTCCATCTCCTGGCGCCTCATGGAGGTTTTCACCAGGAGATACGTCCTTTATTTTTACTTTTTTAGGATCTGACACTGCCATGGAACAGTTTTCACCATCAGATCCATTTTTTGTTTTTGTATTTTTGCGACTAGAAGCAGGGGTTGTCTCCCCAAAATAGGCAGCCGGATTGAGTTCCATGATGTATCCAGCTCTGTGGTCTCCCAAGGGGAAGTTGTCTCTTACTCCCATCATTTCAGCAATGGCTTCGTCATTAGGTGCAATATCCAAAATAGGAGGTCCTCGTTGGTCCCAGTCGATGAGGTCAGGGTATACTAATGGTAGGTCATTGGGTGATGAGGCGAGAGTAGTGTCAGAGTAGATGGTGCATATGGAGGAGGCGAAGAAATTGGCAAAGTCGCTAAAGGAGTCTTGTAGGTCCGTTTCGTTAATATTGTTGACATCTAGAGAAACTGGAGCAAACTCGGCTAAGATACATTCGCTGGTATTAAGGATACGTTGTGGTTGACCATACCCTAACCCTTGAGTATAGGGGTTCCTTGTTGCTTGCAGTGGTTCCACAATGCCCTGTTCATGAAGGCCAATGCCACCTTGTCCTTTGTAACCCATGCTTTTGACTATCTCAGAACCTTTGCCGTAACTGTTTACTGGGATGGTGGGGATGTCTTGTTCTGTTTCCTCGTCCTTGTAAAGCCAGGATGAAATATCTTCAAGTATGTCCTGATCTAGAAGGTGTTTTTTCTCAAAGACGGGCAAGGGTTTGCATTTGATGATGACTGTGTCAGCTGCCTCTGTGTGCGGAGTGCCAAATGTCTTTGGAGTGGGTAATAAGCCCACGCAAAAGGTACCGTGGAGGTTGTATTCCCCACAGCCTTGGTCGTTGAGCTTGATCTTGACCTCAGGTGGTGAAGGTGTTTGGGATGAAGTGGTGGCGATGTTGGCAGGGTCGATGTATGAAGTGGAAGCTGTTGGGGTGATTTGGTTGGTGGCTTTATTGTACGGACAGAAGGTTTGGTTGTGTCCTTCCAGGAAACTACAGTATTGGAAGGGATGAGGATCGACATAAATAGTGACTTCGGTGCCATTGTGGGGGAATTTGAGACATTGATGGAAAGTGGAGGGGACGGCTTGCATGGCATGGATCCATGGGCAGCCGAGAAGAATGTTATAAGGGAGGTCAAGATCCAGAACCTGACATTTGGTTTCAAGGATTTTCTGTGCCACTTGAATAGGAAGCTTTATGGTACCTTCGGATAGCCTCTCGGTGTCATCATATCCTTTGATTGTTATGCACTCGCTAGCATCCACAACCACATCTGAGTACCCCAAGTGTTTTAGTAATTTTAGAGTGCATATATTTAGGCCGGAACCGCCATCTATTAGGACCATTTTAATGGTGTGTTTGTGAATGCGGACCTCGATGTGTAGTGCGTCATTATGTAGGTGCTCAGAAGCAGGAAGGTCTTTTTCAGAAAACGTGATATGGTGTGGTGTGGCAATATGGCCGACCATGGCTTGAAATTGATTGACATCCAAGTTTGCAGGGACTTGTGTTTCCAAAAGGGCCTTGTCGTGAAAGTCCTTGTGGCGGGGTGATGTGCGAAGTAGCTCAAGGATGGAGATTTGCACGGGTGTCTTTCCTAGATGGTCTAGGAGGTTGTATCGAGTGGTAGGTGATGGACGGGCATTTGGATGAGGGGGGAGGGGATCAGATATGGATGGGGGTGTTGGTTCAGTGGGAGGGGTAGTGCGGATTGAGACACGGCCTCGACGGGTTGTGACGGCACAATCGGGTGCTTGTGCCCGAATGGTGATTGTGTTGATAGAGTGGGATGAGGGTTCGATGCGGCCGACAATGGAGTCGTAGTGTGTGGGTGGTGAAGTGACATTGTACGCTTGATTGGATGATGAAGCTTTGTTATGGTTGGGTAAGGGATCCTTGTAAGCTCCAAGATTGGCGTTTGGTGATGGCTGTGTACTGTGCTCAAGGTTGACAAGATTTTGATCTATTAGGTCTTGGATACAATGTTTTAATTGCATGCAGTCTACTGTTTTATGACCTGCCACGCGGTGGTATTCACAATAATCATTTTCATTATACCATGCTGCCTTGAGGTCATTGTCTTGGCGTGGTCTGACAGGCGGGAGTGTGATTTCTCCTTGCTTAAGACATCGATCGAGGATGTCCTCAATAGGTTCTGCTAACGGTATGAAATTTCGATGAGGTTTGCGGGGTTTATTTGGTCCTCGTTGGTTATTGGTGTTTGCTGCATACGTTGGTGCCGGTGTGTGATTTTGGACGTGTTGGATGGCCTTTACATCGGTAACGCCGTCGTTCAGATTATTCTTATTCTTCCCCCAATAACATGATTTATCATTAGGCTGCGTGTTATTATTGTTGTTGTTGTTGGGGGTGTTATGATTGGATTTGTGGTTATTGTTATTGTTGTTATTGTTGGACTTGGGATCGTAAAGTTTAATGGAACCCTTGGCAATGAGGGCTCATTCAACAGTGGTGCCTTTGTCGATAACCTCTTCAAAGGTAGATGCGCATAGAATCTGTAAGTGAAAACCTAATTCTTGATTGAGATTGGCCACGAACATGGTGACAAGTTGTTTTTCAGGAATAGGCCATGGGAGCTTGCTTGCTAGGCCCCTCCACCTTTGTAGGAAAGAAGCGAAAGCTTCGCCGTTCTTTTGTTTGGTGTTACAAAGGTCAGTCATAGACATCTCATGTTCAAAGTTGTAGGAGAAGTGGTTGACAAACTTCTCCGCAAGCTCAGGAAATGTGCGGATTCCAGGTGGCAGATGGGCAAACCATTCAGCAGCTTGGCCGCCAAGGCTTCTTGGGAAGAGTCTCATAAGATATGTGTCATTGTGAGAGACTTCGAGGCAAGCAATGTAGAATTCCCTAAGTGGTCCCTAGGATCGCCCTTTCCCTTGTATTTGTCAAATTTTGGCATTTCAAAGTTTTTAGGGAAAGGGGGCATGTACAAGGTGCGGTCAAACGGGTAGGGACAAATATCCTCAAAAGAATAGTATTTGTGTTTGCCCCTAGTTTGTAAGTCATCCACCTTTTGGATTAAGCTTTGCAGCACGGTGTTGAAATCCTGTGGTTGTTGTGGTTGAAACGTGTAGGGTTGTTGATTGGTGAGATATTGGAGGTGGGGTGGGAGTTGGTTTTGGGGATTGGTTTGGATGAGATGTTGATGTTGCGGGTTGGGGTTTGGATTGAGATGTTGGTATTGCGGGTTGGCGTTTGGATTGAGATGTTGGTATTGTGGGTTGGCGTTTGGATTGAGATGTTGGTGTTGGGGATTGGTTTGGATGAGATGTTGGTATTGCGGGTTGGGGTTTGGATTGAGATGTTGGTATTGCGGGTTGGCATTTGGATTGAGATGTTGGTATTGCGGGTTGGGGTTTGGATTGATTGGTGTCTGTTGTTGCTGGTGTGCGTATAGTTGTTGGAGAACATGTGGTGGTATTTGGGGATTGGGATTGTGTTGACTTGTGAGATTGACGTTGGGTATGTGGACGTTGGATGGGTTAGACGTGTTGTGGGATTGTTGTGCGAATAGTTGTCATAGGTATGCAAGGGTGTGAGGGTTTGGTGGGGGCACACTTGTTGAGGTATTTGCTTGTGTGATGTTGCCTTGTATGCCTGTTGTGTTTGAAGCAAAAGGGTTGACGGTAGTCGTGGTAGTGGAGGTGATGATAGGTTGGGAGATGTTAGCAGTGGATGTGGAAGTAGTAGATGTGGTAGCGGTTGAGGTTGTGGATGTGGTAGATACGTTAGGTGTTGACGTTTGAGAGAGGGTGGGTTGGGCATGTGATGTAGATGCTTGGGT
Organism: Cunninghamia lanceolata; assembly: GCA_027924645.1. Taxonomy (NCBI): domain Eukaryota; kingdom Viridiplantae; phylum Streptophyta; class Pinopsida; order Cupressales; family Cupressaceae; genus Cunninghamia; species Cunninghamia lanceolata. The sequence continues at coordinate 3,435,076 of BSBN01000506.1, forward strand.
ATTTGATGGGGTTGGGACAACTGTAGAAGTGGATGGTTGTGATGATGTTGTGACGGGGGGAAGTTGAGCACCAAGCTTGAGAAGATGGTCAAGATATCTCTTTGGATCCGATCTTAGGACTTTATCAAGTAGGTCCATATTATCGGCATCTTGCGTGAAAGTCAAGACATCTAGGTCATCTTGGGGTATGATGGGTACATTTTGTGGTGGTGGTGGGGGTGGTGTTGGTGCTTGTGGTAAGAAGTGAAAAGGGTCGTTGGCGCCAAATGGGGGAATGAAGGAATATGTAGGTGGATTGTATGTTTGATAAATGGGTATGTTGGTACTATCGGTGTTAGGCATGCCAAAGGGCCATCGTTCCGCCATTTCTTGATTTCTTTTGTGTTGTGATCTTGTGATGGGCATACACATATGGATTTGATTTCTAGATGTGGGATGAGGTGGAGACCTTAGAGAATCAAATTGATTGTGTTGGACCCAAAGATGGATATGGTCGTGAGATGGAGTAGAAGGGTATGATGAAGATCGATATGTTTTTCAAAGGTTTTATCCTAAGGGTGATATGAATGGGTGATATTGATATTTTTGCACAAATTTTGAACCAAAGATGGATGATAAGAAAGGGATTTGATGTTTTTGATGTTTTTGATTGATTTAGGATGGTGAGGATGATATTGTTGATGTTTCTCGAAGTGAGCTTTTGGATAGGATCTAGATTTTGGTTTGGCACACAAAGGATGATGATTTTTCTTTGTTTGGGGTAGACTAATGACCTTACACAAAGAGAGGTGATTAGTTTCTCCTGAAATGTAGACTAATGACTTTTCAAGGAAAACGTGATGTAAATGATAGGATCTAGATCTAACTTTGGCTCAAAAGGGTGACAAGATTTGATTGGTGATTTGATGAGGTTTTGATTTGGATGTGAATTTTTGAAATGATTTTATATTGGTCCAAGGAGATATGCAAAAAAGAAATGAATGGGGATGGATAGATATGTATTTGGGCTGATTATGATGTATCAAAGGGGTCCAACAAGGGTGGTGAGTGATCCTCTAAGGTCAAGGAGAATGTGTAATTTGGAAAACTTTGGAAGAAAATGGCTGGACGGTTGGCAGATTTCTATGAGATGGGTATGGATTATGGCAGAATAGAAGGTGTAGATCACAACAAAATGGGTCTTTGCTTCAGGCAAGTCAATCTATGAATAGCACCAATCCACTGGTGAAAAGGCGCTACAATCAGACAGATATAGCACTAAAACAAGTTACATAGATTTCTGAAGGTGGATTTTTGGATTTGTCTACTTAGGATGTGACCAACTGGTTTGTTCTGTCTCAGGCAAGTCAATCTCAAAATAGTGCCAATCCACGGGTGAAAAGGCGCTACAATAAGACAAAGATGGCGCTGAAACAGGGTTTGACAGATTTCTGATGGCAAATTTTTGGATTTTTGAAGGTAGATTTTGGATTTATCTGTTTAGGATGTGACCAACTGGTTTGTTCTGTCTCAGGTAAGTCAATCTCAAAATAGCGCCGATCCATGGGTGAAAAGGTGCTACAATAAGACAAAGATGGCATTGAAACAGGGTTTGACAGATTTCTGATGGCAAATTTTTGGATTTCTGAAGGTAGATTTTGGATTTGTCTGTTTAGGATGTGACCAACTGGTTTGTTCTGTCTCAGGCAAGTCAATCTCAAAATAGCGCCAATCCACGGGTGAAAAGGCGCTACAATAAGACAAAGATGGCGCTGAAACAGGGTTTGACAGATTTCTAATGGCAAATTTTTAGATTTGATTGTTTAGACTGTGACAACTGATGTGTTCTATCTCTTGGCAAGTTGTTTGTGAAAAATCAATGCACTTTAACACACATTTGAATGCAAAACAAGCAATGATTTTTGTTTGTGAAATGTTATGACTTTGTTTAGAACAAGCACATTATTACAACCCATGGCGAGAATGGGACAGTATTTGTTGAATCCCCTCGCTGTACCTATTCAAAGCAGGTAGCTCCAGGATCTTGGTAGCACCGGCTCCTCCTTACATTTGCACACACTTCTCATGCATACCAAGATCCAGGTTTCTTATAAGGCTTGACCCTCTCCAAACCTTTAGATTGTCCCTGCTACCTCAGCTAAGAACCGCATGAATCGGGGCCGCTTCAAGGGTTTTGCCCTCTGCGTCAACAAATAGAAGGATTTTGGCTTACTACAACAATGGCTCTTAGTAAGGGCATCCGTTCAGGTGGTTATACGTGCGGCAGCGCTACTCTCCGTTATGGAGTCTCCCAGCCTCCAAGGGTTGCGCCTTGGAGGGTTTATGGGGAGGTTGGCTGTCGGTATAACAAAACAACACCTGTCACCTAAGACTTTCATCCCAAATGCCTTATTTTATATAGCGGCTTGGAAGAGCTTGGCTTTAGCTCATTGCCGCTTGGGTCGTTCCCACCTTTCGAAGCGGGGTGGCAGGCCCTTTAAGGATTACAAAAGCAATACAATCATGAAAACACTTTTGATCCCCAAGTTCATACAAAGATGCGAGGGGAGAGCATACGTGTTCCCTATGATTATATCACACTCAACATGGTTCAATTTTAGATCTTTGGATTAGATGGGGGTGATTAATGCAAAGTGTTGTGAAAAGTTTTTGATTCCCAAGATCACCAAAAAGGTGCGAGGGAAGAGCATACACTTTCTCACTCTACTTGACACAATCACAAAGACACTTCACACAATTTTATAGATTATCTTGATTAGATGCGTGGAAATGGAAGTTTGTTGTTCTTTTTACCCAAAGAAGTATGCAATTTGTTGTTCTTTTTATAGCCCAAATTGAAGTGTTTTGATTGTTTGTTTGTTGACACATAAAAGAAGTATATTTTAGAGAACCAAAAGCAAATGTTATGATCACACACTTCAATCAAGGAGTTGTTTGGTTTGATTTTAGAACACCAAATGGAAATGTTTGTCTAAGACCTAACAAAGCAAACAAAGGTTCGTTTTAGTTCCCAAATTGAAATGTTTGCTAACTAACTACCAAACCATCCTGCAAAAAGATTTCGTTAGTATCCGCAGTACTTGCAAAAAATAGAAATGCGAAATAGCGCTAAAAATGTCATACACAGGCGCCACTGCGGGCAGAACAACCTGACTTATGTAAAATGGCGCTAAAATAACTTAAGGCGCTAATTACAACCTAAGATAGTGCTAATTAAATTAAAAGCGTTGTTACAGACAATAGCGCTAATCCATCCTGAGTTATGCGCTAAAATAGAGGATAGCGATAATCGAAACTAATGAAGGCGCCACTGCGCAATGTTTCTGAATCCTCAGGTAGACACGGATGGCGCTAATCTGAAGGATGGTGTCAAAATGCGGAACTGATGCTGTTTGGCTGATTCTGTCAAAAATTTGCCATAACCTCCCCCTATAATTCCTTGTTTTCCTGCAAAACAGAGAACAAAAAACATAGGAAATAGCTGAAAAAGAAAAAAAATAGATGTGAGTACGGTTAGCACAAAAAATTAAATCGCGCAGAAATAGCGCTAAAAGAGAAATAGCACTGAAATACGGCAGTGATGGCATCGCTGCAATGGTCAAATAGCGCTGATCCTGCAAAAGGCTGAATACTAACACAACAACTCACAAACAAGGATTAGATTGGACCTTGTGCGTCCCACCGGGCGTGCCAATGTAGATTAGATAATGCAAAATGAGAGAAAATACCAAATCACATGCAATAAAACAAGAGATTATACCTCACATGCACCACCTAATCCCATCAAGGGAAAGAAGGAACCTTTGCACCCAAAAGAAGCTCCTAAGACTAAGATGATCCCTAGACTATTGATCAAAATGTGAAATGCTCTTCAATTGTGCAACTCACTATTAACTCAAAGGTGATTTTGGCATGATAACTTTGCATAAAAATTGATGATGAAAATGACTTGTGAGAGGTTGTATTTATAGACTTTTAGAGAGGATTTTGATCCAAGGGTGGAGATTGATTGGAGAGATCAATGGTGGAGGATGAAAGTGAGGTGGAGGGCCTAGATTTGATCTTGGAAGATGGAGGGCTAGGAATAAAAGTAAATCTTTTATTCATTTTTGGGAAAGGGGTGAATAAATGAGGTTGGGTGAGATGGATTATTTGTGAATTAAAAATTCACATGGGGAAGGGTAAAATGAATTAAAAATTCATTTGGGGAAGAGTGGATATGACATGTGTAAGGGATGTGTAAGAGGAGTAAATGTGATGTGTGATTTATTTGAATTTTAAATTTGCGAGGTGTGGAGAGAAGTGCAAATGAGGATTTGACTTTCTTAATTAGGGTGATTAACCTAATTAATGTGGCTGGAATAAATTAGTAGAGGGATTAGAGGGGGGATAAGATTAATTAATTAATCCTAAGGCTAGGATGGGATAGGCTAGAGTAGGCAATTAAATAATAGCTATTTAATTGTCTAGGGTAGGGATAGGCTAATTAGTAGGCTGGATTAATTAGTTAACATGGTTTTAACTAATTAATTAGATTTAGGGAAAATGGGGAATTGATTTAATAAATTTTGCATATTTATTAAAATCACTTGGCTAAGGTTTGGACTATTGAATTAATAAAATTAATTCAATTTTGGGGATAAAATGGTGTGGATTTAGAAAATGAAAGGGGTGATTAATTAAATAAAAATTTAATTAATTAGTTGGAAAGGGAATTGGTAAGTTTAGGGATGTCGGGAATTAGTTTGGTGGTCGAGACATTTTCAGGTGTCTACAAAAACAACCACCAAACCAACAATACAATCCCTCTAATCAGGGCCGACAACCTCCACACCAATACCAACAACCTCTAAACCAAAATTATCAACAACCACTAGCTAATTATCAACAACCCCCAAATCAATATCAACAACCAATAGCGAACCATCAACAACCACCAACCAACTATCAATAACCACCAAATCAATATCAACAACCACCACCCAACTATCCACAACCACCAAATCAATATCAACAACCACCAACCAACTATAAAAAACCACCTTCTTCCAACATGCAACAATATTATACACCACCACTGCCACCATCCGGAATTGAGCTTACACTTCAAAACTTGCAAAAACAGGTTTTGATCCTACACTCGGACACACCAAAAAGGCCTTTTCATTTGAGGAAGTTTGTCTGTATCCCTTTGATCACTTTATTCCCATGCTCCCTTTTCCTAAACACTTTGAAGTACCCAAATTCGACACGTACATAGGAAAAGGTAATCCTCAAGAACACTTAAGGGAAATTTACATGGATTGTTTAGAGGTCACTCACGACAATACATATCTATTGCACCTCTTTCCTCAAAGTCTCAGAGGACAAGCCATGGAATGGTTTTCACACTTACCTCCGGTTATACAATCCTTTAGCGACTTAGCCAAGAATTTTATCACCCATTTCTCCTTTAACATCGAACACGAAGTCACCATGATAGACTTGTGGAATAATAAATAAAGAAATGGTGAAACCTTCATCTCCTTCCTACAAAGGTGGAGAAACATGGCTAGCAGATGTCCTTGGCCTCTACCTGAAAAATATTTAGTACATATATTTGTCCAAAATTTGAATCAAGAACTTAGATTTCATCTATAAATACACCATGCTAACTCCTTTGAGGAAATTATTTCGAAAGGAACCAACATAGAAAAAGCCCTTATCGCTAAATGACTTATGAAAATCTTCAAAGAGATAAAAGGCAACACTTCTGCATCCAATGACAAGCCCCACTTCTAGGCTAAAAACAAAAATGTTGTCGGAGATGGTGCTGTGGATGCCAAACATGTCCAAACAGTCCAAACACCTCTTAACTTCCAAACACCGCAAAAGGACAATTCCAACCCTTTTAGGGATCAACCCAAACAAGACTTTGCAACTAAACGTAGATTCACTCCCTTAGGTGAACCCATTGAAGGTGTCCTTAAGAAGTTGATCCAAAACCATTTAATCACATTACCTGAAGCTAGACAATATGAAGAACCTACTTTTAAACCTGCATGGTACAAGGACAATGAATACTGCGAATTCCATTATACAAAAGGACATAAAACTCCAAGATGCATGAAAAAAAACTCTCATACAAAACCTCATTGATCGCAGAGAAGTTGTCATCAATGGTGCTTCTCCACCCACAAAAAATAAAGACCTTGGTATTTATGATGATCTATTCCCTCCTCATGGAAAAGGAAACAACTCCAATAATAAAGGTAAAGGTGTTAATAATCTATTAGGAATATATGATTCTGTTGTTGGTCATTTTAGCAAAAGTTTTGTCTCCACTCTTACGATCAAGGGTAAAGCCCCTTATTGTGCTATAACTACTCGTCGAGGTTGTGTTACCCTTCATGGGTCAACATCAAACAATCAACCAACTTTTGAGTATAACCTACTAGATCATTTGGGCAAAACACCCTCACTCATATCCATTCTTTTCCTCCTTCACACTTCACCTGAGCATAGGGACATCCTAGAAAAAGCACTTAAAGAGTCGTCTGTACCTGATAACATTGACACTGTATAATTTAAAGCCATGATAGGGCATATAGCTTCTCCACATCGCTTGGCCTTTATAGAGCAAGATATCCCTTTCCAAAATTCATGTCATAATGAAGCCCTACACATTGAGGTATACATCCACCAATGAAGAGTCAAGTGAATCCTTATAGATGGTGGTGCTGGTCTAAATATTTGTTCTTTGAAGCTGTTAAAATAGTTTGGATATTTTGAAGATGCCATTGACTCCAAAATAATGATAATCAAAGCTTATGATGATGTTGAAAGGGAATATGAAGGAATCATTCATTTACCAATCAAAGTGGGTCTTGCCTTAGTGGAAACTTGATGTTAGGTACTAGACCTTGACCTCCCATATAACATTATCCTTGGTCTCCCATTGATTCACACCATATAGGCCATACCCTCCACCTATCACCAATGTTTGAAATTCCCCTACAAAGGTACAAAAATCACCATTCCTGGAGATATGAATCTGTTCGAATTCTGCCACACCATGCAAGGTAGATATCTGAATTCCAACCAAGTACCTAAGAATGATGCAGCTCATCCTTCATCTTCATATATCGATCCAACCACATTATCCACAACACCTCCTAAGAAAGACATTCCTGAGGTCAAGGTTCAGTACAAGAACGTAGGGTTCGGATAGTATGACTTGCAGAACTCTTGTTATGTAGGGAATTTGCCTCCATCACCAAAGTCTTATGGAAAACCTCCTTTAGAGAAAGAAAATAAAAAGAAGGCCATCAAACCTATGAACCCAATAGTATTCATACATGAGCAAAATCTAGAAGATGAACATATTGAAGACATATCCTCTTGGATCTTCCAAGATGAGAAAGAACCAGTCATACTACTTGTGGACAAGTACAACAATGGTCATCACATTGTAAAGAATATGGGCTATAAAGGACAAAGTGGACTTGGAATCCACAAGCAAGGGACTATAGAACCCATATCAGTCACCAAAAAATATAACAGAAATAGTTTGGAATTCAGTAAGGAGGTACCCAACTCCCTAGATATCCAGTTTATACTCGACGAAGTAGCTAAGGCTTGGCCCATAGAGGAAACTTCTATGGAGGATACCATAGATGATTCTCACCTTCACCTTACTAATTTATTTCAAGAATCATGCATCTTTATGCTCTCATTTGTTTCCCCCACCTCAGAAACCAAAACAAAAACCATTTCCCTTGTGTATCTGGACGTAATCGATTGGGACCAACAAGGGCCTCATATCCTAGACACTTTTTAGAATGATGAAGCATTAGCAAAATTTATGAGACTCAGGGATGGTATACCCCAAGGCAACCATAAGGTAGGTTTTGTTATGGATCTCTCTCCTGTTGCATATTTCAGGGAGAATGTCAAATCTTTCAGTCGCAAAAATATGTATAAAATAAATTGATCCCCAGGTGAAAACCACAACATGACACCTTCTGATCTCAAAACAATAAAAAGAAAGGATGCATCCAAGGGTGAAAACCTCTCTAAAGCACCCGAGGATGGAGGATTTGACCTTCCCCCACCATTGAAATATTAGGAGAAGTCTTCTTTATTTGTGGGAAAATCACAAGAAATGAACCTTGGCACAGTGCAGAATCCAAATGTTACATTCTTAGCAGCTTCTTTAAATCCAAACAAGAAAACAAAGATTTCATGCAGTTCTTTTAGAAAAGGGCAGTTAACTTTGCATGGACTTATGCCAACATGCCAGGATTGGATCCTACATTAGTAGTCCATCATCTATCAGTATTACCAGGAGCTAAGCCTATCAAGCAGAAACTACGTAAGATGCACCTGCATATAGCCTTATTAGTCAAAGCTGAGCTCAAGAAGCTACTCGACGCCAAGTTCATACATCCCACAGATTATACAGAGTGGGTCTCAAACCTTGTGCCAGTCACCAAGCCGAATGGGGGCATCTGCATTTGTGAAGACTTTAGAGACTTAAATAAGGCCTATCCCAAAGATGATTTTCCACTACCCAACATTGACATCATTGTGGATTTAATGACAGGACATGAAATGCTTTCTCTCATGGATAGTTTTTTTGGCTATAATGAAATCATGATTGCATCTAAAGACCAACATCTAACGGCTTTCACATGTCTTTGGGGAACTTAGTATTGGCAAGTTAGGCCTTTTGGCCTTAAGAATGCTAGTGCTACTTACCAACGAGCGATGACAATGATCTTCCACGATTTGTTTCATAAAATTATGGAAGGTTATGTTGATGACCTCTTAGGTAAATCCACTAGAGCAGATCACTGAAAGTGTTGGGCTAGATATTTGATTGGCTGGAATACTATCAACTAAGGCTTAATCCAAAGAAGTGAGTATTCAGCATCACATCTAGTAAACTCTTGGGTTACATTGTCTCTCGTCAAGGCATTGAGGTCAACCCTACAAAACTAATAGCTATTCTAGACATGTCTCCTTTGAGCAACCTCAAACAGTTAAGAATTTTTCAAGGAAAGCTATAGTCCATTTGGCGGTTCATCTCACAACTAGCTGATAAATGTTAATCCTTCTCGCACTTACTCTGTAATGATGTCACATTCAAGTGGGATAGTAAGTGCCAAGATGCATTCGAATAGTTCAAAACATATCTTGCTTCACCACCAGTGTTAATGCCTCCAATAACTGGGAAACCTCTATTGCTTTATATATCTACTACATCAGCAACCTTGGGGGTACTTCTTGCACAAAATGACGACTCAGGAAAAGAACATGCAATTTACTATATTAGTCGTACCTTAGTGGGATATGAGCTCAACTATACCCCTATGGAAAGAGTGTGTTTAGCCGTAGTGTTTGCTTCTCAAAAGTTGCGGCACTATATGTTGAACTAGCATACAAAGCTTATATCCAAGGTCGATCCTTTGAAGTACCTACTTTCCAAATCAACTCTTATAGGACGCCTAGCAAAATGGGTAATGATTCTAATTGAGTTTGACATTGAATATGTGGATTGAAAGGCTATCAAAGGGCAGGTAATTGCGGACCAACTGGCAGAGGCTCCAATCACAGATACACACCCCATATTATATGAGTTTCCAGATGAAGGGATCTTCAACCTCTCTACATCGGTCGAGTGGAAACTACATTTTGATGGGTCATACACTCAACATGGTTCCGAAGTAGGGATTCTCTTCATCACCCCACAAGGTGATTGTATCCCTAAATCATATGGGCTTTCTTTCCTATGCACCAATAATATAGTCAAATATGAAGCATTAATAACAGGTCTTTGAATGGCTATCCAGTGGAACATCAAATTGCTTCAATTTTACAGAGATTCTCAATTTGTCATTCACCAAGTCACAGATGAATATCAAACTAAGGATGACAAGTTGATGCCTTATAAGAAGACAGTGGATGACTATAAACAACACTTTTGTAGTCTTTCCTTTGATCAGATTCCTAGAGTTAACAATAAGGCTGCTGATGCAATGGCAGCTATTGGGTCTCTTCTAGACATGCCGACCAACATACAAAACTGTGAGTTCTTGGTAGAACAACTGCTGATACCATCTATAGATATTCCACAAACCAAAATCATCTATGAGCTTGTTGGTCCCAAATCGATGTGGTATTAGGATATATATAACTACCTTCATAACATTAGCTCCCATTCAATCAGACATCAACACAAAAGAAAACTTTCATTCATCGAGCCTCCCATTTCACCATCCTAGGAGATACACTATACTAATGGAGTCTCGATGGTATCGTCCTCAGATGCTTAAACTTGGAAGAAGCTGAAACTGCTTTAAGAGATGTACACAAAGGTATCTATAGAGCACATTCCACCGGTCCTAACCTAGCAAAGAATTTGCTTCAAACTGGATATTTTGGCCCACAATGGAAGAAGATGCCCACCAGTTCACCAAAAAATATCTTCAGTGTCAACATCACAGTGATCTCATTCATATGCCTACACATCAACTGCAACCAGTGACCACTCCGTGGCCATTTTCACAATGGGGTCTCAACCTTGTAGGCAAAATACATCCCTCCTCTTCAAACGACCACAAGTTTATAATTACCACAATTGACTATTTTACAAAGTGGGTGGAAGCTATTCCCATGACTTACATAATCGGCAAGCAAATTGCTAAATTTATCCTAAACTATATCATCTGCCAGTATGGAATCCCTATGGCTATAGTAACCGACAATAGTAAACCATTCAAAAACTAAGATGTTCATGCCTTATGCACTCAATACCATATCCAACCTTAGTTTTCTATGCCATACTATCTCCAAAAAAACAACCAGGTTGAGGCTTTAAACAAAACAATCCATAAAATACTCAAAATGATAGTCAATAAAGCTGGTCGTGATTGGCATCTCCAACTTAATCCCACCCTCTAGGCCTATCAAACAAGCATTTGAACCCCAACTGGAGCCACTCCCTATGCTTTAGTATATGTAAGTGAAGTTTTTCCTATAGAGATTGAGATCCCATCTATCTGTGTCTCCTTGCAACATCTGATAGATGGAGAAGAATACAGAGTATCGAGGCTTCATGAATTAGAGCTTCTCACTGAAAGGTGCCTTGCAGCATTAAATCATCTTCAGGTCTACCAGAACCGCTTATGCCATAGCTACAACAAAAGAATCAAAGAACAGCAGTTCCAAGTGGGTGATCTAGTCCTGAAGGAAAATCAGAGAAACTTGCAAGATAGAGAAAAGAAAGGTAAATTTGAACCTAATTGGTTGGGATCTTTCATCATCATAGTAGCATATGGATCAGGGGCTTATACCCTAGCAACACCTGAAGTAATTCCTCTTGGGAAACCGATCAACAGTGTTCATCTTAAGAAATTCTATACCTGATCCTTGGGAGTATCCTAGCAAAAAACAAAAAAAAGTTGATAATAATAATAATAATATAAAAAAAATTGAAATAAAAAAATAGCAAAAACAAACAAAAAAATTAAAAAAAGAGCAAAAAAAAAGTTCGTCGTCTGGTGAAAACTTGGTAAATAGCCGCCTTGGATAAGTACCATAGTGAAAACCTGGAAAACAAGCGCTATGTGTAGGAGTCAACACTACCATCTATTTGTTTTATTTCTTCCATCCATCTCATTTCGTAATAAATCCCTAACCATCCATAATAAAACTCATTGACCCTCATACTTCCCAGTTGTACATCTATCATGGCTTGGAAATTTGTTAGTGTCAAGCGTTATCTCTTGGTGTCAGTCCATCCATAGTCAGTTTTATTCTCTGTCAATCCATCCATAGTCAATTTTATCCTATGTTGGTCCATCCATCGTCAGTTTTATCCATAGCCAGTCACTTTGTTCAATAATAAAAAAACCCTTTACTAGAATGGGGGCAAGTTTCCTTCACCTAAGGCTAGGAATGGATCCTTGTTTACATTAAGGGTAGTTATCACCAGTTCACTTCTATTCCAAAAAACATGACTCCTCCATCAAAATTCTCTCATCAATCATCGATCACACATTCATCATCCCAATTCATTAAACACATTCATCACACCTCCCAGAACTACATATCATCATCATCGTAATGTGCCTTGATCTTGTGGATATAGGGTATGTAGGCAGTCTGGAATATGAAGGAAGTATCCAATACTCAGGCACATATGATACAATCCATCATCCATCCAAACCCATAATAAATTCATCTTTGTCACTTCATTCATTTACCATGAACCATCCTATTCATTTACCACTTAGACATGACTAACTCAAGAAAAAACAAACTATGCATCTTTTTGGAATTTACAAGTGTTTATCAAATCTAAACAAAAGAGACTACTCCTAAGAAACACAATGCGTCACATCATACCGTTTGCCTATATCTAGGTATATCCATACATCATGGATCTAAAGCCTTTAACGAATACATCTTTCCTATGATAAGGCCTCAAATCTTTCTGAAATACCCTCTTTGGCAAGAAAACATGATTGGTTGTCTATTGGTTTTCCAAGTTAGTCTTTTTATCTTTGGATTTATCTTTTGTCCCTTTTACAACACACATTCAAAACTACCTTGATCTTTCTATACCTTGGTATGTTGCGATATTGAATCAGGTGGGGCATTTCATTGCTTTCATATGTTGTGTTTGAGGGATGATTTTATTTTCCTATTAGGTATAATATATATCTTGTGTGTGATGGGATTAGCATCTTGCATATCAATATATTTTACATCTAAGGCTCTACAAATACCTTCTTTGTATTACGACTATTCTATGCTAAGACTATTTTCCATTCACTTATTTGACAAGATTCTATTATACTTAGTAGTGATAAAAATCAAACCATTTGCTTGCAGAGTCAATTGTCTTATGCATGGGATACATAGCCACCCTCGTTTTCATACCCTGGTGCATAAAATCCATATGCTATATCAAAATAAAGGATTTCTCTATTATATATATATATATATATATATATATATATATATATATATATATATATATATATATATATTAGCGTAACTTCTCCCTTTCAATTATTTATTCTATCCTCATCATTTGGTTATCAATCATGTGTTAATCATTTGTCTATCATAATTCTATTTGTTAATCAATTGTCTCATCATTTTCATCATCACTTGATTATCTTTGTTTAGTTTAATCAATTGTTTCATCATAACTACTCATAAATACATCATTCCATTATCTATCCTTTTATCTTCTCCATTTTTCTCTATGTTCTCCATCTTCTATCTCCTTATTTTCTTCATATCCATTCATTTTGAGAGTACACCTGTATTCTTCCAATTCATCTGTCCTCTTGAGGGGGCATCCTTCAACCTATTAATTAATCTATTAGGTACTTCTTCTACCTGACTGGGGCATCATCATTTCTAATCCAATCATATTGTTCTTCGAAACCAATATCTTCTTCTATCCAACCAAGCACTATATTTTATCTTTCTTTGAAACGATGTTGCTTCACAACACCATCTCAAAGAGGGGCAAAATGTAGACACCTAAAATTTCACCTTATTTCCTAGCTTAATTAACCATCTTCTATACTTTCACATTAATTAAATAATTCTAATTATTTAATTAAATCCATCCATCCTCACTCACTATACCTTATTCTTCCACATTAATTAAATAATTATTAATTATTTAATTAAGTTAATTTTCCCACTTCCTAGCATTAATTAAATAACTTACAATTATTGAATTAATCCATACTTTCTTCTAATATTAATTAAATAATTTATAATTATTTAATTAATTAAATCATGATTCTACATTAATTAAATAAATCAAATATTTATTTAATTAATTCAAATCACAATCCAATTTTGATGAAATAAATCAAATATTTATATCACATCTTCTTCTCAATTCCTTTCCTTTTTTAACTCATGTGTATCTAATTAATTTATTTAATTAGATAATCCTCTCAATTATCCTGTCATCTTCTTTTGATTTATTTCCTTTTAAATCAAATAAAAATCAAATCCTTATCCTCTTTCAAATCTTATCTTCTACTTGTTTTATTTCCTCTTTTGTGAAATAAAGTAAAAAAAATAAATCCCTTCTTTCTTCTAATATTAAATAAATAACTTATATTGTTTAATTAATTAAATCATAAATCCAACATTAATTAAATAAATCAAATATTTATTTAATTAGTAAAATCTTAATAACATCTTGATTTCTTTCCAAAATTGAACTCATGTGTATTTAATTAATTAATTTAATTAGATAATTCATCAATTATCCTCTCATCCTTTTTCAAAGATTTATTTCCGTTTCAAGATTTAAAATAGAAAATCAAATCCTTTCTATCTTTTTCTTATATTCTCATCTACTTGTTTTATTGAACCTCTTTCGATCAAATAAAGCAAAAGGAAATCTTATCTTCAAAATCAAATCCTTATCCCTCCATTTTCAAAAATCTATAAAAAGGACCTCTTTTCCCATTTCTTAGATCTCTCATTTTTAGTAGACTCATTCTGTTATTTTTGTTTCTTGGGAGATCATAATTATGTTATAGCTATAGAGCAATCCACATATCAAGAAGAGCAAAGAGAAATCAATTGAGTTTGGGTGCAACTTCAATACGCTCGATCAGTGTAGGCAATTTGTTTATGCAAAGGGAGGTAAATTTTACTTGGTTTAGTTTATCTTTTGTTTATGTTTGCATATCAAATTTCACCTATTACAGAGATTGACCCTAGAAATGCATGGAGAAGTGGTAGTTAGGATGTTGTGCCGCCTCCTACTCAAGGAATTTTCAACCACATTCTCCTTACCTTTGATGTAGTTCACATCATAGTCATACTGACATAAGAATTCCAGCTAACATTGTTGATGGGAATTTAGATTTGGTAGTGTAAATATGTACCGAAGATTATGGTGATCTAAGTGAAGCTCAAAGTGATGTACCAAAAGAAAATCTCTCCATCTAATTAAGGCATGAACCATTGTTACAAGCTCCAAATCATGAGTGGAGTAGTTTAACACATTGTTCTTGAGCTTTCATGACTCATATGCAATCACTCAACTTTCCTACATAAGCATCGCACCTAATCCCTCTAAAGATGCATCCATAAAAACCATAAAGTTTGCCACTAGATCAATATTGCTAAAATCAGTGTAATAGTAAGACACTCCTTAAGGACCTAAAAGGATTTCTCATACTACTTAGTGCACTCAAACTTCTTCCCTTTTCATTGAAGGGAAGTGATAGGGTGAGTAATCTTGGAAAATCCCTAAAAAAATCTATGATAATATTCTACGAATCCTAAGAAGCTCCTTGTCATGCCCACACATGCATACATGCACAAATGGACATACACACAACACACTAATTTTTTTTCTTATAACAACATGGTAATACTAAGAGTTACTTTACTCTCAATAGTGTATAAACACACTCGATATCATTGTGTATGCTAAAAAATGAGATCAAATTGCTCAACACAAAGAAAAATGACAACAATAGTGGGTGTGATGGATCTCTAGTTGCAACACCTTAGAATAGTGAAGACAATCTCACAAAGTGTTCATGTTGTTATGCATGACATTGTACTCCTCAAAACATGACTTAGGAAAAAAGGCAAATGAGTTAGCTTTGATACAGCACATGAACCCTCTCCTTGCTGATGATGACCTCCAAGTCACTCTCACTCTTGTGGCAAGATCTAATTGAGTGGAGGTGTAACTAGGGGCAGTTCTATTTGTGGGAAGCATAATTTCATGGAGAGTGGTTGACCGATCCTGGGGCTTGGTCTATGTCAATGTTTTTTCTATAATGGAGATAACCCTATGACCCAAAGGGTCACTAGTTGTCAATCTTTTGTTTGGGTTCCTAAGGTTCCAATGTCTAGATCAATGTTGATTTTGTTTGTTGATGAGTATTGAATGTTGTAACCTTTCCTTGTTAGCCTATATGATGTGTTGTATGATGTTGGCTTGTTGTGTGACCCTAAGGGTATGTTCTTGTTCATCTTGTGTCTATTGAGTGTGTTGTGGTCTTGGGTGTATCAATTCTATCTCCTCAAGGACAGCTCTAATCCACTCACCTCTAATTCTTGTGCACATTCTTATGCCTAGATAAGAGAGATTTGACTAAAGTTGACCTTACGGTTACCTCTTGTTTAACTTTGACTTCCTGATGTAATGGAAGGTTTTATATGACTCGATCTTGTGATGATACCAAGGATTTTTTGACTATGTTTGAAATAGACCTCATGATTAAATCTAGGGTTTTTGATCTTCTCCTATTCTAATGGTTTTGTATTTTGATAAATGCAACTAAATGAATGCAAAACAATTTTTTTGTTTCTTTTCCAAATAAATGATAAAATGATGTAATTAACTAGAAATTTAAAATATGAATTCAAGTTAACATGATTTTTCCAAATGCAATTCTTACTATGTTTTTGTGTTTTTATAGCGATTTTGAATCTAAACTAGAATTGAGAGTACAAGAATAAATTATAATCTACGAATTGCAATGAAACTAACTTAGACAATGCTAATATAATCAACTTGATATAAATCCTATCAAGAAGATTGAAACAATATGATTACTTTTTCCAAGAGCAAATTGTGATTTAATTAGCTATGAAAACATGAAAAGAACCTGGATCCTTTGCTGGATAAGCCTAGTGTATCCTCATAAATCCTTTGTGTAGAAACCTTTCCTCTCCTTTACAGAAATGAGGTACTCCTCTTGGTGACAAGGATGGGGTAACAATTGATTCAAAATGAGCTATGGGAGTTATGATTTAATAATCAATGAAATCTATGAAGAACTTAGGCTTAAAAATTCATGAGTGTAACAATGTTAAATGAATATTTTGAAAGCTATGGCAATAATACTAAAAAGAAAAAGGCACATACATCCTTCTGAGAACATGAAAATGCTAAGTGTAGAGTAAAAGAAAAGATTGATGAATAGATGCAACAATGAATTTGCCTCCCTTATTTCTTGAGGGAGGGGGTATTTATAGTGTTGAGGATCTCACAATAGGTGGGGTTGATTGAGGAGTCAACTCAATTTGATTGAAGATCTAATAGGGTTGATTAGGGAGTGAATTGGGTTGATTAGACAATGAACTAAGCTTGATAACTTATCACTCATGGAGGAATGGGAGTTAGCATGAGAGGAAGGTAAGATAAGAATAGATCAACGGGAGCTAATTAGGGTTGATTGGAATAGAGAATGAGTTAAAAATAGGCTAGGCTCAGTTAGCGTAAAATTTGCATGCAAACTAGAGAAAAAATATAGCTAATTTGGGCTCAAACTGAAGAGAAAACTATATTTGAAAACACAACAGGGTCACCCCTTTTACCAATAGAGTTTCCAAGGGGTGACCCTAGGTCACCTAGGGGAGATCCTAGGTCACCCAAGGGAGATCCTAGGTTGCCCAGGGGAGATCCTGAAATTAGAGGGGGTGACCCAGAAAAGAGAAGACCTATGAGTGATTTGAAGGGATGAAAATGATCTTGGGAGGCTGAAGATGACATTTGGCCCCTAAAATTGACCAAACTGATGTATATGAGGTGGGTCACCCCTTTTACTAGTAGGGTCTCCTAGGGCAGATTGTGAATTGAAAGGGGATGACCTAGAAAAGAGTGAAGACAAGTTAATTTTGAAGGTTGGGAAAGGTCTAGAGGTCAATTGGAGGCTTCTAAAGGGTTGAAATGGTCTAAGGGAAGATGAATTTTCTAGGTTATGATGCTAGTAGATCATGTGAAAAAAATGAAATGTCGACAAGGGGTGGTGAACAAGGAATACCACTAAGAAAGGTTAACTAGGGGGGAGGAGAAGAAAGAACAAATGAGGGAAGTCCATCCATGTGTCACCAAGAAGAATATTTATTTAGAGGTCATAATTACATGCTTACATGTATGTGTTTAGGATTACAACTCATCATTGGATTACCATGTAGGCCCATACACTTTTTTAGTGCATACACATTTGCTCCCTCAGGGATAGTAGTTTACATAAAAGGTAAGTACCATTCCCAAACTAGGCCTTACCTATTGTCTATTTCCCACAATTTGTACCTGCAATAATAAGTATTAGTTTGACATTTAATTTGTTTTAAAAAGAGTACTAAAAATTAAATGAATGAACGTATTGTTGATTGCATTATGAGTATACATAAGTTGTTTTCACTTTGACATGGGGACCTGCAAGGATCAAAGAACACAATGAGGGCACAAGAGCGCTATAAAAGCTATACACTACTCTAAAAATGCATCACATGAAGCTACGATAAGAGAAGAGGAGAGGAGAAATATGAGAAAAAGAGGTCAAATGATTCAACAAAACTACGCAAGTGAATAGTTGACAAGAAGCTACTAATGAGGGGACTGAAAAGATGGAAATGAAGCATGCTTCTACTAACAAATAGGTATGAAAAACATGAAAAACTCCTCCCAAAACCCTAGTTTTTGTTTTGATGATTTCTCCCCAAAGAATTCATTTTTATCAATTTTTGTTTTTACAATATGTTAGTTTTCCTATTTTAGTGTGTGTATGCCTTTTAGTTTGTCAAATTTAAGTAAAATTTGAGGTGTTTGGAATGATTTTACCATGCTATGGTATGGGGTTGGGTCACTCCTTTACCAGGGCTGGTCACTCGGGGGAGATCTTGTTGTCAAGCAGGGTCACCTAGGGGAGATCCTGTTGTAAAGCAGGGTTGCCCAGGGGAGATTTGCATTGGTGAAAGGGGAAACCCATCTAATTTGATTTTGATTGATTTATTTTGTCTAATGATGCATTTGATAGTTCATTTTCCTTTAATTTTTACTCTAACCTCATCATTTTATTATAAGTTTTCAAGGAATATATGCTTTTTTGTGGAATTTTACAAGTTTTATGATGTTTTTGGGATTGTTTGAGTTTAAAGAGATCTGACACTTGGTTCCTTATGTGTAACAAGCTATGTGCATTCAATGGAATGTGATCCGTGAGCAACTTTGGTTTGTTGACGCTTACAAGGCCCTATCTTTAGGAGATCATGCTATCCTAAAGAAAGTTGGATTAGATAAGATATCCAAGGTTCCTGTGGTTAATCCTTCATCTCATATTTTCTATGACATTTTGATATATTGGGATGTAGACAAGAACACCTTTAGGTTCGCACAAGTATTAGGGGAATGGACCATCACTTTGTATGATGTTTATCATATCTTGGGAGTCCCTGTGAGAGGACAATGACTTAATTTTCCTGAGAGTGAATCAGATAGAGAGAGACAGACCTAGGCAACCTTCATGAGGATGAGTCACCTAGGAGATTATCTAGGGGTACAACTTACTTTGGTGCCTAGCTTAGCGATTTCGCCTCTATGGAAGTACCTCATTGGCTTAGTTTCTTCTAGACTATTGAGAGATAAGGGATCAATGAGACTCAAATGGTGTTGGGCGCTCCTCATTCAGGGCATAGAGTAGGGCATAGTGTTTGCATGGGGAGTTGATATCCTTGCTATGGTTTATTGGGACTTCTATTGTATTGTGAGGAAAATGTATCTTGCATTCAACCACACTTCTCTAGTTAGGTCATGGATTTTTGAGCATATTTGAGGTCATTCTAGAGGGGCATGTCACTTTCAGATCCTAGATTACTAAGGACCACATGATGGGGTTGCTTTGGTCACTTTGATGCTAGTACATGTTCAATGGCTACCCCTACATATGCATATATTATTCCTGACCTTTACATTGATATGGAGGGCTTATGGTCAGTGGATAGTTAGAGTCAAGAATTGCAGAGGTGTGGAACATTTGTTAGATAGGTTTGGTTCCATTGAGCCACACCACATTGATTGAGTCCTTCAGCATTTGGGAGATGAATTTCTAGAGGACTTGCCTCTGGTTTCTATTTTCTATAGGTCTATTCAAGTGATGGGTGATGTTGAGATGAAGGTGGTTACTTGGACCCCTTTGACTCATGGTGTCTTGATTACTAGAGTGGCTCATGATGTGTGATAGAGATAGAGACAATTGAGAGGATCCCAATCTCAAAGGTTGATACTCGTGGAGGAGATTAAGGACTCTACTGACAAGGACTACGATCCCAAGGGAGAGGATAATGATGAGGAGCATTGTAACACTACTTTTCCCTAGAGTTATTTGTTTATTTGTAGTGGATTTAAATGTACATATTAATAGAGTTAAACAAATTAAAGTATGCAAGGTTATCAATTCTAATGTAAATTGCAACATATGATAATTTGATAGGAAATCTAAAGTAAATAATTAACATAGCCAACTAAACAATAAATCCCATTTATATAATAATTCTAATATCTTTTATTAACAATAAGTTCAATACTTATTTGAATTGGAGTTGTTTCATTAGCCACTCTCATCTTAGGCTTTTAGTGGTCTTGGCCCTAGCTATGGCGCATTTGGAGAATGTGTGTAAAAACACAGTATGTGCCTACTTGCACCAACTACTGTACCTACTCAAATAGTGTTCAAATATGTGCCTACTTGCACCAACTGCTATACCTACTCATACACTTTCAAGCCCTGGACAGGACAATCTTGAGTGTACTTTGTACCCCAAGTCAGACACACTCTGTGTACCCCCTTCTCCAATGCCCATAGCCCACCAAACTACTTAAGTCTTCCTCGAGTGTTCTCCATGCCCTTTCCAAGTCTCACATAAATGCCTTATATAACCTTCTAAGGGGTGGTTTTCAAACCTTCATACCCTTTCACAAAGGTTATCATTGATAATTATTAACATACATGAGAATTTCACAAGTTACTGTCAAAAATGTAAGAGGAAGGGGCATCTCATCTCGCATTGTAAGTTCAAGAAAGATGAGGAAAATATTAATAAGGAAATCGCTATGGAGAATAAGGAGGCGACCTTGGTTAATGTTGAGCACTCAAAACAATATTCTGCTCTTATTACTAATCAGTAGAAGGATTAGAACCTTCACTCTCAAGAAATTCCACAACCAACCCTGGAAGAAGGTGAGATTTTGAATCAAGTTAAGAATATTCAGTTAGAGGTTGGTAACTTAGAAGAGCCGCAGATTGAAACTGATAAAATTAAGGAGACCCAGATGGGTTTTGATGGGGTTGACAAGGCATAGATGGAACATGATCAAGTTGAGGAGACCCAATTGGGTTTTGATAGAGTTGAGGGGACCCAGATGGGATATGACAGAGTTGAGGAGACCCAGATGGGTTTAGACAGATTTGAGGAGACTTAGATAGGAGATGACAATATTAAGGAAACCCAAATGAGATTTTAAAGAGAGGTAGAGTCACAGGGGGATCTGAACAAATGAAAGAGACCCAGTTGGGTCTTGACAAAGTGTTGGAGACTCAGGATAATGAGGTAAAGTTTGTGCCTTTGTCTTTAGATCAAAATAAGCTTCACCCTTCTCCTGGGAAACTCACATTGGGTTTTCTCAAAGAAGGGATTTTTCCTTCTTCTCCAAAGAAGCATTCTAATTAGTCTATAGCTCCTCTAGGAGTAGCTAATGCTTCAATAAATGACCATAAAGAGTGGACATCTCAAAAGAAAAAGAGCCATAAACCAAAAAAGTTGGTTGATGTTTGTTTAGATCCTTTGAAGGGTAGACCTTCATTGTGAGAAACCAGGCAAAGAGAAGCAACTAGGGAGATTGCCAGTGGAAAGTAGAAGACACTGGAGAATCACTCCAGAAAGTTATTTAAATGAAAATTATTTCATGGAACATGAGGGGTCTTAGTAACCCCTCAAAACAATTTGAGGTCAAAAACTATATTTTTGATCACAAAGTGGATATTCTTTTACTTTAGGAAGTTAAAATGTTTGAAGAAGGTTTTAAAAAGATTGTTGATAAGATTTGGCCTAATGCTTCCTTTTGCATAATTCTTGCTGTTGGCGCCTCTAGGGGAATTGTGATTATGTGGAATGCTTCCAAATTTACTGGTAAACTTTCTTTCTTCAGTAAAAATTGCTTGGTGATTGATTTCTCTTTGCCTTTATTTCAATGGAGTCTGGTTAATGTTTATGCCCTTAACACTAGGGTCTTAAGGAAAAATCTTTGGGAAGATTTGGCTAACCAACTCTCTTCTTATCCTGATTTGTATTGGATGCTGGCAGGTGATTTTGATACCCCTCTTTACCCTTCTGAAAAGTCTGGGGGAGTTTTGGACTACTCTGATAGTATGTTGGACTTTGCTGAGTTGATTAACACTTTTGGGCTTATTGATATTGATTTGATGAACCAAAGTTTTACTTGGACTAATAGGAGAAAAGGGAACCAAATGATTCAAGTGAAACTTGATCATTTTCTTATTTCCAATAATTGGCCAAACATCGCCGCTCTTAAATTGGTTGCTCTACCTAGAACTATTTCTGATCACAATCCTCTCATTTTGGAATGGGCTAATCAGAAGAGAAAAGGTCCTTTTCCTTTTAGATTTGAGGCTATGTGGACTAAACATCATGATTTTAGGAATCTTCTTTCTGGATGGTGGCAACTTCAGGTTGTGGGTACTCCTATGTTCAGACTTTTTAAAAAGTTGATGCATGTCAAGAGAGAAGTTTATGGTTGGAATAAATACAGTTTTGGTAACATTTTTTCTCAGAAAAAGATCTTATCCAGTAAGATGGCAGATATTCAATATAGGATTGCTCAAGGTGATACTTCTGATATTTCCCTCCAATTGGAAAATGACTTAATCAGAGATTGGAAGAATTTAATGAGTAGAGAAGAGTTATTTTGGAAGCAAAAATCTAGAGTTCAATGGCTTAACGAAGGTGACCGTAATACTGCCTTCTTTCATGTTTCTACTTTAAGGCATAGAAAATCTAACTCTATTTCTAAAATAAGATTGGAGAATGGTAATATGATTACTAATGAGGAGGAGATTGGAGATCATGCTATCAGCTTCTTTCACAATCTGTTGTCTGAACAAGGATCAAGTGCTAATAACTCACAAGTTGTGAACCAGCTTCTAAACAATATCCCTTCATTGATTTCTGAGGAAGATAATGTTGAAATTTTAAAGCTCATTTATGAGGAAGAGGTTCGTACAATGGTCTTTTCTATAAGGCCTTTTAAATCTCCAGTACCGGATGGCTTTTCCTCCTTTTTCTTCTAAGAGTTCTGGGATATTATTGGATATGATGTCACTGCTATTGTCAAAGACTTTTTCAGAACTAGTAAACTTTTGAAATAACTCAACAATACCTTCATTGCCCTTGTTCCTAAGAAGCTCAACCCAGAGATGCTCACTGACTTCAGGCCTATTAGCCTTTGTAATACTATTTACAAAATTTGTACCAAGCTTCTGGTGGTCAGAATCCAACCTCTTCTTGACAAAATTATTTCTCCCTCACAAAAGGGTTTTGTTCCTGGGAGACAGATATTAGATGTTGTGATTACTACTCATGAAACTATCCATTCTATGGAAAAGAGTCATATCCCAGGTATGGTTTTCAAACTTGATATCTCTAAAGCTTATGATAGGGTGTCATGGCAATTTTTGTTTAAAATCATTCAGAAGCTTAGGTTCAATGATAAAGTTTCTCTTCTTTTTAAGGAAGCTGTTACTACTGCTAAATACTCAGTCCTTGTTAATGGAGTTTCAAGAGGTTTCTTTTCTCCTTCTAGGGGTTTAAGACATGGAGATCCCTTGTCCCCCTATCTTTTTATTATGATAGCTGAAACACTTGGTAAATCTGTTCACAGTAAGATCAACTCTAAAGTTTTAATAGGGAGTAAACCTGCTTCCACTCTATCTCCTATGTCTATCCAACAGTTTGTGGATGATACCATTCTTTTTGGCATCTCCTCTATCTTGGAAGCTTCTAGATGGAAATCTTTACTGAATGATTATGCTATGGCTTCTGGTCAACATATTAATTTCCAAAAAAGCAATGTTTTCTTTTTCAATACCCCAAGGGATCTCCAAAGAAAAATTGTTAATATCCTTGGTTGTGCGGTTGCTGACCTTCCTTCAGTCTATCTTGGTCTCCCTTTGACTACTAAGGAAGTTTCTCCAGGTTTTTGGCATAATATCCTTGAGAGAACTCAAAAGAAATTATTGGGATGGAAAGGAAAACTCCTAAGCAGTGCAGGAAAATTGCAGCTTTTAAGGGCCTCTCTTCAGGGTATTCCTACCTACTTTTTATCCCTATTTAAAATGCCCAGATATTTGGCTAATAAATTGGAGCAAATTCAGAGAACTTTCCTATGGACGGGAACAAAAGAAAAAAGAGAATTTCTTAGGTTAAATGGGATAAGGTCTGCCTACATAAGTCTCATGGTGGGCTTAACATTAGAACCATTCAGAATATGAATAAGGTTGTGCTGTCAAATATTGTTTGGAACTTCTTAAACAAAGATACGGACTGGGGTATTATTATAAAGGCCAAGTACTTAAGGGATATTGACAGATACTCTTTCCTCAATCAAGAGGGCCTTCTTCAAGGATCTGTTATTTGGAATAAAATTATAAAAGCCAGAAGTCTTGTTAACAAGGGTATCAAATGGAAACTTGGTGATGGATCGCTTATAAGTTTTTGGGATGATCCTTGGTTGGCTAATGGGCCTCTTTCTAAATAGATGGGTAATGAAGCTATTAGTGTTCTTGCTAAATAATTTTTTGGCAACAAAGTTAGTCACTACATTCATCAAGATCATGGTGCTAGAATTTGGAAAATTTTTCTAGAATGTTGTAATAATAATCTGAATCTCCTCCACAGGGCTAATAAAATACAACAAATTCTTCTAAATACCAGGATTCCTCTTTTGTCTAGAAGTGATCAATTTTTTTGGTCTGCTGACAGGAAGGGTTTTTTTTTAGTTAAATCTGCTTACCATTTGCTGATTGAGGAACCTAAAGATGATGTTTGAAGGAAGGTCTGGAATTGTAAACTCCTTCCTAAGGTTAACTTTTTCTGGTGGACTGCTGTTCATAATAAGATTTTGACACAGGACAATCTTCAACGAAGGGGCATGCAACTGGTTAAACAATGTGTTTTGTGTTTGAAAGAGGAAGAATATGTCCCCCATCTTATCCTGCAATGTGAATTTGCAACTGAGATATGGAGTACAAAGTCTTTCTGAATTTTGGGTTACAATGGGTCTCCAACAAAGAAATAAAAGATCTCATTCTTAATTGGATCCCTCCTCTATTCCATCCTTGGTTAGTTGAATTATGGACTCAAACCCTTCCTTTCATTGCTTGGTTCCTATGGAAAGAAAGAAATAATAGAATTTTTAGAGAAACTATCAGAAATTCTTGACAGGTTTTCAATTCTTTTTCAAAGGCTCTCCTGGAAAATGTGTAAAATTCAAACATCAAAATTGCTAATAAACCTCTTGCTCAGCATGAAGTCCTTGTGGCTTCTAACTGGGGGATTGGGAATCAAATTCCTGCTTTTGATGATTCTAAATGCATTAAAAGACTTAACACTATTTGGACTCCCCCTAATCAAGGTTGGTCCAAATTAAACTTTGATGGAGCTGCTAAGTCTAACGGTAAGGCTAGGCTGGAGGAGTTATAAGGAATGATAGAGGAGCTCTTATTGCTACTTATGCTGGAGGAATTGGTAACCAAACTAATAATTTTGCTAAAGCTTCTGCTATTTTATGGGGTCTTAAGTTGGCCATTTCTCTTGGCATCCATCAGCTTCATGTTTAGGGTGATTGAAAAATTATTATTGAGGTTGTTTCTAAAGTTTCGGAGTGTGGATGGTAACTTAAGGATATAATGCTTGATATTCAAACTCTATCTCAGGCTATTCCTGTCATTTCTTTCTCTCACATTTACAAGGAGGGCAACACTGTTGTTGACAGCCGGTTAATTTAGGTCAGCAATTTCAAAACTAGCGATGTTGGCGCCAACTTCATAATATCCCACGTTAGATTCGGGATACCATTCAAAAAGAAAAAATGCTTATATGATGATTACTCATCATTTTACCTGGCTTATCTACGTGGCTAGTTCCTTAATTCAGGGCATGCTGATTAGACACTCTAATAATGATGGGAGTGTGCCTAGACAATCTTGCATGCATGTGAAAGATAGCCAATTAATTGGGAAAGATTATATTAGGACCTCGAGTTATCATTTTAATGATTGCCCTAATTCTGATTGTGTCTTCTTTATTGTCGTTTATACTCATTGCATTGTGTTCAAAGTCTCTTGATTTTCTTATAGTATTGATAGAAGTTTCCTGGAATACAATTCTATCTACTCCTTTCCCAGGGTCATTCAGCTTCATTGGTTTTTTAATCATGTGGCGACATGATTCGAACGGAACCAAATAACTATGGAGAATTTAAAGAGAATGCCTTGGTTTGGCATTACTGTAAGGAAGGAGGAGTCACCCCTTTCTTTGAATGTTTGAATGGACACGATGAAAAACCTGTCTATTCAATTTGCTCAGTCTTGGGATAACCGCAAGGTGCAAATTGGGAATGTCAGTTTTGTGGTCTCTGAGAAAGACATTGCTATGGCTACGGGTCTCTCTCCAAAGAGAACGAAGATGCAGAAAAAGTCTAGGGTTTCAGATGTTTAGAATCAGAAATTGTTTCTTGGTGAAGGAGAGGAGTTGGTTCCTTACCAAGGTGGTTTTGAAAGAGCTCATCTTGTTGAACCATGGGCTGACATGTGCTATATGGTGATGAATTATTTCACCCTAGAGGGCTATTTCACCAGGTTATATCACTACCATCTCCCTTTATTGAATCATTTTAGAAGGAATGCCACAATTAGTTTCCCTTTCTACTTGCTTTCTTCTTTTGAACACTCTGTGCAACATGTTAAGAAGATTTTGCTGAAGAAGCCTGATGAAAAGCCTATTCCTTTACACCAAGGGCTCATTCATCATTTATATGGGTTTCACTTAGCTCTGTCTATTCCTTCTTCTCTTGATCCCTCTGGTCAGGATACCCCTGCCTCTGTGAAATCGAGTCTTTCTACTCCTAGTCAACTCCCTGTTGGTGATCTTTGTTCTGGTATTTCTAAGTCTTCGACCAAGAGTGTTCAAAACCCTCCATCTAGATTTAAATTGGAGGCTAAAATATGTCTCTCAAATGTGGACATGGAGGCTAACCTTTTGAAGGATGATATTGGGGTTTCTGGGACCCAGTTTGAGTAGAGTTAGGGTAGGGAAGGACCCTTACGGAACCTCAAAAAAGCTAAAACAGAGGGTAAATTTGCTGTCATTAGGTGGTCTGGTCAAATTGCTGGCAAACGGGCTCCGAAACTGAAGCTGATTGACTATTTTGAAAGCAATTCGGAAGCCTCTACCCATGAGGAGGAAGATCTCAAGACTGATGTTCAGGAGATTGCTATTGAAGATTCTGGTGGTGAAGAAGAATTTGATGGGCAGGGCATTCCTATGGAGGTCTTTGAAACTGAAGATAATGTTAGGGTCCATAATCCTATCCCCATGGGTGATTGTGTGGATGTTGGTGATATTACTACCCAGGCAAAAATGACTAATATTGATAAGGACATTGGGAAAGATATATACTCTATTCCCACTTCTATTCCTGTTGATCTTGATAATAATACTCAAGATGGTAGGGAAGAAGACAATACTGAGGAAATTAATGATACTAATGATCTGTTGCAGTTGAAGGAATGGGTGGAGTTCCTAGAAAATAAGGTCTCTTCTCTTGGAAATTTCATTTCTAACATGTTATGTAAGACTGCTATGGCAAATCTCTCTCTTCTTCGGGAGCAGGAGGCTCTCATTCATGGAGCTGATAATGACAAGGTTAAAGAACTGGACAAAATGCTAGAGTTTCTTTTGAAGGGAGAGGAGGACATCTCTTCCTAGTTTTTCTTTGCTTTCTATTTGCTGGCTTTTTCTTGTTAGTAACTTTTTGCTGTCTATCAGCCGTATGTAAGCTGTTGGCAGTTGTTTTGGCTCTTTTTGTTTGCTGAGCCTTTTCTACCCTTCTTGGGTTCTATTTTGTAATATGGGATCGACCCCTAGTTTGCTGCCTTATAATATCAAAAACATACATAATAATTCCTCCCTTTTAAATGGGGTTTTTATAAATATTCTTTATTTATCTCCTTTTTAACCAAAAAGATCATAACATCCTTTATTTTTTCATCTCCTTTTAATTATAAACTTTATCCTTTTATAATTTTAAAGGGTTATTCATTAAATGACTTTCTTTTCCATTTTGGGAAAAAGTCACATAACATTTCTCCCCTTGTAAAACAATTGTTGTTCTTAGTAGCTCAAGTTGAATCTATAACATGTAATTCAACAAAAATAATTAGTCAAGTGTGGATGTAACACCATCACAATGAATCTATTTCATTTTAACTTCATGCATAATTATATTTCTCAAATTTTAGATCTTTTCAATATCTCTTTTTCTTTAACCGAAACCACAGTTAAATCCCATAGAAATACTTTGTTAATCAATAACATGATTAGAACTATAAGTACATTTTCACATGGAATAGATAATGGATTTATACTTGAGAAGCTAATACAAGTGTATACATTAAATCTTATATCAAATAATCTTTTAAATTCGGTTATTCATGTGTAACCTTATCTTTAATACAAATGTTTTAATCTTTTAGGTGCCACTTCAACATAAAATATACGAAAGTATTATCATGTGATCATATAGATATTACCTAGTGAATGACATGCATATCCCATACTATGTAGTTGATGAGGTAACTGCAATCCTCATCATTTAATTATAAATGTCAATCCAAGGCTGTGTCCATGGCGATATGCAAGAGGGAGAAGAAATCATTTGCATGACATTCTTTTTCTACAAACAGAATTGAAAGGTAATGCATGGAAGAAATTGTTGGAATCAAATCTAATCTAAGAGCTTGTAAATAAAAATTCTGGAATCAAATCTATCCTAAGAAACTTGTGAAGGGAAATACTAGAAATGTAAATAATAGGGAATGGAAAGATTGCTGGAAAAATAAACTAAGGAATGAAAACTATAAACAAACTAACTATTGCTGCTAAAATACTGAACTATATTATTTCATAAAACTCTTCCCATTTGATTCTTTCATTACAATAAATTTATAGAATTCTTATTCTCAATCAATCCACCAAGAATATGAATCTGAGATCCTATTCTTGGGGAGAAAAACTAAATCTTTTTCCTCTGATTTCACTGCCTTCTTTCACGCTACTTTTATTTTCATTAAATTCAGTCACAAACTATGCATTTATTTTGGCTAATCTCTTCAAACGGTTTCTAGGTTTTGTTCCCCTCATTCACAGCTTTCCAGATCATTTTTAAATTCTAGATTTGATTGTGAAATGAGAGAGATATTTCCATTTTACTGAGACCATATTTTTAAACTTCCTCTTTTAATGCTTCTTTCTGGAAGTTTTCCAACATTTTAAATTGATAGAATTTATTCTTTAAACTACTAATTGTTGATTACAAGGTAAACCATGTAATAGTATTAATACATGCTGTTGGTTTTTCTTCTGAATCAGCATCAGGGTTTGCCAGTTCCTATGCACATGCAGATTCAGCCAACTAATATAGGAGGTTGCGTGAGCTCCTCCCCTTCACTTTTGGTTCTGCCGCACCAAGGGGGGTGTCCCTATAACTCAAGATATAACCTTGACTAGCTCAAAGATAGAAAGATCTAACTTGACAACAACAGGCAGAATACTCTCATGTATGGACCAAGATCTGTATGATAGATCACAAGGTTGGCAACATTCTTGGACATAATGTCTGGTTAGGTATGAGAGCATGCAGGGGTTTTCCTACTCCTAATCCTACAACTAACAGTGGAAGTGATGAAATGGGGGGACATAATGTCCGGGATGCAAGACAAGGGGTTTTGGCTCATAACTACTGATCCAGGAGCAGACTGGTGCCTATCCATTGGGCAAGGAGTCAACTAGACGTATACAACAGACGGTTTGCAACTTTCACTCAAGTTTCAGAGGGTTGGATTGATGCTTTCCTTACAAACATCACCCAAGAATGGGTATCTAACTGCTTCTACTTACAGATATCCCTGCTGACATGCAACCAGATTCAAAAGAAGGAGAATAACATGCAGCAAATGGAGACAAGCAGATAGACACATGCAATAAGTATTTTTCATATAACATTAACATTGAAACTAAAAATATGTGCAAAATACACTCATGTTGCAACTCATAAACTCCAAAATAGGATAAAACAGCTAAGATCATGCCTTGTTCTTCATTATTTACACAAAAATACCTCAGGCCTTCAACCACCTAAACAATGGTAACACAGTCTGCCTATATCGGCCAGAAAGTGCACCCCTAGCAATAATTACATGGTTGACCAAAAATCCTGCCAAATACATCCATCAGAAAGAATGGCACTCAGAAGTTATTACTGCAGCAGACAAGGGAGGCCTCGAGCCTTGCACCGCCATCTGGAAGTCTTCATTCATAATTAGACAGCTTCACCATTTGTACCATCACCCATACACCTGCTACAGTCACCATTAATGGCTCAACCACCCGCGGCCTACCTAGAAACTGTCGCTATGCTCAAAAGAGAAATTCCTGCCAAAACGCACTTCTCCGCAGGTTCAAATTATACAGAGGAATAATCCCACATGCATGGTGCGGAGGCTCCTTCAGCACTTTAAAAGCATGGCCGCGACCATGATAGGTGTCAAGCGCTTTTGCCACACTCGACACACGCTCCCTCTCCAAAAGCCCATCACTAAGACTTAGGCCATCGGCCAACCCCACAAATCTCTCATCGATCTCAATTGTCTCGCCGATGCCTACCTTACAATCCGCTCCATCGGCCAGAGATAGACCATCGGGCCAGCACAAAACTCCTTTGCCGATGCCAATGGTCTCGCCGATGCCTTCAAAAATCCTGATGACGTCATCATCATGTCCTGATGATGTCACCATCACCCGTCTGCATACCGCGCAACTCTCATATTCGGTTGGCGTCATCACCATATAGGCACCAGGGTGATATTAGTAAGATAACTTGATATTTCAAAATATCAGCCCCCAAACAAAATATCATGATGCACTGTAAACCGGATGATGATGATGACCCTTTAACTCAAAGAACATCAGGGTGCACTGTAGCTCTACTGCAGGATCGGGATGATATCCAAACATCACCCGATATTGAAACAAGATGATCCTGATGACAAATCTGGTTGACAGAAAATCATGATGATGCTGACCACCTTGGAGAAAATATGATGCTGCTATTGAAAAATGCTGAGGAGGGCCAACACTTAGGAAATTTTTTGGATTTTTTGGGAAGGTGCCTGCATGAAAATTGCTAAATTAACTGACAGTCAATTCAGGCACCAACAGTGGCTCTGTCTGGGGACGTGCAGGTGCAAGACTGCAGTGAGAACCCCAGATCTCTAGGGTGCAGACCAGTCCCCTATCCATTGGGCACAGAGTCATGATGTTATATTGATCTGCATCACCAAACACATTATTTTTAAACATTATTTTGGCGGCCCCGGGTAGCCAAAAAGGAAGAACCATAATTTTTTCTTATCAAATCCCTGATTCCAAACTGGAAGATCCCAATCCCAATTGAAAAGATTGGCATAATCTGCCCATAATTTCATCTACTTAAATAGATATTCCACCAGTTTTGAAAGCTTGCCACCATCATTTTCAGCTCTGTCATTTTGGATTTCAAAATTAGACATATAACCATACACATAATATTCTTCAACATTAGGCAACACATGTATGTTATATCCCTCAGACAGTACATCATACTGCTCTTGGCATTCTTCATCATTTATCTGGCTGCTGCACATTGTTAGGCACTCATCCAGCTGATCCAAAAACTCAAAATACTCAGAAAACATGAGACCCCTAATATCTACTAATATTGAAAACAAATCCTGATCCACACACCCAATGTTGCACATGTCTGAATCAGGTGATGATGAACATTCATTATTCACAGTTTGCAAATCAGTATCATCATCTTCAAACAAAGGGTTAATCCTGCACCAATGAAGGTCACGACTCACAACATCATATGCATCTACAGGCTCATCATAAAGGGGATTAACACTCAATGCAAAGGCCTCTACTTCTTCTTCATGACACTCCAATTCTTCTTCACTATTATCAGATCCAGAGTCATAAAAAGAACAAACCTGATCCATGAATTGATCATGGATATCATTTTCATCATCTAATTTCCCCATATACAAGATTTCTGCTGTTTCAATGTACTCTGAAGTTGAACTATCTGCATCACTTTCCAGCCCTCCAATGCTTCCTGATGAAACTGATACTGACTGTTGATCCACATGATCACAACTTTGCATAACTGGATCATTTAAACATGAAGGCTCTTTGTTTAGGATTGGTATGCAAATATTACTTGAAAAATTATTATTTTCAACTTCACTTGCTGGGCCAAAAAGGACATCCTCCTCTATAATAGAAACATCATCCACTTGGAATGATGCAAAAACTGGGACAATAGGGGTGTGAGTGCTTTGACATTCATTATCAACACCTGAATTAAATCTTTCATTAACATTGGGGGCTGTAGGACAACAAAATTTTTTAGAAAAATAACCCTTTTGAATTCCATACCTCCAATTGTTTTCAATATCTATTGCAAACTGATGTGCCTGATGCAATGTGGTGGGCTCCTTATCTCTCAATCTATAACTCATTTTCTTATCAAAGGCTCCCAAATAGACAACTAAGCACAGTGCATCATTAGGTCTCATACATTCTGGTATTCTGTTCAATGCCCTCATAAATCTGAGGTTAAAGGCTGGGATCAACTCATCTTCTTCAATATGGATGTACATGAAGTCACTAATAATTGCATATTCAGAAATTCTTTCACCATATTGTACTAGAAATGCAGATTTAAAATCATGCCAATAGCTAACAGAGTGAGCTGGAAGGTAGGAGAACCAATCCCTTGCATCTTCATCTAGAGATTGAACAAATAATCTCATAACTACATCTTCATGGTCAATCTCGAAATCATCTATAACATTTATAAACTGCTGCAAGTGTCTCTCAGCTGATTCATCCTTTGCGCCACTAAATTTGGGCAAATATCTTCTGATTTTAGGTGGAAGAGCATTTGGGTAGCCACAAATGCCACTAAAATTTATGGGCTTATATCTATCTATGTTGAAACTTCTTTTATTACATGGTTGGGACTGACTACTATACATTATTGCATTTGACACCTCACAAGGGTGCATAAGCTGACAATACATCTTTTTATGCTTTCGCAACCCTCTTCTCTACTCAGATTTTCAATCACAATATGACCTTAGGCCCTTAAAATACAAACTGCTATTTCAACCTGCCTAAAGTCCTCTATATGAGTCTTTTGAAAAACATTGCATGCCCTTTTGAAATATAGAGTAGGTTCTAACAAAAGCATGCAAGCTCCGCTTTCACCAATGTTTCCCTTTTAACCAGTGCTATTTCACCAGATAGGGAACTCTTCAAAAACTTGTACAAATACCTGGATATATTGTAGCTGCTGATATGTTCATTCAACAGAGTCGCCACCTCCTTGGCAGAGGAATGAGCTTCAAACAGGCTGAAGCTAAAAATTGATTTCTTTCTTTCTGGGTCATCCACCAGCAGAGCCACAGATAAAACTTTTTCTTTTGCTGCAACAAGGTACCTCCAGGTCTGATTCTTCAATTTCTTAGACTCAAGATTCATGAATATGACATTGTTTTCCCTAGTAGAGTCGCCATTTTGTTGGTGACTCAGATGGGTCACAAATATATCACCAAGGATGACTAGATATTACTTTTGATCAATCACATCCCCAGTAGAATCGCCATTTTGTTGGTTTTTCTTCTGAATCAGCATCAGGGTTTGCCAGTTCCTATGCACATGCAGATTCAGCCAACTAATACAGGAGGTTGCATGAGCTCCTCCCCTTCACTTCTGGTTCTGCCGCACCAAGGGGGGTGTCCCTATAACTCAAGCTATAACCTTGACTAGCTCAAAGATAGAAAGATCTAACTTGACAACAACAAGCAGAATACTCTCATGTATGGACCAAGATCTGTATGATAGATCACAAGGTTGGCAACATTCTTGGACATAATGTCTGGTTAGGTATGAGAGCATGCAGGGGTTTTCCTACTCCTAATCCTACAACTAACAGGTGGAAGTGATGAAATGGGCGGACATAATGTCCGGGATGCAAGACAAGGGGTTTTGGCTCATAACTACTGATCCAGGAGCAGACTGGTGCCTATCCATTGGGCAAGGAGTCAACTAGACATATACAACAGATGGTTTGCAACTTTCACTCAAGTTTCAGGGGGTTGGACTAATGCTTGCCTTACAAACATCACCCAAGAATGGGTATCTAACTGCTTCTACTTACAGATATCCCTGCTGACATGCAACCAGATTCAAAAGAAGGAGAATAACATGCAGCAAATGGAGACAAGCAGATAGACACATGCAATAAGCATTTTTCATATAACATTAACACTGAAACTAAAAATATGTGCAAAATACACTCATGTTGCAACTCATAAAATCCAAAATGGGATAAAACAGCCAAGATCATGCCCTGTTCTTCATTATTTACACAAAAATACCTCAGGCCTTCAACCACCTAAACAATGGTAACATAGTCTGCCTATATCGGCCAAAAAATGCACCCCTAGCAATAATTACATGGTTGACCAAAAATCCCACCAAATACATCCATCAGAAAGAATGGCGCTCAAAAGTTGTTACTGCAACAGACAAGGGAGGCCTCGAGCCTTGCACCGCCATCTGGAAGTCTTCATTCATAATTAGATAGCTTCACCATTTGTACCATCGCCCATACACCTGCTATAGTCGCCATTAATGGCTCAACCACCTGCGGCCTACCTGGAAACTGTCACTGCGCTCAAAAGAGAAATTCCTGCCAAAACACACTTCTTTGCAGGTTCAAATTATACAGGGGAATAATCCCACATGCATGGTGTGGAGGCTCCTTTAGCACTTTAAAAGCATGGCCGTGACCATGATAGGTGTCGAGTGCTTTTGCCACACTCGACACATGCTCCTTCTCCAAAAGCCCATCGCTAAGACTTAGGCCATCGGCCAACCCCACAAATCTCTCATCGATCTCAATTGTCTCGCCGATGCCTACCTTACAATCCGCTCCATCGGCCAGAGATAGACCATCGGGCTAGCACAAAACTCCTTTGCCAATGCCCATGGTCTCGCCGATGCCTTCAAAAATCCTGATGACGTCATCATCATGTCCTGATGATGTCACCATCACCCGTCTGCATACCGTACAACTCTCATATCCGGTTGGCGTCATCGCCATATAGGCACCGAGATGATATTAGTAAGATAACCTGATATTTCAGAATATCAGCCCCCAAACAAAATATCATGATGCACTGTAAACCAGATGATGATGATGACCCCTTTAACTCAAAGAACATCAGGGTGCACTGTAGCTCTACTGCAGGATCGGGATGATATCCAAACATCACCCGATATTGAAACAAGATGATCCTGATGACAAATCTGGTCGACAGAAAATCATGATGATGCTGCTGTTGAAAAATGCTGAGGAGGGCCAACACTTAGGAAATTTTTTGGATTTTTTTGGGAAGGTGCTTGCATGAAAATTGCTAAATTAACTGACAGTCAATTCAGGCACCAACACATGCAATGATGCTAATTAAGAAAAATACATGCTTTTATTTAGCTAATAGATAAGACGATTTATTATCTCATCATCTCCCCCACACCTAAAATGTTGTAGGTCCTCTTGTAACTCATAGTGAACTTCTAGAGCCGATCTCTTCACTTTTATTGCAATTGCTCTGGAGATTTTTTTAGAGGTGCACTGGAGATGCTCTAAAGATATCCTGAGTTACTTCGAAGCTATCCAGAGCTCGCTATCTTTTTTTCATGGTCAATTCTGAGTTACTCTGGGGCTCTCTAGAGCTCTCCAAAGCTAACTATCTTTTCTCCCTTGGTGGCTCCGGAGAGATCCAGAATGTTCTAATGCTGGAAACATAGCCCATAGGCAGATATGGAGAGATCCAGAATGTCTTCAAATGCCAAAATAAATTTGCAAAAGCTCTTGGGAGTAGCAACTTTTATAGAGAAATGCATGTTTTTAAGCTTTAGAGAAAAAGACATATCATGTGCAAAACACTTATTTGTAGAAAATAAATCTACTCTATCCTACTCTACTTATTGATGTAGAGATAGGTTACACAAAGCCATTAACTAGTTGTGGAAAATAACTCCATTTCCTCAAATTATGGATCTATGCATTCAATTTTTTAAAAGAAGAAAACCATGAGAAGAAGATGATTGAAGATTTAAACTCTGATGCTTCACCTTACTTTGAAATGGTAGCCTTCTCCATTATATCTGATTCTAGTAGATGCATGGGCTGATTGGAAAGATCTTGCAATCCTTCCTCACATTTTGTTACATGCATGAATGGATGCAACTCCTTGTACTTCAAATATCTAATCAGGCAGCCCTCCTTGGACTTTGAAGGTGTCCAAATAATAATGATCCTTTCCTTGTTCGGGCTTGAAGTCATAGTCCTCTAGTTGAGGAGGTTGCACAAGAGCTATCACCTTCTTTACATGCAAGAACCTCTTCCTTTGGATCTATTGATTTAGGGGGGAGTTTCTAAAATAATAAACCTAAAAATGACTTGCCAAACTAATTTTCTCTTTTGACCTGCTATCACTAGATCAACAACAACTCCCTAATGACACCTATGCCTAGCAACGACACCAAAAATGATGAGGTCGCTGCAGTCCTCATCATTTAATTATAAATGTCAATCCAAGGCAATGTCCATGGCAATATGCAAGAGGGAGAAGAAATCATTTGCATGACATTCTTTTTCTACAAATAGAATTGAAAGGTAATGCATGAAAGAAATTGCTAGAATCAAATCTAATCTAAGAGCTTGTAAATGAAAATGCTAGAATCAAATCTATCCTAAGAAACTTGTGAAGGGAAATATTGGAAATGTATTTAATAGGGAATGGAAAGATTACTGGAAAAATAAACTAAGGAATGAAAACTATAAACAAACTAACTATTGCTGCTAAAATACTGATCTATATTATTTCATAAAACTCTTCCCATTTGATTCCTTGATTACAATGAATTTATAGAATTATTATTCTCAATCAATCCACCAAGAATTTGTATCTGATATCCTATTCTTGGGGAGAAAAACTAAATCTTCTTTGTCTAATTTTGTTGCCTTCTTTCACACACCTTTTATTTCAGTCAAATTTAGTCAGAAACTGCACATTTATTTTGGTAATTCTCTTTAAACGGTTTCTAGGTTTTATTCCCGTCATTCATAGATTTCCAGATCATTTTGAAATTCTAGATTTAATTGAGAAACAAGGGAGATATCACCATTTTATTGAGACTACATTTTTAAACTTCCTGTTTTAATGCTTCTTTCTGGAAGTTTTCTGATGTTTCAAATTGACATAATTTATTCTTTAGACTACTAATTGTTGATTACAAGGCAAACCATGTAATAGCATTAATACATGCAATGACACTAATTAAGAAAAATACATGCTTTTATTTAGCTAGTAGATGAGACGATTTATTGTCTCATCAGTAGTCACACATCACTGAGTACCATATATTCAAAATACATTCCAAGATGATAGCCATGCATTCTAGACTACATGAATATCATCTTTTCATATACCAAATGCAATTGAATGGAAAAAAGTACACAATTACCCCTAAACAAAGTTGATATCATTTGCATAGCTACTCAAACAAGGTTCTAGGGCAAGTTTTGAATCCTACAATGATGTAATTTAAATTATCTTGTTGCTATGAATAGGGTGTTGGTAACATTTAATCTAGTCAAAACATCGTATATCACCTTGTCATGATCTATGCAATAATTTATAAAAGACATGTACAAAATTATTGGGTTG
This sequence comes from Cunninghamia lanceolata, assembly GCA_027924645.1. Lineage (NCBI taxonomy): Eukaryota > Viridiplantae > Streptophyta > Pinopsida > Cupressales > Cupressaceae > Cunninghamia > Cunninghamia lanceolata. The sequence continues at coordinate 3,473,052 of BSBN01000506.1, forward strand.
ATTAGGTCCAATAACAAAGTACGATAAAAACAAGCTATAGTAAAATCTTGCAAGGCATCTGAACAACAATAGAACAATAGTAAACTATTATCACTCAAGGATAATTTTTTAGAAAACCTCTAAATTTGTATATGTTTACACTAATATCTAGTTTAAGTTTAGAGGTTGCATCTCCCCCTATAAAAATTGGGCATGTCCCCATGTCTTATCCTAAGAAAAACTATTTAATTTCACATCTAATAAAAGTGTTGTTTCATTCTATCTAAATCATTCCAATAGAAACATCATATTGTCTCAAGTTTAAGAGGTGAAAAATGATCCTAATACCTATGGTTCATGGCCCATAATGTAGCCTATGTTAAAGTTGGGTAACAAGTCAATTTTGATAATAATAAGCACATTATCACTCTCTTGTTCAACCAATTAACTAAATTCTTATAACTCAAGGAAAACACTTGCAACAATCATGCAACTTTATATTTCATACTTCATTTTAACATAATTCTTTGTTAATAGGTTTTCTTCAAGTCGCAATGTTTATATCTTAGCCCAACTTATTTTATTGGTTGATTTCCTAGGTGTCATTTTAACTAGAAATAGTTTGAATTGGTTCTCTAATCCTAATATAGACAAGATTTCTCACATTGCACAATTTATCAATATCTAAGATAATAATTACTTGTAATGAAAACATACACACACTTTCTTGCTTGACTCCCTGGACATTCCTTCGTATATGCCCATTGACTTGTAGTTATGCTTGACATACAAAAATAAACTAAAAAATCCATCCATCATTCTTGAAATATTGGCTTCTATAAATAAGATCAATTTATAATTTAGCAAGATAGTGAATACATCATTTAAATTTACCCATCTGTAATCTTTTAGGCATAATACTATCTATACAATGATTTTATCAATTTGCTACCCAATTAATCAAGGTTCAACAATCATTAACAATCTGAAGAGAAGGCAACGAATGACAACATGTATATTATAGTACCCAAGCAAGATATAATCATTCAATTATAGAATGCATACTACTCATAGAAAAGTTAGTCTTGAGACCGACGAACTCTAAAGGCTCTCACACAACTCAAGGTTTTCTTGGGCCTAGCCAAATTCCACCCGAGGTTTGTGCTTGGGATCTTTTGCACTGCATGGCCTCTAAACCAGACATTGAAAAAGGGGCTAAGGCAAAGTTCTTATGAATAAAGGCACAACAACGAGCATTTGTGCAATTGAAGCAAAGGCTCTAATAGGCACCAATCCTTCTTTTGCCATGTCTACAATCTTTTGAAATCAAAATGGATGCCTTAAAGAATTCACTTGGTTCAGTCCTCACTCAATATTAATGCCCACACACCACATATAGTGAGAATTCATATAGATGGTCATTAGAGATGATACAAAAACTTGTAACATTTCCATTTCAGTACAAAAACTTGATCATTACATCTCTTATTTCAAAAACTTGATACTATGTAAGATGTAATGATCAGATTTTGAAATATTTTAGTACAAAAACTTGATACTATGTAAGGTGTGGTGCATTTTGAAATATTGCATGTTGCTTTGGTGTGGACTCAAATTCATAAGGATTTGTTTATGAGTTCTAGACCTTAATTCAGTGAATTATGCATTCATACCACATTTGTTCTTTTATAAAAACTATGCTTATGAAGGATTTTAGGGTCCATCAAATTTGAAATCTTTCTACATAAGGATACGATGCTCCAAGTCAATCATTTTTTAGTTTTGTCTCCTTTAGAAAGTTTATTTATGGATGTGAGATGTTTTATGAATCAAGTTTCATACGCCCTTCACTCATAAATTACTTGTTTGATAGACCTTTGTTTTTACTACTTAGTAAACTTCAAATATATATTTTATCTTTCACTTCAGTGTCAAATACATCCATAAAGTCTTTTTTTTAAAGATGATGATTATGTTACCACCTTATGGTAGAATTGTCTTTCATTTTTTTTATCGCATGGTGTTCTTGAGTCAAAATAATAATGACATTTATTTTCCTCCATTTTAATATACTAATTTCAGGTGTTTATTTTCTTGATTGATGGATTCTCAATTGAAGATAAAGCTATTACAAGCCAAGATGGAGTATACTTGTATTACCAATGGTGCAACAAGGGCCCATGGAGGACTACTGCTTCTTGAATCCCTATATGATGAATTTTGTGAATTTTTTTACCAATGGCTTACCAATCCCTAGAATTAGATTTGTAACTATTTTCATGAGTAATACTATGTTTTGAGAAGGTCTATACATATTGAGTGAACTATTCCTTAGTCTAGTGATGTCATTTTTTGAAATATAGAATATATCATCATTTAGAGTGAGTTTAAACCCATTTGAGGGATTGATTATATAACATGAGTCTTCCAGTATGACCCAAGAGGATATTGTTACTAGATTGATGTACTATAATAATGGTATGTATACAGATTGAAATATACTATTTTGATTATATTTTATCATGTATTAACTATACCTTGAATGGTTAAGCTTTCAAGATGATGCCAAGAAGCCAATTTTGGTCATCCTTCCAAAATAAGTTGATGGTCTCACTAGAAATGATTTTTATGATATGGAATTTAAAATTTTAACTTGTCAAAGATTTCACCTAGTCACAATTATGTTTGAGCACTTTAGAAGGGAGGTGTGGCTCAAGATACACCTTATTTTAATTCAAGAAAATTGGAAGATATATTTTAGAGGAACATGCTACCTTTCTTCAGAAGAATATTTCTAGATCAAATCTTTTTATTAAAGTATTGTTGTTATTAAAAGTCTAGGCTAGACAAATAAATACTATCAATGCATCTGATTGGATGAATGCATTCTGAATGGCAATAATTTTATTGTATCTTACAACATAAATTAGAGGTCAACATGTCATAATGCAAATGATAAGGCTTTAGAATTTTTAGTTGTCATAGACTTCATATACTCAAAGGCATCTCTTTAGGATCAACACATCTTAGAGATATGTCTTTTGAGTTATTTGTGTATTAAGGCATAATAAACGTCCCATTATAAAATATAGAGTAATGCAAGATGATACAAGATATAGTATAGTGTTGTATTAGCCCTAATCTATGTTTGGATCTGATACCAAAATGTAATGCTACTTTTCCCTAGAGTTATTTTTTTATTTGTAGCAGATTTAAATGTACATATTACTAGATTTAAACAAATTATAGTATGCAAGGTTATCAATTCTAATGTAAATTGCAACATATGATAATTTAATAGGAACTCTAAAGTAAATAATTAACATAGCCAATTGAATAACAAAATCCATATATATAATAATTCCAATATCTTTTATTAACAATAAGTTTAATACTTATTTGAATCAGAGTACTTGGATCAGCTACTCTCACCCTAGGAAGCTTTCAGGGGTCTTGGCCCTAGCTATGGCATATTTGGAGAACCTATGTAAAAACACAGTATGTGCCTACTTGAACCAATTGTTGTACCTACTCGTACAATGTTCAAATATGTGCCTAGTCACACCTATTGTTGTACCTACTTGTATAGTGTTGAAGCCCTAGCTAGGACAATTGTAGGTGTAATTTGTACCCCAAGTTGGACATACTTTGTGTGTCCCCTTTTCCAATTCCCATAGCCCACCAAACCCCTTACGTCTTCCTTGAGTGTGTTTGTAATATGTGTTGTCATTGATGTCAACTCTATATGTGTCGACTTGAGGACATACTTGTATAGAAGTTGAAGATAAGTTAATGGACGATGGAAGATTTGAAAGAGATGGTTTGACACAAGGTCAGCATGTTTGACATAATAGAAGATTTGGGAGAGACAATTTGACTCAGTTAAAGACATGGGGTCAACAAAGTTGAGGCAGTCAATCCGAAAGACCTAGTTGTAAGGTTCGAAGAAAACACTTACTAAAAATAACCAATGAAAGGCAATTTAATCCCATAAAAATTAAAATAGAATAAATTATTTATAAAGTGGAGTGGAAAAGGAGACATAAATAAATAATTTTCATTATTATATCCAAATAGGATCGCATACACGAATGAAAAAATAGGTACGTCAACAAGGCCATGCCTTTACAAGATTTAGCCATGTAGGCTTATACATGAATAATTTAATAGCAATATATAATGTCTTTCTGCATGTGCACTATGGAACCCAATAGAGAGTATCATCGTGGTGATATCCACACTGCCACGAAGCATAAAGCTTCCCTATGCTTTCCTACTGGGAAGCCCGACCCATCACGAGGTGTCTAGAAAACTGAAACCGGCTTAGGTGAAGGAATCTAGTGTTCTTCTCAAATTTATTACATAAAAATACAAGAATGAAAATGCATGCACAACTCATACATACTCTCAAGAAAGGTAATATACATATGCATTAAGACATAATTCTTTTCAAGGAACATTCATTCATCCTTAATAACAAGATCATTTATCATGAATACTCTCATGAATTATTAATAGGAAATTAAAAGACGATAACATTTATATATCAAGGTCAATCTAGGTCACATCCTACAACAATGTAGAAAAAGAAAGTGCATTCATAACTCTAAAACATACTTCATCCAAGGTACATCATTTCATAAGACATAAACTCAAAATTAATATAGTCTTAACCCACCTCATACAACAGTGGGGCTTATAAGATTAACTCATGCATGTGTGACTGATTTGAGAACCTTAATATAAGAGTCTATATCTTTTAACATACCAACATTAAAAACTTTACCGTACTTTACATGATTATCAGTACCAAAACTTTTAGTAAATAAATAATACTTATGCATTTTACTTAGTCCAAGTTAAGTATAACAAAATAACAATCTTATTTCACTCTTATGAGATTCACAAAGGTCTATATTACTAAACCAAGAGTTTAAATGGGTCACTACATCATCCTATAACTCACTAGGATTAAAAGTACCAGCTTTCATCACAAATCAACCCAAAGGGAAATTATTAAATCTTTGAGCTATTGAATCCCTATGTTGGAAAATCAAGATCTCAACTTAATTCAAAATTTAAGTTAGCTAACCTTTTTCTTTGCATTTACATTAATATTAAATTCATTACTAGTCAAAATAAATAAACCATACCATAAATCAATATAAGCATTTAACTAATTTTATACATTTTAAGAATATTATTCCAACTGGGTCTAAACCCAAATTACTTAATTAGACCTATTATTCTCTAAAAAATAAAAGAATAATAAAAATAGACTAATCCAAAATTTAAAGTATATCTCAAAATAACACTTAGGCAAAAAGGAAACATAGAATAAGACTCATGTTACACACACATAAATAACGTCGAAGAATGATCTTTTTCCATAACACTCTTCTAAACCTCGTTATGATATTGTACTATAAGTATGGATCCTAGCTATTGATACACTAACATCCTTGATCAATTCATAAAGAAATATACATAATAACGTTTTATCTAAAAGAAGGTTTACTATATTACAAATTTGGTCGCACTAGATTTCAGGACATATTCCTATAAAAAGGACTTAAGAAAATTTGACATTTCACACGATCTATCCAAGAATACATACGGAAAGAGTAACTTCTAGGTTATTCCTCTGAGAAGACCATAACTAAGTAATTACATACTCAGTATAACCTTAACCTATTCGACTAAGGAGTAGATCATCACTTGTAATTTTAAGCAATTGACGTCTAAGGTTTATCATTGGAAGTTTCTAAAACCAGATCGTCGCCTAAGGTTTATCATTGGAAGTTTAACCTTTATAAACCAATACTTCCTACTAAATTCACGAGGAATGATGTGGTTTCAAGGAACAACAAGGTGTAAGGAACTCTCAGAAGTTGCAGTCCTCAGCATGCAGAAGGAAGATGACTGTGAATGGTTTGACAGAATGCCTCAAAGAGATGTCATCTCATGGAAATGCAATGATTGCAAGAAATGTATAAATATGGATTTTGCAAGGTTACTCTCAAAATCTTTAAATCAATAAAACACACTAACAGTGTAAGTTTTTTCTTGTGTTTTGAATGCATGCAACCATGCGGTTAGCAGAGGAGAGCCATACTTACTTCAATCACATTTCTAAACCTTATTTCACTAAGCCTATAGTTGATCATTATCTGCACATGGTTGATCCTCTTACCCATGTGGCTATCATGAGGGCACCCCAAACTTTTCATTAGGATTCTAGTTAAACCTGTGGTGAATGTGCGGATGTGTATTCTTGGCACCTGAAGATTGCAGAAGAAACTAGAGTCCACGCAAAACTAATAAGTTTTCTCATATCACAGATGCCATAAGGTGCATAATAACTCCTACATTTAGCCAATAGGCTTTTATATGTGGGTAATATAGTGCTCAAAAAATTCTTACGCTTAAGGAAAAAGGAATTGCACGTTGGTAAGTTCTCTAAACTTGTCAGTGGTTCTTATTGGTATACTCATTGAACCTCCTACTGATGCAAGTGCTAGTTTCATTTGAGTTGGCAATTTCTAAAACATCTATCATTGCAGTGGCCCTTAGTAGGTGGCTTTGCACATCCCCAAACCTGTGTATGAATACCCAACACATACTTGTACATGCAGAAAGTTGATCCGTACATGTCTTTCTTTACAGAAACAATACATACACCTAGATAAGTTCAATCTAATAACTGTGTGTCTTAATATAGTAACAAAGGACATATCCTATTAAGGTCTTTAATCGACTAAAACTTTCATTTAAAAATTAATTCGTAGACCTAAGTTTGGTCCTTAATAAGTCGGTTGAGTTTACTTTATAATAACGCTACTCATATTGAAAATTGGTCTTATGTGAGACTATATAGTTGTTTATGGAATAGCATTATGCAGACCATATCATAGTCTTAAATGTGGCTTCATATTTGCCAAGGAAAATAACAACTTCTAGACCATAAGATGGTCTCTATTTACACTCACCCATATATAATAATAATAACAATATATAGACTAGAATTTGGTCTTGAATATGAATGCAAAATTCTCAATGCATTATTGACATATAGACTTAAATATGGCCTCTATAAGGCAACAACAAAACTAACAGAAATTTTATCAATACCCAGACCCTAATATGGTCTCTGAGCTTTTGTACGAAGGCTAGTGATTTGAAAATAGGGGAAACGACCTTCACGGACAATTGTGTCACAAGAAAACTTTCATAGAATGCATCAATTTTAGGATAAGCATAAAATCAACTGCAAATTAAAATCTTTCATATAATTGCAAACATACATACATACCCGGATCTCCTTTGAGACTACACCCTCTTTCCTTTGCAAATTTCCCCGTTCTCCCAAAATTTTCCTTTGCACGGAGAATGCATTCAAATAAAATATCCTCTCTGAACATGCCCATCTTCCATATGGGAAAACTATTTTATAGATTGGGATTTTACCCTCCAAGAACATCTTTAGAAATATACACTTAAATTTTAAAATAGCCAATGCAATAAATTTTCATCAACACCCACTATCTCTCTTTTCTAAAATCTTCTAAAATTAGCCCCACCATCTCTTTCTTTCCCAATAATTATTTCTAAGATTCTCTCTTGAAGATGCATAACTGCCACTCCTTGCATGTGGCATAATACAATAATGAAATAAAAGAATCTTTTTAAAATATGTAATTAGAAAAACATATAATGGCAGTGCATGATTACGTTTTCTAAACAATATTAAATTATCTAAATAACTATTTCAAAATATTGCAAATAAATATTTAATTTAGACCGCAATATATTTTATGCAAAATGATCTACATGGTGTGTGCAATGATTCACTTCATCGCAAGCCACCGTCAGTCGGCTAAGCACCCCCTCCTCGATGATACTCTCTCTCCATCGAGAGAGTGTTGTCTTGCAATTTAACATAAAATAAATCAATTAAATTCTCAATAATATTGGGTAAGTGCAAGAAGATGGGGGGCCAAAAAGGGGTCTTAAATGGCCATTTTTTTTCTGAAATCAGGAAATGCTAGCCTTGGATGAGAAATTGAGCATAGTTACACTCAAAATTTGTAGATACAACCAAAACAATGTTCGTAGTGCTCTGAGTCTACTTTCTAAACTACTATTTTTTTTTTGAAAGTGACATAGATTAAGGGGTTCAAAAGAGGGAGCCACATAAATTGGTGTTGTTTCTGTCAAAAAAACATAACATAGCATGTTTTGTGGCTCCCTCAAAAGGTCAACTTTTTTTAGGTATTTTTAAAATCGCTTTGGTGAGAAATTAGCTAATAGCATGTAGTTTATGCCTGATTTTTCTAATAATTCTTTGATGAATATTTATTTTTTACTAATTTTCAAAGTGGACACATCCTAAAAAATAGCATTTTGGCCGTGCTACCCCTATAAATTTTGAAAACTAATTAAAAATTATTTTTTCTTTTTTTAATATATGTAGAATGGAGTCTAGTTTCTAAATATTTTTGTTTTTTGAAATTTCAATGAATAGTTAATTTACAATGAAAAAAAGACCAAACAGTGGTTTTTGCCCAAAAACGGACACACAAACAAAAGAAATTAAAGATAAAAGGCTTAACATTGTTAAAATGTGAAAAAAATCACATCCTCAAATAGCTAAGAGAAAGCCTGACATTACCCAGGTGTTTGATTTGTTCGACCTTGAAACACGTGCAAATCTGAGGGTTAGCACGAACGAAATTATGTGGAATCTTGAAGAATATGGAAAAACACATTTGTGGATGTTGAAAAGGCACTCCAAGCCTTTGGGTTAGAAATCCAAAGCAAATCCCAAGCCTAAGGCTTGGGATTCCCAAAGCAAAACATAACGCGAGAGCGTTATATTTTTTGCTTTGCATTTTTCCTTTTCCGCAAAAGTTTGTGCTGTTTGTCATGTTTGAAATAATGTGAGTGCATTATAACGCGCTCGTGTTATGTTCCCCTTGAATTTTTTTATGTTCAAGGCTATTAATCATGTATGTATGTATGTATGCCTATATGTATGTATGTATCTATGTATGCCTATATGTATGTATGTATAGTGTCAAGGGTAGAGGAGGGTAGAGATGGGAGTGAGCTAGATAGGGGAGGAGAGGGGCGGATAAGGATTGAGTGATTAAGGTTTAAGGTTGAGGGTTGAGCATTTAGGGATAGGATTTAGAGTTTAGGGATAAGGGATTAGAGTTTAGGACCTTAAGGGATTAGGGTTTAGGGTTGAGGCTTTAGGGATAGCATTTAGGGTTAAGGGTCGAGGGATTAGGGTTAAGGTAGAGTGTTGAGGGTAGAGGGATTAAGGATAGGGTTTAGGGTTGCAAGTTTAGGGTTGAGGCATTAGGGTTTAAGGTATAGTTTAGTAGTTCTTGTGGATAGAGCCAGTAAATAATGCGACATTATTTCCCTGTTTCATAACAATATACCTCCCCTAAGTGCGGGGTGGACAACAAGAAACATAGATGTACCCCAATGCAAAGCTTTTCTCATAATGATCATCCTTCTGATTTCAACTATTAATTACTCACTGTGGATGTACCATACGCAAAGCTTTTCTCATAGTGTGTACATCTATTGGCATAATGAACCCCAGATGGAAAAACATGCCATATAACATTACTAACATTAAAAAAGTTCATAGCCATTTTTTTGACATATTCTTACAAGTCAAATATCTTTAAGAGAAGAGTGTCAAAAATGATGGGTTTAACAACCTAACATAAGGCAAAGCAGTTTTGTTGGGTTTAGGGATAGGGTTTAGGGTTTGGGGTTGAGGGATTAGGGTTTAAGGTATAGTGTTGAGGGTTGAGGGTTTAGGGATAGGGTTTAGGGTTTAGGGTTGACGAATTAGTGTTTAATGTTGAGAGTTAAGGGTTGAGGGTTTAGGGTTTAGGGATAGGGTTGATGGTCAAGGGATTAGGGTTAAAGTAGAGTGTTGAGGGTAGAGGGATTAGGGATAGGGTTTAGGGTTGAAGGTTTAACGATTGAGGGTTGAGGCTTTAGGGCTGAGGGTTAAGGGATTGGGGTTTAAAATATAGTGTTGAGCATCAAGGGTTTATGAATAGGTTTTAGGGTTTAATTTTTAAGGGTTAAGGGTTGAGGGATAGGATTTAGGGTTTAGGGATAAGGGATTAGGGTTTAAGGTATAGTGTCGAGGGTTGAGGGTTTAGGAATAGGGATAGCATTTAGGGTTTAGGGATGAGGGATTAGGGTTGAGGGATTAGGGTTTAAGGTATAGTGTCAAGGGTTGAGGGTTTATTGATAGTGTTTAGGGTTGAGGGTTGAGGGATTAGGTTTTAGGGTTGATGGATTAGGGTTTAAGGTATAGTGTTAAGGGTTGATGGTTTAGGGATAGGGTTTAGGGTTGACAGATTAGGGTTTAAGGTTGACAGATTAGCATTTAATGTCGAGGTTAGGGTTAGTGTGTCAAGGGTAGAGGGATTAGGGATAGTGTTTAGGGTTGAAGGTTTAAGGATTGAGGGTTGAGGCTTTAGGGATGAGGGTTTAAGGCTTAAGATATAGTGTCAAGTGTTGAGGGTGTAGGGATAGGGTTTAAGTTTTAAGGATTAAGGGTTGAGGGATAGGGATTAGGGTTTAAAGTATAGTGTTGAGGGTTGATGGTTTAGGGATAGGGTTTAGGTTTGAGGGATTAGGGTTGATGAATTAGGGTTTAATGTTGAGGGTTGAGGGTTGAGGGATAGGGTTAATGGTCAAAGGATTAGGGTTAAATAAGAGTGTCGAGGGTAGAGGGATTAGGGATAGGGTTTAGGGTTGAAGGTTTAAGGATTTAGGGTGGAGGCTTTAGGGATGAGGGTTAAGGGATTAGGGTTTAAGATATAGTGTCGAGTGTCAAGCATGTAGGGATAGGTTTTAGGGTTCAAGTTTTAAGAGTTAAGGGTCGAGGGATTAGAGTTAAGGGTTGAGGGACTAGGGTTTGACATTGAGGGTTGAGTACATTGAGGTTCGAGGGTTAAGGGTTTCAGGATAGGGTTGAGGGTTGAGGGATTAGGGTTCAAGTAGAGTGTCAAGGGTATAAGGATTAGGGATAGAGTTGGAGGGTTTAGGGATAAGGGATTAGGGTTTTAAGGTATAGTATCAAGCCCGTTGAGGGTCTAGGAATAGGGATAGCATTTAGGGTTTAGGGATGAGGGATTAGAGTTGAGGGATGACAGATTAGGTTTGAGGGTTAAGGGATTAGGGTTTAGGGATAAGGTTTAGGGTTGAGGGTTGAGGGATTAGGGTTCAAGGTATAGTGTTGAGGGTTTAGGGATAGGGTTTAGGGTTGAGGGATTAGAGTGAAGGGTTGAGAGATTAGGATTTGACGTTGAGGGTTGAGGGTTGAGGCTTTAGGGTTTAGGGTTTAGGGATAGGGTTGAGGGTCAAGGGATCAGAGTTAAGGGTCGAGGGATTAGGGTTTGACGTTGAGGGTTGAGTACATTAAAATTTGAGGGGTAAGGGTTTTAGGATAGGGTTGAGGGTTAAGGGATTAGGGTTAAAGTAGAGTGTCGAGAGTATAAGGATTAGGGATAGGGTTGGATGGTTTAGGGATAAGGGATTAGGGTTTAAGGTATAGTATTGAGCCCGTTGAGGGTTTAGGAATAGGGATAGCATTTAGGGTTTAGGGATGAGGGATTAGAGTTGAGGTATGACGAATTAGGGTTGAGGGTTGAGGGATTAGGGTTTGACGTTGAGGGTTGAGTACATTAAAGTTCGAGGGGTAAGGGTTTCAGGATAGGGTTGAGGGTTGAGGGATTAGAGTTAAAGTAGAGTGTCGAGAGTATAAGGATTAGGGATAGGGTTGGATGGTTTAGGGATAAGGGATTAGGGTTTAAGGTATAGTATCGAGCCCATTGAGGGTTTAGGAATAGGGATAGCATTTAGGGTTTAGGGATGAGGGATTAGAGTTGAGGTATGATGAATTAGGGTTGAGGGTTAAGGGATTAGGGTTTAAGGTATAGTGTTGAGGGTTTAGGGATAGGGTTTAGGGTTGAGGGATTAGAGTGAAGGGTTGAGGGATTAGGATTTGACGTTGAGGGTTGAGGGTTGAGGCTTAAGGTTTAGGGTTTAGGGATAGGGTTGAGGGTCGAGGGATCAGAGTTAAGGGTTGAGGAATTAGGGTTTGACGTTGAGGGTTGAGTACATTGAGGTTAGAGGGTTAAGGGTTTTGGGATAGGGTTGAGGGTCAAGGGATTAGGATTAAAGTAGAGTGTCAAGGGTATAAGGATTAGGGATAGGGTTGGAGGGTTTAGGGATAAGGGATTAGGGTTTAAAGTATAGTATCGAGCCCATTGAGGGTTTAGGAATAGGGATAACGTTTAGGGTTTAGGGATGAGGGATTAGAGTTGAGGGATGACAGATTAGGGTTGAGGGTTGAGGGATAAGGTTTAGGGTTGTGGGTTGAGGGATTAGGGTTTAAGGTATAGTGTTGAGGGTTTAGGGATAGGGTTTAGGGTTGAGGGATTAGAGTCAAGGGTTGAGGGATTAGGATTTGACGTTGAGGGTTGAGGGTTGAGGCTTTAAGGTTTAGGTTTTAGGGATAGGGTTGAGGGTCGAGGGATCAGAGTTAAGGGTTGAGGGATTAGGGTTTGACATTGAGGGTTGAGTACATTAAGGTTCAAGGGTTAAGGGTTTTGGGATAGGGTTGAGGGTCGAGGGATTGGGGTTAAAGTAGAGTGTCAAGGGTATAAGGATTAGGGATAGGGTTGGAGGGTTTAGGGATAAGGGAATAGGGTTTAAGGTATTGTATCAAGCTCATTGAGGGTCTAGGAATAGGGATAGCGTTCAGGGTTTAGGGATGAGGGATTAGAGTTGAGGGATGATGGATTAGGGTTGAGGGATTAGGGTTTAGGTATAAGGTTTAGGGTTGAGGGTTGAGGGATTAGGGTTTAAGGTATAGTGTTGAAGGTTTAGGGATAGGGTTTAGGGTTGAGGGATTAGAGTGAAGGGTTGAGGGATTAGGATTTGATGTTGAGGGTTGAGGGGTGAGGGTTTAGGGTTTACGGTTTAGGGATAGGGTTGAGGGTCAAGGGATCAGAGTTAAGGGTTGAGGGATTAGGTTTTGATGTTGAGGGTTGAGGTTTGAGGGTTTAGGAATAGGGTTGAGGGTCAAGGGATTAGGGTTAAGGTAGATAAGGAGCAACTGAGAGACATAGAGAGGGGAGAGGTAGAGAGGTAGATAGGTCAGGGGGAGAGATAAGTGAGATATAGAAGATGAGCTAATAGAACTAGAGGTGAGATATTGTAAAGGTGCTATCAAAGGTGAGATAGGTACAAATATTTGTGGATCAATCTATAGCAGGACAAAACTTCGAGCGCATTATAACACGCTCGTGTTTTGTCCTGCTATAGAAATGGTAAAAAAGTGTTGACCCCCATGATCCAGGCCCACATGCTCTATTTTCATACTGATTATGTGTGTGCTCTGACAAAAAAGAAGTGCTTTCATGTTGTTGGGAAGTTCACATGGACATTTTACACATTCTACCACCTTTGCATGATCTTTCCACCACCTTTTCTACTTTGCCAACTTGAGAAGGAGGAAATAACATAGTTTTCACACCAAGTTTGATATATATCTATTCAAGTTTTAATTTTTGTAGTGTTGCAATGTTAATTGTGATTCAATTTTAGGAATTTAACATTATAGATAGGTTAATAGTATTGTTGTTAGTAATTATATTTGAGTGTTATTCAATTTAACATTGAAAAGGAAGCAAGTGGTGAAAAACTCAAATTGTTGAGGAGTTTGATGCAAGAAGAAAAAAACACTACATAATTGGGTACTCTCTCCATTCAAATCTTCATTTTTTAGGTATGTCAAGTCTTTACATGCATGTTCTTTACATTGTCCTTAATTCTATTTGAATTACTTTATCATGCTTTATCATACATGTTTAAAATAGACACATTCCCAATCAAGAAAGTAGCCTACAATCTCACATGATGCCATGTATATTTTCTACACTTGGGCTCTTTAATAATTATTTGTAATAAACAGACCTTAACATACCATGATGTCAAACTATACAAGAATAAATCCTTACAACATAATAAAAATACAATCCCACTATTATCTTGTATTCATTTCTTAGGAACTAATATTGGTCTCTTTATCATGTTACAGATAAATTATCCATCATGCCGAGGAAACAATCAAGAATTAAACCAACATAGGAAGAGATAGAAGCTAAGAATACAAAGAAAGTAGTGGCTATGAGGGAACTTCGTGAGAAGAGGAAATTGGACACGATAAATGAAGACATGCCAATTGAAGAGGAACCACAACCATCACAAAGAGATATGGTATTGACGGCACAAAGAGAACGAATGCAAAAATTTTGTGCTAGGAGAGATTTGAATACCATAGTTGGAGACACATTCTCTACCGCAAGTCAACATGTAGGGACACCATCTACCACATCTCAAGTTGAGAGTACATCATCACTCACATGTGATGAAGGAGGTACGCCATCGTTCCCACCTCAACCTCAGGGTATGTCATCTATTCCATCTTCAATCAAAGGTATGCCATCTAGCCCATCTCATTTAAATATTGATGAAATTCCTAATGTTGAGATGAATTTACCTAACTTAACACCACCTAGAATTTTGCATAGAAAGCCAAAGTATTTGATTGATATTGATGAGAATATTTTGTAGCCAATGGAAGGTAAGATTCCAAAACGCACTTGTAGAAGATATGCTCATAAGATTTAGAGACTGTTCTTTGAAAAGTTAAATGAGACTGCAAGATGTCAACTATTCATTGAAATGATGTGAAGTATAAAGTATAGGTCCATCATGAAGATTCTTGGGTTGAGAACTTCAGAGGCTTCAAGTGAAAAATCTATTGTCAAGAATCTAATGAGTGCGTATGAGAGTGTGGGTAACACCTCACATACAAAAGATAGTAATGCAACATGGCATGTGATTACATCGCCTATAGTAAGTAGTCAAACGAAGAAATCTCGTCTCATTAGAAAGACGAGTCAAGAATTGAGAATTAATAGGAAAACTTTATCAAGAGCCGTTGGAAGAAACCAAAGAATTGAGGACACTAATGCCAATGAATTATGGGTGTTCTCGGGGAGACTACCATGAAAAGATAAACCAATTGTTGAAGCATTGAGATCACTAATTGAAGACTTTTGGAAGAATTACACAAGGGTATCTCTGAATCAAAGGGATGTGGTAAGAAGAAGAATCGGTAGTCAGAACCGTGAGCCACATCCAAAGCATTTTTTGGATGAGACTCAAACACAGTTTTATGGTAAATTTCTAGAGAAGTATCCTCAAATTAAAATTTGTCAAAGATATTTTGAAATGCTAAAACCTTTCTATTTCAAGATAAATCACACACGCACTACTTGTTGTTGTAGATTACATATTGAATTTTTTAGCCATTTTGATGTTTATAGGTCTATATGTTTAGATATGCATACTAACAATGTTTTGCAGGGTTGTGCCATACGTGCCCCACCAACATCTTCAAGAGACTTCATATCAAGAATTTTATGTGAAAGAGAGGAAGGTCAAATATTCTACAAGAAATTATGCTTGGATGGCACATGTCATTGTTGCTGTGGCTTGCAACATTTGCCAATATGTGAACATATGGAAAGAACACATGTAGTTGGAAAAGAACTAGTAGAGTTTGGCAAGTATAAAACAGTGGCATACAATATAAAAGATGGTAAAGAAGCAAAGAGGTGTGAATTGGTTATTGAAAATATTGTAATGTATCAGTTTATGCCTATATTTTGTAACAACATAGTGTATGAGTATGCAAGACATGCCCATAGAGCTCGATGGTTAGACTTGCAATTCAAGTTATGCAAGGACACATTTCTAGTTGGTAGCATTATTTCAGTCGTCAACTTTGCAGAGAACTATAGTCTACAGCCACAGCGTGAGTTGCAATCACAATATTACAACTCCACACAGGTTTCTATATTTGTGCACATCACATTCATTCATATGAATGATAGAACAGAGGATGACAGAAAGATCATAAGGGAGTATAATTTCTATAGTAGTGATGATCGCACGCATTCTATGAAGTTCGTGCAAGGTTGCTTTCAGGTGTTCTACAATGATTTGGCTAGAATGGGCATATTGTTCAGTCAACATATCTTATGGTTAGATAACTGTGCGTCACAATTCAAGAACTCACAGAATTTCTATTGGTTGAGTAGGAGGCATAATTTTATAGGTATTCAGCATATGTGGAACTTTTGTGAGGCCTAGCATGGAAAGGGGGAGCATGATGGTGCAGGAGCATGTATCAAAATAGCCATAGCACGAGAAGAGTTAAAGTATAAAGAAAATGCAAAGTTGACAGATGCAAAATCAATTATCAAGTGGTGTAATGCTTCCATGGGTCCGGGTAATAAAGGTAAGTCTTCAGTTCATAGATTTTTTTGGTTGATAGATGATACTAACATTGCACCATATGAGGATATTTCTACATTGACATGATCAAATGAGATGCACTCTTTCAGAAGCTCAATTGCAGGTTCATGGAGTATCCATACGTGAAAGATGTCATGCTTTTGTTCTTCCTGTACAATTCAAGCTTGGGATGAGTGCGAGTCAAAGGAGTGAGTTGACGAATGGCAGTTAAGTTATCTTAGCCCACTTGACACGTAACAACCCCTGACGGCACTGGAACTAACACAGATGGAATCATCAGTTGACTTTGACCACATATCAGATTTAGTTAAACCAGGTAATATAGGGCACATATATGCATCTAATTTCATCTAGTTCAACCAGGTAATGTCATCTTACTTTGTAGTGTTTTTGTAATGTTGACTAATTTCATCTAATTTGCTACACATATCAATGTAGGGCACGTATATGCAGTAATTGCAGATGAAGATAATGAAGAGGGAACAAATTATTACTTATGTCATTGTGTTGAGGCCAAAAAGAAATTGGAGGCCCCAGTTACAGATGGAGAAAACATCAAATACCCTACAGGCCTAGTGGTTATTACTGGAACATGGCTTAGAAGGTACCCACATAAGAGTGTTAATGTTTGGCTATTTTAGGACTTTGACATGCATCGGAAGATTCTTCATTACTCAAACCTTGTTGTGGCATCCAATGTTCATTTGATAAAGTATCGGGCTAGACCTTTGAACAAAATCTTGTGGAAGGTGCGTGAGTCTGACCATGAAGCAATACTTGACACAATAAAGAGTAGAGCAGACCCAGATGGTTCATTGGATTAATTTGTAAGTATTCACATTGATTTTGTAAAGTCATGTTACATTGAGTTGTAAGTACGCACAATATTTTTTTGTCTTTTTTTATTTCCTGCTGCATTTTTACACATATACACATTTTTATATCATCATGTTATGCATTTTTGGTGTCCTGCTCCTGATGCAACCAAACTAATAGTTCCAACGCATCCATACGGGTATGTTTAGGCTAGGCATTATTCTATTTTTCACCCAAACATGTCGAAACAATCCGAGCTACATTGTACTGATGATATCCCTTAAGAGTCCAAAGTGCAAAAAGGCAACAATCTTTGATGAGATGTTACTAAAAAATTGTGTCACTTAGAAATATTCTGTCTAAGGAAACACAATCACGTAGAGTGCCTCTACAATAGCCTCTCTCAGTTTTTTACATCTCTGAGGCATTTGCCCGTGGTGAAATTTTTTCTGCTGCCCCAAAAATTGTCAGAAGGAGGTAGTGTAAAGTTGCAAAGGGGTGTAACTTTTGTTCTTCTCCTCGTGTGGCCAAACTGACAGTTCCAACGCATCTAGATGGGTACATTTACACTAGGCATGGCCCTATTTTTCACCCAAACATGTCAAAACAGTCTGAGCTACATTGTACCGATGATATCCTTGAAGAGTCCAAAGTGCAAAAAGGCAACAATCTTTGATGAGATGTTACTCAAAAACCATGTCACTTAAAAATATTTTGTCTAAGGAAACACAATCATGTAGAGAGCCTCTACAATAACCTCTCTCAGTTTTTTATATCTCTAAGGCATTTGCCCGTGGTGAAAGGTTTTCTACTGCCCCAAAAATTGTTAGAAGGAGGTAGTGTAAAGTTGCAAAGGGGCATAACTTTCATCTTGCTCCTGATGCGACCAAACTAACTATTTCAACGCATCCATATGGGTACATTTACACTAGGAATGGTCTTGTTTTTCACCCAAACATGTCAAAATAGTTCGAGCTACATTGTATTGACGATATCCCTGAAGAGTCCAAAGTGCAAAAAAGTAGCAATCTTTGATGAGATGTTACTTGAAAATTGTGTCACTTAGAAACGTTCTGTCTAAGGAAACGTGATCATGTAGAGTGCCTCTACAATAATCTCTCTCAATTTTTTATATCTCTGAGGTATTTTCCCGTGGTGAAAGTTTTTCTGCTGCCCGAAAAATCGTCAGAAGGAGGTAGTGTATAGTTGCAAAGGGGTGTAACTTTCATCCTACTCCTGATGCAACCAAAATGACTATTCCAACGCATCTGGATGGGTACAGTTGCAGTAGGCATGGTCCTATTTTTTACCCAAACATGTCGTAACAATCTGAGCTACATTGTACCGACGATATCCCTGGAGAGTCCAAAGTGCAAAAAGGTAGTAATCTTTGACGAGATGTTACTTGAAACCCATGTCACTTAGAAACATTCTGTCTAAGGCAACATGATCACATAGAGTGCCTCTACAATAACCTCTCTCAGTTTTTTATATCTCTGAGGCATTTGCCCGTGGTGAAAGGTTTTCTACTGCCCCAAAAATCGTCAGGAGGCATTGTAAAGTTGCAAAGGGGTGTAACTTTCATCCTGCTCCTGATGTGACCAAACTGACTATTCCAACACATCTGGATGGGTACATTTATGCTAGGCATGGTCCTTTTTTTCACCCAAACATGTCGAAACAGTTCGAGCTACATTGTGCCAATGATATCCCTGAAGAGTCCAAAGTGCAAAAAGGCAGCAATCTTTGATGAGACGTTACTCGAAAATCATGTCACTTAGAAATATTTCGTCTGAGGCAACGTGATCATGTAGAGTGCATCTACAATAACCTCTCTCAGTTTTTATATCTCTAAGGTGTTTTCCCATGGTGAAAGGTTTTCTACTACCCCAAAAATTGTCAGAAGGAGGCAGTGTAAAGTTGCAAAGGGGTGTAACTTTTGTTCTTCTCCTCGTGTGGCCAAACTGACAGTTCCAACGCATCTAGGCACCAATGTAAACTTGTTTTGATGGCAAAGGGCACCTTGATTCATGATGTTGAATCTCCTTCCTCCTAGGTGCCAAAATGGATAGTTTAGACAAGAAAAGGCACCTTAGTATACTTAGCTCATTTCTTGGCAATTTGATGGCTTCAATCACATGTTCAAACCTATAGGATACCATTTTACACTTAGGCACTAGATCTTAGGATTTAGAACATCTTCCTTCAAGGTGCCAAAATGAGGTTATTTAGACACAAAAGTGCGTCTCCATACAAGATGCTTATTCTCCTTCCACTTAGGTGCTCATTCATGATGATCCAAATGACAATAGGCACCTAGACTTCCTTTGGTAAGATTTAGTCATTTTGAAGGTTCTAACACTAGGCGCTACAGTTGGAAGTGATTTGAAGTTCATTTTCCTCTAAGAACCCAAAATGGATGGTGGAGACAAGAAAAGGCGCCTAGGCTTCTTTTGACTATTTTCAAAGTCTTCCTAAGTTATATTATGTTATATTGACTCTTAGGTGCAAATGGATGATCTAGGATGACTCTAGGCACATATCCAAGGTGATATCTTTCTAGGCCTAATCTTCACTAAGTTTAGACTTCACTTTACATCAAGACACCAAAATGGATAGTTTAGAGAGAGGCAAAAATGTGCCTAGAGGTATGATGCTCAGTTTGATGTGTTTGATCAACTTTGATATTCAAGATGAATTGCCTCCTTTAAGGCGCCCTCCTTTATACTTTGAAACATCCTTTCAATATCAAGGCACAATTTTTAGGTTGTTTGGATGATGAAAGGCGCCTTGAGTTCAAGGCAGAGTTTTGAGGTTGTGCAAGTAGAGAAATGCGCCTAAGGTCTTAAAGCAAATTTGTGCCTAAAACTAAAAATCCCTGAGGTATGACTTATGGAAGCCTATAGCCCCAATGTTATGTTGCATACTAAAATTAGCTAAGACTCAATGTAATCTCATAACCTCGCCTTATATGCAAGAGGAATTACATTTAATAACCACAATGGTCATCAGGTGTTCATAAGCATATGATTTTGACTATCTTATTCAAAACAACAAACATACTCTTTGCATCGCAATATGGTATAATACCAAGAAATTAAGAAATATTTTCAATTGACCAACTCATAAAGAATATGGATCAGCATACTCATTTGAATATTTTCAATTGAGCAACTCATAAAGAATATTAATATTTTCTGTTCAACATGATGATTCATTTTTTTTTTTAAATACAACTTTTATCTTTTAGTTCCAAAATGAGGTTTAGGTGATACTTGAATAACAAGAGCTAGCTTATTGGATCAACAAACATCTTATGTAATACAATTAGACTTTAAATATTTGAAGTAGCCATTTACAAATATCCATTCAAACGTGGATTTATAATGCAAGTATGGATGCCATCAATAAAAAAGATTTGTATTAACCAAATATCCATATAGGCATATATCAATATTTGTCGATATAAGTATAACATATGTACAAAATAGCTATATAGGCATACAATGTCAACTATATGCAATACAAAATATATGTCCACAAATGCCATATAGGCATACAACAAAGGAACACAATAAAAAAGTCATTCCCCTCTAGCTGGTGAAGAGAATAGATCATGGGCAGCCTTTGATCTTCTAGGGGATGGAGACGTGCATGTGGGTGGTCTACTACGAACCCGAGGGTTGATCCTCCTATTTAGTTCTTCCTGCATCTTTAGCTGTTACAATAAAAAGTATAGACATTAATATATAGAAATTACATGTTATAAAAAATGAAACATTTAACAAAATAATCACTTACCACTACCATATAATCTATCTCCTCACTTGCCTCAATAGCAGGAATAGGCCGTGGTGATGTCATGTCCTATAGAAACCATCCAGATAGAAAATAAATTTCAAATCAATAATCTTTTGATTTTTCAAAAATAAACAACTATAATAATAAGTGTAAATTGAAATTTACTAATCTGCCTCATACCCCTGTCAATGCCATGGAGCTATGAACTGCAGAGGTCACACTATGCTCCATTGCCCTATGAACATTGGGAGGTGTCTCCGTAGCCTACATCATCTGGAAATAAAACAACATTATTCAATTACAAAAACTATAATAGTGATGCAGATCATGGCTCCTAACATACACACACATTCATCTAAACATGGAAGTACACACAATAAAGCACACAAGTCACATACAAAAATTTATTAAGTACAATTCATTCATTAAACTATTTATTTTATTACCTCCGTGAAGCTTTGAAGTCCACCACCATTGGCAGGTGTTGCTGTGAAATCTCCAATATTAACCTATTCAACATCCAAAATCAGATATTAGAATACCATTCATATAACGATGCTATTCACATGTAATATTTATAACTGTTTACTAGTTACATACCCCGACAGTAGATGATCTAGTGTAATATGCAGGTGGAGAACTACTGAAAACTGCATCAACGCTATGACCCTGAAATTTCATTAAAATCTTCAAACTAAATTAGTTAATCTTGCATTTCAAAAATAAAATTTAATAAATTAAATTCAATAAACTTGCTAATATTTACCTAAGTATCAAGGCTGAAAGTCTCACTTAGGAGGGTATCTGTCATCACCATTTGCTCAGATGCAGATGTAGCTTACGCACCTGCGTCCTGACTATCCATGGGGTCATAACTACAGGCTAACCTGTAAGCCTGACAAGCATGGGGTGGGACCCTACTCCTTGTACTATCTCCCAACCCACTCTATGTTGCAGGACTAGCATGCTTTATGATACTTTGGGTCAAGGCACTAATGGACTGAAGTGTATCGACCTCAACACTCTCCTTCACAATGGAGGGGATAGAAACATGCTCATGGGCTGGTCTGTTGATTACTTGTCTCACTACCCGCTGTGGGTCAACACATGCCCCTGGTCTATCTTGTGCTGACCCCCCACCTCTGCCCTAGAAGTCCCACATATGAAAATAGTTTGACAATTTATTGAGGACAAATTCACAGTAGAGTTTCCTCAAAAAGTATTGCGGGACCTCATTATTATTGCATGGAGGATGGTCAAAAACCATCCACCACTTCTGCCCAAAATTGTCCCTTATCACTTGGTTGTTGCACCAATGGATAGGGAACCTCTTGCATGTAATGGGTGGAGGTTGATTTGTTTGTGGGTTTGTGAAAATCGAACACAAGTCTAATTTTGTAATTTGTAATTTTTTCACATCTTGGTATGACAGCTTGTCTGCATAATAGTCTCTAAACTCTCTCCTTTTATCCATCCAACTAGATATTTGCTTGCTAATTGAATCTACATTTGGCAACATAGATTCAAGAGATTTAGAAAGCATGGACCTATGCAAGGTTGAAGTGGAAGGATCTTTCAACCTTGCAATTATATCTTCAAATTCTTTTTTGTTGTTTTCAATTTACCCCATTATATTTTCTTGTGTTCCAGGGGCATGTCGAGGAATGGATGGAGGAGGTTGTTGTTCCGTAGGTATTTCCTCCGCAAGATTTTGTAGATTTTGAGGAGGAGGAGGAGGAGGTACATTAACATTTCCTAACAATTTGTAAGGGCCGCCCTTGTTCGACTGGTGTGTATCCTATTATTCACCTAGCTCTAGATTAAAATGATAAAATGATTGATTATTAAATAATATGGTTGCCAGATGGACATAGGTAGTGATTGGTTATACATCCTCATTAATATGTTTAATTTGCTTTAGCTATGATATGTATATGTGGAATTAACTTTGAGATTGAGTGTGCAGGTATTTCTAACAAAACCACAGATACTGGAATCATTCCACACCTTATATTGTAATCTCTTGTGAAGCCAATCTAGTTCCATGAGGAACCAATATCAACTCTGTGTTTGGTGCAATGTTGTAATGTTGTAATATTGTCTTGCATGAGGTTGAATGGGTTAGGTCTACCCTTTTGTAAAATTAAATTATGATTTGTGTTGTAAGAATTGTATTTGAATATCATTTTTTTAATTTAAATTTTTTTAGACTCTTTTCTTGTGTCTTAACTTGACCCTAGGTGTCCTAACTAAGTTTAAATTGACCCTGGGTTATACCCCATGGGTCTAGGGTCACTTTTGACTCGGGTAACCCTTGGTTGACCTCTGTATGGTCACCTTAGCTTCACAGTGAAGTTAAGTGACAAATTTGGAGGCATGGGAAGGATAGGATGAGTGGGACCAACACTCAAGCCCATCCTTTCTCCATTTTCAAGGCTTGAAATGACTTCATGGTCCACCAATAATGGAGGGGCTTATTTTCTTGTTCCCTCACTTTTGGTGAGAGTCCCCATGAAGTGGTGTGGTCCTTCATGAGTGGGGTTATTTTTTAATCCCACTTGGGATAGTGGGGATATTTTATTAATTCCACTTGAGATAGTGGGGATATTTTTTTAAATTCCACTTGGGATAGTGGGGTTATTTAAATATTACAATCTTAAAAAAATAAATTTTTAATTCATCCACTATGAATTTAAAATTCACAAATAATGTGAGCCCTTGATGTCATAATCCACTCTTCCCAAAAAAAATTTTTTAATTCATCCACTATGAATTTAAAATTCACAAATAATGTGAGCCCTTGATGTCATAATCCACTCTTCCCAAAAAAATAAATTTTTAATTCATCCACTATGAATTTAAAATTCACAAATAATGTGAGCCCTTGATGTCATAATCCACTTTTCCAAAAAAAATAAATTTTTAATTCATCCACTATGAATTTAAAATTCACAAATAATGTGAGCCCTTGATGTCATAATCCACTTTTCCAAAAAAAATAAATTTTTAACTAATCCACTATGAATTTAAAATTCACAAATAATGTGAGCCCTTAACCTCAACTCTTGATCCTCACCTTCCATTCCCTTTTCAGAAAATCTATAAATAAGACCCTTCTCTAAGCAATTAGAGAAGACTGAATTTTGCAGGGGAACTTGATTCTTGTAGGGGAACTTGACTCTTGCAGGGGGACTTCATTCTTGCATTCTTATCATGCCTAATTTCCTCTAGGAAATCTTCTTCTGGCATCCTCATAATGCCCAATTCCTTCTCCATTCTCCTCTTCATAGCCTCATAATGCCGAAATTATTCTAGCCATCCTATATCCTCCATTCATTATCCCTTGCTTGTGATCATAGAGAGATTATTTTTTTTGAGAAGGGAGATTTGGAGAGGAGGCTGGAGAGGAACTCTACATCAACTTCATCCATTAAAGGACTTTTTAAGGTTGTATTTCAAGGCCTTTCCTTTGCATTTTCTATTTCTTACATGATGGATTTGTGAAATGAAATTTGATTTGTTGTGTTGTAAATTATGTAATTGTGGGGAAATTTATTTGGGTGTTGACAGAGGTTTTTCCACTTGGGAGAAATTCTCATCAGGTGTGGGGTAGGGGAGGAGTGCTCCTCCTTGAGTACATGCCTTGTTTCTTTTGAGATGTTGAAAGCCTTGAGGATATTTATATGACTTTGGGAAATTATGTTATTTGGTTTGAGAGTCAAAATATGAACTCTTTGGAATCTTTGTTGGCAAGTTGGCTTGAGGCCATGAGAAGGAAACTGTGTTAAAATTTAATTGAAGGGTGACACTCTAGAGTTGAGTGTGTCCACTCTCCTACCCCTCTTTAAACTCACAGTGGATGAGTTTTGTGTTGTTTAAATATCTACGGGTGTATTTGTGTTTTGGTGTGTTATTTTTATTTTGTTGTGAATTGGTATTGAATCCCCTAGGTCTGTGGATGATCTCCCTAGCTCAGGGGTTACCCTCTTGCGGGTCTACGGTAGGGAGGAGAGCAGCTTGTGTGGTGTTTCTTCCCTTGTGTGATATGTAGGTTTTTTGGGAGCTTATGGTGAAGCTTGGAGAAGATTATTAGATCTTAGAAAATATTTTATTTTCCTTTACTCTTAAGGGAGCTTGGTCTTTTAATAGCTTCATCCTTGTTGATTTTACAAGAGGAGAACATTCTCTCTTTCATTGTATAATTTGGTATTTTGGAGTTGTGAGGAAATTACTTCCTTATTGTATTGATAGTTGTAGTTTTATTGTTCGTTTAGTTTTACCATTTGGAAAGGAAATAAAATTGGATTAAAGTTGTGTAATTGAGTTAAATAGAAACTAATCTCATATTAAAAGTTTACCTTAATATGAATAGTGAATAGTAACAGAATAGTGAATAGTAAAAGTGGGATTTATTTATGCATATTGTATAATACGAATTGAATAGATGCTTAAACTTAGAGTTGCAATTCAGAAATACAATGTTTATATTTGTAAAAAAAAAAAAAATTATCTCTTTGCTCTATTTTTAATGATTTATTGGATAGTAATCTGTTTTAACAAATTATATATATATTTATTTATTATATATATTCTATACTTTCTTTACAGTTAAGGAACTTATTAATGAAATTGAGTTAAAGTGAACTGAGATAATGGTGGTATATATACATATACATACATATATATATATATATATATATAAATTAAATTTTAGAGAAACGGAAGAGAGGGCAAATGATCTTGCTTTGTTGAAAAATGATCTATCACCTAAAACAACTGCTGTACAAATATAATTCATGAGTGTAATACCCCGCTAACAACTGCTTTATTTACTCCTTAAGCATACGCCACCAAGCACGCTTACGAGTGCGAGGGGGTTTTCAGAGTAGTAAGAGAAATTTTTTGATAGTTCGTATCATGACCACATGACACATGTGGACATGACACGCATGAATACGTGTTGTGACCACATGGGAAATGTGGGCATGACATTTGGTATCAGAGCACATGTTTCAACATTGGGAGCTCTGGGGTTTGCATGTTTTTTAGGCCGACATGGAGTGGGTTGAGCATGATTTGACCCTTGTTCTATTACATGTAGCTGCGAGAGAGTGACGTTGTGGTTTGTTGACTAACCTTCACCTTGGAGGAATACCCATCCTCTTGTGTTATCATCGTGATGGCCTTGTCACATGATTATTGAAGTCTTCCTCTTGTGTTTTGTGATGTTTGTGATCCTCTTAGTCGATTGTTCTCTCGAGATAGTTGGTCTAGGTGGTGAGGGATTGCGTTGGACCCTTCCTCGCCCTTGTGTATTTTTGTGGAGAGTAGTGACATCTTAATACCTATTTGATTTATTCTTGCCTTGTGAACTTGATGTGTGTTTATCATAAGGTTGAATGTCATAATCTTTTGAATCCCTAACCCTTGTTATCATTAGAAATTGGCATTGTTTCCTTTGGATTGATAACTAGAAAAGATTGCATGAAGTGTATCTTACTTTAAATTTTATGAGTGCAAGTTGTGACGTGTGTGATTGCATTAGATTACCTTGTAAAAATACTAAGAAAGAAAGAGGTGAAAATTAGTTTTATGCATGGCAAATTGTTAAGAATTAACATATGTCCTTAAATTGTTCAAAGAGGAATTTGTGTGCTTGGCGACCCTTTTTGTAAAGTACTTCTACAAACTAAAATTTTACATTTTATAACTTTGTTTTTGTGTGAAATTGATATCATGTTATGCATACCTTGTGCAGAAAAGATGTTTAGGCTTCATAGTAGAATAGTAAAATTACAGACGTGATCTTGCTATTAGATTCTTCTTGTGGTATGCCTCTACTTTATGAACCTTGTGTTAGATAAATGTGTGGTGGTTTCGTAGTGCATATGTAGTGTTATATATGATATAGTTAACTCTATGATATGTGATGTGTTGTGAGTCACCATCTTGTGAGTTGAGATAATGTTGTTTGGGTTCAATTATGATCTATCAAGCATATCTAGTAAATTGGTGTACTTACTTGAGGGTGTTGCCTTATCTCTCAATGTGAAGTCATGGTTGGATTCCAATATGCTCTAGATGGATTAATTTGAGTTGATATTTGAGTAAATTTCTTAGAGAACCTTTATGGTAATTATTATGTGACTTTGGGGTACGAAAGTTGTCCTTCTTCACTAAGTAATAAACATTAAAGGAGAATTGTGTTATGTGTTACCTTGTGGATGTAAATACCTGTTATGAACATGTTTGCTATGTGTTGCGATTATCCTGTACATGCTTAGTGTACTCATGAGCTTGCGATACTGGGTATCTATCCATGGGTTGAGTGTATAACTACAAGTATGATGGACTCATGCTTGTGTGGTTGTTTGTATGAATACCTTGTAAGGTCCAATCTTGGAGTTGGAGACCTTCCATGTGTGGAGTTAAGTAGTGGAGAGGAAGAACTTAGGAAGCTATGGTGACATGTTGTGGCATTAGTTTGGGATTACCCAACCAACCATACCTTCTTATGCTAGAGTACCCCCTACTCCTTAGTGAATGGACCTTTGAGAGGCCCATAGTGCTTTCCTATCATGCTCTATTTCCTTGATGGTACTAACAACATCTGACATGGGATTTTGGTTATGTTTGGGTATGGGCATGTGATTTGCTCGAGGGCATGCTACTTGTGCAGGTTTATTCTTACCTTCGTATCTTATTTGAGTGGATGTGTAGTATCCTAGAGACATTTACATTCTAATGATGATGTGTACCTTTGAGAAGGGCACGATGTACTATATTGATGACGTGTTACCTTTGAGAAGGGCACGATTCCACGTAAGAGTACATGAAGGCGCATTGATAATACTTACCTACATGATGTTATTGCATTAGTTGTGTTTGCATAACACATGTAGTGACCGTGTTATGGTGACTTAATGTTAGTCACATAGTGATGTAATGTGCACTTTCTTGGATTGCGATTATTTCTTTCGGTTGTTTGGTGATCTTTTTGTATCTTGGTTGTGTGGACCAGCCATATTATTTTATCTTGTCTAAAAGTAGCTTAGCCACAACCTTTGATTCTTCCTTTTTCACGTGACTCCTATGGTTACGTTGTTTTAATGTTGAAATTGCACACATTTATTCATTTATTTATTTATTCTAAATTGGGTTTTGGAGACTTCTCCTCTTGGATTTTCTGGATATTTGTGTTGGCTAAGCTAGGTTTTTTCTATTTTTCTGGTGCTGGTCTTATGTCATGATGTTCTTCTCACCATGTCGATGGAGCGACCTCTGGTGGAGTGTATATAAGGAAGCAGACGTGGGAAACTTATGAGGATGGGGGTAAGTGTGGACTAGTATGGGCTGGTCATTATCCACTTACCTTCCTAGTGATCTTGTTCTTATGTTGGCTATCTCTTGGAGGCTAAACCCCTTATACAAATAAGAGGTAGGCCATTGTGGGAATGTATGGCGAGGCCCCCAGGTGCGTGGCCCTAAGACCATCATTCTACCTGGTTCTTAGATCTTTTGTTACTTGGCACTGGTTATTGGTTACTTGGTTCTATGAGGAGACTATGACATTCCCCTAAACCTTTATCTGAGCCTTGTGAAGTTAATTCCTGTAATGTGGATGAATGAAAATATTTGTTTGTGTAAGATCTGTATTTGATGTAATTGCATATGAATTGGTATTTTCTCTATAAACCTGTAATGTGATGTGTGAAGATTCTCTATACATGTGTATAGAAGATTGATGATCCTGAGATTAGATGTGTTGAATTTCAGCCCATAGAGTGTATTTTGTGAAAGGAATTAAGCCTTTATAACATTTAGTTACCATGCTTTATTTTCTTGAGAAGAGTTCTTTATTACATATGTTATCTTCTGTACTTACCTTGTCTAGTGCAAAGAAGTTTAGGAAAATGCTTCCAACCTCCTCTTGATGACTTCCGGGAGTAAGTCATTTCCTAGGGGGTAGTATGTAAGGACCGCCCTTGTCCAACTGGTGTGTATCCTATTATTCACCTAGCTCTAGATTAAAATGATAAAATGATTGATTATTATATAATATGGTTGCCAGATGGATATAGGTAGTGATTGGTTATACATCCTCATTAATATGTTTAATTTACTTCGGCTATGATATGTATATGTGGAATTAACTTTGAGATTGAGTGTGCAGGTATTTCTAACAAAACCACAGATACTGGAGATCATTCCACACCTTATGTTGTAATCCCTTGTGAAGCCAATCTAGTTCCACGAGGAACCAAGATCAACTCTGTGTTTGGTGCAATTTTGTAATGTTGGAATATTGTATTGCATGAGGTTGAATGGGTTAGGTCTACCTTTTTGTAAAATTGAATTATGATTTGTGTTGTAAGAATTGTATTTGAATTTTATTTTTTTAATTTAAATTTTTTTGAGACCCTTTTCTTGTGTCTTAACTTGACCTTGGGTGTCCTAACTAAGTTTAAATTGACCCTGGGTTATACCCCATCGGTCTAGGGTCACTTTTGACTTGGGTAACCCTTGGTTAGCCTCTGTATGGTCACCTTAACTTCACAGTGAAGTTAAGTGACGAATTTGGAGGCATGGGAAGGATAGGATGAGTGGGACCAACACTCAAGCCCATCCTTTCTCCATTTTTAAGGCTTGAAATGACTCCGTGGTCCACCAATAATGGAGGGGCTTATCTTCTTGTTCCCTCACTTTTGGTGAGAGTCCCCATGAAGTGGTGTGGTCCTTCATGAGTGGGGTTATTTTTTAATCCCAATTGGGATAGTGGGGATATTTTATTAATTCCACTTGGGATAGTGGGGTTATTTAAATATTACAATCTTAAAAAAATGAATTTTTAATTCATCCACTATGAATTTAAAATTCACAAATAATGTGAGCCCTTGATGTCATAATCCACTCTTCCCAAAAAAATGAATTTTTAATTCATCCACTATGAATTTAAAATTTACAAATAATGTGAGCCCTTGATGTCACAATCCACTCTTCCCAAAAAAATAAATTTTTAATTCATCCACTATGAATTTAAAATTCACAAATAATGTGAGCCCTTGATGTCATAATCCACTCTTCCCCAAAAAATAAATTTTTAATTCATCCACTATGAATTTAAAATTCACAAATAATGTGAGCCCTTGATCTCAACTCTTGATCCTCACCTTCCATTCTCTTTTCAGAAAATCTATAAATAAGACCCTTCTCTAAGCAATTAGAGAAGACTGGATTTTGCAGGGGAACTTGATTCTTGCAGGGGAACTTCATTCTTGCAGGGGGACTTCATTCTTGCATTCTTATCATGCTTAATTTCCTCTAGGAAATCTTCTTCTGGCATCCTCATAATGCCCAATTCCTTCTCTATTCTCCTCTTCATAGCCTCATAATGCCGAAATTATTCTAGCCATCCTATATCCTCCATTCATTATCCCTTGCTTGTGATCATAAAGAGATTGTTTTTTTTGAGAAGGGAGATTTGGAGAGGAGGCTGGAGTGGAACTCTTCATCAACTTCATCCATTAAAGGACATTTTAAGGTTGTATTTCAAGGCCTTTGCTTTGCATTTTCTATTTCTTGCATGATGGATTTGTGAAATGAAATGTGATTTGTTGTGTTGTAAATTATGTAATTGTGGGAAAATTTATTTGGGTGTTGACAGAGCTTCTTCCACTTGGGAGAAATGCTCATCAAGTGTGGGGTAGGGGAGGAGTGCCTCCTCAAGTACATGCCTTGTTTCTTTTGAGATGTTGAAAGCCTTGAGGACATTTGTGTGACTTTGGGAAATTGTGTTATTTGGCTTGAGAGTCAAAATATGAACTCCTTGGAATCTTTGTTGGCAAGTTGGCTTGAGGCCATGAGAAGGAAACTGTGTTGAAATTTAATTGAAGGGTGACACTCTAGAGTTGAGTGTGTCCACTCTCCTACCCCTCTTTAAACTCACAGTAGATGAGTTTTGTGTTGTGTAAATATCTATGGGTGTATTTGTGTTTTGGTGTGTTATTTTTATTTTGTTGTGAAGTGGTATTGAATCCCCTAGGTGTGTGGATGATCTCCCTAGCTCAGAGGTGACCCTCTTGCGGGTCTACGGTAGGGAGGAGAGCAGCTTGTGAGGTGTTTCTTCCCTTGTGTGATATGCAGGTTTTCTGGGAGCTTATGGTGAAGCTTGGATAAGATTATTGGATCTTAGAAAATATTTTATTTTCCTTTACTCTTAAGGGAGCTTGGTCTTTTAATAGCTTCATCCTTTTTGATTTTACAAGAGGAGAACATTCTCTCTCTTTCATTGTATAATTTGGTATTTTGGAGTTGTGAGGAAATTACTTCCTTATTGTATTGATAGTTGTAGTTTTATTGTTCATTTAGTTTTGCCATTTGGAAAGGAAATAAAATTGGATTAAAGTTGTGTAATTGAGTTAAATAGAAACTAATCTCATATTAAAAGTTTGCCTTAATATGAATAGTGAATAGTAACAGAATAGTGAATAGTGAATAGTAAAGTGAATAGTGAATAGTAAAAGTGAGATTTATTTATGCATATTGTATAATATGAATTGAATAGATGCTTAAACTTAGAGTTGCAATTCGGAAATACAATGTTTATATTTGTAAAAAAAATAAAAATTATCTCTTTGCTCTGTTTTTAATGATTTATTGGATAGTAATCTTTTTTAACAAATTATATATATATTTATTTATTATATATATATTCTATACTTTCTTTACAGTTAAGGAACTTATTAATGAAATTGTGAGTTAAAGTGAACTGAGATAATGGTGGTATATATATATATATATATATATATATATAAATTAAATTTTAGAGAAATAGAAGATAGGGCAAATGATCGCGCTTTGTTGAAAAATGATCTATCACCTAAAACAACTGCTGTACAAATGTAATTCGTGAGTGTAATACCCCGCTAACAACTACTTTGTTTACTCCTTAAGCATATGCCACCGAGCACGCTTACGCATGCGATGGGGTTTTCAGAGTAGTAAGAGAAAATTTTTGATAGTTCGTATCATGACCACATGACGCATGTGGACATGACACGCGTGAATACGTGTTGTGACCACATGGGAAATGTGGGCATGACACAATTAATGAAATATACATAAAAAATCAACTCAAACCTACCTATTTAGAAATAAATTCAAACAAAAAAACAAATAAAACTCACTCCTTTGGTGTGCTCAACGTCGTGGCAGCATTTTGGCGACGAATTGGCAAGAGTTTGGTGTTGAATTGATTTTCCCAAAACGTGAGCGCACTTCCTAGGGTTTGCAGGCCATGGGTATAGAGGAGAAAACAAAAATGAAATGAGATGATTAGCTTTTTTTTTTATTTATAATAATTCATAACGCGCTCGCATTATAATGTGAGCGTGTTATGGTTTGGTTTTGATGAGCCTTAGGCTCATCATTACCAAACCATAACGCGAGCATGTTATGCATTAATTTATTTTAAAAATAATTTGGTCACTTTTTGGCCCCCCATCTTTTTGCACTTACCCTATTATTTAATATCATAATTAAATATTAGAAAATAAAGGGTTGTTACACTAGCAGATGGAGAGATGTTGTCTAAGTATAAGAATGGTAATCGGCCTAATGTCTAAGTATGATGCAAAGGTGAGTACACATGTTATAACATGTTTCCCATATATCTATAGTGATATCTTACCATCTTTGAGTACTACACTCAGAGATAAGTGGCAAAAGTTTTGCTAAGGCATTTTCAATGTATACCCTAAGGCAGAGTCACAATATTTTGGTCCGCATTCCTCCATAGAGAAAGATTTAGTCTTGTGGTTCAGAAGATAAGCTAGTTGGCATATTAATGTGTTATATCCACAATTTCAAGTCATGAGACCTTCCTCCGTAAAAGTTATAAGTGACAAAGTTTCAGTCTGTGTTCTGGCTGAGTAAAGCAATGATGAAGGGTTGATGGAATGCTCTGCATTTTTTTGCAAGGATAGATATGGTTGTGTGGTTTTGGGGACATGTTCAAAATAGTGTATGAGTGTATTCATATGAGTTTCAAATGTTTTGGTGGTCTGCAATGCAATATCCTAAATTTTGACATGTCATAGTCATTCTGAAATGCTCTATTTTCATCAGTTCAACATGTTTCTTCTTTTACAGCTCCATATAATGATTAGATATTTTAGGTGAATGGTGCAAGGACAGTGTTGATAAGGTGCATTTCTTATATCTTGGTCTACATGATGTTTTTGGTATCTCCCCGGTGATGCAAAGATGGACAGTTAAAGGTGTTGTCACTATTTAGGATGACAATATGGTTTCCTTCATGTGCAGTTGATCCTGATCAACTGGTTTGGCATTGAAGGATGTGTTATGATGTATTTGACCCTATTGTGCCATGTGAAGTGATCTACAACTCAAAATGTGTTTTTTATAAGCCAACCCATACATTATTACATGCTTTATCTAAAGGTCTTTTTGGTGCCAACCTAATTGAAGGTTGAGTTGTTGTGGAGGGTATATATAGAAGAACAAAGTCATTTGTGAAGAGTGTGAGTGTGAAATAGATGAATGTCAAGGATAAAGTGCACGAAATTAGTATGATTCAGAGTAATTGTGCAGAAAAATAGGACTGCAATATCAACATAAGTCAGATGCTTCTTTCACAACACTTCAAGTTCATGTTTTCTTTGTAATTTTCATGTATCCTACTATCAGACAATGAGTCTCCTCAACAAGTCTTTGTGTCTTGTTCAAAGGTTGTAGCCTTAGTTTACAAGTCAGCAGGGAATAGTAGCATTCTTGGGTTGTAACCCTAAGATAAAGTCAGCAGGGAGTAGTAGCTTCCTTGGGTTCTAGCCCTAAAACAAAGTTGTAATCTTTTATAGCAGTGAACTTATTATATTGTGAGTTAATCCTCACCATGGCTTTTCCCTCATTGGGTTTTCCTCATAAAAATCTTTGTGTAATTATGTTGATTATTGTGGTGCATGCTTTAATTTATATTTTTTAAGTAATTTGATTTAATCTGCAAATAAAGCAGTTAAATTTTGGTATATGGTGATTCACCCCCCTCTCAACATCTCGATGTGTTCAATAATTGGTATTAGATCCAAGTACTTTTGAGAATCCTAACAAGCTGAAGTAGATCCTACATTTGAACACATGGAATCTGAAGCTATGTTTGATGATGTGTTTACTCTAGAACCAGATCTAGAAGCAATGTAACCTGAATGTTCGAACCTCAACCTAGATGAAGTAGACCTTGAAGGAGAACTTCAATTAGCCCTTGAGGATCTAGATGAAGGAAGAGAACTAATCCAGGAACATAAGGCCTTGCTTGAAAAATCAAAGGGGATAATTGTAAAATGGAAGACACAAGCTAAAGAATGAAAAGTGGAAATTGAAAAATTAAAAGCTCAAATAGAGGGAGCTAAAGGATGTGACATTAAATTCAAAGAGGCAAGAGATATGATCTCTAGTTTGAAGTTCATGGTTGAAGAAGGAAAGATGATTGAAGATTGCTTAAATATCAAGCTCAATGCGAAAGTTGTTGAATGTTCAAAACTTGAGGAAGAAGTTATCACTTTGAGAAAAGAACTGGAAAAAGCAAAAGAACAAATTGATAAGGGGTTAAAACTAAAAGGAGGTTCTAAAATTCTTGATGAGTTGATTAACTCTCAATAGTCATTTAAAAAAAAATCTAGTCTTGGTTTTGAAAAAGGGAAAAGTCCTATAACTAGTGCACCTGCAAACTTATACGAACTTCAAAATAGAAGGAAAGTATGAAACAAAGAAGGAAAAAGCTTTCACTAAAGATCCTAAGAAGAATGCCTCCAGAGATGTAGAAGAAGATGGATTCATTCTTGTCCAGAGACAAAGAAAGAATAACAAGAAGAACTTTAGAAATCTTGTTCCTAAACAAACTACTCCTACTAGGTACATTCAAGCTTTAGTGGTAATTTCTATGCTTGTGACAAGTTTGGTCACAAGGTTGCTGAATGTAAAAGCAAGATGAATCAAAATTCATTTAGGCCTCCAAGGTACAATGATTTGAACTCTCATTCATTTCATGGTCAGTGGTATTCTTGTAACAAAGTTAGTCGCAAGGCTAATGAATACAAAAGCAAAGTGATTAGGAATGGTTTCATGAACAAGAATAATGCTATGAATTATCAATTCTTCTATGGCTATTGCTACACATGCAACAAGTTTAGTCATAAGGCTGCTAATTGTAGATCTAAACTGTGAAGAGGTTATTATGCTCAACAATCTAGGATGACCTGCTACAATTGCAATAAATCAGGATACATTGTAATGTAAGACCTACTCCTCAAAAGAAGACTTACATTGGTCAACAAAAGAAGGAAATGAACAAAATATGGAAGAAGAAGGAAGAAAGTGAAGCAAAGGAAGGATCTGTACCCCTACTTGGTGTATATGGATCCTCGATAACTAAAAAAGGGAATTATTGAGTTAGGAGGAGTTGCAACTACAAATATTTTTAAAACCCTTGAATACATAAGATTTTGAAATGTTTAGCATAATGGATAGAAGTGATATGGATATGCTTGGTTGATGATATGATGATGTTTGATCAAATTTATGGAGCAAATGGACTCTTTGTAGAGGATTGCTAAATGGTCATAGATATATATATATATATAGTAAAAAGTTACTTATGACAAGAACAAAGATTGCAATTACTGTAGAGTAGCCAAGGTTGGTGAGAAGTCTATTTAGTTGTTACTTGAACAAATTTGATCTCATTTGAATGAATTCAAGTGTGTTTGAGAGTCAAAGAAGAGCATAAGGTTTTCAGCAGAGCTTGTGTACAAACCCTAACGATAGTATTCACAGGTATTTCTCAAATTTACTTGTAAAACCCTAGTCTTTTGGAAGAATCATCATGGCAACACCAATAGTTATTGATATTATGGAGAGCTTGAGGACAAAATTTAAGAAGCATTCATACAAATCCATTGAAACTGACAAGGATGGAGCATTTTCCCGCATTCCCATCAATGTATTGCATATAGAGGATGTCTAGATTCACATCCATTCACAACTAAGTAAATATAACCATTTAAAGTTGGAACAATTTAGGAGTGACCATCTTTTGGGTGATGAATTTCAGCTCAGACTAAAATATGCAAGTGTAGAGGTAAAATGTTTAGATGTATGGAAGAATTTCCCTATTTTTTCTATGAGGATGATTGGGTTAGAATTATTTTGAGTTGGATTCATGAAGAATTCCTTTATCTTGATCAACCCCATATGATCACAAAAGAATCTATCAAATTTGTGACTGGATTGTGCTCCTCTGGACCTGTGCCAGTTCTAAAGGCTATGAAGAATGAGGTGGTAATGAATCTTACCAGAGCAAAGTTTTACAAGAGAACCCTAACTATGGATGATATCATTGACCTAGGGGTTTGGCATGCGATAATGGGCATTGTTTACAAAGTGTATTACACAAAAAAAGAAGGTTCTGCTATCATAGTTTCCATCTACACTACACATCAGATGGTTAAGGAAGGAAAAGACTATGATCTGTGTGAGCTGCTATGATTGAAACTATTGGATAATCTAAAGAGAACAAAGGAGACAAGATATAACTTCCGGTATGGCTCTCTGATCATTTGTCTCATGTTTTATTTCTTAAGAGAATTGCCTAGCATGAAGAATGTAGTATGGAGAAGAGACATCACTATTGCATAGTAGATAAGGGGTCATATGTGGATCTTTA
Source organism: Cunninghamia lanceolata (assembly GCA_027924645.1). NCBI lineage: Eukaryota > Viridiplantae > Streptophyta > Pinopsida > Cupressales > Cupressaceae > Cunninghamia > Cunninghamia lanceolata. The sequence goes on from BSBN01000506.1 coordinate 3,509,821, forward strand.
CAGACACCAAACAATGTAACACAATGTATTGGGGACTCTTTAAAAATTTCCAAGATGAAATGAAAATGAGGGAAAGGATACCATCAAAAGTTGTAGAAAAATATAAGAATGATATAACTTTCATGGTGGATAAGGACAATTTCTATATGGAGGCTATAGAACCAAGGAATTTATGGATAACCACCTTTCTTTATGAGGTATCTAAACATGATTTGATTGGATATGCTGATATGTTGCTTAGAAAGTCTAAGGATCTTGCTACTGAGAGATTTGGGACTTATGATGAAATTGCTAACAAAAAAATTAGGAAGAATGTAGAAGAGAAGGCAGAAAGGATGAAATCAAAGTTGGAAGAGATGCTAAATACTCTTGAGGATTCTATAGAAGAACCTCAAACCACCTCTACCTCACAGACTCCTAGAAGGACAAGTAGGTCTATTCCTAATACTACTACTTCTTCCAAATCCTTAGGACCTACACATACACCCCCTAGCAGGAGAAGAGTTGATGTTGAAGTCCTTGTACAAACCAAGACTACAGAGAAAAAGAAACATAGACCTAAGGTACAAGAAAAAAGAGAAAAAATCAATCCAGTAAATGTAGAAGATGATGAAGAGGATGAAGAAGAAGAAAATGAAGCCTTTATATTGAAGAAAAGAAAAAGACAAGGAGAGGAGGAAGGATGATCCAAAGGAAAAGAAAAGAAAACAAAGAAGGCTCCTTCAGAAGTATCTAAATATGTGCCTCTATAGCTTGAGGCTACCATAAATGCAATTGCAGAGCATGGTGCATTAAAAGGAGTTGTAGATCTCTATGATGAAATGCCACTTGCTGACAAAGACATAATTGAGAAATCCATAGTTATGTACATGATGGACTTCAATATAGCCCTAATTGAGATCATTGATTAACTTCATGCAAGTCTTGCAGACATACTCACCAATGAGATAAATGAAGGCATGACAAAAGAGGATGAGATGAGATAACAAGGAGTTGAAAAGGTTGCTCCATCTATCTCTGATGAAGAAAAAATTAAAGTATCTCAAAAAAATAAAAAGAATTTAGAACAAACAGAAGAATAAATATTATGATGGAAAAGGACAAGGAAGAAATAGAAAGGTTAGAAAATGAAACATTAGAGAAAACTACCAAAATTCTTGAAGAGATGAAGAATGTTGAGGTAACTATTAAGGATATATCCGATGATATAGATCTGTCAGCCTTTGAAGATAATGTAGAAAGTGGTAATATGACTGAAAAAGATGATAAAAAAATAAGGAGACTGATCCTCTGGAAAACATTGAAACACAAAATATAGAGGATCAAGGTAATGTGGGTACACCTCCTCTAGAAAACACAGAAGCACAGAGATTAGGAGATCAAGTTGAAGTGAATGTACCCCCTCTGTAGAATACTGATTCCAATACACAATATGACAATCCTCCTCCAAAGAATACAACGAAAGATGAACAAAAGAAAGAAGATAACCCTAAGGAGAATAAATATGAGAAGATTAAGATGAAAGAGAGAAAAATCAAGATGAGAATGTTGAGGATACTTCTATGGATATAAGTCAAAGTTCTTCAGGATTAGACTCATTCAAGTGCCTATTAGATATGCAGATGTAGTTTCAACCTATGATCACACCTTAGCTTCTTTAGATTCCCACTCATGAGGGGCAAGTAGATTTGTCAAATATTTCACCCCTCCATAAGCTATAGCTTGGTGAAATCCTACATGCTTCTACAAGAAAGGAGTTCTTGCAAGAAAACTTGAAGAAAAACAATTTAGTTGAAGATGCAGTGAAAGTGATTTAAGAGAGATTACCAGAGGTAATCATTTTCTCCTCTCTCTCTGGAACAAAAGTTAAAACTATCGATGGATTCATTTAAGGATCATTCTTCTCATGTTGAACAAAAAGTAGAACAACAGGCATTAAGGAAGATAAATGATAAAAGGTTAGCTAATATATTTGATAAGTGTGCTAATGCACACAATAAACTACAAGAAAATTTGAAGATTTTTTAGGGATGGATTGATGAAGCAACTACTTTATACCTATTCTACTTGAAATGACCTAATTCTACCAAGAACATCAAAGCTTAGATTGACTCCATTGAGTCATAGATCTATAAATTGGCTGAAGTATATGACTTGTCAAAAGACAATGATGGATCAACTAAGACACAAATTCAAAATATTCATTTATAGATGTCACATCTATAGGACCAAAGAGAACAAATAAAGAAACATTTTGGTCAACTAAGGGAAGAAATCAACTTGATACTTTCTTCATTATCTGGGTTTCTAGGAGAAGCTAAGAAAATTAATCAGAAGATGAAGACCCCAAGCAGTGTAGATGAGGCTGAGGATTTGTGTATGCAGTTTCAATGCCAAAAACATATTCTCTCCTCAGAAAAAGCAAACTGGGTATCCACTCTTACTCAACTCAAGGTAATTTAAAAAGCATCCTACCTTCCAAATGAGTTGTAAGAGTATTGAAGATAAGACAATTTTGGTTTTCTATAGAATTGTAGAGGCTTGTAGTGTCATTTTTGATGAAAAAATATGTACATGGCATTAGTTTTTGGGCATCTTCACCTTAGGGGGAGTGTTGTTTATAAAACTCATACAGTAAGGGAGAGTATATATAGTTTTAAGTTCTCATAAGTAGAAGACATTTTGTCCTTTATCCTTGATGTCAAAGGGGGAGAGAGTGTTGATGATTGTCTTATCAGTTGGGAGAGAGGACTTGTAGATAAATGTTTCCATCAATGACAAAGGAGGAGATTGTTGGCAATATGTGTTGTCATTGATGTCAACTCTATAAGTGTCAACTTGAGGAAATAATTGTATAGAAGTTGAAGATAATTTAATGGACAATGGAAGATTTTAGAGAGATGGTTTGAAACAAGGTTATCATGTTTAACATAATAGAAGATTTGAGAGAGATGGTTTGATTTAGTTAAATAAGGGGTCAACATGGTTGAGTCAGGTCAATCCAGAAGACCTAGCAGATGGAGAGAAATTGTCTAAGTATAAGAATGGTAATCAGTCTAATGTCTAAGTATGATGCGGAGGTGAGTACACATTTTCTAATATGTTTCCTATATGTCTACAGTATCTTACCATTTTAGAGTACATCATTCAGAGATAAGTGGCAGAAGTTTTGCTAAGGCATTTTCAGTATATACCCTAAGGTAAAGTCACAATATTTTGGTCTGCATTCCTCTGTAGAATAAAATTTAGTCTTTACATTCAAAATATAATTTTTTGGCATATGAAGGTGTTATATCCATGATTTCAAGTCATGAAACCTTCCACAATAAAAGTTATAAGTGATAAAGTTTTGGTCTGTGTTCTGGCAGAGTAAAATAATAATGAAGGGTTGATGGAATACTTTACATTCCTCCACATGGATAGATATGGATGTGTGGTTTTTGAGACATGTTTAGAATAGTGTATGAGTGCATCCATACGAGTTTCAGATGTTTTGGTGGTCCACAATGCAATAGCCTAAATTTTAACATGTCATAGTCAGTCCAGAATGCTTTGTTTTCATCAGTTCAACATGTTTCTTCTTTTGTGGATGCACATAATGATTAGATATTTTAGGTGAATGGTACAAGGATAGTGTTATAAGATACATTGCTTATATCCTGGTCCACATGATGTTTTTTGTATCTCCCCGGTGACGCAAAGATGGACAGTTAGAAATGTTGTCAATGTTTAGGCTGACAATCTAGTTTCCTTCATGTGTGGTTGATCTTGATCTATTGGTATGGCATTGAAGGATGTGTTATGATGTATTTGACCCTATTGTGCCATGTGAAGTGATCAACAACTTAAATGTATTTGTTCTAACATTATTACATGCTTTATCTAAAGGTCTTTATGGTGCTGACATAATTGAAGGTTGAGTTGTTGTAAAGGGTATATATAGAAGAACAAAGTCATTTGTGAAGAGTGTGAGTGTAAAATAGATGTATATGGATGAAGGATGTAAATTCAATATGATGGAGTAATTGTGTAGAAAAAGAGGACCACAATATCAGCATAAGTTAGATGCTTCTTTCATAGCAATTCAGGTTCCTATTTTCATTGTAATTTTCATGTATCCTGCTATTAGACAATGAGTCTCCTTAGCAAGTCTTTGTGTCTTGTTCTAAGGTTTTAGCATTAGTTTACAATTCAACGGGGAGTAGTAGCTTCCTTGTATTGTAGCCCTAAAACAAATTCAATAGGGAGTAGTAGCTTCCTTGGGTTGTGTTGATGATTGTTTTTTACACACTCATAACAAAAGTTAAAATTCATAAATGAACCTAACTATCTTGAAAGATACGAAGAAATTGACTAAGATTACTTGATCCCAAGTTTCCTTATTGGTCAAGTCTTGACCTATTGGACCTTTTAGTAGGTTATTATGAAGCTGTAATATGCAAGGGGCCTTACGTGATTTAAAGTGGGCTTGTGACTTACTAGACTCTTGTTACGCAAACCAATACAAATATCAACTTTCTAATCATTCATTTGCATAAAATCTTTACTATACCTCAAAGCTTTATATGATTTATATTCAAACATGCTTTTCTTTTCAGCTATTTATGAAGATTATCAAATATCCACTTATTGTTCTTAAACTATTCAAATGTCAGATAATCTCCTTTAGATTTCAACATTTAAGCTAAGAATTTCAAAGTTGTTGGGAAAAGTTAGAGAAATTTAAATTCACCATCATTCACTATAGGATCTAAACATTCTGTTATGCACACAGTAAGAAATATAGCAGATTCAATTAAACCAGCATACTAAAACATTAAATACAAATATCCTGAGTATTTTCATGAATATTGCATTCAAGATTGCAAGCTTTAAGAGAAATTATTTTAAATGCAAGGAAGAGCTAGAAGACACTCAAAAAATAGACGCAAACTTTCGGATTCACTTATATTCAAAACATAGTCATACAAGATTTATAATGTAGGAATGACTCTTAGCTTTATTAATCGAATATAACAAAAACTTATAGTGCTTTACAAATACATTAAGAAAGATGGATATTCAACGCATTCCTTAATGCATACAATAGGTGACCTCCTCTAAACTAAAATATTCTACTCCAAAATTCTCAAAAAGAATTTATAATTACTAGCTAAATGCTAAAAATCCCTGTGTAAATAATATACAAGTAGCAATGCTTCTTATATAGAATTTGAATTCCCTCCCTTGCTACGGTTACAACCTCCACTCTATGGTTACAACCACAATTCTATGGTTAAGGTCCTTTTATTACTGGCCAATGGTGCGCCTTCATTTCATAACCGTGTGCCTATCCACTACTTGGCATCTTTTCCTCTCCAAGGATGTTCTTGGAATCTTTCACAAATAAGATTCCCATTTCATGTGACCTTTTCCCACCAAGGCTCTTCATTTGATTTCCTCTCAAAATTCTTTGCTCCTGCCTTCTTACCCTTTCTTCAAATATTTTTTGAAATTGTCAATCACACCCTCCACAAAGGCGCGGTCCCCTCCTGGACTTTTTGCTAAAATGAACTCTTGCATCAACACCTTTTCTTTCAACTCTTTTTCTTCATTCTCTAAGTTTTCTCTTCTTTTCTTGTACTTCTTCATTTTGGCCTTCTCTTCCATCAACGTATCCATCATCTGCTTGCTGAGGATTGCGTCAGGATTTTTTGTACAAGGTGTGAATATGGCCCTAAACTCTGTCAATGCTCTCTTTAAGTCATAGGCTGGCATCTTTGCACATTCATGCTGTAGGAGTCTTTCTATGATTTTCTTATGCATCTTGATCATCCCTTCTGCCTTTTTCTCTAGCTCTTGCATACTACTATATTTCTTTTGAGGTTATCCTCCTCAAATTTGAGCTCCAAAATCATCTGCGGCACTTGATTTGCCAATGTGATATTGAGTGCTCCCTCATTTATCAATTCTTCAGCCCTTGTCTCAATCTCTGTCAACTGTTCAACCTCAGATGTGCATTCCTCTTTTCTGACTTGGAAGTTATGTATAAGTGTTATACACTTATTCTTTTCTTCCCCTGTCACCTTCCAACTCTTAACATACTATCCTATTATTTGTTCACCCTTTTGTAAAAAATCATTGAACCATTCGTAAAAAATGTTGGCCTTGAACCTTTTATTTTCCATATCTTGTACTTCCTCCTTAGATACTATCGCTATGTTAGCAAGTAAGTTAGGCATTGTGGCACTGGGGTAAAATATCCCTTGAATGAATTGCTAGAGTTAGATAATGTGTCCTTTCAATACCTCCTGTTTATCTTTGTCTTTCCTCAACATTTCTGTTGTCACCTGGTTCATATCTTTCCACTTAGCAATGTGTTGTTCCCTTGTGGAATGCCCAAGGTCTAGATTAAGTATCTTGTATTCCTCCAGGGTAATCTCACCTTTTTCTTTCTCCTTTTGTGGTATAGCTAGGTTCAAAGTTCTGGATCCGTCTGGACCTCTTTGTATTGTAGACACCATCCTAGTTTTTCTCTTTTCTTTCCTTGGAGTTGTTTTCTCCCCTAATAAGCTTTTGATGTCAATAGGAGCTAGATGTATTTCTTTCTTTTCCTTCCTTATCTCTCCTTCTAGCCAGGTAGGTGCCTCTTTTATGCCTTCTGCAACTTTCTCTGCATCAATCACCTCTTCATGAGATTTATCTATTCCAATTTCCTCCTGTTGCTGCTGTTCATGTTGTTGCTCTTGTTGTTGATCTTGTTGTTGAAGTGGTTCATCTTGTTGTTCTTCTAGTTGTTCTTGTTGAAGTGGGAGCTCTTGTCCTATAGGGTCCTCTCCTTGCCCATTTGATTCAGCTTCATCTCCCTCTCCTTCTACCTCAATGTCCCTTCCATCTTCAACTTCTTCTTCAAGATTTTCCTCTTCAGGAACTTCTTCTTCATTTATTTGTTCCTCATTTTGCAGATTAGTCTCTTCTACTGGTTCATCTGCTTTATTTTCATCTTCCTTTTCTGTTCCCCCTACCTCCCCAGGATATTTGATCTCATCCTGTGCTCTATCTGTTTCTTCTTCTTCACCTTGCTCCCCATACATATTTAGCATGTCTAAAGCATCGACCTCTGAGGTGTCCTCTTGTGCTCCATGTCTTTCTATGTTTACCTCTTCGGATGATTTTTCTTTCTCAGTTTCTTCAATCTTATGTGCTTCCACTTACACATCTCTAATGATTTTTGGTAGTACTAGAGTACCAAATGGATCAACAGATCTTGTGTCTGCCTACACCTCTTCTTTTTCAAATTCTATATTTTGTTCTGTTTCCATTTCATCTTGCAGGTTTGATTCTTCTTCTTCACTAAGGAAATCACCTAACTCTTCCTCTTTACTTTGGGAATCACTGGAGGATTCCCCTATGTCAATTTCTTTCCCTCTAAACATCACTTCTTCCTCACTGTCACTGCTTACAATGTTTATAGTGTGCATAGTCTGCTTGTCCTTTTGTGCTCCTGATTTCTGCTGCCTCTCCTCAGCCAGCTCTATTTTTACCTTTATGAATGTTTGTCCTAGTTCCATTGGAGTAGAAGTACTAGACATACCTCTCATTTTCTCCCCTACTTCTTTAGCTCCAATTGTATCTTTTGGTTTCGAAGACTCACCCTTAGATAAACTTATTGGGATTGCCCTCATTGGCTATTGTCTTGCTGTCTCTTTCGCAGCTTGTGCTTCCTCTACACTAAGCTCATGGCTCATGGATTTAGGATCCACAAATGTTTCTAATGCAACCGCTACTAATATTCCTAGTGCATAGGGATCTATTAGCGTAGCATTTTTATCCTTTTCTACTATCCTTGCTTCAACAATTTTTCTTTTCTTCTCATAGAAGCACTGTAAGTCTTCAGTGAGCTCTATCTTTCTTTTCCTGCCCTTTTGTGGGTATGTAACTGTTATACCCTTAGCTTTAAGTTCCTCAATCCTATCCTTCAGCCTTGTCTTTGAAAATAAAATTATTGGTTCAGACAATACATTCAGAGATGTATTCCATGGCTTTGACCAATCAGGCTCTGCAATGGGAGCCTGTCTTGACTGTGCATAACTATGGTGTAACAACCGATCATCATCTTGTACTTCAGGAGGCACATATATGTTACCAATAGACTTCATTTGTTCAATAGTCAATCTTTTGTGGGCTCTTTTCCTTACCTCTTTGTCATTTTTGCAATCTGCCCAGAAATCCTCAATGTGTACTTGATGTTTATAGCTTTTATTTACAAAATTTTGGATTCTATGGAAGGGATCAAATTTCCTTGTTAAATCAAATTCTTTGAAACCAAAATACCTCAGCTCCTGCTCTAAGTAACTAGCAACTTCTTCACTGTAATAGGAGTTCCTCCCGATAGCCCATGGTAATTTTACATTTCCCCTGTTATTGAATTTTTTCATGTATATCTTGAAAGTGTTCAAGTTCTACCTAGAAAACTCTAGCACTATTAGTTTATTAGAAGGATACCTGGGAAGCATAAATGGCTTACCCTCAAAACCCTCGGTCCTTATGTAAGTGAACTATTCAAATTGTATGAACCAAGAATTGTGAAATCCAATTGCACTTTCTGCATCCTTAGACAGTCTTTTGGCTTTTTCCTCCCTCAGTTCTCTTACCATGTAGGTAAAAGAAACATGATTAGTCAGAGCAAATTTCTTCGTTGTGTTTCCCTCCTACAAGACAGGTAATGCCCATATACTAACTTTTGATCTGGACTATTTCCCAGGGTACCTACCCTTTCTATTCTATGAATATAAGGTCTAACCGCTACAGCACATGCATATAACACATAAGAAGATAGATAGAAGGGCAGGCTTTTTTGTTGCCTCCTCATGGACTGCCTCTAAATAGCAGTACTAATGGCCTTAGCCCAGTGGATTTGCCCTTGGTCTTTTTGTCCTCACCTTATAAATTTAATGACTATGAACATCCACGGTTCACACTTGGTTCCATCCCTTAATCCAACTAGCCTGCTCAGCATGGTGATCATCAAATAAATCTCCTCCTTGAAGGATATCCTCATTAAATTCTTGGGTATCCTGGCCATAGCCTTTGGTTTGTTCTCTGTGTTATACCACCCATGGAATATCTTCCCTTTACATTCCTTCTCATTTGTGTAGAAGCCCTCGTTGTATTTATCAATATCAATGTCTGCCATCTTATCAGTGATCTCCAACCCAAAAGTTTTAGCAACTCCTTCTGGAGTCAAATCAACAATTACTTTATCAGATAGCATAACCATCCTGGTACTTGGGTTATACATAATTACACAGTCTAAGCACAAATCCCTGGCTTCCATCACCAATGGGAAACCTATAGCTTGGTATAAGCCACTCTCCCAAATACACTTCTTATCTGGAGTTGCATTCGCAATGGTGATGTTTTTTAGGACATCTTCAGCATCGTAGGTCCCTATGTTTGTGTCAGTGCCAAATTCGGCTTCACTAATCAGGGATGGATAACCTTTGTACAGAGGCAATTCCTCTTTCTCTGGTTCTTTCTGGGGCTTTCTCTCTTTCTTTTCCTCGCCCCTTGTGTCCTTCTTTTGTTTTGGGGCCATCCTGTGGAAACGTACATTTCTCAATCTTCGCTTCATATTCATGTTTAGGGTTTTTGCTGTGTATCTCAATTTCTACCATTTTACCCTAACCTTATCTATCTTTTTCTGCCATTTTTCCTTTAAATGGACTAAGCTCTATTTAGCTAATTTAACAATTAAAACAGTAATTCTGACAAATGCATGCATTTTGAAACTAAAATTACTGGACTTAATAGTTGCATTTTACCATTCAAAAATTAAATGGGGTTCCAAGATAAATACTTGTTTTTGTGACCGTTTAACCTTTGTTGTTGACTTACTTTACCATTTTCACCTTTTTTAGCTACTGTAGCCTTGCTGCTTTGGTAAATTCTGCTCAATTTTACTGTGACGGGGCCTTTTCTGTAAATTTCAATGTTAACAGTATATCTCGAAAGTAAAATAACATTAAAATTGCCTTAACCCTCGTTAAATTCCATTTGATTGAGTATTGAACTCACATTAATTATAGTAATTAATGCTCTACGATTCCAGCTTTCAATTCAATGTTTATGTTTTTGAACCCTTTATTATCGTTAGTCAAATTTTTCATACATTCTTTTCTATGTATATTTCATTGTATGTTCTCCTTGTATCTCTTCGTTGTATCTTTAAAAAACATACAAACATTTTGTGCAAAGAACCAACTAATGCTTTTGCCTTTTCCGCTTTCCATACCTCTTTGCATCTTTTGGTTTGTATATCCAACTTGTATATTCCGTTGTATAAGCACACATATAAACACCCTATACATTTATTTCCTTACCTTTTCCCTTCTGGGATGTGTATGATCCTTTGTATATCGGCATTGTATATTTAAATGTATAAACGCGAAATATACAAGGACTTTCTATTTTTTAATTCTTTTTGACATCCGGGGCATGTATATTAGTTTGTATATCAGATATACATTGTAAACATACAAAACTAATATACAACTGGTGGGGTCCACTTTACCTTTCAAACTTATGCATCCCCGCGATGCATATAACTTTCGCATCACTTTCGGACCCCAACCCTCTCATAACTTTAACTCAATTTACCTCTCAAGTCCTTGATGTATATAACTCAATGTATCTCTTCATATACAATTTGGACACAATTCATCGTATTCGTCTTATTTCAATTTCCTTGAGTTCTGACTTGTATGTGTAGACCAATGTATCTTTTGGAACATATACAAGCACGGAAGTATACAACGACTTAAGTCTAATTGATAACTCTTCGGTTCCACAATGTATACAAAAGAATGTATATCGAAACATACAACAGTTTAACTTTATTCCATAATTGCTTCGATTCCAGCTTGTATAAAGTGCTTGTATATTTCGTTGTATATTTCATTTCATCCAAATATACAAACCCTGATATACAAGCGACGGACTTAACTATTTATTCACTTGAACTTTGAACCTTTCTTAATTCCACCTTGTATAAAACACAATATATACCTTATATTCATTAAGTCCCGATACATTGTATTTACCAAAATTTGCCTTACCCTCAAACTTGCGTTGTATAAAGTGGAATGCATGCCTCCTGAAACCTTGCATACAAAACCCAACGTATACAATCATTATGTATTATTTAATAACATTTCAATTCTGCGATGTATAGTATTCTTTGTATCTCATGATTGTATATTTCGCATCCACCAAATATACAAGTGCCAAACATACATCGATTATACCAATTTTAATACCTCTTCAGTTCCGTGCTATGTATAATCCCTTGTATATTTACTTGTATGTCTTCCATTTGCCAAATATACAAACTGAAATATACATAGAAGATTTCAACGTGTATACACTTCAACCTAACTCCTTTCGGGTCCACCCTATATGTATGTATAAAACATTTCTTCAATGCATACAAGGACAAAAAGCAACACAATAAGAAAACCCGACGACTTCCCCTTTTGCAACCAACACAAAAGCACGATATACAAATGCATTTGTATATAAAACGACCTTGCATATACAAAGAACTTTGTATATACAAGGTACAAACCCTCTAATTGTACATTTACCCAAGACATCAATAACTTGCAAAATACAATGAATTTCAGAATAATTCAAAAAGTAACCCCTGTTTATTTTCAACAAGGAATTCACCTGTAGTTTGACCTGGTACCCAAATGCAAATTTTCCACTATTTGTAAAAAGGTTTGTATTTTTAGCTCCTCTTCCCTTTCACCACCAAGCAAACCACACCAACAAGCAAAGCAAACCAGCTTCAGCAGGGGGTCCTCATTTTGCTAAGGAGTAAAATGGGGTGTGTTGTGAGCATCACAACAACTAGCAACAAAATAAAACAATTAAATTAAAACCATTAAAGAAAATTGAAATGAAATAAATTCATAATTTCTGACTATCTTTCTTTGCAAATCATCATTTAACTTGAGACCTAAGGTATTCAATAAGGTGCATGAATTTTCCTTTTCAGTTTAAGTGGGTGCATGTGATTAATTATCTTCATCTTGAAAATTAGTTGAACATACCAGTGACTGACATTAGACAACCTAGTTGATGTCATTCCCTCATAGCCAAACGGATAGGGCCTTGTTGCCAGTAGGCATCCATAGCCCCGGCAAGGTTATCATTACAATTCTCCTAAGTAGAGCCCCACTGCCAGCGAGCGTCTATAGCCCTAGTAGAGTTACTTAGATGGCCTAACCTGGATTTCAATAAAATCTAGTTTATTTATTTATTTATTTTATATTTTAATAAAGATTGAGATTTCATAAGATATAACAGTTGTAACTTTACGGTGTAAGGAATGATCACTTGCTGAAATTAAGCTGAGAATTGTAATGGTAGCAAGGGTGACCTTTGATTTTTCACCTAATATCTACACTGATAGGTTCAACAAACCCAAGGATTTTAGGTGTGTCATTGTGAGAAACTTCTCTTGAATACTCAACCCATTCCTATTGAATACAAAATTTCACAAGTCAACTAACCTTCTACATTCATGACAGTCACAACAAGTTATGTATAATTATCAAATGATTAACTTGAATGTTCCAAATTTTATATTATTTTCAATGGTTGCTAATCTGCTCCTGTATACTCTAGAATAAGACAAGCATCCCTGCCGAAGCAATAGAAAACAAACAAACAAACACACAACAACAACCAACAGAAGACAACAAACCAAAACAAAGCAAAACACAACCAAAAAACAAAAACAAAAAAAGACAAACTTGTACAATTATCCACATTATGATACAACAGACCAATAAATTTCACCTCAAGCTTGGAAGTAGTGTTTCAAATGCTGGCCATTAACTGGTAATGGTACATCTTCTCCAGTCAAGGTTTTGAGCCTAAAAGTGTTGTCTCCTATTATTTCTGACACTTGTAATGGACCCAACCATAACTTGTCAAATTTTCCATGGCTACCTTTTTTCTCATGTGCTTTATCCCAGCACAGCACTAAGTTTGAAATCCTAAATGTCTTGACTCTTGCTCGTTTATCAAACCATCTTTTAACCACTGCTTGGTGTTTGGCAAATTTTTCAATAGCTTGGTCTCTTTTCTCATCTAATTGCATCATTTAAACAATTCTGGCTTCCCTATGATCATTGAAGCCTAAGTATTCATTTGCAAACTTTCAGATTGGTATTCTTAGATTTACTAGAAGTATGGGATCAATCCCATAAACTAAATGGTAAGGTGTATTACTTAGAGCTGCCTTAACTTTGGTCCTATCTACCCACAGTGCATATTTTAGCAATGTGTTCCATTCTTTTGGGTTCTTTTCAATTAGCTTTTTAATTATGTCTAGTAAGATTTTATTCATAGATTCAGCTAACCCATTCCCCTGAGGATAATAATTTGAAGAAAACTTTAAAACAATTCCATGTTCAAACGCCCATTTAGAAAATTTTAAAGAAGAAAATGCAGGGCCATTGTCACATACCAGCGAATAAGGAATTCCAAACCTGGTGATGATGTTCTCTTCAAGAAACTTGATGACTACCTTAGTAGTGGAGAATTTGCAACATGTGGCCTTAGTCCACCTTGTACAATAATCAATCACTATCAATATGAATTTGTGTCCTGCAGATGATGGAAGATTAATGACTCCAATGAAATCCAAGCCCCACTGTGCAAATGGCCTAGACTCAATGACTGGCTGTAATGGATTGGCTTGATTTCTTCCTTTATCTACTGTAACTTGACAAATGTGACAGTTTCTGACGTGATGCTCTGTATCTCTAAACATGGTAGGCCAATAGTAACCTGCTCTCAGTATCTTATGTGTTGTAGCTAGATGGGAACCATGAGCAGTTCTATACTTATCATGTAGTTCCAGCAACACCTTATCTGCTTCATCTCTATTTAAACATCTTAAATAAATTCCCTCATGGTTCTTCCTAAATAGAAGACCTCCTTACACCATATACTTTTGTGCTTTGATCTTCAAATCTCTCCCTTGCGAGGATTTCATCTTGTTTGGGTATTTCCCTGATATTAGAAAAGTGTTGAGATCATCGTACCACCTTGATGCATCACTTGTATTTAGCACATACTGTTGCTTTACCAGATTTGGGTCTGTATTGGCTATAGTTTGTACTAAAGCTTGTCCTCTGACTAACTTCATCAGTATGATCTCCATGTCAAACTCTTGCAAAGTGGTGATCCACTTAGCTCTTTTCTCTCCAGGCTCATTTTGCATCAGCAACATCTCTACTGCTGCATCAGGTACCACAACTTTAACCTGACTACGTAGAATGTAGTACCTAAACTTTTTTACTACCCTCACTAGTGCAAATGCCTATCTTTTTGTATCCAGGTACTTCAGCTGTGCATCCTTCAGAGGTGCACTCATAAAAGTGATAGGCTTTTCTTCATTATCTTTTCCTTTCTAGGTGAGTGCAACTGCAATCGAATGTGAGGATGCAAATGAATAAATGTAGAATGGCTTGGTATAGTCTGGACTTGTCAACACAGAAGCATCAGAAATGGCCCCCTTGATATCTTCAAATGCAACCTTGGCTATTGGTGTCCATTCTATCACTGCATCTTTCTTCAACATAGAGTTCAGCGGTTGCACGTTCTCTGCAAATCCTGTAATGAACTTCCTGACGAAGTTAATTTTACCAAAAAATAATTTCTATTCTTTTCTAGTGTTTGGTAACTGTAATTTATTTATCCCTTCTATTCTATCAGGATCAATGGATATACCATTCTCATAAATGACATGCCCTAGTAATTTACCCTCTTTTACGCCAAATATACATTTTTTAGGGTTGAGAGAAATTCCATACCTCTCACATCTCTTGAGTATTCTTCTTAAATCCTTAGCATGGGTAGACGCATCCTTAGAATACATAGTTAGATCATCCATGTAAATCACAATACACTTACCTATCAGTCCATGGAACGCAATGTCCATGGCCCGCTGAAATGTGGCACCTGCATTGATTAGACCAAATGGCATTCTTCTGTATGCAAAATTACCCCATTTGCTAGTAAAAGTGGTCTTTAGCCTATCTTCCTCATTGATTAGGACATGGTTATAACTTGAAAAATCATCTAAAAAGGACATCATCTTGGCTCCATTTACCGCTTGTAATACTTCATCCATGGGAGGCAGAGGATAATTGTCCTTCTCAGACGCCTTATTTAGATTCCTAAAATCTACGCATAACCGGATGTCCCCATTTTTCTTCCTAATAGGCACTAAGTTAGCTACCCAAGTTGAATGTCTAACAGGGAAAATTATTCTGGCAGATAGTAGTCTTTTTACTTCCTCAAATATCAATGGCTCTAAAATTGCATTTACAGGCCTTTGCTTTTGCCTAAATGGTTTGACATCTAGTTTTAATGGTATCACATATGTTATAATGGATGTGTCATATGTCTTTAAATCTTTGTATGTCCATGCTATAATGTGTTTGTATTCCTTTAGTACATCTATGACTTCTTTTCTAATCTTCTCAGGACAAACCTTTCCAATCTGCACATACTGGGGAGTCTGTTATGTTCCTAAGTTATATGGCTCACACTTACCTCCCTCATGTCATGCCCACATTTCCCATGTGGTCACAACACGTATTCATGCGTGTCATGTCCACATGCGTCAGGTGGTCATGATACGAACTATCAAAAATTTTCTCTTACTACTCTAAAAACCCCTCGCACGCGTAAGCGTGCTTGGTGGCATATGCATAAGGAGTAAACAAAGCAGTTGTTAGTGAGGTATTACACTCATGAATTACATTTGTACAGTAGTTGTTTTAGGTGATAGATCATTTTTCAACAAAGCACGATCATTTGCCCTCTCTTCCGTTTCTCTAAAATTTAATTTAAATATATATATATATATATATCTGTATATATATATATGTATATACATATATATATGTATATATACCACCATTATCTCAGTTCACTTTAACTCACAATTTCATTAATAAGTTCCTTAACTGTAAAGAAAGTATAGAATATATATATATAATAAATATATATATATATATATAATTTGTTAAAACAGATTACTATCCAATAAATCATTAAAAACAGAGCAAAGAGTTAATTTATTTATTTTTTACAAATATAAACATTGTATTTCCGAATTGCAACTCTAAGTTTAAGCATCTATTCAATTCGTATTATACAATATGCATAAATAAATCCCACTTTTACTATTCACTATTCACTATTCACTATTCACTATTCTGTTACTATTCACTATTCATATTAAGGCAAACTTTTAATATGAGATTAGTTTCTATTTAACTCTATTACACAACTTTAATCCAATTTTATTTCCTTTCCAAATGGCAAAACTAAACGAATAATAAAACTACAACTATCAATACAATAAGGAAGTAATTTCCTCAACTCTAAAATACCAAATTATACAACGAAAGAGAGAGAATGTTCTCCTCTTGTAAAATCAACAAGGATGAAGCTATTAAAAGACCAAGCTCCCTTAAGAGTAAAGGAAAATAAAATATTTTCTAAGATCCAATAATCTTCTCCAAGCTTCACCATAAGCTCCCAGAAAACCTACATATCACACAAGGGAAGAAACACCTCACAAGTTGCTCTCCTCCCTACCGTAGACCCGCAAGAGGGTCACCCCCAAGCTAGGGAGATCATCCACACACCTAGGGGATTCAATACCACTTCACAACAAAATAAAAACAACACACCAAAACACAAATACACCCATAGATATTTACACAACACAAAACTCATCCACTGTGAGTTTAAAGAGGGGTAGGAGAGTGGACACACTCAACTCTAAAGTGTCACCCTTCAATTAAATTTCAACACAGTTTCCTTCTCATGGCCTCAAGCCAACTTGCCAACAAAGATTCCAAGGAGTTCATATTTTGACTCTCAAGCCAAATAACACAATTTCCCAAAGTCACACAAATGTCCTCAAGGCTTTCAACATCTCAAAAGAAACAAGGCATGTACTTGAGGAGGCACTCCTCCCCTACCCCACACTTGAACATTTCTCCCAAGTGGAAGAAGCTCTGTCAACACCCAAATAAATTTCCCCACAATTACATAATTTACAACACAACAAATCAAATTTTATTTCACAAATCCATCATGCAAGAAATAGAAAATGCAAAGGAGAGGCCTTGAAATATAACCTTAAAAAGCCCTTTAAAGGATGAAGTTGATGTAGAGTTCCTCTCCAGCCTCCTCTCCAAATCTCCCTTCTCAAAAAAAATAATCTCTCTATGATCACAAGCAAGGGATAATGAATGGAGGATATAGGATGGCTAGAATAATTTCAGCATTATGAGGCTATGAAGAGGAGAATAGAGAAGGAATTGGGCATTATGAGGATGCCAGAAGAAGATTTCCTAGAGGAAATTAAGCATGATAAGAATGCAAGAATGAAGTCCCCCTGCAAGAATCGAGTTCCCCTGCAAAATCTAGTCTTCTCTAATTGCTTAGAGAAGGGTCTCATTTATAGATTTTCTAAAAAGGGAATGGAAGGTGAGGATCAAGAGTTGAGATCAAGGGCTCACATTATTTGTGAATTTTAAATTCATAGTGGATGAATTAAAAATTCTTTTTTTAAGATTGTAATATTTAAATAACCCCACTATCCCAAGTGGAATTAAAAAAATATCCCCACTATCCCAAGTGGAATTAATAAAATATCCCCACTATCTCAAGTGGAATTAAAAAATATCCCCACTATCCCAAGTGGAATTAATAAAATATCCCCACTCATGAGCTCCTCCATTATTGGTGGATCATGGAGTCATTTCAAACCTTGGAAATGGAGAAATGATGGGCTTGAGTGTTGATCCCACTCATGCTATCCTTCCCATGCCTCCAAATTCGTCACTTAACTTCACTATGAAGTTAAGGTGACCATACGGAGGTTACCCAAGGGTTACCCAAGTCAAAAGTGACCCTAGACCTATGGGGTATAACCTAGGGTCAATTTAAACTTAGTTAGGACAATCAGGGTCAAGTTATGACATAAGAAAAGGGTCTCAAAAATTTAAATTTAAAAAATAAAATTCAAATACAATTCTTACAACACAAATCATAATTTAATTTTACAAAAGGGTAGACCTAACCCATTCAACCTCATGCAAGACAATATTACAATATTACAACATTGCACCAAACACAGAGTTGATTTTGGTTTCTCGTGGAACTAGATCGGCTTCACAAGGGATTACGACATAAGGTGCAGAATGATCTCCAGTATCTGTGGTTTTGTTAGAAATACCTGCACACTCAATCTCAAAGTTAATTCCACATATACATATCATAGCTGAAGCAAATTAAACATATTAATGAAGATGTATAACCAATCACTACCTATATCCATCTGGCAACCATATTATATAATAATCAATCATTTTATCATTTTAATCTAGAGCTAGGTGAATAATAGGATACACACCAGTCAGACAAGGGTGGGCCTTACACCTCAGTCTTGGGTAAGTCCTTCTATCTCACTACTCCGTCAAGGTCAAAGATTTGTTCTAACTCTATTACCCCCTTAGGCAAGAAATTACTCTTTAAGTTGATGATATCTTCCTCATCCCAAGACACATCAGGCCTCTCTTGTTCATCAATAATTTGGGCTTCAAATACTTCATTGCAAGTTAGGAAATCTATAATTTCCTGGTCTCCCTCAAATACCTGAAATTGAGTTACATTGTTTGGTACACTGGGCACATTTACTAGTTCTATAGCAAATCTTTTTAAACCTGACAATGTTAAAGGCTCTAAAGTGCTAGAAGCAACAACTAGCGCATCAGGCCTATGGTTCTGTTCTCTAAGGATATGCTCTAAATTGAAAGCATCAAATGACTCTATTAAATCCTAGATTCTATGTCTATAGCAAACCATTTTCTTATAATTACAAGCATACATCTTCCTGACCTGTCTGACTACTAACTCAGAGTCTGAAAATACTTTGATCATTCTTACCCCTTTTTTTATAGCTAAGACTAGTCCATAAATTAAAGCTTCATATTCAGTAACATTGTTAGTGCAAGCAAATTGCAACCTATATGCTGCTAGATATTATTTACCATGAGGATCTATGAGCTCTACACCTACACCTGCACCCTGCCTAGACTTGGACCCATCACATTTTAATGTCCATATGCCATATTTATTCTTTTGACCTTTTCCTTTGACATGTTTTCCTTTGTCTACCACATGTGTGGTGTTATCTTGTTTATCCATATGCAGTTCATTTTGACTTGCTTGTTCATTTACCTTCTCAGTGTGCAAATCTAAATGACAAACATCTTCGCTTGAACTTTCTCCTAACTTTGGAGTTTCTACATCTATGGGGCTCTGGAAGTACCCCTTAGGTCGACTAGAACTCACCTTTTCTTCATGAAATTCCCACTCCTTTGTGCACTTTAAGTACTGATACTCAATAATGTCTCTGTACATTCCACACTTCTCATCAGAATGTGGCTTGTTGTGGACTCTACACATATCTTTGTATAACTTGCATTGGACTAACATATTTAGTTCCATGCACTTTTCTATTTCTTGTCTAATGACCTGACTGAAATTATTCAGTGTATTACCTTCTTCATCAGAAGAATTTCCATCAGATTCAATGAATAATTTTGTCTCCCTGCGAACAGGTCTTTCTCCAAAATTTAGCATTAATATCTCTTCAATATGTACCCCTTTGTTAGTGACCCTATAAACACCGGGTTCAACAGAAGCATACAATATTTTATTTGTCCTATTGTATTCTGTGATCATATGCTTCATCCTAGGTTCAGCCTCTATTCTAATTTGATTAGGCACACCCCTCTAAGGTAACCACATGTGTGAAAAGTCAGTGGTCATGTATCCATTCAGTGTTTTTGACCAATCTCTGCTTAATAACATCCCATAATTTCTAGGTATATCAACTACTTGGATGTCAATGAACTGACTTACCCTGGGGTCTGAAGCTAACTGCATCTGAATATGCATTAGTTCTCCTACCACATTAACTTCAGTCTTATCTAACTGTGTGACAACTTTGGCAGACTTGGTGGGAGTCAGACCTAAGGTTTTACATATACCCAGAGGCATCACATTAGCTGAGGCAACCGAATCCACCATACAATTGTGTATGTTCTTTCCACACAATCTAACAATTAACAAGAAGGGAGGAGTATCCCTCTTATCAGCATACATTACTACATTTGTGTTAGAAAGCTACTCAACTTTCTTACTTTTTTCTTTTGGCTGTGCCTCTCTATTAGGCACAAGTACCTCAGTAGAAGTCTCTCCTATTACAGATGTGTCCAAAGATTTTATAAAGGCCTTTCTAACCTTTGGACTTTTTAACAATTCACATAAAGGTACACTAACCTTAATTTTCTTTATTTCTTCTGATAGATAACTCATCAGTCCCAATGTTTTTGTTGTCTCAGTTTTATTTGTCTGGACACTCTGAGTTACTGTTCCATTATTTGCATTATGATTGGCTTTCAGTATAGAAGGGTTATTGCTAGCATTTTGATCTGTTGGAGTATTGTAATTATTAGGAGTGGAAGTGGTGAAAGGTCCTCCTGGCCTCAGATTATTTCTTAGGTTGTAAGTATGATTCTTACTTGACTATTGGAAGGCTTGCACCTCCTCTATCTCATGCAACACCTCATTTTCAGTTTCAAATGGAAACTAAAAAGTATTTAATACTAAGGCTGTCTCAGGATATAGGTTTTCACAATAATAGGGTTCATCATCTAACAATTGGTCATCTTCCTCTTCTCTAAAAGTAAAAGTCTCTAAAACTAGAGCAGTATCATATCCCGAGGGTACTATCTCATTACCTTTGGGAACTAAGAACTCAGAAGTAGGAGCCTGTACATCCACATTAAAATACTTGCTGCCAGATGAAACTGAGGACAGTCTATTTTAGCATGGGCACTAGTATTATGGATTCTACACTAGTTCTTTAGTGCTACATTGGCCATTTGGATCCCTGCTATTTGTTTTGTGTCTCAGTTGTCTAAATTCTCGAATGGAGAAGCTAGGGTGCCATTATTTGGCCCTGTGTTCTAAGTTTTGGGTGGCCTAGGCTGATTTTGATTCCTGTTATTGTTATTCCAGGATTTGTTATCTATAGCTGGTCCTCTATTTTGCATTTGTTGTCCTTGATTATGATTCTGATGTTGACCGTGATTTTGACCCTGATTAGAACTCTGACCTTGGTTATAACCCTGACTCTGATTATGACTCTGATTTTGATTTTGGTTATAACTGGGGTTGCATTTCTGGTTTTGACTCTGATTATAGTTCTGGTTATACCCCTGGTTATTTCTACCATAGAAATTCTCATTTCTTAACTGTGTCATCTCAGTGGTCAATCTTCTCAGATGTGCAGTGATTTCTTTAATATCTTCCCTTTCCTCTTGTGCTTTTACTATAAATGTATCTTGAGGTGGTTGGAAAAATGATTGGCCATTGTTCTGATTAAGATTGGCAGTATTACTAGCATAAGGTACTATAGCTTGAATTGGAGCAGGGTTATACACAGGTGTGTATGTAGGGACTAGATTGAGCATTGGAGCGTTTTGTGTAGGAGTTCCATTCCAAGGTTGCACTTGATTTTACATTCTGGGATTTCCTCCATTGAGGAATGGATTATAGGTTGTCTACCTCATTTCCTGGTTTACAAAGGCTACCTCTTTATAGGCTTTAGATACTGTATCTATGTTAGGCTTTCTCTTGACAAACATGGCAGTTAGTGGATCTAAAGCAACATAATACATAGCCAACAGTGTGTCTGGAACTACTATGTATGGTGCTACCAACCTAGAAGATGCCTTTTGAAACCTATCATTAAAGTTATCAATTAGTTCTCCCTCATCTCTTTTGATTGTGGCCAATTTATGATATAAGATAGAAGGATCGACTGGTCCCCTAAATCTAGACAAAATGCTTCCTCCATCAGTGTCCAAGAAGAAACATAGCCGTTAGGTAAATTGACATACCAATTGGAAGCTTGCTCATTGAAAGTATAGGGAAATAACCTATAGACCACATCTTCATGTTCTAACTAGGCTCTAAAGTAGGCTTCCTTAAATATCCTTATATGATCCTCTGGATCCTGGTGTAACTGGTATTTAGGGCATATTTTCTCAGGGTTCTTCGGCATCTCATGATAATCCACAAAATATATGGGCGAGTTGACATTAAAATACGCCATTACCGGTATTTGTGCCTAACCTGGACCTGTGGGAGTACCTAAATTTCTAGGTGTACTTGGGCTTCTGGGAGGACTAGGAGCTCTGGGAGAACCTGAACCAAGACTTAAGGACCTAGATGAAGACCTGCTAGGACTGCCAATACTATGGGTGTAAAAAGGTGATCCAGGAGGCATTCCAGATGAACATCCTATATTTGATGTTTTAGGACTCCAAATAAAAGGGTTCCTACTCTGTCTTCTATTAGGTAGCTACACAAATATGTCATCAGGATTAACCCTAGACCTAGTCACCTTGTTACTATTATGAGCTAATTTTACTCAAACTCAACCTTAACTCCTATCAGGCCCTCCTTCTAGTGCCAAAAATTGTTGATGATTGTTTTTTACACACTCATAACAAAAGTTAAAATTCATAAATGAACCTAACTATCTTGAAAGATATGAAGAAATCGACTAAGATTACTTGATCCCAAGTTTCCTTATTGGTCAGGTCTTAACCTTTTGGACCGTTCAGTAGGTTATTATGAAGCTGTAATATGCAAGGGGCCTTACATGATTTAAAGTGGGTTTGTGACTTACTGGACTCTTGTTATGCAAACCAATACAAATATCAACTTTCTAATCATTCATTTGCATAAAATCTTTACTATACCTCAAAGCTTTATATGATTTATATTCAAACATGCTTTGCTTTTCAGCTATTTATGAAGATTATCAAATATCCACTTATTTCTCTTAAACTCTTCAAATGTCAGATAATCTCCTTTAGATTTCAACGTTTAAGCTAAGTATTTCAAAGTTGTTGGGAAAAGTTAGAGAAATTTAAATTCACCATCATTCACTACAGGATCTAAACGTTCCATTATGCACATAGTAAGAAATATAGCAGATTCAATTAAACCAGCGGACTAAATCATTAAATATAAATATCCTGAGTATTTTCATGAATATTGCATTCAAGATTGTGAGATTTAAGAGAAATTATTTTAAATGCAAGGAAGAGCTAAAAGACACTCAAAAAATAGACGCAGACTTCCAGATTCACTTATATTCAAAACACAGTCATACAAGATTTATAATGTAGGAATGACTCTTAGCTGTATTAATTGAATATACCAAAAACTTACAGTGCTTTACAGATACATTAAGAAAGATGGACATTCCACGCGTTCCTTAATGCAGACAATAGGCGACCTCTAAACTAAAATATTCTACTCCAAAATTCTCAGAAAGAATTTACAATTACTGGCTAAAGGCTAAAAATCCCTATGTAAATAATATACAAGTAGCAATGCTTCTTATATAGAATTTGAATTCCCTCCCTTGCTACGGTTACAACCTCCACTCTACGGTTACAACCACAATTTGATGGTTACAACCACAATTCTACGATTAAGGTCCTTTTATTACTGACCAATGGTGCGCCTTCATTTCATAACCGTGTGCCTATCCACTACTTGGCATCTTTTCCTCTCCAAGGATGTTCTTGGAATCTTTCACAAATAAGATTCCCATTTCATGTGACCTTTTCCCGCTGAGGCTCTTCATTTGATTTCCTCTCAAAATTCTTTGCTCCTGCCTTCTTACCCTTTCTTCAAATATTTCTTGAAATTGTCAATCACACCCTCCACAAAGGCGCAGTCCCCTCCTAAACTTTTTGCTAAAATGAACTCTTGCATAACCACCTTTTCTTTCAACTCTTTTTCTTCATTCTCTAAGTTTTCTCTTCTTTTCTTGTACTTCTTCATTTTGGCCTTCTCTTCCATCAATGTATCCATCATCTGCTTGCTGAGGATTGCATCAAGTTTTTTTGTATAGGGTGTGAATATGGCCCTGAAATCTGTCAATGCTGTCTTTAAGTCATAGGCTGGCATCTCTACACATTCATGCTGTAGGAGTCTTTCTATGATTTTCTTATGCATCTTGATCATCCCCTCTGCCTTTTTCTCCAGCTCTTGCATGACTACTATATTTCTTTTGAGGTTATCCTCCTCAAATCTGAGCTCCAAAATCATCTGCAGCACTTGATTTGCCAACGTGATATTGAGTGCTCCCTCATTTATCAATTCTTCAGCCCTTGTCTCAATCTCTGTCAACTATTCAACCTCAGATGTGCATTCCTCTTTTTTGACTTGGCAGTTATGTATAAGTTTTATACACTTATTCTTTTCTTCCCCTATCACCTTCCAACTCTTCACAGCCTATCCTATTATTTGTTCACCCTTTTGTAAAAAAACATTGAACCATTCATCAAAAATGTTGGCCTTGAACCTTTTATTTTCCATATCTTGTACTTCCTCCTTAGATACTATCGCTATGTTAGCAGGTAAGTCAGGCATTGTGGCACTAGGGTCAAATATCCCCTGAATGAATTGTTGGAGTTGGTCAATGTGTCCTTTCAATACCTCCTATTTATCTTTGTCTTTCCTCAACATTTCTGCTATCACCTGGTTCATATCTTTCCACTCAGCAATGTGTTGTTCCCTTGTGGAATGCCCAAGGTCTAGATTAAGTATCTTGTATTCCTCTAGGGTAATCTCACCTTTTTCTTTCTCCTTTTGTGGTATAGCTAGGTTCAAAGTTCTAGATCCATCTGGACCTCTCTGTATTGCAGACACCGTCCTAGCTTTTCTCTTTTCTTTCCTTGGAGTTGTTTTCTCCCCCAATAAGCTTTTGATGTCAATAGGAGCTAGATGTATTTCTTTCTTTTCCTTCCTTATCTCTCCTTCAATCCAGGTAGGTACCTCTTTTATGCCTTCTGCAACTTTCTCTACATCAATCACCTCTTCATGAGGTTTATCTATTCCAATTTCCTCCTGTTGCTACTGTTCATGTTGTTGCTCTTGCTGTTGTTCTTGTTGTTGAAGTGGTTCCTCTTGTTGTTCTTCTAGTTGTTCCTACTGAAATGGGAGCTCTTGTCCTATAGGGTCCTCTCCTTGCCCATTTGATTCAGCTTCATCTCCCTCTCCTTCTACCTCAGTGTCCCTTCCATCTTCAACTTCTTCTTCAAGATTTTCCTCTTCAGGAACTTCTTCTTCATTTATTTGTTCCTCATTTTGCAGATTAGTGTCTTCTACTTGTTCATCTGCTTTACTTTCATCTTCCTTTTCTATTCCCCCTACCTCCCCAGGATATTTGATCTCATCCTGTGCTCTATCTATTTCTTCTTCTTCACCCTGCTCCCCATACATATTTAACATGTCTAAAGCATTAATCTCTGAGGTGTCCTCTTGTGGTCCATGTCTTTCTGTGTTTACCTCTTCGGATGATTTTTATTTATCAGTTTCTTCAATCTTATGTGGTTCCTCTTGCACATCTCTAATGATTTCTAGTGGTACTAGAGTACCAAATGGATCAACAGATCCTGTGTCTACCTGCACCTCTTCTTTTTCAAATTCAATATTTTGTTTTGTTTCCATTTTATCTTGCAGGTTTGATTCTTCTTCTTCACTAAGGAAAACACCTGACTCTTCCTCTTTACTTTGGGAATCACTGGAGGCTTCCCCTATGTCAATTTCTTTCCCTCTGACCATCACTCCTTCCTCACTGTGACTGCTTACAATGTTTACAGTGTGCACAGTCTACTTGTCCTTTTGTGCTCCTGATTCCTGCTGCCTCTCCTCAACCAACTCTATTTTTACCTTTATGAATGTTTGTCCTAGTTCCATTGGAGTAGAAGTACTAGACATACCTCTCATATTCTCCCCTACTTCTTGGGCTCCAATTGTATCTTTTGGTTTCGAAGACTCGCCATTAGACAAACTTATTGGGATTGCCCTCATTGGCTGTTGTCCTGCTGCCTCTTTTGCAGCCTCTGCTTCCTCTGCACTAAGCTCATGGCTCATGGACTTTGGATCCACAAATATTTCTAATGCAGCTGCGACTGATATTCCTAGTGCATAGGGATCCATTAGTGTAGCATTTTTATCCTTTTCTACTATCCTTGCTTCAACAATTTTTCTTTTCTTCTCATAGAAGCATTGTAAGTCTTCAGTGGGCTCTATCTTTCTTTTCCTGCCCTTTTGTGGGTATGTAACTATTATACCCTTAGCTTTAAGTTCCTCAATCCTGTCCTTCAGCCATGTCTTTGAAAATAAAATTATTGGTTCAAACACTACATCCAGAGATGTATTCCATGGCTTTGACCAATTAGGCTTTGCAATGGGAGCCTGTCTTGCCTGTACATAACTATGGTGTAACAACCGATCATCATCTTGTACTTCAGGAGGCACATATGTGTTGCCAATAGACTTCATCTATTCAATAGTCAATCTTTTGTGGGCTCTTCTCCTTACCTCTTTGTCATTTTTGCAGTCTGCCCAGAAATCCTCAATGTGTACTTGATGTTTATAGCTTTTATTTACAAAATTTTGGATTCTATGGAAGGGATCAAATTTCCTTGTTAAATCAAATTCTTTGAAACCAAAATACCTTAGCTCCTACTCTAAGTAACTAGCAACTTCTTCACTGTAGCAGGAGTTCCTCCCGATAGCCCACGGTAATTTTACATTTCCCCTGTTATTAAATTTTTTCTTGTATATCTTAAAAATGTTCGAGTTCTTCCTAGAAAACTCTAGCACTATTAGTTTATTAGAAGGATACCTGGGAAGAATAAATGGCTTCCCCTCAAAACCTTGGTCCTTATGTAAGTAAACTATTCAAATTGTATGAACCAAGAACTGTGCAATCCAATTGCACTTTCTGCATCCTTAGACAGTCTTTTGGCTTTTTCCTCCCTCAGTTCTCTTACCATGTAGGTATAAAAAACATCATTAACTAAAGCAAAGTTCTTCATTGCGTTTCCCTCCTGCAAGACAGGGTAATGCCCATATACTAACTTTTGATCTGGACCATTTCCCAGGGTACCTACCCTTTCTATTCCATGAATATAAGGTCTAACCGCTGTAGCACATGCATATAACACATAAGAAGATAGATAGAATGGCAGGCTTTTCTATTGCCTCCTCATGGCCTGCCTCCAAATAGCAATACTAATGGCCTTGTCCCAGTGGATTTTCCCTTGGTCTTTTTTTCCTGACCTTATAAATTCAATGACTGTGAACATCCATGGTTCACACCTGGTTCCATCCCTTAATCCAACTAGCCTGCTTAGCATGGTGATCATCAAATAAATCTCCTCCTTGAAGCATATCCTCATTAAATTCTTGGGTATCCTTGCCAGAGCCTTTGGTTTGTTCTCTGTGTTATACCACCTATGGAATATCTTCCCTTTACATTCCTTCTCATTTATGTAGAAGCCCTTGTTGTATTTATCAATATCAATGTCTGTCATCTTATCAATGATCTCTAACCCAAAAGTGTTAGCAACTCCTTCTGGAATCAAATCAGCAATTACTTTATCATATAGCATAACCATCCTGGTACTTGGGTTATACATAATTACACAGTCTAAGCACAAATCCCTGGCTTCCATCGCCAATGGGAAACCTGCAGCTCGGTATAACCCACTCTCCCTGATACACTTCATATCTGGAGTCGCATCCGTAGCGGTGATCTTTTTCATATCTTCAGCATCGTAGGTCCCTATGTTTGTGTCAGTGCCAACTCCAGCTTCACTAATCAGGGACGGATAACCTCTGTACAGAAGCAATTCCTCTTTCTCTAGTTCTTTCTGGGGCTTTCTCTCTTTCTTTTCCTCGCCCCCTGCGTCCTTCTTTTGTTTTGGGGCCATCCTGTGGAAACGTACATTTCTCAATCTTCACTTCATACTCATGTTTAGGGTTTTTACTATGTATCTCAATTTCTACCATTTTACCCTAACCTCATCTATCTTTTTCTGCCATTTTACCTTTAAATGGACTAAGCTCTGTTTAGCTAATTTAACAATTAAAACAATAATTCTGACAAATGCATGCATTTTGAAACTGAATTACTAGACTTAACAGTTGCATTTTACCATTCAAAAATTAAATGGGGTTCCAAGGTAAATACCTGTTTCTGTGACCGTTTAAACTTTGTTGTTGACTTACTTTACCATTTTCACCTTTTTTAGCTACTGTAGCCTTGCCACTCTGGTAAATTCTTCTCAATTTTACTATGATAGCACCTTTTCTACAAATTTCAACATTACCAGTATATCTCGAAAGTAAAATAACATTAAAATTGCCCTAACCCTCATTAAATTCCATTTGATTGAGTATTGAACTCGCATTGATTATAGTAATTAATGCTCTAGGGTTCTAGCTTTCAATTCAGTGTTTATGTTTTTTAACCCTTTATTACCGTTAGTCAAATTCTTCATACATTCTTTTCTATGTATATTTCATTGTATGTTCTCCTTGTATCTCTTCGTTGTATCTTTAAAAAACATACAAACATTTTGTGCAAAGAACCAACTAATGCTTTCACCTTTTCCGCTTTCTGTACCTCTTTGCATCTTTTGGTTTGTATATCTCACTTGTATATTTCGTTGTATAAGCGCACATACAAACACCCTATACATTTATTTCCTTACCTTTTCCCTTCTGGGATGTGTATGATCCTTTGTATATCGACATTGTATATTTAAACGTACAAATGCCAAATATACAAAGACTTTTTGTTTTTTAATTATTTTTTACATCCGGGGCATGTATATTAGTTTGTATATTGGATATACATTGTAAACATACAAAACTAATATACAATTAGTGGGGTCCACTTTACCTTTCAAACTTATGCATCCTTGTGATGCATATAACTTTCACATCACTTTCAGATCCCAACCCTCTCATAACTCTAACTCAATTTACCTCTCAAGTTCGTGATGTATATAACTCAATGTATCTCTTCATATACAATTCGGACACAATGCATTGTATTCGTCTTATTTCAATTTCCTTGAGTTCCAACTTGTATGTGTAGATCAATGTATCTTTTGGAACATATACAAACACAGATGTATACAATGACTTAAGTCCAATTGATAACTCTTCGGTTCCGCAATGTATACAAAAGAATGTATATTTTACCTTGTATATCCCGAAACATACAAAAGGCAAGAAACATACAATAGTTTAACTTTATTCCATAATTGCTTCGATTCTGGCTTGTATAAAGTGCTTGTATATTTCGTTGTATATTTCATTTCATCAAAATATACAAACCCTGATATACAAGCGACAGACTTAACTATTTATTCACTTGAACTTTGAACCTTTCATAATTCTACCTTGTATAAAATACAATGTATACCTGATATTCATCAAGTCCCGATACATTATATTTACCAAAATTTGCCTTACCCTCAAACCTGCGTTGTATAAAGCGGAACGTAAGCCTCCCGAAACCTTGCATACAAAACCCAACGTATACAATCATTATGCATTATATAATAACATTTAAATTCCGCGATGTATATTATTCTTTATATCTCATGATTGTATATTTCGCATCCGCCAAATATACAAGTGCCAAACATACATCGATTATACCAATTTTAATACCTCTTCAGTTCTGTGCTATGTATAATCCCTTGTATATTTACTTGTATGTCTTCCATTTGCCAAATATACAAACTGAAATATACATAGCAGATTTCAACGTGTATACACTCCAACCTAACTCCTTTCAGGTCCACCCTGTATGTATGTATAAAACATTTCTTCAATGCATACAAGGACAAAAAGCAACACAATACGAAAACCCAACGACTTCCCCTTTTGCGACCAACACAAAAGCACGATATACAAATGTATTTGTATATAAAACAACCTTGCATATACAAAGAACTTTGTATATACAAGGTACAAACCCTCTAATTGTACATTTACCCAAGACATCAATAACTTGTAAAATACAGTGAATTTTAGAATAATTCAAAAAGCAACCCCTATTTCTTTTCAACAAGGAATTCACCTGTACTTTGACCTGGTACCCAAATGCAATTTTTTCACTTCTAACAAGGTTTGATTTTCAGCTCCTCTTCCCTTTCACCACCAAGCAAACCACACCAACAAGAAAAGCAAACCAGCTTCAGCAGGGGGTCCTCATTTTGCTAAGGAGTAAAATGGGGCGTGTTGTGAGCATCACAATAGGTTGTAGCCCTAAAACAATGTTGTAATCTTTTATAGCAGTGAGCTCATTATATTGTGAGTTAATCCTCACTGTGGTTTTTCCCTCATTGGGTTTTCGACATAAAAATATTGGTGTCATTTTATTGTTTAATGTGGTGCATGCTTTACTTTATGTTTTCTAAGTAATTTGATTTAATCTGCAAATGAAGTAATTAAATTTTTGTATATGCTCATTCACCCCCCCTCTCAGCATCTCAGCGTGTTCAACAAAGTGTTCTCCATGCCCTTTCCAAGTCTCACATAAATGCCTTAGATAACCTTCTAAGGGGTGGTTTCCAAACCATCACACCCTTTCACAAAGGTTATCATTAATAATTATTAACATACATAATAATTCCTCCCTTTTAATTGGGGTTTTTGTAAATATTCTTTATTTATCTCCTTTTTAACCAAAAGGATCATATAATATCCTTTATTTTTCATCTCCTTTTAATTATAAGCTTTATCCTTTTATAATTTTAAAGAGTTATTTTATAAATGAATTTCTTTTCCTTTGGGGAAAAAGTCACATAACAAACATGCTGGGGGACCAAAAGGTACTTTCAGATGATGAGGCAACACTAGAAGGGATTCCTCCTAGACATAATTTATTTTGTTTTTTGTTAGATGAGGAGATGAATCTTTATGACCCTTCATGGCAGCCTAGTGATCTTTGTAAGGACTTCTTTCCCCATTTGTTTTCAACACTTCTTTTTCTTTTATGGGTTTGGCCTTTGACTAATGCTCTTTCTTCCTTTCTTTTAGGTGCTGCTAAGGAGTGGAGAGATCTTGCTCAAAAAACTTCACTAGATTTAGTATCCTCTACCACAAGTTTCTTGTGGGAGAGACTACTTGTTGATGTACACTTGTCGGTGATAGTCAACCACCATACTGATATATTTGCTCCCACCTATCACAATTGTCTAGAGGTTATCATTTCAAGAGCTAGGAATTTTATTCTTGAGGGTGAGAACCTCATTCTATGAGAGATGGCTCAACTAGGAATTCATAGACCTAGTTCATGGACTAGTATAGTTGGTCCTTCTCATTCACAGGTTGTTAAAAGGATTCTATACTCTCACAAAACTCAAGGAGCTTCAAGCACTCAGGGGAGGGCTAGGGATAGGAGCCTTGAAGGCTCCATTGGTCAAAGGCATCCTTGAAGTTCTAGAGGATCTCAGTTTCTTTCTATTTTTCCCCATTACATGGGGAGATATGTATATCTTGGGAGCATTTTTTCCTTTGGCTCTTGAGTATTTCTATGTGTAATAAATTGTACTCAAACTTTTGATAATATCAATTAAATTGCTCTTATGATCTTGACTATTGATACACTCATCTCTTGTGCACATGGATAATTTAGAACCTTTATTATCTGATCTCTAAAACTTAACACAGATGCAAAAAGGAATGATTATGCTTTTTTTGGTCTCTTTTTTATGCTTTTTGTATGAATATGTAGGTGTGAATGGATGCTAGATGCAACACAATCTCTACTTCTTACATGATGCCATGAGCTATTATTGCTTTTAATTTTTTATTTTTGGAATGTATGCATATGGAACAAATAATGTGATTACTCTTAAATAGGATTTTTGACCTAGGGGATTGTGAGTTGATTTGGTATAAGGAGACCTATTGATCTTTGGGATAGGATTAGGGACTTAAGTGGGAGTGGGGAGGAGATGGAATGTTCCTAATTTTTTCTTTGCAAAAGGTTAAACACTGATCCTTATCTAGACAAAACAATTTGGCAAGCTTTCAACTCAAAAAAGTAACAAATTTTATTAGCACCTTCTAGATTTAGATCAAAGATGGCCAACAAGATAGACTCAGGGTAAAGAAAGGGCTCTAGAGCAGAGAATGGTCCTAAATATAGCTAGACTCTTGTATTTTCTTAGTTGGTGTGTTTGTGTCATTTGTACCTTTCTTTTTTATTTTCTCTGATAGATGACACTTTTGTAGCTTCAAGCTTAGATTTATCTCCA
Organism: Cunninghamia lanceolata; assembly: GCA_027924645.1. Lineage (NCBI taxonomy): Eukaryota > Viridiplantae > Streptophyta > Pinopsida > Cupressales > Cupressaceae > Cunninghamia > Cunninghamia lanceolata. Next base: position 3,542,133 of record BSBN01000506.1, read on the forward strand.
CTCAAGAGTACAGACATCAACAATCTTCTCTTTCTCACTCTTTTTTGTTTCTCTCTTTTTGCAATGCCTCACTTAAATTTATTGCTTTTGTTTGGTATTTTTGATGGTTTTTGGTATCTTGATATTTTGCTATTTTGGTGTTTCTTTCCTATAATTTATCTCTTCCTCACACTTTTTTTTGATCTCTCATTTTTTATTCACTTGTATTTTGATTGCTTCATACATAGTTATGATCCCCTTGACATTTTTAGCCAGGAAAGATACGGGGATGAGGGCCACCAAAATTTTGCACTATCTAGTTAGACTTCCCTTTTGCTAAGGAGGAATAGGGAAGGTCTACTTGCAAGATTCTATTGGGTACTGTTGGTTTGAAGACTGACTTTTCTTAGACTTAACATCATGGTTTGTTAAGACCGGGATTAGTGTAAATCTAAGAGATAGGATTTTATTAGAACCACTGGAAAATGTAAATAGGGGAGTAGTGATAAGAGAAAAACATGATTATTAGGGATCTCAAAGGCTCAAAGGGGCAACTTATACCTAAGAAACCTTAGGCTCCTTACTAAGACAAAAATCAAACAAGAGCATGTCAAGAACAACATGCATGGTGGAATAGAATGAAGAAAGAAAAGTTTTGGATTTTCATGATTTTATATATTTTTCAATTTTTGTGATTATTTGATTTTTTGGATTTTCTAGGCTCTTACAAAGTTTTTAGATATTGAACTCTTCACCTTCCATAGTGCACAATATATAAGCATTATCTTTAATATCTTCCTTAACTACATATGGACCTATACAATTTGGTCTAAACTTCACTTGAAAGTCTTTACAAGGACGCTTGAAGACTTGGTGTAAAAATTTCTTTGAATTCACTAAGGAGTTTTGTGCACTCACATGTTCTATTGTTTAATTATTTGCCCACTTTTGTGAGGTTTTACAACACACCAAGTTATTGTGAGGTTTCACAACATGACCCATTTTACCTTAGCAAAATAGGGACCCAACTATTTTGCTTCTGCTTGTGTCTTTCCCTGCTTTGGGCGGTATGGTAAAAGTCATGTCCTAGGGTCAAGTTCAGAAAATTTCCTAGCAAATGTCTCCATTGGATAGAGAATTAAATTTAGAGTGACTTTACCTTTTGAATCATGGAAAGTTTTGAAGAAGTAAGAAAGTTATGGCCGGTCAAAGTTTGGTCAACGTGGATATAGATATTGCCAATATAATATCCTAATCATTATCGAAACATACATATCTTGATGACATCATGTCTTGTCACCTAATATAGAGGAAGATGAATAAAAGTAAGGGTTCTCGAAAGGTCTAAGTAAGGATTATCTTTTCTTTTGAGCCTGTCAAATTTCTGTCAGTAAAGTAGATCCCAATCATCCGCATGGATATTTTGGACATGGACATTTCACCCCTTCGAAATATCCATATCCATATGAATATCAACATCCAAGTGACGGCCCATCAATTTTTTACCTAACATAAATGCTAGTAGATATGGACATTTGATACTGGATATTTTGATATGGATATTTCATTTCCTAATATCCATATCGAAATATCCATATCTAGCTGACGTCATCCTATTTCTCCCCAAAGTAATATTTTGATCCTGCTAACATAATTCACATGGATATTCCTCACTTTCTTTATACCAATATCTTTATGCTTGTGAATTCAACCCTTGCACATACAATAACCAATCAGGTAGTTGACATCATATAGATCTTAACCACATGGGTATTTCACATTTTCTTAATGTCCATACCATTGTAAATATCCATATCCCTATCCTGATGAGTAATTTCAAGCCACGTGTCCATAGGGATATTTCAGATATCTTAGAATATTTTAAATAGAATCAAAGCCCAATGGCTTTCTTTTGGTCAACAATGTTTGACCCAAATCTCCTGCTAACAACATATAGACACATCCACATGGATATATCCATATGGATATATTACTCTGAGATCCATGTTCATGTCTAGATGCACCTTTTTGCATTTAATGTTGTTAAAAGGGCCATTGGCTTTTAAAATCAAAAGCGTGCCTATGGACACTTGTAGCAATCTCCCATGCTTACACTTGGAGAATCCACCAAATCTCCCTATTATGTTGGAAAATGTCTCCCTAGGATTTTTTCCCTCATATGTTTAGCTCCCGGGTCCTTAGAATTAATCATGCAGGTTTATTTTAACTCCCGATGGAAAATCCCTAAAAACCCATGTTAAATGGGACCTAGGGGACTCTTGTGAGCTTAACCCTAACCTAAATAGGGGTTGAGGACTTGGGCGCCCACACCCTAGTCCTACCCTATTTAGTGGGGTCACAAATTTTAAGTGTTAGTTATGTGACCATTAATTAGGTCCCATGCCAACATCTCAAGTCTGAATTATGAAATTAAAGCAGGAATGTGTTTAGTTGCATATATAAGCATGTTTAGGGATTCATTTGTAAACTAAAAGATGATTATGAACATTTTGTGCACTTATGATTTGAGAGCATTCAAAGTATTCATTGTTGCATAGTAGACTTGTCTTGTTATTGTGTTTGTTATGTAGATTTGGCTTCATCTTCTCATGATGTGAAATATTTTCATCTATATGCGAGCTACACCTCTGAGCTGACATTTATTTGTGTTTTAAATCATTTATCAATTTGTTTTTTCCTCTATCCCATAGGGATATGTACTCTTTATCTAATAAGAGTGTTTGGAAGACTTGAATGTCCTTCCAAGGCTTGACTAAGGCAAGCTCCTAGACACCACAACCCCCAACCCCCTTTTCTGTGATTGCAAGTTACAAGTGAAGAAGCAGAAGAAGTGGAATTGTAGAGAGGCATAACAAAGTGTCAAAATTACAGATCTGAGAAGAAAAGTAGGACCAGAACTTGGGCGCCCACACTTGTGTCCTCTGGATCTCGAAACACATAAATCTCTGGAATAGCATAAATAGGTTATAGACAACTTTTAGAGATCCTGACAGAAAATAGCACCTTGGACTTGGGTGCCCGCTCATTAGTCCCTAACTTTCCCACATCCAGAATCTCCAAGTTTGGTATGTATTTACTCTGAATATTATATCTCTGTCTGCAAACATTTGTCGTGTTTCATCTATTTATTTACAATTTTATGAAATTAGGGTTTTAAGCATAATTTGGCTTTAATTAATCAATTAATCATCAAATTTCAAGTTTCCTCTTCATTCCAAGTGACAATAAATCTATAGAGAGCCCTCTTGCAAAATATTATGGCTTAACTCGATTTATGTCCTTGAATGTAAGGTGTGAAAGGAGGATTCAACCTACACATTCATAGAAATTGAAAACCCTTCTTTTTACACTAAACATTTTGGTGAATCCATGTCTTTTTTGAATTTTGCACCTTTCTAAGTGTTGTACTATAGATTTACATTCATTTCATTCATCATTTTTTTATTGCATTTGAAAATTTGCAAAAAAATTGAAAATTTTGATATTTTTGGCTTACATTTTCAAATAATTTGAATTAATTTTCATTGCATTTCATTTAATTTCTGATTTTTAAATTAGATCTGATATAAATTACATAAATTCATCATATTATAATCCTTTGCATTGCTTTTTTCATATTAAAATTGCTAGGGTTTGCTTGAAATTTTAAATTGTTCTTATAACCTAGTGATTTCAAAATCTAGGGTTTGTAGTTAAAATCTTGTTTCAGATTTTACTACTCATCCTAGGTGCTCATTCAAATCTGATTTTTCTTTTAGTGTTGTATTTTCATGTGTTTTTTGCATACATTTGTATTTACACTTAGGTAATTTCAACAAAAACTAGCATTTTTCATTCATCATCCTTAAAATTGCACTTGCATTGAGTATTATAGGACTTTAAAACTATTTTCAGATTTGAACTAGGATATTTTACATCATAAATCTAATTAGAATTCATTTTCATATCATTTTGCACATATTCATGCCTTAATTTCACAACTAGGGTTTGAGAAACTTGCATTTTCAATAGATTTGGCTTAGTTTGCATATAGAATAGCATTATAGGCATGCTTTGAAGGATATTTCTACATTATTGGACTGATATATAGCTTATTATTTTCTTCCCCTCATCAATCTCCTTACAACACCTTTTCTTTTAGGCATTTGCATTCAAAAAAGCAAAAAATATCAAACATTTTAGGTCACAGTCTTACATAATTTTGCACTTGTTCCTTGCATAATTCTTCCAAATCTTTTAAAATCTGATTTTACATTGATTTGAAAACATATACACATGGCTTCTAATCACAACAATAACACTAGGTTCCCTCCTAGGCCTTATATGAAAAGAAAGGTCCCTGAACCTGAAACTGTATTTGCACCTCATGATAGAACTATAGGAGAAATTGAAGGACCTCTTTATACCACTGTGAAGATAATGGAAAGTCTAGTGGATGGAACACTTGTAGATCCTAATTGCATGACTAATGTGGCAACAAAAGAGTTCCTTTATTCACATGGTTTGATACAAGACTTCTATGATCCTTCTGACATGATGATTAAGACACATAATGGAGCTTTTATAAACATTTCTGGGAAGATATCTTTATTAATAATGGTATTTGAAAAATCTATAGAATAACTATTTGATGTCATTCCCCTATCTTACCTTTTTTTCATAAAATTAGGACACCCATGGTTAAAATCTATGAAAGTTGTCCCTTCAATGATTCATAACTGTGTAAAATACCCTTTAAACGGACAAGTGCATACTATTCATCGCAATAGATATAAGCCTTTGGTTACAAGACAACACTTTAACCTTAATTAGTTTTAGTGTAATGAGCCAAACTAAAATTATATTAATAAAATCAGATCTGAAAATAAATTTGAACAACTCCACCAAAATTGCATTAAATTTGAGAAGACTAGCTAGCTCGTCTTACACAGAAATAACACCCAAAAGCATGAAACTTCTCCAAAATATTTTTTAATTGAATTTATGATGTGATAACATGTAATTAGGCTTGAGACACTGATTTACAATAGCAACAAGCAATATGAGTTCATACAACAATTTTGATGCAAAACCCACAAAACTAAGAACACCGAATAACACCCAAAATCATTGCAAACTCCATAAACTGAATTTATTTGAAATTTCTATTGTAAACACCTGATAATAGATCTGATACATCTAATAAAAATAATAGAAAACTTCTGCAACAACTAAAATAAAACCCACAACAAACTACTCAAACTATGCTGAAATATACACTGGGAAAATAATTGAACACTGCCAAAATCACCACAACACCTCCTAAATGTCCAAGGACTGATCTCTAGAACTTGGAATAGATGTAAAATATAAAAAATATAGAAACACACATGAAACACAACAGAAGCACCAAATAACACCTCTGGAAGTACCAAAACTGCAACAGAACAACCTGCAAACACAATACTACAAAACTGCCGAAACTGCACAATCCTTTGAAACCCAATGCAATCCCTGGATGCAATTACTCTATGTAACCAAAGGGTTTTCATCCTCTAATCACTTGAGACTAATGGGTTTTCATCCACAAGCCTCCAACTATAATGGGTTTTCGTCCACTGAAGAAAATCTAAGCACAAATGCTCAAATTCAAAAATTTGGGTTGTAAAATGATCAAAAAGTCCTTCTAAAAGAAAATACTTGCATATTTATAATAGCTCCAAATCAAAACATCCCTTTCTTGGAAAATAAATTAAAGTAATTTAATTTCCAACAAATTCCCTCAAATGGTGCTTATGTGTCATAATCCATGCAAGATTCTTGGCCAAAAATAAGAAATAACTCCCCTCTTACAAGCTATCATAAAATCAACTATTTTTAGGAACCTGTCATAAGATCTCCTAAAATCACTCTTGGAAGTTACAATTACACCTCATATTTCCCACTTGTGCAAAAAAATTAAAATATTTAATATTTAATTGCTCCCAAAAATAATAAATCCTTAATTTACGGGATTACAATTAAAATATTAAATAAAATATTTTCCCTTTTGATTTACATTAGCCCATGGGAAAATAGGAATGGACTAATAATTTCACCAATTTAATTTTACTATAAAGGGGACATGAAAAATCTCCCCTCCTTAAAATTTCTTGTCCTCAAGCAATTAAAACCATGATGCTTCAGAATTAAGTAATATTGCACAAAAACCTTGATCCTGTACCTAGGAGATATTGCAATTCCTGCCATAGAACACCAAGAAAACTTGAAGACTCATATTCCTTTATGTCAATACCATGTACCCAACAATAATATCCATATAATCTGAGCTCTTGGATCTGTAAGACATTGGTGCATTCTTTCCAATATTCAATTGGAACTACATCCTCCCACAAAGATTTGGTAAACTCACCGAATGTAGTTTTGTCCATCTTTCTTGCTAGCAACCTAGAAAATCTCAGAGTAGTGAACTTGAGCTGAGTGACATTGATGCAGCAATCACCAAGGTATAAACAACTTATCCATGCTATCAATTGATATGTAGTATAGCTCCATTTATTTTCCATCAATAGCCTTCCTTTCACAACTTGCCTTTCTAGTTGTGTATATGCACTGTCACCAAGAAAACTAAACCAAAGGCTCTTGCAAGCATTATAAAAAGTATAAATCTGATTTATGTAGCATAAAGAATGGTTACAACAGAAAATAGATCCTTCATAATAGTGGATTCCAATCTTGGAAACTAATACCTTCTTTACCTTAAATTTTTGGAGACACTCCCTGTAGGATATATCACAAACTGCTACAAATTTTGACTCTATTTGAAAAATTTTTGATGCAACTTTAGGATCTGATTTGGAATAGTAATGGAACATATGAAAGATAGGAAATGTTATCATATACTAGCATACCAAATTCCACCAAAATTGGGATATTAATACTTGTGTCACAGATAATCTTTAATTCTTCTATAAGCTACTGATTTCATTATTGAACTTGGAAATAGAAATAGTAGCATGAAATGTTTTAAGAAATATTCTCTTTCTTACCATGTTGAGTACACAAATTAATAAGAGAAATCTGGTAATCACGAGGTAATCTATGCACTTTCTGATTCTAACTAGCACAAATTGATCACCCAAAGGTAATTTCAAAATGAGAGTAGAAAATAAGTTTATTTCATCCTCTACTATATTAGGTGACTTACTGATGTGTTCGATATTCTCCACCTTAAAAAACTTACAAGACAATCTCCCACAATAAATCAAATAGTGTCTTGGATCTCTAGCTAGGAAAGCATTGTCATTGGGCAACTTGTACTTGAGACTTCTGATACACTTGGTGATGTTATGGATTTGATTTTTTCTACTATTAGGATTGTTATAACATCCATTACATCCTCTACCACAGCCATTACATCTTTTGCAAAAAAATCTTCCGTTCACCCCTTCAATGTTGAGATACATATCATGAAAATGCATAACATTAGACCCATTCATTACCTCATCCTGTGAGTAGTCATTTTCAGCCTCTTGGATTGGTCTATAGGATCCAAAATATAGCAATGAAGTGATCATATAGTAGCAACATTCATTCCATGGAACTTTGAGCTCCACAAAGAAAATCAGCAACTTATTATGTTTGAAGATGTTGTATTCCCTAGAATCATGCATTGGCATATACTTGAATTTCTTCACAAACCCATTTAAAATGTTAGAGACAAATGCATCATCAACAAAATCTAACATGGGGGAAAAATTTTGACCTTCATGGATGGTAAGGAGATACCAAAAAGCAAACATCCTAAAAAGATTATCTACCCACATCACTTGAAATACCCCTCTTTGTGGCCCCAAACTCCCATAGTAACAAACCCAATAGATTCTCCATTCAATGTAATCCATCACATGGCTATCATGAGCAAACTGAAATTTGAATATTTTCAAAGAAAGACTGATTTTAAACATCTTATCATACCTTGCAAGGCTTTGCTCTAAAATTTTGAACTTCATGTTATCAAGTTTCTTGATTTCCAATCTTTGTAATGAAAACCAAATAATTCTCTTTCCTCTAGCACCACAAACTATAGTAGATCCATGTGAGAAATATGAAATATTAGCTTCATGTAGAGAATTAGTTACCTTTTCAACTTCTTCCAACACTTCTTGTGAAATTTCTTTGAGCATGCCTTGAGTTCCCAAAGCTTGAGTCAAGAGTGTGATGCCAAAATCCCAAAAATGTGCCTTATTAAAAGACTCCTATTGTTGAAATACAACAATATCTCTTTCCAAATTCTCCAAGACATCTTTCCAAACCCTTTTGGAAGTCAAAATATTACCAACACCATAGAAACCAAAATTTCTAACCAAATTCACCTTGAATCGAAAAATCAAACTGTTGGGTAAGAACTTGTACTTCACATGCTTCCTACAAATGGATGACTAAGAGTGCAATAATACTAAATGAAAATATTTGAAAAATTTAGAGTGTTTGCATCCAATGACATGTTGGATTCTCCACTCCAAATATGAACCTAGAAGCATATATTTGGAAACTCCCCTTTGCTGATTTGGAAGTAGTGAATTGGTAAATAGAAATCTATGATGTCCATCAAGGAAAATCAGAACTTGCATACTCTTAATCAACAAACAATTTGTTTCCCACTTAACTTCTCCTATATTACCATACTCTTCTACACATGGATGAGTGAAATTAGAAATGTAAACAACAAAACATGAGTTGATTACCTCCACAGAACTGTCAAATGCCACAAGTATTGCATTCCAATGCATGTCAAGAATATGGATCCTTGTTAAGTATGAAAGGTCCAACACCCAAAGATTGTTCAACCTCAAAAAAATTGCAGCCTCTATATCCATGATATAGAATTCTTTACCAAACTCTTGTTCATTCCAAAGGATAAATAGTATCCTTCCCTTCAGGATGCTATAAGTTTGAAGTAACTCTCTATTCATGAATCCTCCATTTTGAGAGTAACTTGAAATCCAAAATACCAAAGAATATTTAGTCACAAAATCTTGAAAATAAAAAAGATTCAAAATTTTCTTACCAAGACCTTGATTAAGGAAACTCTAGTTGGTCACCTCCTCCTGGATATCTCCTACAATTTTGTCTTCAATAATAATGTCTAGATCCCATGAATGTTCTGTAAGGTGTGGACGTTGATCCTTCACAAAGTGGTTATTATACATTAAGGACTCCATGTGATACCAAATGCAATGGATGGTAATTTCAATACTATCAATGTTGGCTCTTTCTATCTTCATCTTCAAAACATCACCTGGATCCCATGTATAAGAATGACTTTTGCATGTTGTGTCCATTATCCTATCATCCATTTTTGTATTCTCTCCTTCATAACAAAATTTTTGCAAAGGAATAGGAAGAGGTAATAAATCTAAAATTTTTGAATCTTCAACATACCTTAAGTTATCAATTGAGAAATTATCCTCTTCATCATTACCATGCTTCCATTGTGCTACTCTGGTGCTAAAATCAATGTGCATATCCCTCTTTTCTATCAGAGATATTGTTGAGATAATCTCAACCTTTTCATTTGTGTGACTCCAAGCTTCTAACTTAGGGTTGTTCAAAGAAATAATTTTGTCTTCATTTCTAGAATCATAAAGCTCTTCTACTGAAACTTTTGAAAGGACAATCTCTTCATCTCCATGTTTCGTCTTATTCTTTTCTTCCTCTACTTTGGTAACTTTTGAATCTTCCTCTAATACTTTCTCTTCTTCTTCCTTATGTTCCACTCTAATTGGATGGATGCAATCTTTCTATTCTAGCTCCTTGTTTGACTCAAAGTTATTCTGAATAACAACTTTCATTTGTTCTTCTTGATTTTTTGTATTTGCATCCTTTTCCATCTTAACTCCTTCATTTCTTCTTCTCATGAAATAATCTTCAAATGATATTTCAAATTTTCCCTCTGAAAGGTACTCTTCAAAAGTTTTGAGAACCACTCCTTCTTTAGGTAAATCTTTCCCAGTGATTTTTGCATATTCTTAACAAGTGAGGGCTTCCTTTGAAATTATACATTTCATATAATATTCATCAAACCATACTGATATTTTGGAAACTAAAACATCATTTTCCAAACTCCTCAAAAGAGATTTGAAGAACCCTCCCATTATCAACAAATCAGTACCCTACAAGATGGCAAGATCATGCTCTGATACCACTGAAATGATCCAAACTAAAATTATATTAATAAAATCAGATCTGAAAATAAATTTGAACAACTCCACCAAAATTGCATTAAATTTGAGAAGACTAGCTAGCTAGTCTTACACAGAAATAACACCCAAAAGCATGAAACTTCTCCAAAATATTTTGCATTGAATTTCTGATGTGATAACATGTAATCAGGTCTGAGACACTGATTTACAATAGCAACAAGCAATATGAGTTCATACAACAATTTTTATGCAAAACCCACAAAACTAAGAACACTGAATAACACCCAAAATCACTACAAACTCCATAAACTAAATTTATTTAAAATTTATGTTGTAAAAACCTGATAATAGGTTTGATACATCTGATAAACATAATATCAAACTTCTACAACAAATAAAATAAAACCCACAACAAACTACTCAAACTATGCTGAAATATACACTAGGAAAATCACTGAACATTGCCAAAATCACCATAACACCTCCCAAATGTCCAATGACTGATCTCTGGCACTTGGAATAGATGTAAAATAGAAAAAATTATAGAAACACACATGAAACAAAATAGCATCACCAAACAACACCTTTGGAAGCACCAAAACTGCAACAGAACAACCTGCAAACACAATATTGCAAAACTGTCGAAACTGCACAATCCTTTGAAGCCCAATGCAATCCCTGGATGGAATTACTCTTAGTAACCAAATGGTTTTTATCCTTTGATCACTTGAGACTAATGGTTTTCATCCACAAGCCTCCAACTCCAATGGGTTTTCGTCCACTAAAGAAAATCTAAGGACAAATGCTAAAATTCAGAAATTTGGGTTGTAAAATGATCAAAAAGTCCTTCTGAAAGAAAATACTTGCATATTTATAATAGCTCCAAATCCAAACGTCCCTCTCTTGGAAAATAAATTAAAGTAATTTAATTTCCAACAAATTCCCTAAAATGGTGCTTATGTGTCATAATCCATGCAAGATTCTTGACCAAAAATAAGAAATAACTCCCCTCTTACAAGCTGTCATAAAATCAGCTATTTTTAGGAATTTGTCATAAGATCTCCTAAAATCACTCTTGGAAGTTACAATTACACCTCATATTTCCCCCTTGTGCAAATAAATTAAAATATTTAATAGTTAATTTCTCCCGAAAATAATAAATCCTTAATTTACGGGATTACAATTAAAATATTAAATAAAATATTTTCCCTTTTGATTTACATTAGCCCATGCGAAAATAGGAATGGACTAATAATTTCACCAATTTAATTTTACTATAAAGGGTTCATGACATTTAGCCATGATCTGATTAGGAATCGAAGCCATAGACATATTTTAACTTCTTGGGATATAGAAAATATAAAGCAAAATTACTACATCGATTGACCGGTCCTTCTATTCAAGAAACAATAAGAGACAAACAACATTAAAAGAACTTCCTAGAGAAAAAGGAAAAGGACACTATGCAAAGGTTCCTCCTCCATCATGCTTACAAGGATCGGGAGGAACTCATCAAGAACAAGGTACTTCATCAAGAAAAACAAGATTTGAACAAGCTTCCTCCTCTAAGATACAAAAACTAATGGAATAAGATGACAACACTTTTATAGATATGAACAATAGAATAAAAAGAAATTGACAAGCAAGAGAAAGGAGGAAGAGAAGACAAACTTTTGCAAAAAGAAACACACTTGAACAAGAGAACATTCCACCCAACATTGAAACAAACAAGGAAGAACTTAACAACGAAAACTTTACAAATAATGAGAAGGAATTAGCAATTGTACCTTACTTTCCTCTTTCCTCTAACATCTAAGATTGGGAGGAGGATAATTTGATTGTTGACAATTTCTAGCATGAGCTTGCCTATAGGTAAGTATTTCTAACCCTTTGCCTCTGTGTTGTGTTTCCCCCATGATGTGTTATGTGTTGTTTAGGCCTCCTTAGATGACCCTTGATACTCTTGTAAGGTCAAGGATACCAGGAGACCACCTCTATTGTGACCCTTCTTCTATTTGTATCATCATTCTTCTATCTTGCTTCTCTTTTTACATTGTTGTGTGTTGTGTCTTAGAGGCATAGCATTGCAGTTGGTAACCTGGGGGCACCTTCCTACGTGATGACCCTAAGGCACTTGTTCTCTTCTCTTGATTTATTGTTTATCTTCCTCTAGTGGTTCTATCTAGCTGGCGGATGACGAAAAACAAATAATACTGATATGGACCATGTGTCCCTTTAATGAGTAAGAAAAAATGGACCTAGTCCATACATGAAGATGGGGTTGATATATATTATCCTATGCTTGGCTAGTAGAATCATTCCTTGTGATATTTTTGTAAAGGGTAAAATTTGGATGTTTGGTTTTTGGTAGTTTTGTGTATATCCTCCTTTCACCCTTTCATTCAAGGGCCTAGGGTCAAGTTGTAATGTAGTATCCTACACTAGGTCACTGTGAGATGTAGGGAAATTTAGATTTTTATGATTTGATTGCCAATTATCTTCTCTTATGCTCAATTATGCCTTGAAACCCTAATTATGCAAATACGACAACAAATAGACAAATAACAGAAAATGCTACTACAGAAAGATGTAAAATGACAAATAACTGTGTACCTATTTTCAAGGTTTAGAGACAGAATAATCAGGGACTAAAGAGTGGGTGCCCAAGTCTAGTACCCTACTTTTTTTTAGGATCTGTAAACAAGATCTGCAACCTATTCCTACTATAAGGTTTTCCCATCATGAAACTTTGAGGACTAATGAGTAGGTGCCTTAGTCTAGGGAGCTATTTTCTTCTTTGATCTATAATTCTGACACTCTATTGTACCCTCCTATAACTTCACTTTCTCTAGATCTGACACCTGTAACTTGCAATCACGAAAACTTTGGGAGGGGGTTGTGGTGTTTAGAGGCTTGCCTCAGTCAAGCCTTAGAGAGACATTCAAGCCTTCTGAATACCATTGTCAGATAGAGAGTGCATGCCCTTGTGAGGCAGAGGTAAAAACCAAATGATAAATTCTTACAAACATAAATGATGTCACCTTGTAGTGAAGATCTCATGGGAGGAAGAAGCTCTTCATGCCATGTGGAGATGGATTCTCAAATTTGCAAATACAAACACATAGACAACACAAATCTACTCTTGCAACACAATAAAAACCTTTGATAACATTTAGAATGCTTAAGAATCAAAATGTCCATCTAGTTTACAAATGAATGCCTACACATGCTTTTATATGCAACTACAAACACTCTTGCCAAGAATTTCATAATTCAAACTTACTGTGTCAGCATAGGACCCAAATAATGCTCACAAGTCGACACCCAAAAATTGGGACTGCCCCAAAATAGGGCAGGACTAGGGTGTGGGCGCCCAAGTCCTCCCCCCTATTTTGGGTAGGGGTTATCTCAAGTGGTCCCCCTAGGTCCTATTTACCAAGATACTTAGGGGTTTTTTCATCGGGATGTTATAATATGATGTAATATGTCCTAGATGTAGCTAAGAGACCCAGGAGCTAAACCTTTTGAGGGAAAAGCCCCCAAGCAGACATTTTCCAACGTTAGAATTTTGATGTTGTCATATCATACTAATAAGCTATAACGATACATCTACACCGTGTAATTTGTTTATCTTTGAATCTTGCCTTGGTTACACTCGGTTTTAAGATCTCTGCAGTATAGCCCCATGGTTATACTTGGATTTTGAACCCATAGTATAGCCTCAGCTCCTTATGTGAATGATTACATGCATTGCTTTTATCATGTGATGTGGTTATTATCTTAGAAAAAGATTTCTAACCTCTCTTTTTGCAAGAAATTATGTGTTTGTAGGAACATTTGGCGATCATAAAGTACATGTCACCTATGGGGCATGGGATTTGCGAAAGCTCTTGTTCCCTTGTGTGTTTTCTTCCTACCTTAACATGCTTGATATTGGTACATGATATCAACAATGTTAAGGTGGGGGCATATAAGATAAGTTGTATGATGATTTTGGTACTAACGAAGCGTGTTTGTAAGCCCTCTGCGGAGGCGGGATGTTGTATCTCCATGCAAGTGCACATCTTTATTTTATATTGCAATGAGAAAGCCCTTTGTGGAGGTGGGATATCATGCATATCCTTTTATTTTAAGCCCTCTATGGAGGTGGGATATCATGAATATATTTTTATTTTAAGCCCTCTGCAGAGGTGGGGATGGTGTATCTCTTGAGCTAGTACACATCCTTTTTATTTCAAAAGTCCTCTGAGTAGGCAAGGTTGGTGTATCCTCCCTTAAGTGTGTCTTTGGTAGTTGTAGTGGCATAAGCCCAACCATCAAGTTTTCTTGTAATGTGCCTAAGATGGTGGTGACCCTCACAATAGGCTCCTTCCATCACTTGTTTGTCGTGTTCTAGACATATAGTATGTCTTTGGCATACTATATGGCACTCATGTCTTTCCGTGTGTCTTTCATGTGTTTTCCCCCTTGTGTAGTCTAAAGACATGTGGTGATGAGTCCCTCCTACAATCAAGTTTTGTATGGCATGTTTGTTCCCAAGCATAGTCTAAAGATGTGTGGCGATGAGTCCCTCCTATGGTTTGGGATTTGTATGGCATGTTTGTTCTCAAGTGTAGTCTAAAGATGTGTGGTGATGAGTCCCTCCTCCATTAAGATTTGTATTGCATGTCTGTTGCCCCATATGGAGTCTAAAGACATGTGGTGATGAGTCCCTCCTACATTTTGGGTTGTGTGTTTACTTTCCATGTGCTTGCATTTGCATTCATATATACAAAAATGAAAAATAAATAATGATTGCATGCACTGTATTCATTGTGTTTTGCGTGTGCTCAATGCTTTCTTCTCTATGTTTTACGTGACTGTTACTATCTTCTCTATGTTTTATATTCCTATTACTATCTTCATTGTGATTGGCATGTCTGCAATATCTCTTCTCTAATGTTTACTTGGGACTGGGGGTTAGAAATAGTTCAATCTTTATGTATACATTAGCTCTAAGTGTCTGGTGTGTTTGCTGTGTTTGTAGACCATACTTTAATGCATGTATGGGCCTTGTGTTCATGCATACATTAAAGTGGGGGCTAAATGTTACATTAGAAATGTCTCCCTAGGACTTTTTCCCTACTATGTTTAGCTCCTGGGTCCTTGGAATTAATCATGCATGTTTATTTTAACTCCCGATGGAAAATCCCTAAAAACCCATTTTAAATGGGACCTAGGGGACTCTTGTGAGCTTAAACTTTACCTAAATAGGGGCTGAGGACTTGGGCATCGATGCCCTAGTCCTTCCCTATTTATTGGGGTCCCAAATTTTAAGTGTCAGTTATGTGACTGTTAGTTAGGTCCCATGCCAACATCTCAAGTTTGAATTACGAAATTAAAGGGGGAATGTGTTTACTTGCATATATAAGCATGTTTAGAGATTTATTTGTAAACTAGAAGATGATTATGAACTTTTGGTGCACTTATGATTTGAGAGCATTCAAAATATTCATTGTTGCAGAGAAGACTTGTCTTGTTATTGTGTTTGTTATGTAGATATGGCTTCATCTTCTCATGATGTAAAAGATTTTCGTCTATATGAAAGCTACACATTTGAGGTGACATTTATTTGTGTTTTTAATTATTTATCAATTGGTTTTTGCCTCTATCCCATAGGGATATGAACTCTTTATCTGACAACTGTGATTGGAAGACTTGAATGTCCTTTCAGGGCTTGACTAGGCAAGCTCCTAGACACCACAACCCCAACCCCCTTTTCTATGATTGCGGGTTACAGGTGTAGAGTAGAAGTGGAGTTGTAGGGAGGCATAATAGATTGTCAGAATTACAAATCTAAGAAGAAAAGCAAGACCAGGACTTGGGTGCCTGCACTAGTGTCTTTCGGATCCCAAAACACAGAAATTTCCAGAACAATAGAAATGGGTTTACAGACAACTTTCAAAGATGTTGACAGAAAATAGCACCTTGGACTTGGGTGTCCGCTCATTAGTCCTTGACTTTCCCGCATCTAGAATCTCAAAGTTTGGTATGTATTTACTCTCAATATTATATCTTTATCTGTGAGCATTTGTCGTGTTTTGACCATTTATTTACGATTTTACGAAATTAGGGTTTTAAGCATAATCGGGCTTTAATTAATCAATTAATCAGCAAATTCCAAGTTTCCTCTTCATTCAAAGAGACATTAAATCTATAGTAGAGCCCTCTTGCAAAAGATTGTGGCTTAACTTGATTTATGTCCTTGAATGTAAGGTGTGAAAGGAGGATTCAACCTAAATATTCATAGAAATTGAAAACCCCTTTTTTTACACTAAACACTCATAGGAGTAATTAATAAGCCCTAAAATCAAAAGATTACTAAGTTAAAAGGGGAAATTACTCTCACATTCTTCACATTATCACATTTAAAATCTAAAATTTACATAGAGACCTTGAGAACTAAAAGTAGTTACAACGAAGCTACGAAGAGGAACTCAGATACACAGAGGATCACTTGCTTGTTGCATTGCTTGAACATGTCTGCACATCCAAATTAAGATTGTCACAAATAGATCAAGATGTAGCCTTGTATAGATAGACGAGATGTGGAATTTAAAGATGACATGTTTCCTAAGCCTAAAAGTGTATACACCAAGTATGGATTTGTAGAAGATACACATAGTGGTAGTATGGATCTGGATGCTTTCAGAGAAAGGATCCAAAGTAGAGAGGATAATCCCATCCTGAAGAACATAGTGGCCAATGGAATGTTCTATGTGGTGGGATTGCCATATGCTGCTGACAACCTTGAATTGTTAATTGAATGTGCAAAGCATTATAATATGGTAAATCGAAGGGTTGAGCACCAAGGAAAGGTGTATGCCAACCTCTTGGTCAATGGCATCACAGAAGCCTTTAATTTACCTACGCCTAGGAACATATGTGTGCCTGATCTGAAGGTGCTTGCTACATAATATGAGGGAAATCTAACAAATTGTAGGAAGGTCATCTCTGGATGGAGAGACCTAGGGAGCAAGGCAAAGGCTATAGCTAAAATGCCCCAGCATCTTTATAAATATGATTTCTCCCTGGAGATCTAATACATGATAGTGCTACTTAGCCAGATGAAAGGGAAGATTAACTTAGGGAACTTCGAGTCATGGATGTATGCATTGATCTGGATGGTAATGGAGAACAAACAAACTATGTAATGGGCTAGGATCATCAGCGATGCACTATATGACTAGATGGTAAAATGGAGCAAGAAAGATAGAGTTTTCTGCATGACTTCCTACTTTGTTTTTGCATGTGCATTTAAAGGAACTTTTGATGGATTACAAACTATTGGGAATCTTGGTTGATTGATCCATGAGAAGACCTCCTAGGAATGTTATCCACAATTGGGGAGAAGAAAATTTATTCAACACTATAAGATAGTAAATGATTATTTTATAATGCATCTAGTCTAGCTCTTGGAAGGAGACAGAGCTAAATGGTTGTCATTAGGATCTCAAGAGAGGATTCATCCTCATGGGGCTTGGTTTATCTAGTTCCTATCCTATTCATATGTTAGGATGGGAGGTTTAGCTGGAAACCCATTCATGCTACCTAGGTATCCATCAAATAAGGTGGTCCTGATGGAGGTAGTCAGACAAATGATCCCAACATTTGTAGCATCTAAGAATAAGGATGGGAGAGGCTATATAAAATTCCCTATGTATATTAGTTGGTTCATATGTGGATCAATATAGAATACCAAGTTGGTAGAGGCAAACTTACAAATATTGTACTTGCAGCTATTTCCCTTGATATGAGATTATGATCCTTATCATAGGGTAGAAAGATTTATCAATAATAAATATAAGCATGCCACTCACATGGAAGATTACTGGGTTGATTGTGATGATAAGTACGAGGAAAGGAAGAGAGGGTATCAAAGATTGACCCTCAACCAAATGAAGACTATCAGATATCCAGAGGTTCCACCTCAGGTCAAAGCAGATGATAAGGATATCCTAGATCCTAAGTATGAGGATAGGAAACTATACAATAAAGAATTAGTTGCCTCTGATTGGACTAAGGAGGATGAAACATCCATTGATGTTATCATAGCCAAAGTGATGGGGATAACCAAGAATTGGCTAAACAGGAAGATCAATTAATTGAAAACTAAGGGAGTGGCCATCACCTTTGATAAGAAGAGAAAGATGAAAGAGAGGGATGAGCTAGACTTTGATGATCCTTGGTAAATAAAAAGAATGTGATGGAGACTAGGCTAGCCCATCTAGGATCATCAGGAGTTGCATAGGAATTTACTATAGAAGGCATCTTAGTTGCCACCAAGCCGTCCCCCCTAGGGATACACCTCAGAAGCTATTCCTATTGTTTTATCTAGAGCTACAAAAATAGAGGAGGAACATATGGATGTAGAGGTGGATAAGAGTCATGATGATGTATTGAAGGGAGTAAATATCCCTAAGGAGAAGAGGTATCCAAGCCTAGTAATGAGAGGGTCTACCTCTAGATCAACCACTATCCAAACTCTAGAATATCAAGATCCTACACTGCATGTGGCAAAAGACTTACAACATAATGTGCCAATAGTAGAGATCATGAAGGTGAAGAGTGAATTGGCCAAAGAGGTAAGGATATAAATGATGGAGAATGAGGCCATTTGACCTTTACCCTTATGCCAAATAGTTGTTTTGACCGATGACGAAGTTACCAGGGATGTGACTATCCATCCCATAGAGATCTTCCTAAGGCATAGAGAGCCTATAGCTGAAGGCACTACTCAGGGAGAACATGGTGATAAAGAAGTTGAAAAACCAAAATCTTCTAATGTAGAAGTACAAACAGGGTATCTGGATATCCTGATAGACACCATCACTAACCCAAAGATAACAAACTTATCATATCATCCTGGGGATGGTGATGAGGAAGAAGAGGTTGTTAAGGACAACCAGATACAAGGAGAAGATACTCAAATGGACATGGATATCCAGACTGAGTTCACTTAGCAAAATATCTAGATGGAAGAAGAGAGCAATGAACAACATAAATCCATGTCTAGAAAGCAGATTCATGAAGATAAAGGGATAGGTGAGGAGGTAAGTTAGAGCCAAAACATGGGGATACCTCATCAGGATGCCCAAGATCTAGATCAACTAAAGGAATAAGTGGAAGGTGGTCCTGAAGGTGGAATAGGCCAAGAAGAACAAATTGATACATCACATGCAGACCAAAAACCACCTACACAGGAAGAGGTCCATAAGGATAAGGGTGATGATCAGGATATGATTCCACAACAAGAAAATCTAGAAGTAATTCCACCTGGATAGGATAAGGATAATGAGATGGAAGTGCATGATGCTCAATTTGAGCAATCATACCAGATAGGATTGGTGAAAAATGTACTTCCATGGATGGCATTAGAGGTAGAGTCTTTGGTTCATGAGCCCACCCCTTTTGATTTTAAATCATTGTTTACATTAGAGAATGTCAATCCCAAATGCAAAGTTAGGGTAGTGTCTACAATAAAAAGGGATGCCACAACAGGTTAGTGGACAACACAATTGGTTGTTCCCCTTATGGACAAGAACAAAAAAGAAATAAGGGTAGATGAATTCCAAGTCACTTTCATTGACTTCGGAAATTTAGAGGAAGATCAGGACTTCTAAGAGCTGAAAGAGAGCACTGAAGCCATGGTAGCTAGAATGAAGAAGTTGAAGGCTAAAAATAAAGAATTGAAGGAGAAAAATGCTCATCTTCAAACATTCATCAAAGGGATAGTAAAGCCCACATGATTGGCATCTATAATGCAAATAGAAGAATGGCCCATTTCCTTAGCATTGGTTAGTGAGAAGGAAATGGTTCATGCAATTCATGAGTGCAGGGGAGAAAACAATAAGGACATCCTTGTCCAATTGGAATACTCTGGTTGCTTTAAGGGAGGAAGATGAATCCTTGAAAAGAACATCTAGACAAAGGCTAAATCAAAGTGACTATGCCTTAGATAGGCTGAAGAAGCTAAGGAAGATGGAAGATCAGGATCTTCTAAAGAACAAAATTATGACTATCCAGATCTTATCGAAGGTAAGTACATGGATACAAGAGCTCCAGTTAGAAGTTGATGTGTTGATGACATGTATATCAAAATAGGAGACTTAAGTATAAAGGTTCATGACATGTTGTTTGATGAAATGAATGTTTTAGAGGAGTTTCTAGGTAGCCCCATGACATAGATAGGGACACCAAATGAACAAGAGTTCCTACAAACCTTCAAAGATAAATTCAGTTTCATATTAGAGGAGATTGTCCTACATTTTTCCAAGAATGCCATGGATTAAATGGCAGAATTAAGTGTCAAGATAAGGGGATATGAGAAGAAGATTGATATCAAGGCCACTGAGGTAATATCTCTGGATGAGAAAGTAAAGGCATTAGAATATTCAAGGATGAAGGCCCAAGTGGGTAACAAATCCCAAATAGATACTGTGGTACATGGATATAACTTCTATAAGAAGTTAGACATAGGGGTCGTCATCATGGATGGATTCAATATGTCTGAGTAGGATGCTACTATGAAGATGCTGGAGGGATATTCCTTGCCAGTTGTTTCCTACTAATAGTTACCAGCTGGAAACATGTGCCACTAATATTGATTATTGACTTGGTGAAAAGCAATCTGAACCATTAGATCATTGTAACTAAATCTTATCCTTGTCCTATAAAAGGATATTGATTGTCATTTGTAAAGAGAGATTAAATTGTTGAACTTGTGAGCACTAAGTTTGTTTAGTTTGCAACTTTTGTGGCTTCCCAAGATTCTTTCTCAGGATCACATGTATATGCACTTATTCTAAAGCATACTGAATGAAAATGGAGCAATATATTACTACCTAATCGTAAATCTTATGTAGTCTTTGGTTGATTTTTGATGTGTAATGGTGGATTGCTACATTCATATTGAAGTGCATTCACTTTACTTGCATATGGTTGTCATTTTTCCTTTGAATATTTATAATGACTACATGTAGTTGTGGATATTCATGGAAAAACATGGTTTGGTTTTTCTTCTTTTTCATGAAAGTATCAGAGTATGTACGTGGACCATTGATCAAAGTTAAGAAATTATGCAATTTACATTCTCTAAACCCTATCCTTTAACATTTAGTTTCATAATAATCATAAAGAACTACAAATGATGATAAATAACAAGCAAATAGAGAGAAAATATGTTGAATTAGTATAAATAATTGCATATCCATAGCATATTTGAGTAAATTTCACATCATAGATGAATATCAATGTAAATAATGGGAAATTGTAGTGAAATACTTGCTTATTAGCAAAATATTTGAGTAAATTTAAGGTGTAGAAGTAAAGATTGATTGAAATTGGAGATAGTTTCAGAAGAACTAATTAGCTTAAATAGAGGATAAAGTTGAGTGAATTGCTAAGAATTAGGATCATATTGACATATATTTTCTCAAAGCTTGACTTGATAGTGTAAGTTTTAATAGAGTCGTGAAAGGTTTATGCAGAGTAGATACATATAACTTGATAATTGAAGGAGTACAGAACTTTAAATAATCATACGTAAGGCCCCAAATGGAAAATAACATTTACACATCAAATTCTGAGTAACATCAGATGATCAAGACCTAATCCATGAACACTTGGGATTATGAATTCTTCTAGAATTAATCATATCTTTCAAGATAAATAAAGGTTTCTGTAAACTTTTATTTCTTGTTGTTTTGACTAACAAATACATCAACAGGTTTTTGGCACAAGGAGGGCCTAGATCAAAAAAATTTGAAGGAATTTGTTCTCCAGAAGAGTCTGACTACATCTTTCTGAAGAATTGTTTCAAGATTTCTCACTTCATCTCAAATCTTTAGTGTTCCCACAAAGATCCTATCAATAGTTTGCAATTTGAGTGATCTAACTGCAAATATCCCATCCGTAGGGATAATTGACTAGATATTTATAGAGAATTGTTTGAATCCCTAAACTTAACTGAAAGCTTTGCATTTCTGCAAAGATTCCATAAATATCTCATCATCTAAGATAATTGATTACAAATATATATTCCTCCAAATAATATGCTTGTATCTTTGCAAAGATCCAGTCTAAACCTTCAAAGTTTACCATAAATTTCTTGAACTAGCTTGCCAGCCTATTACTAGATATAATTTTATTGGACCTTTGTAAGAATTACCCATTGATAGACCAAGATCACCTTCAGTAGGTGCTCAACCTAGATTTTTTGTGTCACCAGTAGCTCCTACATCACCAATAGCTCCTATGCAAATCCTTATGACATTCTTCAATGATGACTCACCCTTGCACTTTGTAGCTTATAATAATATGCCAAAGAATCCTAACAAACTGTGTCCTAGATATCATCCATATCAAGACGTAGAGGATCATCTAAGGATCTTCAAGGAAGCTTGGTTCAAAGAAAGAATACAAGATGAGGACATAGTCTATAGACTGTTCCCATACTCATTAAGGGAAGAGGGATACTGGTGGTATGTTAATTTGTCTAAAAACTCCATCAACTCCTAGCCACTGCTAGAGAATGCATTCAAAGGTAGATACATGATCCCTATTGACGTTGCCATAGTTTATCATCACTTCACTTAGATTAGGTGAGGAGAGGGTGAATTCATCGCTAACTTCAATGATTGTTCCAAAAGGCTTATGCCAGGCTGATAGCTCCATATGTCATTGTTGAAGATTCAACATTGTTGGTCTATTTCTTAGCCTTAGATCCCTTAACAATTATGTTTGTGAGAAGAGAAAACCCTACCATGACAAACTTGGTTGGTGCTTATGCAGAAGTAGTAAAGGTTAATACTGAGATGAAACAAGTAGGACATGGACCTTTACCTAGCATAGGACCCCCTATATTTCCTAACCAGATGCAACGCCTCAATGGAGCCTTATCAAATCCTACTCCTACGGCGAATCTTTATAGATTCTATCAATCAATGCAATTCCTCCTCAAGGAAATGGTCATATAGTTCCATATCTAGGATATGCTCCTACTAAAAATAGACCAAATGGAAATGGTTCCTCATTTTCTCCCCCTAATCAAGACAATATAGTGGCTAAGGTTCAGGAAGAAAAGGAAGACATCAAAGAAATAGCTACTCAATTGAAGAAGTTAACCACTAAAGTAACACACCTAAGGAATCAAAATTTCTATTCTTAGGCCAATGCACAAAACCAACAAAATAGAGGATATAATAATGATAGAGGATATCCTAACAGAGGATACAATAATGAAAGGGGTTTTAATAACAATGCTCCTAGACCTCCAAGAGTCTAGAATACCAAGCCAAATAATGGAACATTGTCATCACCCCTGGACAATCAAGGACTTACTGAACCTAAATAGACTACAAGAATTAATTTAGTTGAAGCTGCATTGAACAATTAGTGTAGGATTCACAACACCAGTGCACATACATAACTGGATTGTCCTCAGTTTAAAATTTCTGCTAGTATTTTCAAGCAGAAGTACAAAATACTGTAGGAGAAGTTGTTTTTCCTGAAGGCAATGAAATAGTACCCTTAGGATAGAATTAGCTATGGTCATAGAAAGTTCTGTGGATCACCAAGAGCAAGTAGATGTGATGCATGAGAATTACACCTTGGGATGTGAAGAGGTAGCCTTAGTCTTGGAAGACTACACAGTTCCTAATGAGCAAGATAATGAACCTAAGTAGGAACCAGATGAAGTACATGCTTTTCAGTAGTATCAAAGAGGACATAATTACAATCTTAGAAATAATAGTAATAAGCCTTCTAGCCTGTTGACAATTTCAATTCCACCAAACAAATTCAATACACCTCCAGATATGCATGCTAGCAACAATCCAAGACAACCAAGGGTGAATTGACAACATTTTGCATTGTCATCCCTACAAATAAGAGGTATAAATGAACTCTCTAATTCACACAAATTAGTTTCTTATTTAGTAGATGAAATTAAGAAAATAAAAATTAGTTTATCTTTGTCTGAATTGTTAAAGACTCCTATGATAAAGAAGGCCTTTCTTAAATCCTTGGATGAACCTGTAGTAAATGTGAGTATCCCTAGTAATGTTCCAACAAAAGATTCCATTCCTAAGGATATCCCTATTAAGCCTAAAGATAAGATTCAGGTCCATGCAACCGATACCTCACAAGTGTCATTGTATAGGGGGAAAACTGAGTCTCCTCCTTTTCTCCTAACCCTTAGGATATTCAGGAAGAATTTACACAATTGCTTGGTAGATTTAGGACCATCTACAAATATTATGCCTTTATCAGTATGTAACCTCTTAGGTTTATCACCTGCTAAGTCCTTAAAGAAGGTCACTCAGTTGGACAAGTCAGAAGTCAATGTGGTAAGTGAGTTAACCCACATTCACTTGTAGTTAGCCTCAGATCCTAGGGTACAACACTTCATTGATATCCAAGTAGTGGACATTCCAGATACCTATGGTATGGTTTTAAGTCAGGATTGGTCTAAAACCCTGAATGAATACATGGCCACAATTTTTTCACACATGTGGTTGCCCTGGAGAAGGATACCTAACCAAATCCAGATCGAGGTTGAGCCACATATGAAACACATGATCATAGAATATCATCAAAATAATGAAGTGTTGTATACTAATGTTAAACATGGAGTGTAAAGGGTTCAGCTTCCAACTATCACTATAGAGGAAGTCTTGATGTGTGGTAATGTGCATGATATTAGTGAAGTAAGTGTAATTACACCAGGGATAAATTGCCTAGTGGAGTCTAATTATAAATTGTTAGATCAAGATAGAGGTAGTTGTTTAACTATGTTTGAAGAATTCTTATCCAAGCAAATCCAAAGGTGTATGCTCCAAGGGATTCCATCCAACTAGGTATTAATTGAAGGATGGTGTAGATTACATGAATCTCCACATTCAGAAATAACTTGTGCTCTATGTCTAGACATAGTGAGTAGGGAGGAACACCTATGTTCAGTTAGTAAATTGAACATGTCCATTGAAATCCTGGAGAAGACAAAGTTTCAAAGAGAAGAAATAGGTCATGAAGTGACCAAATAGAATCATGAAGTAAATGAAAATGAGTTTAAGGTTACAGGTCATATCCCAGTAGAAACATTAGCAGAACAAATCAAAGATCAGGATATGGACATCCCTGAGGGCTTGTCCCAAACAAAAGCATAGTCTGACCATATCCAAATGCCTAAACCACTAGATATTTCATCTTCTCAAATGCAAGATATGCTCATGCCATCTAGACCATCTATTCTGAGATGGATTACTGAAGGAAGCACGACCAGGCCAAAGAAAAAAAAGGTATAGATAAAAGTTCACTTGAAGATAAACCTTGGACACAGAAGGATTGATGGATCCAAGTCCAAGAAAGGAGTTGGAGTTGGAGTTGATCTCATTAACCTGCAAGGAAAATCATTCCTAGTAGCATACAGGTTGTAGTTCCCATGCAAAAACAATGTGGCAGAGTATGAAGCCATAATTCATGGCTTGCTGTTAGCAATAAAGAAGAAAGTGAAGATCCTCCATGTCTTTAAAGACTCAGAATTAGTCGTAAAGCAAGTGAGAAGCATATACTTGTTGATCATGATGTTAGTCATAAACAAACATAGATAAAGAAATGCAAATCAAACCTTTATCATCTTGAAAGATATGATGAATTTAGGGAATTCATGATCCCAATCCATGGATTAGTTCATAATCGTTTGACGTTACTCAGTTGTTTGATGTGTGTTGTTGTTTTCTATTCAAGGGGCCTTACATTTCTGATTCCAAGAAATTCATGTCTGGATAATCTTTATTTCACCCGCTTTCTGTAAATTTTTTAACAAACAAGGTTAAATCTTACTATATTTAACTAGATGATGTAGATATTATGCAAGTTTGATCAATTCTTTTGCATATCAACTCTTATTAACTAGATTTCACCTCTGCACTACAAATTTACTCACATGATGTTCCTATAGGCATATATTTCCATGATTACTATCATTATTTATGCTCATTTGCATGATATTTATCATTTCAACATGCTATTTGCTCAAATATGCTAAAGATATTCAGTTACCTACGAGATATCAACATATTTTTGTATCTGCTTAGTATTTTTTATGTATTTGCAATTGTGATGATGATCAAATGAAATTAAAGAAATTTAAATGAATGCTTTCTAACTTTACTAAAATGAGTGAATCTTTAGCCATTGATCCATAGACATTCTTGACACTATCATGAAGAGAAGGAAATCAAACCAAATGTTCACTAGGTTGTTCCATAGCTAGATACGGTTGATGCTAACTTTGATGGAAAGGAATGAAAACAACATGTGCAGACTCAAAATCACTCCAAGGGATGTAGTAAATCATAGCACATATCCAAAATCCATTCACAAATTACTCAAAGTTTACAATTGTATGTAATCAAGGGACTTCATCTTCATTAAGTATGCAAAAGAAATATACATTCACAATTGGCCTTGAGAATTAGTCCTGATGTTTCAACAATCTAATCTCAATTAAGTTTTGAATGGATCACAAAGTGCACTCCATCTTTTATATAACAAGAAGAAGAGATGGTTACAAAAGATCCTATGGTTAGTATACATTCCTTACAATCAATGGTTCATGTTGCATTGACCAAGTCAAAAGACCCAAATACGTGGCACAAGTTTCTAGCTAGCAACCATTTGGTGGCGTAGAGTTGTCCTCCTTGACACATTCTGCATATGACCCTCTACCACATTATATCTTTACTTATTCTTTTTCCTCTTCATTAGTAGATGAGTCATCTTGTACATGCACACTAATAATCCCCTTGATGGGTTCATATGCTTGCACAATTCTTTCTACTGCTCCTCCATCTTGTATTTTAGCCTTTGTAACTGCATGTCCTTGTGATCAGTACTAAGCTTGTAGGGCAGTCCACTTATTCTTCCTGCTATTCAATACTTCATTGTATTTCTCTACTTTAGACTTCATCCTCATAGCTTTATCGATTATATCTTCAGATAAATGGCTCATTGGATCATCTAATGCAAGATTGAAATTGTCTTGAAAAGCCATCATGGAAAAATCAACATCTTGATTCTCTATCTTTCCTTTAATCTTATGTTAGGGTTAGCTGACAGAAGATATCAATTAAATGCAAATAAAGATTAAACAAAGGAAAGGAAATACACATAAATAATAAAAGTGAGAGACAAGTTTTAACGTGGTTCACCCAAACTTGGGCTACATCCACCAAACAGAGAGTCCAATATTATTATCTAGTAAATCAAACTAATTACAACTAGCAATCCCTACAACTCAATACCACTACAAATGCTACAATATAATATCAATCGAAACCCTAACCCTTAGCCACTTTTATCAAGCTTTTTGTCAGTTACAAAAATAGGGTTTTCTTATGTCGGTCAATGAAAAAATAACTCCCGGTGCCTTTATAAAATAATAAAAAATTACTCCCGCAAGGGGCGCTACCCCTTGACCCCATCTTGGGGGTGCTACCCCCAAACCCCCACAAGGGGTGCTACCCCTTGACCCTGTAGGAATTTGGGGGGAAGCCGTGCTGATAAAAGTGGGGAAAATTTAACCTCTGAGTCTGATTAGGCTCCATATAACAACAATCTCCCACTTGGAGATTGATCACAACACCACTGGCCCTGTAGCTCCCACTGGAAATAAGTACCCTGGACTCTGCTATTTTGTTTTTGTTATTTTCAATCTAGAAGACCAACCAAAGCTGAAGAGGAGCTCAGCTTTTCCCTTGTCACTTCCTTTGTAAACATATCCACTAGATTTTGATTTGTATGTATCTTTTCCAGCCTTAATTGTCCATCATCTAACACTGACTAAATGAAGTGATACCTCAATTGTATGTGTTTGGTCTTTGAATGCAAGGCATAATTATTTGCAAGATGTATGGCATTCTGGCTGTCCGTAAAAAAATAACTGTTAAACTGTTGTTTGCCCAATTCTTTCATCAAAGATTATAGCCATATCATCTCCTTGCTTGCCTCTGTTGCATCTACATATTTTGCCTCTATGGTGGATAAAGCAACCACCTTTTGCAACTTGGAAATCCAACTCACTAATGTCCCACCTACAGTAAAGACATAACCTATAGTACTCCGCCTGGTATCAATATCACCTACCAAATATGAGTCTACATAACCTGCTAAACCAGTATTAGAGCCCCCAAAACATAAGTGTTTATTGGATGTACCTCTCAAATATCTGAGAGTCTATTTTACCGCATCCTAATGCTCCAATCCAGAATGACTCATATACCTACTAACGACTCCTACAACATGTGTAATATCTAGTCTCGTACATACCATGGCATACATTAAACTTCCTACAGCTGAAGCATATGGTACCTTGGACATTTTCTTGTCCTCCTCTTGTGTCTTAGGACACATCTCCTTAGTCAATTTCAAATGACTAGGCAAAGGTGTGCTGACAGCTTTGGTATTCTCCATATGGAATCTCTGTAACACCTTTTCAACATAATCAGCTTGAGATAGAGTCAATTTTCTATTCTTCCTATCTCTACAAATTTTCATACCAAGGATTTGTTTTACTGCTCCCAAAACCTTCATAGCAAATGACTGTGCTAACTGCTATTTTAGCTGTCTTATGTGATCAATGTTAGACCTAGCTACAAGCATGTCATCAACATATAAACATAAAATAATGTAGCTTTCATTATCCAACCTCTTAAAATAAATACAATGGTCATAATTATACTGGCTGTAGCCTTGCTCAGCCATACAACTATCAAATTTCAAATACCATTGCCCAGGTGCTTGTTTCAGGCCATATAAACTCTTCTTCAATCTGCATACCTGTTTCTCCTTACCTTTGATCTCAAATCCTTGGGGTTGTTCCATATATATCTCCTCCTCAAAATCACCATGGAGAAAGGTAGTTTTCACATCTAATTGTTCCAAATGCACTTCAGCAGCCACAATACTTAAATCAGTACGAATAGAAGTCATCTTGACAACCAGAGAAAATATCTCATCAAAATCAATGCCCTTTTTCTATGCAAATCATTTTACAACTAACCTGGCCTTAAATCTTTTCTTACCTCCATCTTCCTCTTTCACCCTATAAACCCATTTGTTTGGTAAAGCCTTTTTAGCTACATGCAACTTACATAATTCCCAAGTCTGATTTTTCAGCAAGGAGTCCATTTCTTCTTTCATTGCAAGCTCCCACTGAACTTGTGTATCCACTTGCATAGCTTCATCATACCCTTCTAGTTCACCAACATCTATTAACAAAATAGAATACAAAGAGGGAGAAAACCTTCCAGGAGGTCTACTTAGCCTTGTTGACCGTCTAACATTCACTGGATTTTGTGGTATTTCTGGTTGTTGATACAAAACATGAGGAACCATTGGAACATCACTATTTGGAGTATCATCCAACACCACATAATCCTTTTCTTTCTTCTCATGCTACTGTAATTGATCTTTGTACAACACCTTCTCATTGAATATAACATCCCTGCTTCTCACAATTTTTTGATTTTCAAAATACCAAAGCATATAACCAAATTCATCAATGCCATATCCAACAAAGGTACACTTTTTTGATTTTGCATCCAGCTTGGTTCTATTTTTAGAATCTACATGTACAAATGCTTCACATCTGAAGGTTTTGAGAAAAGAATAACTCACCTTCTTACCTATCCATACTTCCTCTAGAATACCACAACCCAAAGGAACTGAAGGACCTCTATTAATTAAATATACAACAGTGTTGACAACCTCTGCCCACATATTTAAAGGTAGCCCAGCATGCAATCTCATGGTCCTTGCACGCTCCATTATTGTCCTATTCATGTGTTCAGCCACTCCATTTTCCTGTGGAGTCCCTGGAACCGTTTTCTACCTATGAATTCCATTAAAGGAACAATAATCCTCAAATTATTTTCTGCAATACTCACCACCATTATCAGATCTAAGACATTTTAATCTTTTACCCATCTCATTCTCAACCAAGCTTCTCCATTTCTTAAATTTTTCAAATACATCAGATTTCTGCCTGAGGAAATAAATCCATACCTTCCTAGTTACATCATCTATGAATGTAACATAATATCGATAGCCACCAAGAGAAGATACCTGAGTCAATCCCCATACATCTGTATGCACAAGTTCCAACTTTTCATTTTTCTTTTGCTTCCCATCTCTAAAAAAATTGACTCTCTTTTGTTTGCCATACACACAACTTTCATAGAAATCCATATTAATACATTTCAGACCTGGTAAGACTTTCTTAGAATGAAGTACCTTCATACCTTTTTCACTCATATGCCAAAGTCTATTATGCCACAGCACTATCTCAGAACTTGCAGCAACTGTTTCAGTCTCTTTTTACGAACCTGCAGCAACTGTTCCTGAACCTGTTTATTTTTTCTCTGCAACAGTTAAAGTAGAAGGAACAATATGACCTGTACACAGATATAAGGTGCCTACTTTCACACCTTTTTCTACTATTAAGGCACCTTTTGAAACCTTCCAATTTTTATCAGTAAATGTAACAATGCAACCTTCTTTAGCTAGCTGTCCTACTGAAATTAAATTCTTACTAAGCCTTGGAACATGCCTTACCTCTTCTAGTAGCCAATGATTCCCATTCTGCAACTTAATCTTAATTCTTCCCTTTCCAACAATCTGACAGGGTTTGTTATCTCCCAAATAAACTAGTCCAAAATCCCCTTAGACATAATCAAGAAAATAACTTCTATGGGGCGTAGCATGAAATGAGGCCCCTGAATCTAAAACCCATGAATCATCAGCATTATCTAGGGAAAGAATCAAAGCATCATCTTCAGACATATTACTTACCACATTTGCCTCCTTATTACCTTCTTGTTTGTCTCATTTATTTTTCTGAGACCAGCAATTTTTCTTCAGATGACCTGGTTTCCCACAGTACCAGCAATCTTTCTGTCCTCTAGACTAGGATCTCTTGTCCTTTGATTTTCCTCATGACTTCCCATGACCTCCAGAACCTTTTCCTCTCTCCTTTGATCTCCCCCTGCTTTCTGCATTCAAAACACTGCCTGATGTGGATCCACCTGAGCTTTTCCTATGAATTTCCTCACTCAGAATAACACCAACAACACCATCAAATTTTAGGGTATTTGAACCAAAAACAGAGTTACTAACCACCATTACCAAACTATTCCATCTTTCAGGCAAAGAACATAATATCAAGAGAGCTCTAACTTCTTCATCAAAGTTTACATTTACAGAAGTCAATTAACTAACAATCGTATTAAATTCATTTAAATGATCTGTCATAGATCCACCTTCAACCATTTTCAGATTAAGGAAATGCTTCATGAGAAATACCTTATTTGAGGCTGAGGGTTTCTCATTCAATTTAGCCAAAGGTTTCATCAGACCATTTGTTGTCTTCACTTCTGTTATATTGAATGCCACTGATGGTGCTAGGCACAACTGAATGGTTCCCAGTGCCTTTCTGTCAAGAAGATTCCAAGCCTCATTAGTCATTTTTGCCAGTTTCTTGGCTACTCCTTCCAATGGCCTCCATAAATCCTTTTGATAGAGGTAATCCTCCATTTGCATCTTCCATAACTGATAGTTCTGCCCATTAAATTTATCGACCTTCTATTTACCCTCATCCGCCATTGCTCCCACTCAACCGCGAGACTCCCACTCGACCGTGAGACCTTCCTATAGACGATAATCGAACACAACCCGCTCTAATACCACTTGTTAGGGTTAGCTAGCAGAAGATATCAATTAAATGCAAATAAAAATTAAATAGAGGAATGGAAATACATAGAAATAATAACAGTGAGAGACAAGTTTTAACGTGGTTCACCCAAACTTGGGCTACATCCACCAAATAGAGAGTCCAATATTATTATCCAGTAAATCAAACCGATTACAACTAGCAATCCCTGCAACTCAATACCACTGCAAATGCTACAATACAATATCAATCGAAACCCTAACCCTTAGCTGCTTTTATCAAGCTTTTTGTCAGTTACAAAAATAGGGATTTCTTATGGCATTACCCCTTGACCCCATTTTGGGGGTGTTGCCCCCAAACCCCCGCAAGGGGCCCTGCCCCTTGACCCTATAGGAATTTGGGGGGAAACCGCGCTGATAAAAGTGAGGAAAATTTAACCTCTGAGTCTGATTAGGCTCCATATAACATCTTATCCTCAAGGGCCTCTAGAATATCTACCTCCTCAAACAATAGCTCATGCAATTTGATACTGATATCCCTGAGCTTGGCATTACACTTCTTCAGGATATCCACTTCAAACTTGGTATCTTCATACCATATACCTAATAATTGTGATGTCTCGTTGGTCAGGATTTTATTGTATATCAGGACATTCATATCTATATGTTTCATCTCAGAGAGGGCAGTCAAATGTTTCTCAACTTTTATTGACCTATGTCCAACTTCTTTCTACAACTTATCTACCTTGCTCTTCAAAGTGCTAAGCAAATTCCAATTGGCAAGCGAGGTCCTTATTACTTTTTCTCCTTTAGTGATGAACTAGATAAACCACTTATCCATCACTTGTGATTTATGTTTCATAACATCTAATCCTGTCATTTCATCTTGAGATATTATGATTAGTGGGGTGGATGTGGTGATAGGGATATTAGTAGGGGCTACCAATCCCTTTATAAATGCTTGCATTTGAGCAATGTGCTCTTTATGCACCTTATTCTTATTCTTCCTTTTCTCTATTGTTGCCAACAATGTATCTATTACATCTTTGGCCTCCTAACCCTGTTGTTGCTCAATGGCAAGACCCAAATCTACAGTGGTTATTTGAAACTCTGTCATGCCCACATTTCCCATGTGGTCACGACACGCATAACACATGTCATGTCCACATTTGTCATGTGGTCATGACACGAAATATCAAAAATTTTCCACACTTCCCTAGAAACCCCCTCGCATGTGTAAGCATGCTCGGTGGCAATACGCATAAGGCATAAACATGTCAGTCGAATGCAGGGTAATGCGATCACATGTGCATTTCCCCTACACAATGAAGGCCAATTAGGGGGTCGATGCGACGTGAATAACATCGCTAATAGGGTTAGGATCAATGATCAAAACCCTAGGTTTACCTAAGTGGATGATGGGATTTCAACATAGTCAAAATCAAAAGTCTAATTCTAAAACATAAGAATAAATTAATTGTTTAATCTACAATCAACACGTTTGCGGAAATAGTAAATTAACACTATGCAAGGTTAAAGTCACTAACTTAACTAAACCCTAGATTCCAGAAAAATCTGGCAGCATAACACCTCACGGGCGTGAATAGGGTTTACTCTAATAAAATACTTTTAGGTCAAAAGTTTACTAGGTTTGCTGAGTGAGTAAAAATGACTGATTTATTTAATTCTCTCTAAATTAAATAAATGATGCAATTAGAATTAATAAAATTCAATTATCTTTATAGCTAATGCCCACGTGCAATAAAATTAATCTCAAATAATTTTAACAATTTGGGTCACTATTAACTCTGGTATAGTCTTTAATTAAAATAATTAAATACATTAATTAAAACCCCAACCTCATTAGTTAAATTAGACTAATTTAATCTCCTTTAGTACATTTAAAATAATCCCAAAGGAGCTCAATAAAACTTTTAAGGAATAATAATTTCCATTACTAGACAAATCAAATGCCCACTAAAGAAAATATCACTACGAGAGAAACATTAAATAAACTAACAAAATTAAATCCCCCTACTAATTTTTTTCTAAATCCCCAACTAAATTAAAATTACCCATAGAGTCATCATTAAAAAGGAGAGGGAAATAATAAAAACAAATTAAAAAAATACACAAGCCCTTAAAAGCTCCACATTAAAATAATATTATCATTATGGATGAAGGAAAACCCTAGCCTCCCTTTCACTCATTCCTCTTTTCTCTACATTTATTCATTTCTTCCTCTCTCTTTCTCACCATTTTTGTTTGTTTTGCAGATTTAGATGGGGAAGCCATGAAAGGAACTTGGAGGTATACTCATTTAGTATGCACTTATTCTTTTTTAATTATTTTGATTTAACAAAAAAAATCCTTGGTATAAACCAGAGGGTTTCTCTATTTTTTTTTGTAGTAGAAACAATAAGTATAAGCCGGGAATATATATAACAAAGTTTTAATAAACTGTTGAAGGTTTTTATTGCCATGGCCGAATGGCCGAACGCAGAGATGAAAAGGGGAATCTGGCTACTGTAGGGAAGGTTTGAAGCCCACAGAGGGGATTGTGGGAGGAATCGGCAGAAGGGGAAATGTGGAGCGGCATGTGTGGAGACGGTGTTAGAAGGGGGTTGTGGATGTGTGGGGAGGGGCCGAGCCCCACCGCAGTCATATTTCGATACTGTGTTTATTTTTTATTTCACACAGTTTGTAATGTATAAATCAGCATTAAAATGATATATATATCCATGTAAGTAAACATAGATTTCTTTTATTAATACACCATTTTATTGTTATATATATGACAACAATAATAAATGGTATATATATATATATATATATATATATATATATATCCATTGAGGTGCACAGATTTTTTATAATTAAGCAAGACAGTATTTGAAATATATATATATATGCCCAAACAGATTTTCATTTGATACTCAAAGGTAAAGAATGTATATTTTTATATATAAATCTATATACATACTTATATATATATTTATATATATGTGTATGTATATATATGAATATATACCTTTAAATAAGGATCACATTAAATGTAAGAACATATATATATGCATAAGATAGAATGGAAATTAATTCCAAATATTAATGCTGGTAAATAAAATTTATATAGCCAACACAAATAGCTATTTATATTAATCTTTTTTTTCTTTTCCATAAATTTGAAAACAAATGCATTACAAACTTTCCTTTTGAAATAAACAACAATGATCTAATTTTCCTTTCTAAAAGCACATAATATTTGCACTATATTTTTCACATACAAAACAATAGTTATCTATATCCTCCTTTGTTGGAATAAAACATATGATTACATCAAAATTTGAACATGCTTTTCTTTCTTGCAATATATATATTTTTTTCATTCATAAAGCATTTTAAAATCAGCAACTATAGCTTTTATTTCCAAATGTAAATAAGTTCAATACAACTCCATTTTAAAACATATATTCATACAACTCAAGAGGGTAAGATCTCCTCTCTTGAAAACTAAAAGAAAATACACTAGGCCTATCTTGGCCATGCTTTCGCAAGAGCTCAAACTAACAACCCAAGAAAAGGTATAGTTTTCTTCAACATCTCTAAGCTCCAAGAACTTGCAATAAACACATAGAAGGGAAAAAAGCCACAACGACCTACTCTCCTCCCTACCATTGACTCACTCATGAGTCACCCCTAAGCTAGGAGGTCATCCTCACACAAGGTAAACACACACCACATCACAACAATGCATACAAACACCAAAACAATATACACCCATGGCTTTCACATAACACAACTCACCCAAGATGAGTTTAATGGGGAAAGGGAGTGGACATCACTCAACTCAAGAGTGCCACTCCATAAACTTCTCAAAATATTTTCTTCTCAAGGCCACAAGCCAATACTTAAAACCATAATTTTCACAAAAATTTCTCTTGGCTCTCAAGCCATTTCAAAAAGCTATTGATATACACATATTGCCCTCAAGGAAAAAATCCTACAAAACCAAGGATGTGACCCCGAGGAGGTTCACTCCTCCCCCACCCCACACATGCTAAGAATTCTCTCCAAATGGAGAGGCTCTCACAACTCCCATAACTAATTTTCCCACAACAACAAAGCAAAAATACAAAATAGAACTCACACATACATCACACAAGTAAAGAAAAAATGCATAAGGAAAGGCATTTGCATTGAGTCCAACCTTTTAAAGCCCAAATGGAAGATAGTTGAGAAGAGCTCCTCTAACTCCTCCAAGTTGAGCCTCCAATTTTTTTTCCTCTAACTTTCTCCCCAAAAGCAACTAAAATTCAAAATTCAAAAAGATTCAACAACCCCCTCCCTTTCTTCAAGAGGGATTAAAATAGGCTCTTCTCATGAGCCTTGAGGAATGGGGAGGTAACACATGTCACCTCCTCACTCCTCCACACAACCACTTGCAAGACTCTTGGAATGGGGTGGTGACACTTGTCATCCACCCATTCCACCAAGTCTTTCTCCCATCCACTTGCTCTCTCTCACACATGTGGGAGAGAAAGGTGGATCCAAAGGAGGAGTGGGTACCACATGTGCCCCAATCATCTCCTCCTAAGAAAGCCCACACAACCCCAAGGTACCCTCACCAATTATGGGAGAGGCTTGGAGTTGATTCCTCAACAATTAAGGGGTCTTGAAGACTCCCCCAATCTAGGAAAGAGAAAAGGAAGAGGTTGAGTGTTTGACCCACTCATCCTCTCCCTCCCAAACTTCCATTTACGTCACTTTACTTTGGGGTGAAGTTAAAGTGACCAAATTGGAGTTTACCTAAGGTTATACAAGCTCAAATGGTCCCTAGACACTAGGGGTACAACCCAGGGTCAATTTTAACCCATTTTGAGCACCATAGGTAGAGTAAAAACACATAAAAAGAGGTCTCAAAAATATAAACTCAAAAATAAAATTTAAATGAACATTACACTTAACAATACCAATCAAAAATCAAATAAAAGAAGGGGTAGATCTAACCCAACTAACATCACACAACAACATTACAAAAATTCATCATGCATCACATAGTTGATCTTGGTTCCTCTTGGAACTAGATCGGCTTTAGACGAGAAACAACACAGTGTGGGATAATCTCTGATTATCCATGGTTTAGTTAGAAATACCTGAGCACTCAAATGAAATGTTAAACCAACATGTATATAATAGCCGAAGAAAAGTAAAACATACACTCACATCATCACATGATCATATAAACATCAAAGAATCACATCATAATTAAATTCCTAATTTACTATTTCAAAAATCAATCACAAGATAAGATCACATAATAAATCTCTAACTAAAATCACATGAATAGTATCCCAATAGCATCATAATGTAAATCATATGTCTAACATCATCAGTGAATCAATATCAAGGTCTAATCTCATTGTAATCATTCTAAACATAATAAATCCACATAAAGCATAAGGTCTAATAGTCCTGCAAATCAGGATCAACAGTCCCATAAGTCTAATATGTGTCTCCTATAGTAAATAAAGTAGTCAAATATAAGGGAATGAAATGGTAGGCCTCACAAACTCACTGGCACTTATTTCCCCCTTGGCTTTGTCCAGAACAGGTACATCCACTTGGGTTGTTCTTTTGCATGTTGCCTGATCTCTCTTTATTGCAAAGGTGACCCTAGCCCTCCTCTTTGATTTGGCATTTTCAGCCAAAAATGATGTAGTTATGTCAAAATTTGAAGAAACACCCAGTGGATGTTGATTTACCTCACGTTGCAACCAATATGGCACACCATTTTTGGACCCTTCCTGATCTGTATGTTTAATTTGAACATTTGGTGACCTTGCATTCTGCTCCACCCTTTGTTGTGGTTATTCCTCCTCTTCCTTGTTATGATCCTCCTCATGTGTTGAGTCCTCTTGTGTTGTCTTTATATTCTATTTCCTCCTCTTCCCTTTCTAATTGCACTGTGGGAGTATTTTGGGGAGTCATCATTGTATTTTTCACTAGTGCCTCCATAGGACTGGTAGACACCTCTCTTACCACTTCATCATCTGAAAGTTCCATTGTTTCATCTAGAGGGAGGGGCTAGTCATCCCCTCTCTTCTTCATCTCCTTTCTATTCTCTTCAGTCAGTTCAGTCTTTAACTTCACTATGGTGGGGATGGGAACATCATGCTACAAATCTTGTATGATTCCCTCACCTCCTTTGCCTTTCAACACAATACCAGGGTGCACATCTATTGACCCCCTCATTGTTGATACTAGATCATTCTTTTGTGTCACCTTTTGAGTTCTCTTTCTCTTCTTTAGTATGAGGAGGCCCTCTTCATCACTACTTTCTTCTAGGTCTTCACAAATGATACTAGGTTATGTAGTGGGCTCATGCTATTTTACAGGTTCTTGAGATGTTGTAGCAGCAGAGGTTGAAGCTGGATCCTTTTTAGGTGGGAGTTGACAGATGATTTTCACACCTATATTCAAGCCCCCTTTCTTGGTTCCCTTAGGTGTATCTTCTTGCTTTCTTTCTCCTTTGGATCCCCTCTTCTATTCGAGGAAATCATCATATTCCTCAGCTGTCAAGTCTTGACTCTTCCTCTTTTTATTAATGGTAATGGCCACTCCTTTGGCCTTGAGTGCAATAACCTCTCTATCCACCCACTCTTTGGTTAATTGCATAACCCTTTACATTATTATTTCCAATGAAGTCTTGTCTGGTTGACTCTAGTTGGGTGATGGGATTGTATCATTATATACTTTCTTGTCCTCATACTCTTGTGACATAATAACTCCATGATCTTCATGTAATTGCATGGGAACTGGTATGCAATCCAATGTGTGAACTTGATTTAAAGTGAGTCTTTGGTATCTTCTCTTTTGCACTTCTACTTCATCATCACAATCGGTCTAGTAATCTTCAAGATGCACTTGGTGCACTAGTTTCTTGTATAATGATTGCATTCTATTGTAGGGGTCATATTGCCTGGATACAGGGAAAGGTTGTAGGCACATCAACTATAATCTCCGTATTACTTCTTTAGCAGTCTCCTTATCAACACACATATACCACCTGATGATGGGTGGAAATAAGACATTGGGTTTCTTATTTTTCTGAGCAAATGCCTCAAATGAGGGTAGTATTTGCCTAGCCATCTCTATCAATATGACATTATCTGTCGGGTATCTTGGCAACATAATGGGTTGCCTAGTGAAACCTACCATCCTTATGTATGTAAACATGGGGAATTGGATAAACCAGACCTCATTCCTGTATATTACTGCCTGAGCTTCCATGCTCAATCTCTTTACTCTATCTTCTTCCATGGTTTAGATCAGATGCATAATAAAGGAATCATTTACTCTACTATAATGTTGGAGAGATGCTATCTTCTTCAATTGTGGATAATGATCCCATATATTCACATCCCCAAGGTTAGGACCAACCCTGCCAACTGTTTGCAAACCATCAAACATCCCTTAGAATGCACATGCATAGACCACATATGAGGTCATGTGAAACATGTTTACCTTCCCCCCATGATTCCTCATGCCTTCATCAAGGCTATCACTGATAATATTTTTGCATTGGGGTTTCTCATTAATAGCTTCCACCATTCTCATGAGGCCATACACCTAGTCCTCAAAATAGCCTACATTCAGCCTCCCCCTCATGTGGCTGAGCATAACCATTAAGTATTGATACTCAGGGACAAAGTCAAACTTATACAGATGCACTAGCAATTTTGCAGAGGCTCTATATGTACTATTACTCGCCCTCCATGAGAACATGATTTTTCTACAATCTCTTTAGCTACCAATGTATTATTTTTCTAGTCCTTCCAAGTCTGTCTTGCATATGTTGTGCCCTGATGGCAAATTGAAAGTTAATGTGATGCCTATGATTGAGAAATCAGCATACACCTGACCATGTTTTTCTAACTTTCTGTTGCGAACATTGTAATTGTGAGCACACTCAATCACTAGCTCGGTGGCTTCTGTTGCATAAGGAAATCCCCCATCATACCACAAGCCTAAATTGTATATTTTAATAAGCAGGGGCTTCCCACTACCCTTTTCTAATTTTGCTGTCCATATATCCAGATCTATGTTCCCTGGATGTGTATCATTTATTTGATCATATTTGAATGATGCCCCCTAGGTTGTATACTCATGGGCTTTAATAATTCAGCGTCTGATATGTTCCTACATATATCCATTGTATCCTATGATAAAGAACATATGTATGTCTTACCCTAACATGCCTTATGTGCATTCAGATTTAACAATTGCATGAATATCATGACATTTTGACTTTTAGAAAGCATAATTCATACATCATCATATTAATTTACTTTGGTAAAAACCACATTTACCTGTTCATCTATCGATAAATGAAAAAAGAGGGTTTCATCATTATATACCTGATATTCACGCCCTTTTAAACTACATGATGTATATTTGGATATACGTGTTTACTTTGCAATTACCCTCCTCTGTTTGTCATTTGAATGTGCACTCCATTCCATCTCATTCGCAGGTTACTGTAATGGCACCTTAATCATACAAGAGATCTGTAATCTCTTCTTGAATACATGATAAGCTTAAAATGAACTCAAATCCTCATTTTTAATCAGTAACATTGGCAAATTAGGGTGTAATTAATGTTAAGTTGTTCATATCCATGGATCTAAACCCTAAGATTTTGAAATTCTAATAGGTGGCGCGATGTGAGTTGAAATTTTGAATGTCCACCAACCATTAGAATAGCATCAAATACGGGCTCTACACATTCACAAATATCAAGGATACTAAGTAATAAGCATGCTCTTCCGAAATATGCCCATGGCGTAATCATGATGATGGTCAAATATTGACCAACAATCAAAGGAGTAGGTCACCTTACTTTTTTTTTACTATCATGATATTATGGTGTGCTGATATGGATCGGTCAGTGTGCCACATGGCAGCGTCTTATTGGTTTGCAGAAATCTACGTGTTATATGTCTAAAGGTTGGATATAGGCATATTAAGAAATATCTAGATGTTCAATTATGCGTAATATCCCCCCTTTCTAAAGATGAGGGTGATGTCAACATTTTTGCTAATATTCCAAAATGGTGAGGGGGTGACATCACTGTCACATTGGCAAAAATTAGGGATCTAAGTTAATGTGTTGGATACTAAGATTTACCTTCATATTGCATCAGGTTAGGATATTAGCAAATATTTGGGATATAGAGAATGAGATGACCCTTTTAATGTTGGGGGGATCATGATGGCGTCATCATCATATCGGATCCTCTTTAGAATGGATCAATATGATGTCATCGTCATATTAACTGGTGCAGTCATGGTAGGAGGGTTCACAGAATGAACTGTCTAGACCGTGCAACAAGAGTAAAAACAATAGAAACAACTCAAAGAAATGGAACAAATGTAGATTCAGTCATTCAGTATATCATAGAATTCAAAATAGAGATCCACCGGCAACATGTGGGCTCACAATTTAAGCTCACAAGCCTGATTACACACATGCGCAAGATAAAGCTTTGAAGCTTCTTCACACAAATCCAAAACTATCGATCTCTAAAATTCTAAACTTCTTTCCCAAGGATCTATTACATCAATTTATATCATTTCTAGACCAATAGGTTCCTCCATGTCGGCCACAAGAGATCCAGAATCTTGATGAAGAGGTGTAATGCATGTTCTTGGATAGGTTGGACCTATCGGCTTGAAAATCCTTCTCCAACAGAAACAATGAAGTGTAGACCTATGAGGAAGGTTGGCCACAAACCAAGGAACATTGTAGAATGAATCACAAGGATCCACAAGTTAGCCAATGCTCCCAATCCTTCTCCTTTGGCTGATTACTCATGACTATCAGAGAACTCTGCACTGAGAAAATAGAGGATCTTCTGATAGCGATAACTTTTTGGTAATTGATCCAAATGCTCTAAATTCTTGATATGATGTATATGAATGAATTGAGATGCTAAGTCTAGATCCGTAAGGTGTGAAAAGCTAAAACTGAACCACAAGCTAGAAATTGCTACTATCTGAATAGGAAAAGAACTGAAATGCAAACAAAATTGAGATGTAAATGTAAATGTTTTTGGTTGATGCAAGATTACTCTTGAACTAGGGATGTTCCTACATCAGACATCTAGGGTTATTGAAAAAGTGAGTCCCTCACTTTGTTGGGGTTAGGTGAGAACCAAGATGGTCCACCTTAGCCTGAGAAATCCATGATGAATCTTCTTCTGGTCTGCCCTTCCACTTCACAAGATATTCTTTGTATTGTCTTCCTTTGGTGCTGCTTCCAACTCTGCTATCCAAAATGTGTTCAATTTGTTCTGGTGCTTGCTATGGTATTTGTTTCTTCAAGTCTTCTTCCATTCTAAACTCTACTTCATGCTACTAATAAAGATCTGCAATGTTTAAAATAGATGAAATACCCAATGTCTCTGGTAATTCCACTTCATATGCATTTCCTGAATCAGATTTTCTGAGTATCCTATAAGGTCCAAACTTCTTCATCTTCAACTTGTTATAAGTTCCAACTGGAAACCTTTCTTTTCTCAAGTACACCATCACTTCATCTCCCACTTCAATTTCCTTATGTCTTCTCTTCTCATCTTCTTTCACTTTGTACTTACTGTTCATGTCCTCCAAATACTTCTTCACCTGATTGTACACTATTTTCATATGATCTACAAATTCTTATGCTTTGGCACTCCTCTTTTCCTCTGTACTGATGTTTCTCAACTCTACAACTCCTCTAGGATTCACTCTAGTCACAATCTCAAAAGGTGTTCTTCCAGTACTCCTAATTACTGAATTATTGTATGCAAACTCTACTTGTGAAAGAATCAAATCCCAACTTCTGGCTTTGTCTCCAATCAAACATCTCAACAACTTTCCCAAACTCCTTTTCACTACCTCTGTCTATCCATCTATCTGTGGATGAAAAGTTGAACTGAACTTCAAATATGTCTTCATCTTCTTCCAAAGTGTCTTCCAAAAGTAACCAACAAACTTTGTATCTCTATCTAAAACTATACTCTTAGGAAATCCGTGCAATCTCACAATCTCTTTGAAAAATAGGTCAGCTACATGCACTGCATCAGTTGTCTTCTTACAAGGTATGAAATGAGCCATCTTTGAAAATCTATCAACCACTACAAATATTGAATCATATCCTCTATGTGTCTTAGGCAATCCCATTTCAAAATCCTTGCTTATGTCTTCCTAAGGTCCCTCCGGAACTGTCAAAGGTTTATACAATCCAGTGTTCTGACTATTCCCTTTTACAACTTGACAAACACTATAGCTCTGCACAAATCTCCTAACATCCTTATGTATCTGAGGGCAAAAGTAATTTTCACTTGCCAAAGCCACAGTCTTATCAATGCCAAAATGTCTTTCCAATCCACCACTATGCTTCTCCTTGATCAAATTATCTCTCATGGAACTTCTAGGTATGCATAACTGACTTCCTTTGAAGAACATATCTTCTTGAATAAAATAGTCTAACCACTGACTCCTATCTACTATAACA
Organism: Cunninghamia lanceolata; assembly: GCA_027924645.1. Classification (NCBI taxonomy): domain Eukaryota; kingdom Viridiplantae; phylum Streptophyta; class Pinopsida; order Cupressales; family Cupressaceae; genus Cunninghamia; species Cunninghamia lanceolata. The sequence goes on from BSBN01000506.1 coordinate 3,585,642, forward strand.
GGTTCCTTACATGCTTTCCAAGGCTCTGCAAAATTAGTGTCTCCCTCATACATGTTCTTCAATTCATCAAAACCCAACACTTCAACTCTCATCTCTGACAACAAGTTTCTTCTTCTACTCAAGGCATCAACAACTTTATTTGATTTACCACTCTGATGCTTCAACACAAAAGTATAACTCTGCATGAACTCTACCCATCTCCTATGTCTTTATTTCAACTTACCTTAACTATTCAAATATTGCAAAGCTTGATGATTTGTATACAACACAAACTCCTTAGGCAACAAATAATGTCTCCACTTCTTCAGGGCTTGAATTATTACATAGAACTCTTTATCATAAACTAAATATCTTCTCCTTGCATCATTGAACTTCTCACTGAAATAAGCTACAGGTCTACCTTCTTGACTTAATACTGCTCCAATTGCATTGCCACTTGCATCACATTCAATTTGAAATACCTTATTGAAATCAAGTAATGCCAAAATAGGTTGCATTGTTACTTTCTGCTTCAACAACTCAAAACTCTTATCTACTCCTGATGTCCACTTGAAATCTTTTCTATCACCTCTCATTGTCTCTATCATAGGGTTACAAACTGAACTAAATTTTTTGATGAACTTCTGGTAAACGCTAGCCAAACCATGAAATGATCTAACCTTTCCAATGCTCTCCGGTGTAGGCTATTCAACAATTGCTTTCACTTTCTCAGGGTCCATCTTCAATCCTTCCGCAAAAATTACAAATCCTAGATATATCAATTCTTCCTTCATGAAACTACACTTCTTGATGTTTATCAGCAATTTTTCCTCTTTCAACCTCTACAAAACTTGACTAATATGCAACAAATGTTCTCCTTTTGTCTTACTAAAAATAAGAATATCATCCATGTATACAATCACAAACTTACCCAAGAATTTCTTTAGAACTTCATTCATTAATCTCATGAAAGTACATGGTGCATTTGTTAGTCCAAAAGGCATCACTAACCACTCATACAATACTTCATTTGTCTTAAAAGCAATCTTCCATTCATCCCATTCTCTAATTCTGATATGATGGTTCCACTTTTCAAATCTATCTTTGTGAAATATCCCTCTCCACTCAAACAATCCATGATATCATCCATCCTAGGTAAAGGAAATCTATACTTAACTGTGATATTATTTATTGCTCTGGAATCAGTACACATTCTCCATTCTCCATCTTTTTTTGGTGCCAAAACTACAGGTACTACACAAGGACTCAAACTTTCTCTGATCAAACCTTTCCTCAATAAATCTTGTATCTATTTATTCAATTCTTCATTCTGTGTCGGTGTCATCTGATGTGCTGCTTTATTAGGCAAACTTACTCCCAGTATAAGATCCATGTGATGACTGATACTCCTTATAGGCAGTAATCCTTCAGGTGCATTATCTGATATGATGTCTTCATACTTTGTCAGCAACTATCTTATCTCCTCTGGTTGTTCTTCTTCAGTCTCTTTCTTCAATGCTTTAGATTTCTTAGGAATCAAGGCAAAACACATGTTCTCATGTCTCAAACCATCCAAAAATTTCCTTCCATCTACCAAACAGATTCTAGCATTTCCACATACCACATCTTTAAGATCATATTTCAAAGGAATCAAAGTAATTCTTTTCGTATTTGCTATTATAGTATATGTAGTCTTTCTCCCATCATGCATAGATTTTCTATCATATTGCCAAGGTCTACTCAACAAGATATGACAAACATCCATAGGCATAATATCACACAAGACTTCATCCTGATATGATCTAATATGAAATTTCACCAAACATTGTTCACTCACTAGTACCTTATGATCATCCTGAATCCATGCTATCTAGTAGGGCTTAGGGTGTTTCAATCTTTCCAACTTCAGCTTAGTCACCATCTCCTCAGAAACTAGGTTATTTGAACTACCACTATCAATCACAACTTTACAACACTTACCTCTGAATTTGCATCTAGTTCTGAACAGACTTTTCCTCTGTGATGGTTCTTCATTTGTCTTTACTTGAAATAGTGCTCTCCTCATCACCAATGATTCTCCTTTCTCTAGATTGCCAACTGAGCAAGGTGATCCAACAGGTTCTTCTTCAACATAGGCTACTCTCCCACTATTTTCTATCTTCTTGCTTGTACTACCCTGATTATGTTCAAATGCTCTATGTCCTTCACCTCCACACTTGAAACAAGTACCTCTGGATGTTTTCTTATCAAATTATCTTCTTTCTCTTCGATATCCTTCATTTCAATATGTACTAGGGTTTCCTCTCCGGTAAAATTTTTTGTCATCCCTCCAATAAGCATTGTTATCTCTATCATCCTTTCTAATTGGGCTATCAAATTTGTTTTGCTCCATGAATGATCTATCTTATTCATAAAATGATCTTCCTCTCTAAAATTTACCTCATCTACCTCTCTGTCTCTGATCATGCTTCTTATTCATCTTTTCTTCAACCTTCAAGACAAATTTATATGCTTCTTCCAAATATGTCATTCTTACCAAACTTAGTTCTTCTTGAATGTTCAATCTCAGTCCATTGATATATGTTGCCACTTTCTCCTTGCTTCACTATGTCCTATCCTTATGATCATCTTATGAAATTCTTCAGTGTATTCTTTCATAGATTTCTCCTTCTATCTCAGGTTCTGCAATCTTTTCAATAGCTCCAACTCATAGTCAGCAGGTATAAATTGATTCTTCAACTTTGTCACCATCTTGTCCCACTTTGTAATCTTTTCTTTTCCTCTTCTATTTCTTTCAAACTGAACTTCTTTCCACCATATAGCAGCATGTCCTTTCAACTTTGTCTTTGTAAATTTCACCTTCTCCGGATCTTCAATCTCCTCATATTCAAAGTATTCTTCCATATCATTTATCCAATCAATCAACTCTTCAGGGTTTAAATTACCAGTATAGTTTGGAACATCAACTCTTGATCTCTTTCCAATCTTTGAAATAGCTTGCAACATCTTTATCTGATCTGATTCTTCTTCTTCCTAACCTTCTAGAGTTTTGCCAGTATGTTCAATAGATTGAAATTCTTCCTCATCATCACTTTCAACATTAGGTCTAGGTGTCAATCCTCTTCACCTATCTTCTTCAACATCATCCAAATGAATTCACATTATTCTCATCAATTCCATCATCTCATTTATTCTATTAGCCATTATACCAACAGGAGAAACTCTTTGTGGCGGCATCTTCATGGGATCAAGTGCAAACTGCCTCAGGTCAGCTATCGGGCTACAAGTGACAACTATCTCTCAATCAGCAATTGGTTGTACACTAGTAACCTACCTCAGATTAGTGATCTACTTACAACAAGATCTTACAGAATCCCTTTCGTCAATTCACTCCAAAGAATCAAATTTTCTCTCTCCAAGATTCAAATTTTCGCTCTGATACCACTTGGTGCAGTCACGGTAGGAGGGTTCACAGAATGAACTGTCTAGACCATGTAGCAAGAGTAAACACAATGGAAACAGCTCAAAGAAATGGAACAAATGTAGATTGAGTCATTCAGTATATCATAGAATTCAAAATAGAGATTTGTCGGCAACATACAGGCTTACAATTTGGGCTCACAGGCCTGATTACACACATGTGCAAGATAAAGCTTTGAAACTCCTTCGTACAAATCCAAAACTATCGATCTTTAAAATTCTAAATTGCTTTCCTAAGGATCTATTACATCAATTTATATCATTTCTGGACCAATAGGTTCCTCCGTGTCGGCCACAAGAGATCCGAAATCCCGATGAAGAGGTGTAACGTGTGTTCTTGGATAAGTCAGACCTATCGGATTGAAAATCCTTTTCTAATGAAAACAATGAAGTGCGGACCTATGAGGAAGGTTGGCAATGAACCAAGGAACATTGTAGAATGAATCACAAGGATCTACAAGTTGGCCAATGCTCCCAATCCTTCTCCTTTAGCTGATTACTCATGACTGTCAGAGAACTCCACATTGAGAAAATAGAGGATCTTCTGATAGTGATAACTTTCTGGTAACTGATCCAAATGCTCTGAATTCTTGATATGATGTAGATGAATGAATTGACATGCTAAGTCCAGATCCACAAGGTGTGAAATGTTGAAACTAGACCGCAAGCCAGAAACTGCTACTGACTGAACTGCTTGAACTAAACAAGAAAAGAACTTAAATACAAACAAAACTAAAATGCAAATGCAAATGGTTTTGGCTGATGCAAGGTTACTCTTGAACCATGGATGCTCCTACATCATTAAAAAATGTTTGAGATATTAAGTTAATGTGCAGGATATTGAAATTTATGCCTATGTTCAATTTTGAGCATCCAGATGATGTTAGTATCATATTGGGACTTCTTTATGCTAATATCGAATGATGTCGTTGGGTTGTTCACTAATATGCATGATATTAAGAAATATGCCAATGTTTGGTATTTTCATTATATTTGAGGTAAGTCCACACATTAGTAAATATTAGGGGTATTCAAGTAAAAGTGCACCTTTAGGAAATGTACGTTGGTATCTGACGGGTGGTCACTTCCCAAGTTGAAATTTGATGTTTGCATATTAGTGAATATGCAGACATTGGGATTTTCTCTATTAAAACCTATGTTCAAGATATTGATGAATATTGTGGTCTTTAGGGAATATGATGACCTCTTATGAGCAACTGGTTTGATCTAACTTTGACCAGACTTAACTTCTTATCCTTAAGGAATTTTGGGGTGATCTAAAAGGCAAACCCACTTAAAACTTTGTATTCTTTCACTTGATGAGATCTGTGAAAACAAAACCTGACTTTAGCACTTAACCCTTTTATGAGGTCCTTGCATGCACAGTGTGATATCCTGTCACTGCATCCGATACATAACTTTTACCATACTGCCCAAGGCAAAGGAGTAACAAACAAGCCAAAAAAGGTTGGGTCCCTATTTTGCTGAGGCAAAATGGGGCGTGTTGTGTAACCACACAACAATTTGCCACCAAATAAAAAAAAAAAATTCAAATAATTCAAGAGCTGAGGACAAATTAAAACACAATGTTTTGACTCTTGTTATGCATAAGCATCTTAATATTCCTAAATGATATCATTTTCATCAATATAACAATGTATTGAGAAGGGATCAGGTGTGTGCATGTGATTAATATCCCTCATCTTGAAGATGAGTTGAAAACACTAGTGACTATTATTAAGCTACATAGTTTGGTTCATCCCTCATAGCCAACCTGGATAGAGCCTTGCTGACAGCGGACATCCATAGCCCTGGCAAGGTTATCATTGCAATTTGACTAAGTAGAGCCCCACTGCTAGCCAGGCATCTATAGCCCCTGTAGAGTTACTTAGATGACCTAATTACCTCTTTTGGGTATTCAATATATTTCTTTATATTTTTAAATATTCATAAGATATCATCATGTAAGCACATTTTGCAAGGTGTGATCAGTTTCTATTTAGGCTAAGAATTGTAATGGTAGCAAGGGCAACCTTTAGATTTTTTAATTAACACTACACTAGTATGTTCAACAAACCCAAGGCTATTAAGTGAGTCATGCGAGGATCTCCTTGAACAAGAAAAGGTATCACTGATGAACCAGATATCACAGACCTAGTCAAGAATACTTCTTCTAACATGAGTTACAACCTATATAATAACTTGTATTCATCCCTTGAATTCTAACAATTTCAGTGGTTTTCTGAAGTGAAAAGGTGCATCCTTTTGCTTAACCAAAACAGGGACTCAACAACACAAAGCAAAAACAAACACACAAAGCAAACTATACAAACAACTATTCAAAGTGTACATTACATATATATGGTACATCATCATGGTATGACCTACCTAGGCTTGAAAATAGTGTTTGAGGAATTACCCATTGACTGGCAATGGGACATCCTCACATGTTAGGGCCTTGAGACTATAAGTGCTGCCACCTAGGATTTCTGAGATCTAAAAGGGACCTATCCATAACTTGTCAAATTTTCCATGATCACCTTTCCTTTCATATCCTTTGTCCCATGATAGGACTAAATCTGATATCCTAAAGTCTTTTACTTTAGCTCTCTTATCAAACCAACATTTGACAGTAGCCTGATGCTTGGCAAATTGGTCAATCGCACTATCTCTCTTTTCTTCTAGGTGCATGAGCTGAAGCAACCTGACCTCTTGTTTGTTATCTATGCCTAAGTATTCTTGTGTGAATTGTAGGGTAGGGATTTTGAGGTTGACAGGGAGGATGGGATCCACCCCATAAACTAACTGGTAAGGGGAATTCCCTAAGGTAGTCTTGATTCTAGTTTGATCCACCCATAAGGCATATTTAAGTAAGGTATTCCACTCTCTAGGGTTCTTTTTAATTAGTTTCTTTATGATGTTCAATAAGTTTTTATTTGTTGATTCAGCCAAGCCATTACCCTAGGGATAATAGTTTGAGGAGAACTTTAAAATAATCCCATAATCAAAAGCCCAGCTAGACAATTTTAAAGATGCAAAAGATGGTCCATTATCACACACTAGGGCATAACGAACTCCATGCCTAGTGATGATGTTGATTTCTAAAAATTTGAGCACATCCTCTGAAGTACAAGTCTTGCTACTGACTGCTTCCATCCACCTGGTACAGTAATCAGTGATTGTTAGTACATACCTATGGCTTGAAGATGATGGAGGATTGATAGGACTAACAAAGTCCATGCCCCATTGAGAAAATAGGTGCATCTCCATAACTGGCTGCAAGGGTTGATCAACATATCTCTCTCTCTATTGGCAGTAGTTTGGTAGGTATGTCAGCATTTGATATGTTCAATAGTATCCTTAGACATTGTTGGACAATAGTATCCTACTCTCAGGATGGCATGGGTAGTGGCTAGGTGAGATCCATGTGTTGTTGCAAATTTATCATGTAATTATGTGAGAACATTATCAACTTCTGGTTTGTCCAAACATCTAAGGTATATTCCTTCATAATTCTTCTTGAAAAGGGTTCCTCCTTTGATCATGTACTTATGTGATTTGATCTTTAGGGCTCTCCTTTGAGAAGCTTACGTCTTTGGTGGGTAGTTCCCGGTGATTAGGATATGTCTGATATCTAAATACCAATCTTTATTTTCTTTTGTGTTCACAACATATTGTTGACTCACTAAGTTGGGATCAATTTCTACAATCATCTGGCTTAAGGCCTGGCCTCTAACTAGCTTCATGGGAGTTATGTCCATGTCATATTATTGGAGTATCATTATCTATTTCGCTCTCTTCTCTCTAGGCTTGTTCTGCATCAGGAGCATTTTGATTGTTGCATCAGGTACAACAACAATTATCTTGCTTCTCAAGATATAATGTCTAAATTTCTTTACTACTCTGACTAAAGCAATGGCTTGTCTTTCAACATCCATGTATCTAAGCTCTGCATCTCTAAATGGATAACTCATGAAGGCGATGGGTTTCTCTTGTTTTTCTTCATTTCTCTGTGTCAAGATGGTTGCACATGTATGCTCTGAAGCAAATGAATAAATGTAAAACTCTCTTGTATAATCTGGGCTAATCAAGATAGGTGCATCTGCTATGGCCTTTTTGATATCCTCAAATGTAGCCTTTGCCTCAAGTGTCCATTTAATCTTGGCATCTTTCTTAAGCATTGCATTGAGTGGAGTAACAATTTTTGCAAATCATGTTATGAACTTCCTTATGAAATTTATCTTACCAAAGTAAGATTTAAGTTCTTTCTTGCTTCCTGGAAGTTGTAACTTCATTATAGAGTCAACTGTAGTAGGGTCAATGGTGATCCCATTTTATGATATTACATGACCAAGAAACTTACCTGTGGTCACCCCAAATATACATTTCTTTGGGTTAAGTGAGATACCATACTGCTCACATTTCTTAAGTACCTTCCTGAGGTCTTCTATATGATCACTTCTCTTCTTTGAGAAGATAGTCAAATCATCCATGTATATGACTATGCATTTACCAACCACGCCTCTAAATGCTATGTCCATTGCACGTTGGAATGTAGCTCTAGCATTGATCAAGCCAAAAGGCATGCACCTATAAGCAAATATCCCCCACTTGGTGGTGAATGTTGTCTTTAGTCAATCTATTTTGTCTACCATCACCTAGTTGTATATTGAGAAACCATCTAGGAAGGACATCATTTGAGCTCCATTCACTATTTGTAAAACTTCATCTAATGAGGGAAGAGGATAGTTGTCCTTTTCTGATGCTCTATTTAGATTTCTGAAGTCTACACAGAGACTTATGTCTCCATTCTTTTTCTTGATTGGGGCTAGATTTGCCACCCAGGTTGAGTGCCTGATAGGAAATATGATCCTTGCATTCAAGAATTTTTTGATTTCTTAAAAAATGATGGGTTCCAGTAATGCATTGACTAGCCTCTGTTTTTGCCTAAATGGCTTGGCATCTGGCTTCAATGGGATAATATGAGTAATGATTGATGTATCATATGTTTTTAGCTCATCATCGGTCTAGGCCATGACATGGATATAATCTTTTAGTGCTTGAGTTATTCCCTCCTTTTCTTCTTCCATGCAGACTTTACCAATCAGGGCATTCCTGGTGTCTTCACCATGTCCTATGTTGACAGGTGAACATTCCCCTCCATCTGTCTTGGGGAGATCTTTTTGCTTTATCATGTTGTCCAAATCAAAATCTCTTTCAAGATCAATCATGCCCTTGGGAATTTTATTGATTGGTAAGTCCATGATTTCTTCTTCTTCCCATACATGATCTTCATTATTCTTCTCATCTAGGATCTATGCTTCAAACATATCGTTGTTTTCTATAAAGTCCAAGATATGTTGATCATCATCGAACTTGGAAGTTAGTCACATTATCAAGTATGGAGGGTACTGATACTAGTTTGACTAAAAATCTCTTCATCCTAGAGATTGATAGAGGTTCCAATGTGCTAGTAGCTTGTGCCAATGCATTAGCTCTATGATTTTGTTCTCTAGGGACATGCATGATGTTAAATGCATCAAACCCTTCTATTAAGTCTGAAACTCTATGCCTATAATTTGACAATTTCTTATAGTTGCATGCATAGATACTCCTGACTTGTTTTATCACTAATTATGAGTCTCAATAGACATGTAGAATCTTGACTTTCTTCTTAAGAGCACACAACAATCCATGAATTAAGGCTTTGTATTTAGCCACATTATTAGTGCATGGAAACTGCAATCCATATGATGCTAAAAATGACTTCCCTGATGGATCAATGAGGTCAATGCCCACTCCAGCTCCTTGTTTGGATTTAGATCCATCAAACCTTAGAATCCATGGCTTATCTTCTGTTAATGGCTTATCAGGGCATTCTCTTTTCTTTTTAGCACGTGTAACCACACCACTTGATATTCATTTCAACTTTTGAGGTTCAGTCTTCATCACTTCTGGTGATTTCTGTAGAGAATTTATATCCATCATTCTGATATTATTTCTTTTATCTTCTGGATATGTTGCAAGCCTACTCTCTTCATCTTTCAGCATATCCCTGATATTCTATAATTTATCCTTGGAGCACAACTTCTCTTCTTTGTTTAACACATGTAAGCATAAGGCACATGTTGTCTCTGAATGTGGTGCCTCATGTAACCTACACCATCCTTTAATCAATGCTTGTTGTTGAGGGACTCCTTGTAGAATATGTCTTTGAATTTGTTTGGACAAGAACTCTTCAAATTTGGTCAGCTAACTCCCTTTATCCTCATCTGATAGTTCATAGTCTAACTCAATTAGGCAATCAATCCTCAAGGTAACCACATTTTCCTTTTTAAGAGGATCTTTATCACATATCATGATCTCCTCTAAATTCAGCATGTAGGGACTATCTTGGTGTATGTCTTCCTCATGTTCCCCTACATCTGAAGAAAAAAAAAGAATCGATATCATCATTACCATAAATTTAACTTACCTCAATTAAAGTTGATCCTATTTCACTATAAGTTCTTTCTAGCTCAATCATGTCCAGACATGCTTCACAGTCTTTCTCTGAATGTGCTTCATCATGTAATCTACACCATTCAGATATCAAGATATCCTCAATGGACATACCTAATGTCTGACATCTCTGCATTTCTCTGGATAAGTATCTTTCAAAATCTCTAAAGTGATCTATTTCTTCTTCATCAGTTGAACTTTGATCAGGTTCAATGATCACCCTATCTTCTTGATCACTATTTCTATGTGTATGCATATCATACATCAAAACTTCCTCAATCCTAACCGTTTGAGGTCTTATAGCATAAACCCTTGGTTCAACATCTACATAGAGTATCTCATTAGTATTGTTGTACTCAGTTATCATATGTTTCATCCTAGGTTCAGCCTCTATCCTTATTTGGTTAGGGGTCCCCTTCCAGGGTAACCACATATGGCTGAAGTTGTGGCCATGTAACCATTAAGTGTTTTGGACCAATCCCTACTAAGCAACATTCCATAGGTATCAGGGATATCTACCACTTGGATGTCAATGTAATGTTGATAACTGAGAGGGGGGGTGAATCATTTATCCTAATTATTTCTTCTTTCTAAACTTTCTTATTAATCAATGCAGCATTAATTCAAACAAGCAAACATTACCATGAAATGGAAAAACACATGACACAATATTTTTGACGTGGAAACCCTATTAAGGGAGAAAACCACGGGGTGATTAACCCAAAGATTATTCTCTGTTAGAAGAATAAGGAATTACAAAATGGCACTTGCCAATTAGGGCTCACTACCCGAGCACACTGTTCACAAAGGAGGTACACTACCTTCAAGGAGACACACTGTCTACAAAAGAATGTTATACTTTACTTGAACTGATTGGAAGCATCCACATATGCTGGACTTCAGTTCCGGTTAGGCTCAGTACACTGATCTGCTACACTTCATCTTTCCTCTTCTCTTATGCTGCTTTCCTTTCACATACTGGACCTTCCTTACTGCTTTTGCTCTGCTCTACTTTTAGTTACATATCACATATCACCACAACACATCTCACAACTAAATCCATCGTGTATATATATCCGCACAAGTAATTTCATCACCTTTCTAGTCAGCACCCGAAACAGTCAATCTTCTCACAAACTCTGTTCTGTCAGCTGAATCCTTGCACATCAAGTAATGCGGATCAGGTATATGCTTGTAGAAATCATTAATCATGTCGGCCAAACATGATTCATGCCTTCATAACCTTTAACACCATCAGTAACATATCCGGAAAGTAGTCTGATGTTCTGTCAATCAGTTCTTCCTTTGTTCACACTGTCACTCAGGAATCTGGTACTCAACTATTCATATCTTTTGCCTCATCTATCACTGGAAGCTAAAACCTTGGAATCTATCACTCAAGGTAGTACTCTTTACTTCCCCAAATCTACACTTTACCAAGATACTTCCTCTGAGAGATCCGGACCTGTCTATCGGACCTTGCCATATGCTCTGTTCTTGTTTACCAGACCACAACATTCTTCACTCGGACTTCCGGTAGAGACACACCATGTCCTGCGGATGTGTGGGATGAACTCTATTGCCATCAATGACAACAATCATGAATCCATATAGTGTCTCTTGCCAACAATCTCCCCCTTTGGTATTGATGGCAACACTTAGTGAAAAATGACTAAGTGTATACACTATGCTCCTCCTTGGCTAATGCTCTGTCTTTATATATATTTTCCGGAGCTCCCCCTTAGTTGGATTCCTCATTTTTCACTGCTCTTCACTCCCCCTTTGACATCAATGGCAAAAGGTAGGGTCCGCATACCAAAATTTTCAAAAATTTAACTATATTTAGCTGCATAAGTATATATATACAAGTTGTACTTACATATACTTATGTATGTCTGCAAAAGTGTTCTTCAATTGTACAACTTCTGTCGCCCAACTCTGCTTCATCCTATCCAAAATTAAGATATGCCCACTCAACAAGAATGCAAATGCATCTGCCCTTTTTAGATCTGTCGGATCATTTGTCTGGGCTATGATTTGATCTTCTATTATGGCCTCATGCATGGCCTCTAGCTTAGGGACAATTAACCCCCTGAGCTCACTCAACCTGCTTATTCTATTTTTCCTTTCCTTCTCCAATTTCTTAATTTCACTCAAGACTACAATAGTCTGACATTCTTGATTTGTTATAGAGGAAGAAAGAGGATCAAAACTTTGAGACAATCTTAGTAGTTTGTCCTCTTGCTCTTTTATTTTCTTCTCAATCTCCACTGTTACCTTGGACCAGGAGATACAAAATTTGTATATTTCACCACCATCCTTAAGAGCATTTTCTAAGCTCTTTATCCCAATGTTCATGTTTCTCCTATCATTAATGATCAAACCCTGTACCTCGGAGAACCTTTTATCCAAAAACTCCTTCCGGACCTTTTCTTCAGCTGATTTTTCTAGAGAATCAAAATGTGTACTAACACTGCTGACTAAGGTTTTGAGATTATCGAAAAAGGAGGCTATGGGATCCTTCTGAAAAGATGGCATGATCTTTTCTAGTACTCTGGATGCTACCTCCATAAGCTCACAGTCTTCCATGTGAGATTTCAGTAGTTTCTCTTTGACTTTCTCATTTGCAATGATGCTATTTTCATTGTTTGCACCGGTGACAAAGAGTCAAAATCTAATGGTCCTTTTAGTAGGTCCGGTTCATCAATTTCTATAGTGGTTTTTGTCAAGAATTCTTGAACAGTTTGTGCAGTGTCTCTTGCCAGAGACAGATGTTTCTTCTCTTCTACAGCCTTGGTACTGTCAACTTCTTTTTCCTTCACTTTTGCTTCTTTCTCCTGTGATTTTTCTTCTCCTTTAGATCTGGAGACTATAGTGGAAACCGGAGGGGAAATGTTAGTCAGTTCGGGGCCCACCTCTTCTGACATTTTCTCAGGAGTTTCTTCTACAACATTTGTAGTGGAGGGATTAGTACCCAAGTCCTCTATGATAGGAAGATTAAATCTTTTGAAGGTTTTCTAGAGAATCTCTTCAGTGTCCTTGGCTACCTTGTCGGTCTCACCAAGCATAAGCTGATTCATCCTTTGCTCCTGAATTCATCCTTGCAATCTTTGAATATCATATTCATTGTTTTGGGATCGATTGCAAGATATAGCTGAATAGCTATTTGTTCCCGGATCTCAAGGTCTTTTGCCATGGCATTGGTCTTTCTCATTTCCAACTCCTTCTCTAGACTCTTAGGCATTAGAGAGATAATTTCAATAAAAGCTTTATTGTAAATGTTCAGATACCTAATTGTTGCTTCCTGCAAGATCTTTTGGTCGGTCTCATTGTAATCATCATAGAATTCAGCCATTGGTTGAAGGTTTCCATCCACGGTGACTAATTTGATTACACTTTCTAGGGACAGGGTGGGCTTTTCAATAAATTCCTCTACCATTTCTTCCTTGTCTTGGCCTGTGGAGGGCTTACCGAATCCTTTCTTCTTTAGCTTCTTTATTTCCTTTACCCCCTCATCTGATTCAGTTTCTTCTTCATCTCTTTAACTTGCATAAGCCCTTGTGGCTTTTGTCTTTGACCTTTTCTCTCCTTTGTCAGATGCTTGGACTTCTGGTTTTGAGCTTTTAGCAGGGACAGGTGTTGTTCTCTTTGAAGATCTGGTCCGGGTGGAAGTTTCTACTGAAGCACTTTTCTTGCTTCCATTTTCTGCCTCTTTCTTCTCTTTATCATCTTTTTGTCTCTTTTCCTGATTGGCATCAAGTGCCTCCTTTGAGATCCCAAGGCCTTGTGCAATATACTCTACTTGTTTTCTCACCTTCCTTTTCATCTCTGGTTCTCTGAGTTCCACATGGATCTTTACACTCAGCTCCTCAAAGGTTCCAAACCTTTCTGCCTTTGGATCTTTAGGCTGACTCAGCATGTGTTGAACATGTAGCTCCACAATCCATTCATCCACTTCATACCCCATGGGCATGATCCAGACTGTCCTTGGTTCTAGTACCTCCATTAGGCACTGATCAATCTCTACCATAAAGTAGACTGTGTCTTTGTATTTCTCAACAAGGGACTGGGGAATCCTTTCTCTTGTTTGCATCATGTTCTGAAAGTTCTTAAAGTATCCCCACAGAGCTATTTTTCTTGCCTTTGCATCTCCAAGTTCATGCAAGTAATCTTTGATCTGGATAGCTACCGGTTTGTCATTTTCCCATACCCATCCATTTGATCCGGGAAGCTCATTCATGAAGTAGAAGAACAAACATAGTATCAGTCCTCCATATTTAAAGGAGTTCTTTTTGTCCTTCTTGATCTTCTGTATGTTTTTCATTAATTAGCTCAAGAGGAGTTCACAGAGATCATAATCTGCATTCTTTCTCAGCATTTCATAGGCCATGTATATTGCAGTTTCAGATACTGAATTCTCCCTACTGGAATGATATATCTTGTATCCTATTATCATAGATGCATACTTGATATTCGGGTCAGTAATATCTTCAATGGTCATTGCCCTCTTATCAAATTTTGATCCGGTGGCCTTTGTGACAATGTTGTTTTTGACAGACTTGAGGATAGGAATTCCTCCAGAGGAATGTAAACCAGTTACTACCCTAATTACTTCCTTGGTGATCTTGCAAGGTCTATTCAGCCAAAGGAATCTATCATGCACCCTACTTAAAACATACCGGACCCATTCATCTTCTTCAAAGTAGGGGAAATGAATGAATTGATCAAAATGCTTTTCCTGGATGCCCTTATATTCTGGTTTAAGCTCAAAAGCATCATCTATCAATTGTTTGTGATAGATATCTCTTAGTTTGAATTCCCCAAACTCTTCAATATTGGCATGTATGTAAACCCTAATGTCTTCTGTGTGTAAAATGCCATGCAGAACACTAGAGAATGCTCCTAGAGGATCTACCTCCAAGGATTTGTATGGATGTTTCTTAAATGTAGGGCGAGGTCTATCAAAAATCTTTACAATATTCAGAGTACCCATTATCAAGAGATTTGCAGTGAGATATTTGAAAACAGAAAATACCTTTTGCGCCTACTGGTTTCATAGAGTTGGTTGGATTGATCTTTGGAAGTAATGACTTCTGCAAGTGATCTTCGATGAACTTGAGGAATTTTCTTGCAGAGCTCTGCCTTTCGTTTCTTCTTGAGTGCAGAATGAACAAGTGATTAATGAAAAACCCTTATATTGCTCCGCAAGCCCTAATATCAGACTGCAATAAATGCTCAACCTACATTATTCCAGTTTGCCTTATTCAGGTGATTTGAAGAACCGGATCAACCCTGATCTTTAAACCTCTCACGGATCTTCCAAATCCTAACCACAGTTTGTTTGAATATATCCCTTATGACTCCTTCAATCTGCAACTCTTCTTGTGCCAGTTCCGGCACCAATTGACTGGCTGGGGGAACAAGGTTTTCTTTGTGTCTCCCCCTGAGCCAGAGCTCACTTTTCAGTTTCTGGAAGGAATATCAGCAACAGAGTCTGGTGTGCATCCAACCTCTACATTCTCAGTACTTTTCTTCACCCAAATCTTGCTCATCTCATTTTTAACTTCATCTGCATTCATCTTTTGTTTACCCTTATCTTGATTCTGATTATATACCGGACCTCTTTTGTCCTGATTCTTGCTTCTACAGACTTTTGCATTATGACTGGACCTATTATAGATTTGGCACACAACATTTCTTTGCATATTTGACTAATATCCTCTTAATCTGCATTGATTAGCCATATGACCTACTCTATTACATGCAAAGCATCTACCATTGAATGATTTGTTCATTTGCATATTTCTGTATTCATGAGACTTGTGACCATACCTTTTGCAGTTAAAACACTGTTCAGAGAAGGATGAATTAGTCTGATTCATTCTCTTTTTGCATTGATTAGCTTTGTGACCAAAGTGATTGCAGCTGTGGCAGTATCCATTGAAGGATGGATATCTTTGAGCATTGGGCTGTCTTACCAGAGGTCTTCTAGGCATGTTCCTTGGATTTTCTCATCCAAAATTCTTCTGACCAGATCCGGAGCTTTCTCCTTTCTCATATCCCAAACCACATTTGTCATCTACCTTATTTTGACTTCCAATAAGAACTTCAAGTTGAGCAGAACTTATCTTGAATTTTTCTTTATACTCATTTGTTGTTTGAAGATCCCTTTTTAGAGAGACAAATTGATCCTCAAGTTTTTCTTCATTATCTTTAGCATCTTCAAGATCAGATTCAAGATGTCTGATAATTCTATCCATCTGGTGGCAATCTTCTGATTTCTACTTGAGAGATTGTCTTAGATTATCTTCAGTTTTTCTTTTCTCTTCAACTTCTTGGGTAAACTTTATAACTCCTGATTCCATTTCATGTCTTACCATAATGATTTTTTTTATAACTTTTCACATAACTTGGTTTTCTCACTCAGTTCTTTATTTGCATTATTTTCTTCACCTTGTCTTGCCAATTGTTGAAGCAGCTCCTTTCTCTTTTTCATAGAGAGACTTAATTTATCTTTTAGTTCTCTCATGAAATCATCAGCCTGTTTGAGTCTTTCCTTTAATTCATTGACTTCAGAGTTTGACTGTTCAAGATTATCAAGGGTAGTCTTGAGTTGTTCTCTTAAACCATATGCATCCATTTGAACTCCCAAATCCTCCTCGAGCTATTAGACTCTATTAGGAGGAACTTAGCTTTGATACCAATTGTTGATAACTGAGAGGGGGGTGAATCAGTTATCCTAATTATTTCTTCTTTCTGAACTTTATTATTAACTAATGCAGCATTAATTCAAAGAAGCAAACATTACCATGAAATGGAAAAACACATGACACGGTATTTTTGATGTGGAAACCTTGTTAAGGGAGAAAACCATGGGGTGATTAAACCAAAGATTATTCTTTGTTAGAAGAATAAGGAATTACAAAATGGCACTTGCCAATTAGGGCTCACTACCCAAGCACACTGCTCACAAAGGAGGCACACTTCCTACAAGGAGACACACTATCTACAAAAGAATGTTATACTTTACTTGAACTGATTGGAAGCATCCACATATGCTGGACTTTAGTTCCAGTTAGGCTCAGTACACTGATCTGCTGCACTTCATCTTTCCTCTTCTCTTATGTTGCTTTCCTTTCACATACCGGACCTTCCTTACTGCTTCTGCTATGCTCTGCTTTTATTTGCATATCACATAACACCACAACACATCTCACAACTAAATCTATCATGTATATATATCCACACAAGTAATTTCATCACATTTCTAGTTGGCATCCGAAACAGTCAATCTTCTCACAAACTCTGTTCTGTCGGCTAAATCCTTGCACATCAAGTAATGCGGATCAAGTATATGCTTGTAGAAATCATTAATCATGTCGGCCAAACATGATTCATGCCTTCATAACCTTTAACACCATTAGTAACACATTCAGAAAGTAGTCTGATGTTCTGTCAGTCAATTCTTCCTCTGTTCACACTGTCACTCAGGAATCCGGTACTCAACTATTCATATCTTTTGCCTCATCTATCACCGGAGGCTAAAACCTTGGAATCTATCACTCAAGGTAGTACTCTTTACTTCCCCAAATCCACACTTTACCAAGATACTTCCTCTGAGAGATCCGGACCTGTCTGTCAGACCTTGCCATATGCTCTGTTCTTGTTTACCGGACCACAACATTCTTCACTCTGACTTCCGGTAGAGACACACCATGTCCTGCAGATGTGTGGGATGAACTTTGTTGCCATCAATGACAACAATCATGAATCCATATAGTGTCTCTTGCCAACATGTAATACTAGACCCTTGGGTCTGATGCAAGCTACATGTGGATATGAGTTAATTCCCCTACCACACTCACTTCTATTTTGTCAAATTGTGTCACCTTCTTGAGGGATTTGGTGGGATGTAAGCCTAAAGCATTGCAAATGGATAGTGGCATCACATTCGTTGATGTACCTAAATCCACCAAATAGTTATGTAAATGGTAGTCATCAATTTTCCACAGTCCATGATGTTGAGTTGGAAATTCTTGAGGAAAATAATAAAACACAATCAAATCCAGAAGCATTTCCAACTCAGTTATGTAAATTATTTCTAAATATTCTTAGCGTGAGCAAGAATGGTGCTGACTCAGACTTATCTTTGTATAGAGTCATGTGATGTTTTAGCATCTTGGATGGTAGTTTGCACTTTATGTTTAACAGTAGTTTCTTTGGGTGCAAGATCTCTAGTCATGATTTGACTAGGATTATGACTAGGGTTTTCATCCCTTGATGTGGATTCACCTAAGGCTTTCAAAAAGGCTTTCTTGATGATTGAAGTCTTGAGCAATTCTGACAAGGATAAGCTAATTTTGATCTTTTTCATCTCTTTTGCTAGATATGTGACTAATTTATCATATTCAGGCAGTTGGATAATGGCTTTTGACACTATATTTTGAGGTGTGAAATACTGAGTATTCACCTTTGGAAGACCAGGACTGTTATTGGCTTTTAGATCTGGTGGAGTGTTGAAATTGTTGGGAGGAACAGATGTGGTCAAAGGACTAGGTAGTTTGTTTGGATTACTCCTCAGGTTATAATTATGCCTACCCTAATATTGTTGTTGGTAAGCATGAACCTCTTTAGGTTTTGGCTCCGGTTCATTATTATCCTCAAAAGGGAACACATAATTTGACTCAAATACTAAGGCAGACTCTTCACATGCTAATGTACAATTCTCATGATTTGAGGTCATTTGATGATGTTGATGATTGATAGAACTTTCTAGCACAAGGGAAGATTCATACTCTAAGGGGGCAATTTCATTTGCTTCAGGATAGAGAAGATCTCTTGCAGTATTAGACACTTCAACCTAGAAAATACTAACTGCTATCTTGAACTGAGGGCAATCTAGTTCAGCATGCGCATTAGTATTGTGCATTCTACACCAATTTGTGAGTGTAGCTTCTGCTAAATTCACCCTATTTATCTATTTGGGTTCATTAGGAGTTTGATTGTCCAATGGTGATAGCAATGAGCCATTGTTTGTCCTAGCATTCCATGTTCTAGGTGGCCTAGGGGCAACATTGTTATTGCTATTGTTATTGAAATTCATATCATTATTGTACCCCTTCTCAGGGTATCCAATCCTATCATTATTATTTCCATATCCTCTATCAGGATATCCTCTATTCAGATTTGACTAAGAATAAAAGTTTTGACTCCTCATATGCATGATTTCAATAGTCAATTTCCTCAGTTGTGTAGATATTTCTTTAATGTCATCTTTCTCCTCCTAAGCCTTAGCTACTACATTATCTTGTTGAGGTTTGA
Organism: Cunninghamia lanceolata; assembly: GCA_027924645.1. NCBI lineage: Eukaryota > Viridiplantae > Streptophyta > Pinopsida > Cupressales > Cupressaceae > Cunninghamia > Cunninghamia lanceolata. The sequence continues at coordinate 3,604,923 of BSBN01000506.1, forward strand.
AGAAAGAGCTACCATTTCTACTATTTTGTACTACATTCTATGATACTTGTCCAGTATGATGTATTATCTAGCCATTTCTGTTTGGAGGAGGCATGATACTAAGTGGAGGTACTTGCAATGGACTAGGCATGATGGCTAGAGGTATCATGACTCCATTACCTTGTGGTTGTACAGGATATGCAGGATATCCAGAGTTAGGTGTAAAACCAAGTTTTAACTATTAATTGACTTTAATAGCTTCTTCAAAAGCACCTGCTAATGAAATTATGGCTAGATGTGTTCTTTTGATGAAAATGGATGTTAAGGGATCTAAGGCTAAATAATATATGAATCTAGTTGCTTCATCACCTACATTGTATGGATCAACTAGCTTGGAATACATTTTTTAAGACCTGGCATTGAAATTAGAGATCATTTCTCCCTTAGCTCTTTTGATTGTAACAAACATGTGATAAATGATAGCCAGATCCACTGGTATTTTGAATCTTCCTAAGAAATCTTTTTCTAAGGCATCCCAGGTAGGGATGGTAGACTAGGAAAGACTAATATACTAGCTATAAGCCTCTTCTCCTAAAGAGTAAGGAAATAACCTACACATGATGTCTTCATGTTCTATTCTTTCTCTAAAACAAGCTTCCTTGTAGGTTCTGATATGATCCTTCGCATCTTGGTAAGGATGATACTTTGGACATATTTTGTCTGGATTCTTAGGTAAAAAATGATATGCTGCAAATAGAAGTGGTGACTGAGTTGAAAATAAAGACATTGCAAGAGGTACCTAAGGTATCTAAGGTATAATTGGAGACCCTGGAGGTGTTACAATAGGTATGGATGGAGATGTTGGTGAATTAGGACCCAGATTGTGGTGAATATTAGTTGTGCAAGGTCTAAATCCATGAGTTAGCAATTCTTCAAAAGGTCTGATGGATGTAGACCTCGTATTAGGTCTAGTAGCCAGAGCTTCACAACTTATGGCAGAATATGGATATTTTAACTAGATCTTTGCAAAGGTCAAGGTATCTACTCTTCTAAGGTGGATATTTATGATCAAAAGTGCAAAATAACTAGATATTTTCACAATATTTTTAGGAAATGCAAATATGGGCACAAATTTTGAAAGTCTAGACTTTTGACTGTAAATATCAGGTTAACTGACCACAAGGATGGGATATTGGTAGAATTTGCAAGGATTGTAAATATTGACTCAGATATGCAGATTCTAGACAACTGACTATAAAGATCATAATATTTATGCACAAGATTAGGATATTTACAATCAAATCCTTCAAATAACTCGTGAAAAGTAATAACTTTGCACAAACACTCAAAGTTTGAAAAATATCACCTCATGTAAATGTGGGAATGATATCCAGGCAACAAATTTGGGAACAAAAATGCTTTTGCAGGCCCTCCTTCTAGTGCCAATTTATATTGATCATGATGTTAGTCATAAACAAACACAGATAAAGAAATGCAAATCAAACCTTTATCATCTTGCAAGATATGATGAATTTAAGGAATTCATGATCCCAAGTCTCTGTGGATTAGTTCATAATCATCTGACGTTACTCTGTTGTTTGATGTGCGTTGTTGTTTTCCATTCAAGGGACCTTAAATTTCTGATTCCAAAAAATTCATGTCTAGATAATCTTTATTTCATCTACTTTCTATAAATTTCTTAACAAACAAGGTTAAATCTTACTATATTTAACCAAATGATGCAGATATTATGTAAGTTTGATCAATTCTTCTGCATATCAACTCTTATTAACTGGATTTCACCTCTACACTACAAATTTACTCAAATGATGTGCCTATAGGCATATATTTCCATGATTACTATCATTATTTATGTTCATTTGCATGATACTTATCATTTCAACATGCTATTTGCTCAAATATGCTAAAGATATTCAGTTACCTATGAGATATCAACATATTTTTGTATCTGCTTAGTATTTTCTGTGTATTTGCAATTGTGATGATGATCAAATGAAATTAAAGAAATTTAAATGAATACTTTCTAACTTTACTAGAATGAGTGAATCTTTAGCCATTGATCCATATACATTCTTGACACTGCAATGAAGAGAAGGAAATCAAACCATATGTTCACCAGGTTGTTCCACGACTAGATATGATTGATGCTAACTTCGATGGAAAGGGATGAAAACAACATGTACAAATTGAAAAGCACTCTAAGGGATGCAAAAAATCACAACACATATCTATAATCCATTCACAGATTACTCAAAGTTTATGATTGTATGTAATCAAGGGACTTCATCTTCAATAAGTATGCAAAAGAAATATACATTCACAATTGGCCTTGAGAATTAGTCTTGATGTTTCAACAATCTAATCTAAATTAAGTTTTGAATGGATTACAAAGTGCACTCCATCTCCTTTTATATAACAAGAAGAGGAGGTGCTTACAAAATATCATGCGGTTAGGATACATTCCTTACAATCAATGGTTCATGTTGCATTGACTAGGTCAAAAGACCCAAACATGTGGCACAAGTTGCCAGCTGGCAACCATCTAGTGGCATACAATTATCCTCCTTGACATATTCTACATATGACCCTCTGCCACACTATATTTTTACTTATTCTTTTTTCTCTTCATCAGTAGATGAGTCATCTTCTACATGCACATTGACAATCCCCCTAATGGGTTCATATGCTTCTAGAATTTTTTCTACTGCTCCTCCATCTTGTATTTTAGCCTTTGTAACTACATGCCCTTGTGATTGGTACTAGGCTTATAGGGCAGTCCACTTGTTCTACCTACTATTCAATACTTCATTGTATTTCTCTACTTTAGACTTCATCCTCATAGATTTATCAATTATATTTTTAGATAAATGGCTCAGTGGATCATCTGATGCAAGCTTGAAATTGTCTTGAAAAGCCATGATGGAAAAATCAACATCTTAATTCTCTATCTTTCCTTCAATCTTATCCTCAAGGGCCTCTAGAATATCTACCTCCTTAGATAGTAGCTCATGCAATTTGATACTGATATCCCTGAGCTTGTTATTACACTTCTTTAGGATATCCACTTCAAACTTGGTATCTTCATACCATATACCTAACAATTGTGATGTCTGGTTGGTTAGGATTTTATTGTATATTAGGACATTCATATCTATATGTTTCATCTTAGAGAGGGTAGTCAAATGTTTCTCAACTTTTATTGACCTCTATCCAACATCTTTTTGCATTTTATCTACCTTGCTCTTCAATGTGTTGAGAAAATTCCAATTGGCAAGTGAGGTCCTTATTACCTTTTCTCCTTCAGTGATGAACTGGATAAACCACTTATCCATCACTTGTGAATTATGTTTCATAACATCTAGTCCTATCATTTCATCTTGAGATATTATGGTTAATGGGGTGGATGTGCTGATAGAGATATTGGTAGGGGCTACCAATTCCTTTATAAATGCTTGCATTTGAGCAATGTGCTCTTTATGTACCTTATCCTTATTCTTCTCTTTCTCTATTGTTTCCAACAATGTATCTATTATATCTTTGGCCTCCTAATGCTCTTGTTGCTCAGTAGCAAAGCCCAAATCTACAATGGTTATTTGAAACTCACTGGCACTTATTTCCTCCTTGGCTTTGTCAACAATAGGTACAACCACTTGGGATGTTCTTTTGCCTATTGCCCGATCTCTCTTTATTACAGAGGTGGCCTTAGATCTCCTCTTTGGTTTGGCATTTTCAGCCAAAAATAATGTAGTTATGTCAAAATTTGAAGATACACCCGGTGGATTGTTGGTCATGATGTTAGTCATTCACAAACATAGAATAAAAGTTACACAACAACCTTTACTCATCTTGAAAGATACGATGAATTCAAAGAATTCATGATCCCAAGTCTCCGTTGATTAGGTCTTAATCTACTGACGTTACTCAGTGGTTGATGTGTGTTGCTGTTTTCCATTCAGGGGCCTTACGTGTTTCTGCACTGTTCATCATCATTATCTTCAAATATCCTGCTCTGGATGTTCGCTCTGCATAAGTCTTCAACAATTCTACCTCTGCACTGTAAATTTAGTCAAATAATGTGCATACAGGCTGATATTTGCATGATTTCTACCATTATTTATGATTCTTTGCATGATATTTTCAATACTACATGCATTTAACCAAATATGCTAAGGATCTTCAGTTACCTACGGGATTTCAGCATATTTCACTATTTCTGCTTGTTATTTATCATGATTTGCAGTTATGGTGATGAACTAATGAAATTGAAAAAAGGAAAAGGGTTAGAGAGTGAGATTCCTAAAATTACTGGACTTAGATCACTGATTCACATACAAGATCCCATACTTGCAATGAAAAGAAGGAAAACTAGAAATCATACTTCACCAGGACATTCCACAAATCCGCATGATCTAGTGCAAAGCTTCAAAGGAAAGTTGACAACAATATGTAATGAAATGAAAGCGCTTCCAGTTGAACACAGCATTCACCAGTACATATCCAGAAATCAACAGAAAGATTACGTAAAATTTACAATCAGGATGTAATCTGGAACTTCATATTCATTCAGTATGCTCAAGAACAGGTACATTTACAGTGATCTGAAGAAAGAACCTTGACATTTCAACAATTCTATCCTCATTAGTCTCAGTAATCCGATCTCCTAACTTATTCTACAGTAATTGACTCTTTGCGTCAGATGCGTCTGTGTATTCTCATGTATTCCGCCCTTTTTTTAAATGACAAGCTCTGGATGTTATATAGAGCAACTGCCAGAAAACGGTTACAATGATCCAAGGATCAGGATCCTCTCATAACAAACAACGGCTCAGATGAACAGCACATGCTTCGCCAGTTAGCAAATGTACAGCTGGCACAGAATATTCCAGCATCTTCAACTTGATTCGGCCTCCAGCTGGCGAACAGCATATTTGACAATATCCTCCTCATGTCTGGCCTATGTTGACTCCATGCGCAACTTTGTAATGCTCAGCTTCAGCAGCAGCATCATGACTTCAATATTCAGCTTCATCAGCATCATGATAATTTCCTGCAAGTAAACAGACAAACATAAGGTTCATCATCATCATGATAAGCAACAGGAAGTAAACACCTTATTAAACATACCTCCCCATGTGCAGCTACAGGCAATCAGGTCTTACCTGTGAAAAATATGCACTAAATGCATAAACAGCATGAAAACAACCAGGTCAACCATCGTTGACCAAACATCAGGCAGTCAGGCTTTTCAAATTTCTATCGCTTCATGTCTTTGCCCATTTTCTTGCATATCGGGTTCAAAATATGATGATGATGACCCCAGATTATACAAGGAAATAATCGCCTTTCAACCATCTCTAGAAACCGGCCTTGCATCATCATCATATTTGCATCGGCATGACTATATATGATCAGTGTGACAATTTCACCTTAGGCCGACGGCAACAGTTATACCGACGCCAAAAATCATGATGATGACCAACCAATATATCCTCAAAGTGGCCGCAGGATATCACAAAATATGATGATCCTCCTTTCCTAATGCCCTGATGAAAATCACATCAGGATGTTCACTTCTTGCACATTCGGGAAAGAAAGACAACGTCATCATCATCATGATGAAGACAAACAGGAGGACCTGGAAAATGATCCTGCCGCTGAAGAAAAACTTGATGACGTCATCGGCATCATCATGCTTCGTTAAAATGCAAAGGGATGACGTCATCGGGATATTTCGCTAAGATCAGGAGGTAAATGGAATATCGGGTTCCCTCTAAGGAAGATGATCAGGTGGATGAAAGCAATATGACCCTTTTCGGCCAAGGCAATCCGCTCGAAAGATCAGGATGATGAACATCATCATCATCATATTCGCACTGGGCGATCTAAAATATGATCCTGCCGAAAGTCCTGATGACGTCATCGGGATATCCGGGACCTTCGTTAATCTTCGAAGATGACGTCATCGTCATCATCATATTGGCGAACAGGATCATACCCTGGAAAATATCTTGCCGAAGGAGAAGGTGATGATGACGTCATCGTCATCATCATATTCGCAAACGTTTATACTTGTCGGCAGGATGATATTACGAACTGTCGGGTAGGGAAAGATCATGATGATGATGTTCAACATGACTTAAGAAATGAAAATCACCCTCCGCTTCGAAAGATAAGGTGATCATCATGATTACGCAAAAGGAGGTCAGGAGGATATTAAGAAATGTCGGGTCTCGAAATATCATGATGATGTTGATCACCAAGACTTGGTCGTGCGCGCACAAATTATGCAGATGGCAGATTTCTCTAAGTAAGGTGACGATGATCATCAGCATGATATTATCACATCGGGTGATGTTGGAATATCATGATGATGCTCGCAATGCGAAAAGGTTACTCGACGGGTAAAACACACTAGCACTTAAGATTGACGTCCGGATGTTTCGGGACTGCATGATTTTCATCAGGTGATAAAGTAAGATCATGATGATGGCCTTTGGCGATATAAAAGACCGCCTGACGGGAAAAGATTACTACGACTTAAACTTGACGTCCGGATGTTTCGACCTCAGGATATTATCGGGGGGGGCTTCTCAAATATCATGATGATGATGTTCATATAGCAATTATCAGGTTTGACCAAAACTTTGACTGCTCACAACTCCCTCATATGGACGAATTTTCAAGTGATGCAAAAGGCAAACCTGCATGAAATTTCAAGCTCTTTCTAACCATGAAGTCATAGAAACAAAATATGAACTTTGAAAAACTAACCTCATGATGATGACCTACCTCATCCTGACCTTCATGATGATGATGCACCTGACTTACTTTTACCAAACCGCCAGAAACAGACCACACAAGCCAAAACAAAAGCTGGGTCCCTGTTTTGCCAAGTCAAAATGGGGCGTGTTGTGTAACCACACAACATGGATGTGGATTTACCTTGCATTGCAGCCAATATGGCAACCCAATTTTGGACCCTTCATGGTCTGTATGTTCAATTTAAACATTTGGTGACCCTGCATTCTACTCCACCCTTTGTTTTGGTTGTTCCTCCTCTTCCTGATTATGATCCTCCTCATGTGTTGTCTTTATATTCTATTTCCTCCTCTTCCCTTTCTAATTGTACAGTGAGAGTATTTTGGGGAGTAATCATTGTATTTTTCACTAGTACCTTAATGGGACTAGTAGACACCTCTCTTACCACTTCATCATCTAAAAGTTCCATTGTTTCATCTAAGGAGAGGGGCTGATCATCCCATCTCTTCTTAATCTCCTTTCTTTTCTCTTCAGTTAGTTCAGTCTTAAACTTCAATATGGTGGGGATGGGAACATCATACTCCAAATCATGTCTGATTCCCTCACCTCCTTTGCCTTTCAACACAATACTAGGGTGCACATCTATTGACCCCCTCATTGCTAATACCTGATCATTCTTTTGTGGCACCTTTTGAGTTCTCTTTCTTTTCTTTAGTATGAGGAGCTCCTCTTCATCACTACTTTCTTCTAAGTCTTCAAAAATGATACCAGGTTATGTAATGGGCTCTTGCTATTTTACAGGTTCTTGAGATGTTGTAGAAGCAGAGGTTGAAGCTGGATCCTTTTTAGGTGGGAGTTGACAGATGATTTTCACACCTATATTTGGGCCCCCTTTCTTGGTTCCCTTAGGTGTATCTCCATGCTTTCTTTCTCCTTTGGATCCTCTCTTCTCTTTGAGGAAATCATCATATTCCTCATCTGTCAAGTCTTGTCTCTTCCTCTTTTTATCAATGGCAATGGCCACTTCTTTGGCCTTGAGTACAATAACCTCTCTATCCACCCACTCTTTGGTCATTTGCATGACCATTTCCATTATTATTTCCAATGAAGTCTCCTCTGGTTGACTCCAGTTGGGTGATGAGATTGTATCATTATATACTTTCTTGTCCTCATACTCTTGTGACAGAATAACTCCATCATCTTCATGTAAATGCATGGGAACTAGTACGCAATCCAATGTACAAACTTTCTTTAAAGTGATTCTTTGGTAGCTTCTCTTTCGTACTTCTACCTCATCATCATAATCGGTCCAGTAATCTTCAAGATGCACTTGGTGCACTGGTTTCTTGTATAATGCTTGCATTTTATTGTAGTGGTCATATTGCCTGCATACAGGGAAAGGTTGTAGGTATATCAACTATAATCCCCCTATTGTTTCTTTAGCAGTCTCCTTATTAGCACACATATACCACCCAATGTTGAGTGGAAATAGGACATTGGGTTTCTTGTTTTTCTCAGAAAAAGCCTCAAATGAGGGAAGTATTTGCCTAGCCATCTCCATCAGTATGACCCTATCTATTGGGTATCTTGGCAACATAACAGGTTGTTAGATTCAAGACAGACAACTAAGGAGGGGGTGAATCAGTTGTCCCAAAAATTTCTCTTATTAATCACTTAAATCCTTCTTGTAATTCAGCAGTATAATAATAAATCAATCATGGAAACATAATGCAACAATTCAAGAGCAGAAACACATTAACACATATGACACCAAGATTTTAATGTGGAAAACTCGGTTAAGGGAAAAACCAAGGGGTGACTAACCCAAGATTGTATTCTCTATTAAAAGAATAAGAAGAACAAAATTGCACATGCCAATTAGGGCTCACTACTCGAGCACACTACTCACAAGAGGCCCACTGCCTTTAAGCTCAATACTTTTTCTCTACCTTTCGCTTTGGTCCTCTCTACACACTCTCATCTCCACCAAGATTCCTTTGAAATGACTTCACAACTTATTTATACAAGACATCGACTTTGGGATAATCATCAAAGTTGGCAAACTTTACAGAGCAAATACACAAATACAACTTCACTTATTACAAAAGACTTTATGCAAATCACCACACTATTGGCTACACAGATCTGAGACTTTAATCTTCTTTGAGGAACATGCCATGTTTTGCATAACATCTTCAAGATCATTCACAGGATGTGTGACTCATTCAGTTAGCCAAGTTTATGAAGAACATCATCATCGGGAAGTAATTCTTCAATTACGAGCTCAATCTTCAATGTGGACCACCAACATGAACTGGATACAATCCAAAGATCCCCACAAGCTTGCCTGAATTACCAAGAACATCCACACTACTTCTGCTAACTAAAATCATTCTCTCCTTCATTGGGAACCTCAAGAACACATTCTGTCATTACAGTCATATTGGAATAGATGCATGCGGACCTCCAAACCATGAACCAATTGAGTTGTCAATTCACACTGACTTCCTAAACACTCCACCAAATCTGCAGAATAAGACAATGCATTTCCAGATCTCACCAAACCTATTTGTGTCACTCTGTCACCTATGAACATCTACCAAAACCACTTTTATTCATATGGCCATAACTTCTTCAAATATTTATGCTGACCTCTCAAATCTTTACTAGATCACCTTTGGACACATATCTACAAACCCTTTGATGCACATCCTCTAATCTTCTTCTTAGCTGGGATCTTTACTTCACTGTCTTCACTGTTCTTGTTTGTTCATGATAGGACCAATTTTCTCAATATCCTCAGTATACAACTCATCCAATCCTTTACATCAATGCAACAGGAGTATGTTGACATCAATGACAACACCGGTTAGGCCCATACTTGCAACAATCTCCCCCTTTGTCATTGATGGCAACATATGATGTGAAAAACTATTTTAACCATCAAGACAAGAACTTCTCACTGACTGACATAACTCCCCCTATCAACAACAACCATTCACATGTCTTCTCTTCCTTTACTACTCCCCCTTTGATCAACAACCACTTTTTGTTTTTCACATGTCTTCTCTCCCCCTTTGACATCAATGGAAAGGGGTACATACTTGCATTACTCATAATCATACCAACTGCTCCCCCTAAGTAGTAGCTTCCCATCATCAATCTGGACCACAAGATATGACTGTGAGATCCACTAGACATGACTGTGAGATCCACTAGACTGATGCACATTAGTGCACCTTAATTCAGAATCAGAGGGCTAATAACCCCTAACTTCTCCCTGAGATACTCAAAAGAGTCCTTAGGTAGAGGTTTAGTAAAAATGTCTACAATCTAATCCTTAGAGGGCACAAACTCCAATCTAACTTCATTCTTGTTCACTTTCTCTCTCAACAAGTGAAACTTGATGGATATATGTTTTGTCTTTGAATGCAACATCAGATTTTTTGATATATTTATTACACTTGAATTATCACAGAAGATTGTGATGGGTTCCTCATACTCCACTCTGATGTCTCTTAGCATTTGCTTCATATATAATACTTGAGTGCAACTACTTGTTGTTGCAATATATTCTTCTTCTGCAGTGGATAGAGATATTGCCTCTTGCTTCTTACTCATCCAAGAAACCAATCTTTTCCCCAAAAAGAATGCTCCACCACTGGTACTCTTCCAGTCATCCATAGCTCCTACCCAATTTGCATCTATATAAGCATGAAGAGAGAAATCATGATCTCTAGGATACCATAAACCATACTCAACTATCCCTTTTAGATATCTGAGAATCCTCTTGATTGCCATGACATGAGATTCTCTAGGATCAGCTTGGAATCTAGCAACAAGACCAACAACATTCATAATGTAAGGTCTAGTTTGAGTAAGATATAATAGTCCTCCAATCATTGACCTGTACTTTTTTTGATCAGCCTTCGAAGAGTCATCATCTTTGCTCAATTTACATTTGGTTGCCATAGGAGTATTCATTGGTTTTGAGTCTTCCATCCCAAATTTCTTCAACAATTCTTTCACATATTTGGTCTATGAAATGAAGATTCATTTCTTTGTTTGAATGATTTGCAGACCCAAGATGAAATTCATTTCCCCAAGCATAGACATCTCAAATTCACTTTTCATTTGATTTGCAAAAGTTTTGCACATACTATCTCTTCCTCCAAAAATGATATCATCAACAAATACTTCAACTATCAAGATATTTTCATTATCAATTTTAAACTACAAGTTACTGTTAGTAGTACCTTTGTTGAAACCAATCTTCAAGAGATGCTTATCCAATCTTTCATACCAGGCTCTTGGGGCTTGTTTGAGTCCATATAGTGCTTTATTCAACTTGCAGACCATATAACCATGATCAAACAATTGAAATCCATCCGGTTTCTCAATATATAATTCTTCTTCCAAGTCACCATTCAGGAAGGAAGACTTGACATCCATCTGATATACCTTGAAATCCTTCAAGATAGCAAAGGCAAGAAATAATCTGACTACTTCAATTCTTGCCACTGGGGAAAAAGTCTCTTCAAAATCAACTCCTTCTACTTGAGAATAACCTTTGCAGACCAATCTGGCTTTGTTTTTTACTGCTTCACCATCTTCATTTAGTTTATTCTAGAAGACCCATTTAGTTCCAATCACATTTTTGTTTCTAGGTCTAGGATCAAGATCCCAAGTGTGATTTTTCTCAATTTGCATCAACTCTTCCTTCATTGCTTTAGTCTAGCTTTCATCATTGCATGCTTCATTCACTGTCTTTGGTTCAATCTTTGAAATCAGACAATAGTTTTCTGAGTCTTGAGAAATCTTTCTTCTTGTTTGAACACCTTTGCTTTTATCACCTATGATTTGATCTTCAAAGTGATTTAGTTTTACATACCTGGGAATTTTGGGAATTTCTTGCACTTCTATTTCTTGAATAGGTTCATTCAAACTTATCTCTTCTTCCTGATTCTCTAGATCAGTCTGGATCTAAATTTTAGAAGGGGCTTGGTCTTCTTGGACCAAAACATCATTATGATCATCTTCATCATTTTCATAAAACCTTGAGGGTTTTTCAATACCTTCATCAACATTCAGATTTGTACTTTCTATAATCTTTCTCAATCTCTTGTTATAACATCGATATGGTTTTCTTTGAGTAGAATAACCCAAGAATATTCCTTCATCACTTCTAGCATCAAATTTTCCAAGGTCTTCATCTCTTTTAATATAACATTTTCTACCAAAGACTCTGAAATACTTCACAGTGGGAGTGATACCAAACCAAACTTCATAAGGGGTCTTACCAGTATTGCTTTTGATTTGTACTCGATTAAGAGTATAGACAGCAGTGCTTATAGCTTCTCTCTAGTAGATCTGAGGAACATTTAATTCCATCATCATGGTTCTAGATGCTTCCTGGATGGTTCAGTTCTTTCTCTCCACTACTCTATTTTGTTATGGAGTCCTTGGAGCAGACAACTATCTTTTTTTCCCATGTTTCTCATAGAATTCTATGAAATCCCTGGATGTGAATTCTCCACCTCTGTCAGACCTAAGACATTTTCTTATTAATCCTATTTCATTCTCTACCATAGCCTTACATATTTTGAATTTCTCAAGATCCTCAGATTTCTCTTTCAAAAAAGTCACTGACATCATCTGGGAGTGGTCATCAATTAATAACATGAAGTATCTATCAACTTGCAAACTTCTGATTCTTGCTGGACCACATAGATTAGTATGTACTAAGTCCAACAATATGGTAGAAGATTGTTCCTTACTTTGAATGTGACTCTACTCTACTTACCCAATTGACATTCTTTGCACAAACTATTAGTAGGTTTGACCAATCTTGGAAGATCTCTTACAACCTGAGTGTTGCTTATCTTGATGATATTATCAAAATTCACATGACACATTCTCCTATGCCACAACCAACTCTGATCAATTTGAACAAATAAATAACTTTTACCAGTACCAACCAAGTGGAAGATATTACCTTTTGTTTGAGTACCGGATGCAATCTCTGTTCCTAAACTTTCAAAGATCTTACATTTTCCATTTTTGAATCAGAGATCATAGCCTTTGTCCACCAACTGTCTAACACTGAGAAGATTGTACTTCAGACCTTCAACATATAGTACATTACTAGTTTTGTTCTTTCCATCAAAAGAAATAGTTCCTCTATCTCTGATCTTGCTAGCAGAATTATCACCAAATTTTACAACTCCTTCATATCTTTCCAAATCTATGAACTTATTTTTGTCACTTCTCATATGGTGGGAACTTCCATTGTCAATGACCCAATCATCCTTTTCTTCAACTTGAGCAGCCAGAGCTATTTCTACCATTTTGTGATTGACAGATTTAGAGGGTATTGGATCTTCTTCCTTGATGGCAATAAACACCTAGTCACTTCCATATTTATTTCTTGTCGCTGATTCATCATCTGCTAATCCTTCATCATCATCATCTTCATGAACATAGTAATATTTCTTTTAGAATCTTGATCTATTAGGATTTTCCCTTGAAAATCTTTTTGGACACCTTGAGGTAAAATGACCAATCTTATTGTAGTTGAAACATTTGAAGGGCAATTTTACTTCATACTTACTGGATCCTCTTGGTAGTCTTTTTGCAATAAGGGCTTCAAGTTGAGCAACTTCTACTTCATCTTCTTCCAAATATTTTCTTGCTTTTTCATACCATGATAGTTTCTTTGAGGAGTTCTCTCCCGGATCAAACTTTTGTTTGCCTTTTACAGAGGCACTAGCTTTGAATGCAGATTTAGTCTTGGGGGGTGCATCTCCAAACTCAGCCAATTCAAATGCAACTAATTTTCCAACCAATTGATCTCTTGTGATATTTGGAAAAGATCTAAATTCTTCAATAGCAACAACCTTGTATTTCTAAGAAGGAGGTAGGGATATGAGAAATTTGGCAACAATCTTATCTTCATCCAAGATACCACCAGCACACCTAATGCCACAAACAAGCTCATTACTTTTGGCATAAATGTAGTGATATTTTCATCTTCACTCATCTTCAGGTTTTCAAAATTTCCTTTCAAACTCTGTAGCTTGGCACATTTAACATACTTGTCATCTTCATGCAAAAGTTCTAGTTTTTCCCAAATCTCATAAGAAGTTTGTAGATCTATAACATTTGTCACCTCTAAATTAGATAAGGTACTTAGTAGAGCTTCTTTAGCCCGAATATTATTTTTAGCATCTCTGATTTCATCTACGGTTCTCAGACCATTCTGTGGAGGAACATACTTCTTTAAATCCATGATCCAATATTGCATTCCCATACATTGCAAGTGACATTCCATGTGGCTTTTCCAAAGAGTGTAATTGGTTCCATCAAACCTCAGACTATCCTTCTTGTAGGAAGACATCCTGGATCTCCTCAAGTATTAAGCTCTTTTAGAGGAACTTAGCTCTGATACCAATTGTTAGATTCAAGACAGACAACTGAGAGGGGGGAGGTGAATCAGTTGTCCCAAAATTTTCTCTTATTAATCACTTAAATCCTTCTTGTAATTCAGCAGTATAATAATAAATCAATCATGGAAACATAATGTAACAATTCAAGAGCAGAAACACATTAACACATATGACACCAAGATTTTAATGTGGAAATCCTGGGTAAGGGAAAAACCATGGACTGACTAACCAAAGATTGTATTCTCTATTAAAATAATAAGAAGAATAAAATGGTACATGCCAATTAGGGCTCACTACCTGAGCACACTGCTCACAAGAGGCCCACTGCCTACAAGAGACACAATGTCTACAAAATAATAAATATTACATATTTGAACTAAAGAATAGCATCTTCACCATGCTTGAGTCAGTTCCAGTTAAGCTCAATACTTCTGCTCTGCCTTTTGCTCTACTCCTCTCTACCACACTCTCATATCCACCAAGATTCCTTTGAAATGACTTCATAGGTTCTTATTTATACAAGACATCAACTTTGGGATAATCATCAAAGTTGGCAAACTTTACAGAGAAAATACACAAATACAACTTGACTTATTACAAAAGACTTCATGCGGATCACCACACTATTGGCTACATAGATTTGAGACTTCAATCTTCTTTGAGGAACATGCCATGCTTCACAAAACATCTTCAAGATCATCCACAGGATGTGTAATTTATCCAGTCGGCCAAGTTTAGGAAGAACATCATCATCTGAAAGTAATTCTTCAATTATGAGCTCAATCTTGAATGTGGACCACCAACACAAACTGGACACAATCCAGAGACCCCCACAAGCTTGCCTAGATTACCAAGAACATCCACACTACTTCTGCTTACTGAAATCATTCTCTCCTTCATCTAGAACCTCAAGAACATAGTATGTCATTATTGTCATACTGGAATAGATGCTTGCTGACCTCCAAACCATGAACCAATTGAGTTGTCAATTCATATTGACTTTCTAAACACTCCACCAAATCTGCAGAACAAGATATTGCATTTTCGGATCTCACCGGACCTATTTGTATCACTTTGTCACCTCTAAACATCTGGTAGAACTAGTTTTACTCATATGGCAATAACTTCTTCAAATCTTTATGTGAACCTCTCAAATCTTTACTGGATCACCTTTGGACACATATCTACAAACCCTTTGATGTGCATCCTCTGAACTTCCTCTTAGCTGGGATCTATACTTCACTATCTTCACTGTTCTTCTCTACTCATGATAGGACTAATTTTCTCAATATCCTCAGCATACAACTCATCCAATCCTTGACATCAATACAAGAGGAGTATGTTGACACAAATGACCACTGGTTAGGTCCATACTTGCAATAGGGGTTTCATAGTGAAACCTTCCATCCTTATGTATGTAAGCATGGGGAATTGGATAAACTAGAACTTGTTCCTGTATATTACCGCCTAAGCTTCCATGCTCAATCTCTTTGCTCTGTCTTCTTCCATGGTTCAGACCAGATGCATAATAAAGGAATCATTTACTCTCCTATAATGTTGGAGAGATGCTCTCTTCTTCAATTATGGTTAATGATCCCGTATATTCACATCCCCAAGGTTAGGACCAACCCTACTAACTATCTACAGACCATCAAATATCCCTCAGAATGCACATGCATAAACCACATATGAGGTCATGTGAAACATTTTTACCTCCCTCCCAAGATTCCTCATGCCTTCTTCAAGGTTATCACTGATAATCTTTGACCATTGGGGTTTCTCATTAGTAGCTTCCACCATTATCATGAGGCCATACATCTAGTCCTCAAAATAGCCTGCATTTGGCCTCCCCCTCATGTAGCTGAGCATAACCATTAAGTATTGATACTCAGGGGCAAAGTCAAACTTATACAGATCCACTGGCAATTTTACAGAGGCTCTATATGTACTATTACTCCCCCTCCATGAGAACATGACTTTCTGCAATCTCTCTGGCTGCTAATGTATTAGTTTTCTAGTCCTTCCAAGTCTATCTTACATATGTTGGGCCCTGATGGCAAATTGAAAGCTAATGTGATGCCTGCGATTGAGAAATCAACATACACCTGACCTAGTTTTTCTACCATTCTGTTGTGAACATTGTAATTGCAAGCACACTCAACCACTAGCTCAGTGGCTTCCATTGCATAAGGAAATCCCCTATCATGCCACATGCCTGAATTGTATATGTTAATAAGTAGGGGCTTCCCACTACCCTTTTCTAATTTTGCTGTCCATATATCTAGATCTGTGTTCCCTGGATGTGTATCATCTATTTGACCATATTTAAATGATTCCCCCTTGGGTTGTATATGTTGGCAAGAGACACTATATGGATTCATGAATGTTGTCATTGATGGCAACAAAGGTTATCCCACACATCCGCAATGCATGATAAGTCATCACCGAAAGTCAGATTGAAGAAGTGTTGAGGTCTGGTAAGCAAGAACAGAGCAGTTAGTAAGGTCTGACAGACAGGTCCGGATCTCTCAGTAGGAGTATCTCAGTGAAGTGTGGATTTGGGGAAGTTAAGAGGAGTATCTTAACTGATAGATTCCAAGGTTTGAGCCTCCGGTGTGGAAAGGATAAAGAGATATGAATGCTTGAGTGTCGGGTTCCCAAGTGACAGTGTGAACAGAGGAAGAATTGACTAGCAGAACATCAGACATTATTCCGGATGTGTTACTGATGTTGGTAAAGGTTATGAATGCATAAATTATGTTTGGTCAACATGATTGATGATTTCCACAAGTATATCCTTGGTTTGCATTACTTAGTAAGCAAGGATTCAGCCGACAGATCAGAGTTTAGGTAAAATATTGACTATTCTGGGTGCTGACTAGAAAGGTGATGAAATCACTTGTGTGGATATATATACAAGATAGATTTAGTTATGAGAAGTGTTGTGGTTGTAAGTGATGTGTGAAGAAAAGTAGTAGAGCTGAATAAAAGCAGAAAGGAAGATCCAGTATGTGAAAGAAGAGCAACATAAAAGAAGAGGAAAGATGAAGTGCAACAGATCAGTATACAGAGCCTAACCAGAATTGAAGTCCAACATATGTTGATGCTCCTTATTAGTTCAAGTACTGTATTACACTCTTTATAAATTGTAGACAGTGTGTCTCTTGTAGGCAGTGTGCCTCTTGTGAGCAGTGTGCTCAGACAGTGACCTTAATTGGCAAGTGCCATTTTGTACTTCCATTCTTCTAATAAAGAATACAATCTTGGGTTAATCACCCCATGGTTTTCTCCCTTAATAGGGTTTCCAAGTCAAAAATATTGTGTCATGTGTATTTCTATTTCATGGTTATGTTTGCTTGTTTGAATTGATGCTGCACTAATTATTAAGAAAGTTTAGAAAGCTGAAATAATTAAGATAACTGATTCACGCCCCTCTCAGTTATCAACAATTGGTATCAGAGCTAAGTTCCTCCTAAACAGAGTCTAACAGCTTGAGGAAGATCTGGGAATCCAAATGGATGCATATGGTTTAAGGGAGCAACTCAAGACTGCCCTTGATGATCTTGAGTAGTCAAACTCTGAAGTCAATGAATTAAAGGAAAGACTCAAACAGGCTGATGATTTCATGAGAGAACTAAAAGACAAATTAAGTCTCTCTATGAAAAAGAGAAAGGAGCTACTTCAGTAATTAGCAAGTCAACATGAAGCAAATGATGCAAATGAAGATCTAAACGAGAAAACCAATTTATGTGAAAAGTTATCAAAAGAAATCATTATGGTAAGACATGAAATGCAATCAGGAGTTATGAAGTTTACCCAAGAAGTTGAAGAGAAAAGAAAAACTGAAGATAATCTAAGACAATCTCTCAAGGAGAAATCAGAAGATTGCCACAAGATGGATAGAATTATCAGACATTTTGAATCTGATCTTGAAGATGCTAAAGATAATGAAGAAAAACTTGAGGATCAAATTGTCTCTCTCAAAAGGGATCTTCAAACAACAAATGAATATAAAGAGAAATTCAAGATAAGTTCTGCCCAACTTGAAGTTCTTCAAAGCCAAAAGAGGGTAGATGACAAGTGTGGTTTGGGATATGAGAAAGGAGAAAGCTCTGAATCTGGTCAGAAGAATTTTAGATCAGAAAATCCAAAGAACAGGCCTAGAAGTCCTCCGATAAGGCAGCCTAATGCTCAAAGATATCCATCCTTCAATGGATACTACCACAACTACAATAACTTTGGTCATAAAGCTAATCAGTGCAGAAGGAGAATGAATCAAACTAAAACATCCTTCTCCAGACAGTGCTTCAACTGCAAAAGGTATGGTCACAAATCTCATGAATGCAGAAATATGCAAATGAATAATTCATTCAATGGTAGATGCTTTGCATGCAATAGAATGGGTCATATGGCTAATCAATGCAGATCAAGAGGATATCAATCAAATATGCAAAGAAATGTTGTTTGCCAAATTTGCAATAGATCCGGTCATATAGCAAAATTCTGTAGAAGCAAGAATCAGGATAAAAGAGGTTTGGTATATTATAATTAGAATCAAGATAAGGGAAAATTAAAAGTAAATGCGAATGAAGTTCAAAGTGAGATGAACAAGATTTGGTTGAAGAAAAGTATAGAGAATGTAGGGGATGGATCTGCACCAGACTCTGGTGCTGATATTCCTTCTAGAAATTAAAAGGTGAGCTCTAGCTCAGGGGGAGACACAAAGAAAACCTTGTTCCCCCAGCCAGTCAATTGGTGCCAGAACTGGCATAAGGAGAGTTGTGGATTAAAAAGGGCTCACAAGAGAAACATCTAAAAGGGGTATGGTAAAGTTTTGAGAGATCTGAAAGAAGATTTGTAGAATCAAATCCTTCCAAAATTGATTCGGTAAAATAGTCTTCCGGTAAAAATAGATTCTTTACAAGTTTGGTCTAGTATTATTCAAACTATGGTATCTTGATCTACAGATAGATCAAATGACTAATGAAAGGAAGATAGATTATCACTACTCTCCTAGAATAACTTCAAAATCTATCTCAGTGATCTAGAAAGTTTTTTCTTTTCGAATAAGGTAAACAAGGCTAACCAGAATGAATTAGTTTGCACATTTATTGCAGAATGAAAATTAGGGCTTCTCAGAAATAAAAGAGTTCATTCACTCATTATTTGTACACTCACATTCAAAGAAAAGAGAAAAGGAGCTCTGCAACTACTTCTCCCAAAGATCAAGATGATTCTTCATATAGCTCAATCCGGATTTCATCGTGTGTGCCCTAAACAACGTAAAAGGTATTCTTCATTCTTGATATCTCTCAGTAAGATTCCTTGATGATGGCTACTCCAAATATAGTAAAGATTTCTGATAGACCTTGCCCCATATTTAAGAAGCATCCATACAAATCCTTAGAGGTAGATCCCCTAGGAGCCTTCTCTAGTGTTCCACATGGTATTTTGCACACAGAAGATATTAGGGTTTACATACACGCAAATGTTGAAGAGTTTGGGGAATTCAAACTAAGAGATATCTATCACAAACAATTGATAGACGATGCTTTTGAGCTTAAACCAGAATATAAGGGCATCCAAGAGAAACATTTTGACCAGTTCATTCATTTCCCCTACTTTGAAGAAGATGAATGGGTCTGGTATGTGTTGAGTAGGGTACATGACAACTTTCTATGGCTTAACAGACCTTGCAAAATCACCAAGGAAGCAATTAGGGTAGTAACTGGTTTACACTCCTCCGGAGGAATACCTGTCCTCAAATCTATCAAAAACAACATTGTAACTAAGGCCACTGGATCAAAATTTGATAAGAGGGCAATGACCATTGAGGATATTACTGACCTGGATATCAAGTTTGCATCTATGATAATAGGATACAAGATATATCACTCCAGTAGGGAGAATTCAGTATCTGGAATTGTAGTATATACTGCCTATGAGATGCTAAGAAAGAATGCAGAATATGATCTCTGTGAACTTCTGTTGAGCCAATTAATGGAAAACATACAGAAGATCAAAAAGGACAAGAAGAACTCCTTTAAATATGGTGGACTAATATTATGCCTATTTTTCTACTTCATGAATGAGCTGCCTGGATCAAATGGATGGGTATGGCAAAATGACAAACCGGTAGCAATTCAGGTCAGAGATTACTTGCATGAACTTGGGGATGCTAAGGCAAGGAATACAGCTCTGTGGGGTTACTTCAAGCACTTTCAAAATACAATGCAAGTCAGAGAAAGAATCCCCAAATCAGTAGTTGAGAAATACAAGGATACAGTGTGCTTCATGGTAGACACTGATCAATGCCTAATGGAGGCAATAGAGCCATGGATAGTCTGGATCATGCCTATGGGGTATGAAGTTGATGAACAAATTGTAGAGCTGCATGTTCAACACATGCTTAGTCAGCCAAAGGACCCAAAAGCAGAAAGATTTGGAACCTTTGAAGAACTAAGTGTGAAAATTCATACAGAGCTAAGGCAGCCAGAGATCAAGAGGAAAGTGAGAAAAGAAGTAGAAGATGTTGCCAAAGGCTTTGGCATCTCAAAGGAGGCACTTGATGCCAACAGGAAAAAGATGGAAAGGGCTAAGGAAGAGAAGAAGAAGGTAGAAAAGAAAAATGAGGAAAGGGCTCCGGCAAAAACTTCCACCCGGACCAGATCATCAAAGATATCTGCACCTACCACTGCCAAAGGCTCAAGGACATCAGAACTGGAAGCATAATCATTCGGCAAAGGAGAGAAAAGAACAAAGACAAAAGCTACAAGAGCTTATGCCAGTCAAAGGGATGAAGAGGAGACTGAATCTGATGAAGAAATCAAGAAAATGAAGAAAAAGAAGAAAACATCCGGTCAACCCTCTAACGGATAGAAGGAAGAAGAAAAGACAGAGGAATATGTTGAAAAATCCACTGTTCACATTGATGACATAATCAAATCAGTCACAATGGACAGAAATCTTTAGCCAATGGTTGAGTTCTACGATGATTATGGTGAAGCAGATCAGAAGATATTGCAAGATGCTACAGTTAGGTACCTAAATATCTACAACAAAGCATTCATTGAAATTATATCTCTGATCCCCAAAAGCTTGGAAAAGGAACTAGAAATAAGAAAGAACAATGCCCAAGCCGAAGACCTAGAAATATGGGAACATATAGCAATTCAGCTATATCCTTCAATCGAACCCAAGACAATGAATATGGTATTCAAAGATTGTAAGGATGAGTTCAGAAGCAAAGCAAGGATGAATCAACTTATGCTTGGTGAGACTGACAAGGTAGCCAAGGACATAGAAGAGATCCTCCAGAAGGCCTTCAAAAGATTTAATCTTCCTATTATAGAGGACTTGGGTACTGACCCCTCGACCACAAGTGTTGCAGAAGAGTCTACTGAGAAAATGACAGAAAAGGTGGGTCTTGAATATACTAACATTTCTCCTCCAGATTCCCCTATAGTCTCTGGATCTAAAGAAGGAAGAATACAAGAGAAAGAATCAGAGGTGAAGGAAAAAGAAGGTGACAATACCAAAGTTGCAGAAGGAGAGAAGACTTCAATAGAGAAGACCACAACTGCCAGAGATAAGAATGTAGAAGGAGAGAAAACTCCAAGAGATAGCTCTAAGAATGCAGAAGAAAAGAAAAATCTGTCTCCGGCAAGAGACACTGCAAAAACTGTCCAAGAATTCCTGAACAAAGAAATAATGGAGATTGATGATCCAGAGCTTCTATAAGGACCATTTAATTTTGATTCTCTTTCTCTGGTACAGGTAATGAAGATAGCTTCATTTGCTAATGCAAAGGTTAAAGAAAAACTCCTGAAGTCTCACATGGAAGACTGTGAGTTGATAGAAGCTGCTTTCAAAGTGCTTGAAAAGATTATGCCATTATTTCAGAAAGATCCCATAGCCTCCACATCCGGTAATCTCAAAACTCTAGTCAACAGTGTTAGCACACATTTTGATTCTCTAGAGAAGTCAGCTAAAGAAAAGGTCCGGAAGGAGTTTTTGGATAAGAGATTCTCCGAAGTACAGGGTCTGATAACAAATGACAGGAGAGTTATGGATATTGGGATAAAGAGCTTGGAAAATGCTCTTAAAGATTGCAGAAATATGTACAAATTTTGCTTATCTTGGCCCACAGTGACCAAAGATATTGAGAGGAAAGTAAAATAACAAGAGGATAAAATATTAAGTCTGTCTCAAAGTTTTGATCCTCTCTCATCCTCCATAGTAAATCAAGAGTGTCAGACTATTGCAATCACAAATGCAATAAAGAATTTTGAGAAGGAAAGGAAGAACATAATTAGCCAGATGGGTGAACATAGAAGGATCATTATCCCTAAGTTAGAGGCCATGCATGAGGCCATAAGTGAAGCTCAAATCATAGCCCAGACCAATGATCCAATAGATCTAAAAAGGACAGATGCATTTGCATTCTTGTTGAGTGGTCATATATCAATTTTGGACAGAATGAAGCAAAGTTGGGCTACAAAATCCATTCAATTGAAAACAACTTTTGCAGACATACTCTAGTATATGTAAGTATTCCTTATGTATTTACTTATGAAGACAAAATTTGAAAATTTTGGTATGCAGACCCTACCCTTTGCCATTGATGTCAAAGGGGGAGTGAAGAACAGTGAAAAATGAGGAATCCAACTAAGGGGGAGCTCCAGAAAATGTATATAAAAACATAACATCAGCCAAGGGGGAGCATAGTGTAAACACTTAATCATTTTTCACTAAGTGTTGCCATCAATACCAAAGGGGGAGATTGTTGGCAAGAGACACTATATGGATTCATGAATGTTGTCATTGATGGAAACAAAGGTTATCCCACACATCCAAAATGCCTGATAAGTCCTCACTGGAAGTTAGATTGAAGAAGTGTTGAGGTCCGGTAAGCAAGAACAGAGCAATCAGTAAGGTCTGACAGACAGGTCTGGATCTCTTAGTAGAAGTACCTCAGTGAAGTGCAGATTTGGGGAAGTCAAGAGGAGTATTTTGACTGATAGATTCCAAGGTTTGAGCCTCCGGTGTGGAAAGGATAAGGAGATATGAATGCTTGAGTGTCGGGTTCCCAAGTGACAGTGTGAACAGAGGAAGAACTGACTGGCAGAACATCAGACATTATTCTGGATGTGTTACTAATGTTGGTAAAGGTTATGAAGGCATAAATTATGTTTGGCCAACATGATTGATGATTTCCATGAGTATATCCTTCATCCGCATTACTTGGTAAGCAAGGATTCAGCTGACAGATCAGAGTTTAGGTAAAATATTGACTATTCCGAGTGCCGACTAGAAAGGTGATCAAATCAATTGTGCGGATATATATACAAGATATATTTAGTTATGAGAAGTGTTGTGGTTGTAAGTGATGTGCGAAGAAAAGTAGTAGAGCCGAATAAAAGTAGAAAGGAAGATCTAGTATGTGAAAGGAGAGCAGCATAAAAGAAGAGGAAAGATGAAGTGCAGCAGATCAGTATACAGAGCCTAACCGGAACTGAACTCCAGCATATGTTGATGCTCCTTATTAGTTCAAGTACTATATTATACTCTTTATAAATTGTATACAGTGTGTCTCTTGTAGGCAGTGTGCCTCTTGTGAGCAGTGTGCTCAGGCAGTGAGCCCTAATTGGCAAGTGCCATTTTGTACTTCCATTCTTCTAATAGAGAATACAATCTTGGGTTAATCACCCCGTGGTTTTCTCCCTTAACAGGGTTTCCATGTCAAAAATATTGTGTCGTGTATTTCTATTTCATGGTTATGTTTGCTTGTTTGAATTGATGCTACACTAATTATTAAGAAAGTTCAGAAAGCTAAAATAATTAAGATAACTGATTCACCCCCCCTCTCAGTTATCAATAGTATACTCATGGGCTTCAAGAATTCAGTGTCTGATCTGTTCCTATGGATATACATTGTATCCTACGATAAAGAACATATGTATGTCTTACCCTAACATGCCTTATGCACATTCAGATTTAACAATTACATGAATATCATGATGTTTTGACTTTTAGAAAGCATAATTCATACATCCTCATATTAATTTACTTTGGTAAAAACCACATTTACCTGTTCATCTATCCATAAATGACAAAAGAGGGTTTCATCATTACATACCTAATATTCATGCCCTTTTGAACTACTTGATTTAATACCAGATATGTATGTTCACTTTGCAATTACTCTCCATTTTTCATTTAAATGTGCACTCTATTCCATCGCATTTGTATGTTACTGTAATGGTGCCTTAATTGCACAGGAGCTGTTAGTTTTAGGACACACAACTGAGAGGGGGGTGAATCAGTTGTCTCAAAAACTTTTCTTTTATTAACCACTTAAATCCTTCTTGTAATTCAGCAGTATAATACTAAATCAACCATGGAAACACAATGCAATAATTCAAGAGCAGAAACACATTAACACATATGACACCAAGATTTTGACGTGGAAAACCTAGTTAAGGGAAAAACCATGCAGTGACTAACCCAAGATTGTATTCTCTATTAAAAGAATAAGAAGAATAAATGACACATGCCAATTAGGGCTCACTACCCGAGCACACTGCTCACAAGAGGCCCACTGCCTATAGGAGACACACTATCTACAGAATGATAAATATTACATACTTGAACTGAACAATAGCATCTTCACCATGCTTGAGTCAGTTCCATTTAAGCTCAATACATCTACTCTACCTTTAACACTTCTCCTCTCTACCACACTCTCATCTCCACCAAGATGCTTTTGAAATGACTTCACAACTCTTATTTATACAAGACATCAACTTTGGGATAATCATCAAAGTCAGAAAACTTTACAGAAAAATACACAAATACAACTTGATTTATTACAAAAGACTTCATGCAAATCATCATATTGTCAGCCACACATATCTAGAACTTCAATCTTCTTTAAGGAACACGCCACCCTTCTCATAACATCTTCAAGATCATCCGCAAGATGTGTAACTCATCTAGTGAGCCAAGTTTAGGAAGAACATCATCATTCAGAAGTAGTTCTTCAATTACGAGCTCAATCTTCAATGCAGACCACCAACACAAACTGGACACAATCCAGAGACCTCCACAAGCTTTCCTTAATCATCAAGAACATCAACACTACTTCTGCTTACTGAAATCATTCTTTCCTTCATCCAGAACCTCAAGAACACAGTCTGTCATCACTGTCATATTGGACTAGATGCTTGCAGACCTCTAGACCATGAACTAATTGAGTTACCAATTCACATTGACTTCCTAAACACTCCACCAAATCTACAGAACAAGATATTATATTTCTGGATCTCACCGGACCTATTTATGTCACTCTATCACCTCTGAACATCTGCCAGAACCAGTTTTACTCATATAGCCATAACTTCTTCAAATCTTCATGCAGACCTCTCAAATATTTACTGGATCACCTTTAGACACATACCTACAAACCCTTTGATGTACATCCTCTGATCTTCATCTTACCTAGGATCTTCACTTCACTGTCTTCACTGTTCTTCTATGTTCCTGATAGGACTAATTTTCTTAATATCCTCAACATACAACTCATCCAATCCCTGTCATTAATGCAACAAGAGTCTATTGACATCAATGACAACATCAGTTAGGCCCATACTTGCAACAATCTTCCCCTTTATCATTGATTGCAACATATGATGTGAAAAACTGTTTTAACCATCAAGACAAGAACTTCTTTTTACTGACTGACATAACTCCCCCTATCAACAACAACCATTTTTTGTTTTTCACATGTCTTCTCTCCCCCTTTGACATCAATGGCAAAGGGCACATACTTGCATTACTCAGAAACATACAGACTGCTCTGAGTAGCAGCTTCCTATCATCAATCCAAACCACAAGATATGACTATGAGATCCACCAAACTGATGCACATCAGTGCACCTTAATTTAGAACCAAAGGGATAATAACCCCTAACTTCTCCCTGAGATATTCAAAAGAGTCCTTAGGTAGAGGTTTAGTAAAAATATCTGCAATCTGATCCTTGGAGGGTACAAACTTCAATCTGACTTCATTCTTGTTCACCTGCTCTCTCAAAAAATAAAACTTGATGGATATATGTTTTGTCTTTGAATGTAACACTGGATTCTTAGAAATGTTTATAGCAATTGAGTTGTCACAGAAGATTGTGATAGGTTCCTCAAACTCTACTCTGATGTCTCTTAGCATTTGCTTCATCCATAATACTTGAGTGCAACTACTTGCTGCTCCAATATACTCTACTTCTACAGTGGATAAAGATATTGCCTCTTGTTTCTTGCTTAGCCAAGAAACCAATCTTTTCCCTAAAAAGAATGCTCCACCACTGGTACTCTTCCGATCATCCACATCTCCTGCCCATTCTGCATCTATATATGCATGAAGAGAGAAGTCATGTCTTTAGGATACCATAAACCATACTCAATTGTTCCTTTTAGATATATGAGAATCCTCTTGATTGTCATGACATGAGATTCTCTAGGATCAGCTTAGAATTTGGCAACAAGACCAACAACATTCATAATGTTAGGTCTAGTTTGAGTAAGATACAATAGTCCTCCAATCATTAACCTGTACTTTTTCTAATCAGCATTAGGAGAGTCAACATCTTTGATCAATTTACATCCAGTTACGATGGGAGTATTCATTGGTTTTGAGTCTTCCATCCCAAATTTCTTCAACAATTCTTTCACATATTTGGTCTGAGATATGAAGATTCCTTTCTCTGTTTGCATGATTTGTAGACCCAAGAAGAAATTCATTTCCCCAAACATAGACATCTCAAATTCACTTTTCATTTGATTTGCAAAAGTCTTGCACATACTATCTCTTCCTTCAAAAATAATATCATCAACAAATACTTCAACAATCAAGATATTTTCATGTTCAATATTGAAGTACAAGTTACTGTCAGTAGTACATTTGTTGAAACCAATCTTCGAAAGATGCTTATCCAGTCTTTCATACCAGGCTCTTGGGGCTTGTTTGAGTCCATACAGTGCTTTCTTCAACTTGCAGACCATATCACCATGATCAGACAATTGAAATCCATCTGGTTGCTCAATGTATACTTCTTCTTCCAAGTCACCATTAAGGAAGGCAGACTTGACATCCATCTGATATACTTTGAAATCCTTGAAGGTAGCAAAGGCAAGAAATAATCTGACTACTTCAATTCTTGCCACCAGAGAAAAAGTTTGTTCAAAATCAACTCCTTCTACTTGGGAATAACCCTTGCAGACCAATCTGACTTTATTTCTGATTACTTCACCATCTTCATTCAATTTATTCTAGAAGACCCATTTGGTTCCAATCACATTTTTTTTGGCTCTGGCAACAAGATCCCAAGTGTGATTTTTCTCAATCTGCATCAACTCTTCCTTCATTGCTTTAGTCTAGCTTTCATCATTGCATGCTTCACTTACTATTTTTGGTTCAATTTTTGAAATCAACCAATACTTTTTTGAGTCTTGAGAAATCTTTCTCCTTATTTGAACACCTTTGCTTTTATCACCTATGATCTGATCTTCAAAATGATTTAGTCTTACATACCTAGGCATTTTGGAAATTTCTTGGACTTCTATTTCTTGGATAGGTTCATTCAAGCTTATCTCTTCTTCCTGTATTTCTGGATTCTCTGGATTAGTTTGGGTCTAAATTTTAGAGGGGGCTTGGACTTCTTGAACCAAAACATCATTATGATCATCTTCTTCATATTCCTAAAACCTTGAGGGTTTTTCAATACCTTCATCAACCTTCACATTTGTACTTTCTATAATCTTTCTCAATCTCTTGTTATAACAGTGGTATGCTTTGCTTTGAGTAGAATAACCCAATAATATTCCTTCATCACTTCTAGCATCAAATTTTCCAAGGTCTTCATCTCTTTTAATGTAACATTTGCTACCAAAGAATCTAAAATACTTCACAGTGGGAGTGATGCCAAACCAAAGTTCATAAGGGATCTTACCAGTATTGTTTCTGATTGAACTCGATTAAGAGTATAGATAGCAGTGCTTACAGCTTCTCTCCAGTAGATCTGAGGAACATTTACTGCCTCATCATGGTTCTAGATGCTTCCTGGATGGTTTGGTTCTTTTTCTCCACTACTCCATTCTGCTGTGGAGTCCTTGGAGCAGATAACTGTCTTTTATCCCATATTTCTCACAGAATTCTATGAACTCTCTGAATGTGAATTCTCCACCTCTATCAGACCTGAGACATTTTATGCTTAATCCAGTTTCATTGTCTACTATAGCTTTGAATATTTTGAATTTCTCTAGAGCCTCAAATTTTTCTTTTAGAAAAGTCACCCACATCATCTGGGAGTGGTCATCAATTAATAGCATGAAGTATCTATCACCTTATAAACTCCTGATTCTTGCTGGTCCACATAGATCAGTATGAACTAAATCCAACAATCCGGTAGAAGATTGTTCCTTACTTTTGAATGTGACTCTGCTCTGCTTACCCAATTGACATTCTTTACACAAACTATTAGTAGGTTTCACCAGTCTTAGAAGATCTCTTACAGCCTGACTGTTGCTTATCTTGATGATATTATCAAAATTCACATGACACATTCTCCTATGCCACAATCAACTCTGATCAATTTGAACAAATAAACAACTTTTGCTAGTACCAACCAAGTGGAAGATGTTACCTTTTGTTTGAGTACCAGATGCAATCTCTGTTCTAGAACTTTCAAAAATCTTACATCTTCCATATTTGAATCGGAGATCATAGCCTTTGTCCACCAACTGTCCAACACTAAGAAGATTGTGCTTTAGACCTTCAACATACAATTCATCACTAGTTTTGTTCTTTCCATCAAAAGAAATAGTTCCTCTACCTCTGATTCTGCCAGCAAAATTATCACTAAATTTTACAACTCCTCCTTCATAACTTTCCAAATCTATAAAATTGTTTTTGTCACCTATCATATGGTGGGAGCATCCACTGTCAATGACCCATTCATCCTTTTCTTCAACTTGGGCAGCCAGAGCTCTTTCTATCATTTTATGATTGATAGATTCAGAGGGCATTGGATCTTCTTCCTTGATGGATATAAACACCTAGTCACTTCTAGATTTGTTTCCTATCTTTGATTCATCATCTATTACTCCTTCATCATCATCATCTTCATGAACATAGTAACACTTCTTTTGAAATCTTGATCTATTAGGGTTTGGCCTAGAAAATCTTTCTGGACACCTTGAGGCAAAATGACCAATCTTATTGCAGTTAAAACATTTGAAAGACAATTTTCCTTCATACTTACCGGATCCTCTTGGCAGTCTTTTTGCAATGAGGGCCTCAAGTTGTCCAGCTTCTACTTCATCCTCTTCCAGATCTTTTCTTGCTTTCTCATACCAAGATGATTTTCTTGAGGAACTTTCTCCTTGATCATATCTATTTACCTTTTGTAGAGGCACTAGCTTTAAATGCAGATTCAGTGTTGGGAAGTGCAACACCAAACTTAGCTAATTCAAATGCAGATATATTGCCAACCAATTGATCCCTTGTGATAGTTGTTAAGTATTTGATTTCCTCAATAGCAGTAACTTTATGTTTATAAATAGGAGGTAAGGATCTGAGAACCTTAGTAACAATTTCATCTTCATCTAGAACTCCACCAGCACATTTACTTTTGTCATGTAAGAAGTGATATTCTCATCTTCACTCATCTTTAAGTTTTCAAACTTTCCTTTCATACTTTGTAGCTTGGCACACTTAACATATTTGTCTCCTTCATATAGATTTTCAAGATTTGTCCAAATTTCATAGGCAGTCTTCAAATCCATAACATTTGTCAGTTCTAAATCAGACAAGGCACTCAGTAGGGATTCTTTAGTTCAACGATTATTTTCTACATCTCTGATTTCATTTACGGTTGTACAGCCATTTGTTGGGGGAACATATTTAACTGAGGTTATGTTCTAATACTGATATCCCATGCATTGTATGTGACATTCCATGTGGCTTTTCCAGGCAGTGAATTTTGAACCATCAAACCTTGGACTGTCCTTCTTGTAGGTCGACATTCTAGATCTCCTCAAGTGGTTAAGCATCTTCTAGAGGAACTTAGCTCTGATACCAATTGTTAGTTTTAGGACACACAACTGAGAGGGGGGGTGAATCAGTTGTCTCAAAAACTTTTCTTTTATTAACCACTTAAATCCTTCTTGTAATTTAGTAGTATAATACTAAATCAACCATGGAAACACATTAACACATATGACACCAAGATTTTGACATGGAAAACCTGGTTAAGGGAAAAACCATAGGGTGACTAACCCAAGATTGTATTCTCTATTAAAAGAATAAGAAGAACAAATGGCATATGCCAATTAGGGCTCACTGCCTGAGCACACTACTCACAAGAGGCCCACTGCCTACAGAAGACACAATGTCTATAGAATGATAAATATTACATACTTGAACTGAAGAATAATATCTTCACCATGCTTGAGTTAGTTCCATTTAAGCTCAATACTTCTGCTCTACCTTTTACACTTCTTATCTCTACCACACTCTCATCTACACCAAGATGCTTTTGAAATGACTTCACAACTCTTATTTATACAAGACATTGACTTTGGAATAATCATCAAAGTTAGCAAACTTTACACAGCAAATACACAAATACAACTTGATTTATTACAAAATACTTCATGCGAATCACCATACTGTCAGCCACACAGATTTGGAACTTCAATCTTCTTTAAGGAACATGCCATCCTTCTCATAACATCTTCAAGATCATCTACAAGATGTGTAACTCATCTGGTCAACCAAGTTTAGGAAGAACATCATCATCTAGAAGTAGTTCTTCAATTACGAGCTCAATCTTCAATACGAACCACCAACACGAACTGGACATAATCCAGAGACCTCCACAATCTTTCCTTAATCACCAAGAACATCCACACTACTTCTACTTACTAAAATCATTCTTTCCTTCATTTGGAACCTCAAGAATATAGTCTGTCATCATTGTCATATTGGACTAGATGCTTGCGGACCTCCAGACCACGAAATAATTGAGTTGTTAATTCACATTGACTTCCTAAACACTCCACCAAATCCGTAGAACAAGATATTGCATTTCCAGATCTCACAAGACCTATTTGTGTCACTTTGTCACCTCTGAACATCTGCCAGAACCAATTTTACTCATATAGCCATAACTTCTTCAAATCTTCATGCAGACTTCTCAAATCTTTACTAGATCACCTTTAGACACATACCTGCAAACCCTTTGATGTGCATCCTCTGATCTTCATCTTAGCTAGGATCTTCAGTTCATTGTCTTCATTGTTCTTCCCTATTCTTGATAGGACTAATTTTCTCAATATCCTCAACATACAACTCATCCAATCCTTGTCATCAATGCAACAGGAGTCTGTTGACATTAATGACAACACCGGTTAGGCCCATACTTGCAACAGGAGCTCTGTAATCTCTTCTTGAATACGTGATAATCTTAAAATGAACTCAAATGCTCATTTTTAATTAGAAACATTGGTGAATTAGGGTGTAATTAATGTTAAGTTGTTCATATCCATGGATCTACACCCTAATCTTTTGAGATTCTAACAGGTGGCGTGATGTGATTTAAAATTTTGAATGTCCACCAACTGTTATAATAGCATTAAATACGGTGTCTACACATTCATAAATGTCAAGGATACTAAGTAATATGCATGCTCTTCCTAAATATGCCCATGACATAATCATGATGATGGTTAACCATTGACCAATCAAAAGATCTGGTCATCTTACTTTTGTTTGACTATCATGATATTATGGTGTGCTAATATGGATAGGTCAGTGTGCCACATGGAAGTGTCTTATTGGTTCACAGAAATCTACGTGTTATATGTCCCAAGGGTGGATATGGGGATATTAAGAAATATCTGGATGTTTAATTATATGGCATATCCCCCCCTTTCTGAAGATGAGGGTGACATCAGCATTTTTGCTAATATTTTGAAATGGTGAGGGGGTGACATCACCGTCACACTGGCAAAAATTAAGGATCTAAGTTAATGTGTCGGATACTAAGATTTGCCTTCATATTGCATTGGGTCAAGATATTAGCAAATATCTAGGATATTGAGAACGAGATGACCCTTTTAATGTTGGGGAGATCATGATGACATCATCATCATATCGGTTCCTCTTAAAATGGATCAAGATGTTGTCATCGTCACATTAACAAATGTCTAGGATATTAAGTTAATGTGCGGGATATTGAAATTTATACCTATGTTCAATTTTGAGCATCCAGATGACGTCAGTATCATATTGAGACTTCTTTATGCTAATATCAAACTACGTCATCAGGATGTCCACTAATATGCATGATATTAAGAAATATGCCGATGTTTGGTATTTTTGTTATATTTGAGGCAAGTCCGCACATCAGCAAATATTAGGAATATTCAAGTTAAAGTGCACCTTTAGGAAATGTACGTGGGTATCTGACAAGTGGTCACTTCCTGAGTTGAAATTTGACATTTGCATATTAGCGAATATGTAGACATTGGGATTTTCTCTGTTAAAACCTATGTTCAGGATATTGGCAAATATTAGCATCCTTAGGGAATATGATGGCCTCTTATGAGCAACTAGTTTGACCAACTTTGACTAGACTTAACTTCTTATCCTTAAGGAATTTTGGGGTGATCTAAAAGGCAAACCTGCTTAAAACTTTGCATTCTATCACTTGATGAGATTTGTGAAAGGAAAACCCAACTTTGGCACTTAACCCTTTTATGAGGTCCTTGCATGCACAAGGTGATATCCTATCACTACATCTGATACATAACTTTTACCATACTACCCAAGGCAAGGGAGCAACAAACAAGCCAAAAAAGGTTGAGTCACTATTTTGCTGAGGCAAAATGGGGCGTGTTGTGTAACCACACAATAATACTCTTGTAATTACAAGAGATTGTCCAGTCACAGACACAGGGTCTGGGATCACATTGAGAGGTTTGATGCTTTCAATGTCACCCATGTCCCAAGAGAATTCAATCACTAGGTAGATTCTCTAGCACAAGCTTCTAGTACACTAGAACCTTTATTCATATCAGGAATGAAGATATTTTCTGTTGAACTGGTATACCATCAATCCTAGATAATGTCACAAACCTTCAAGTGTTTGATGATGATCAACATATTTTGGATTTCATTTCCAATAGGGATGTATTTCAAGCTCAGATAGTTGATCAAATTAATCTTGAAGATCAGGTCTAGGATGGAGATGAAATTATTAACTTACAAAGAAATAGGATTCCAAAAGGGATGATAGAGCTTGAAAGGGCATTTGATTTAGATAGTATGATCAAGAAGAAGGATTTGCCTAAGGCAGATGGAGGTGAGTATGAGCCTATAGATATAGGACAAGGAGAAGACATAAGAAA
The DNA here is from genome assembly GCA_027924645.1 of Cunninghamia lanceolata. Lineage (NCBI taxonomy): Eukaryota > Viridiplantae > Streptophyta > Pinopsida > Cupressales > Cupressaceae > Cunninghamia > Cunninghamia lanceolata. The sequence goes on from BSBN01000506.1 coordinate 3,638,591, forward strand.
TGTCCTAATTAGCAAAGTATGCACTCCAGTTGAGAGGGCAGGAATAGCCCAGGCTCTGACAGACTACATTCATGTAATAGCATGGACTTATGATGAGTTGAAGACATATGATACCTCTATAATAACTCATACAACTCCATGGAAACCTAATGCCAAGCCATTCAGACAGAAGAAAAGGCTAGTAAATGCATTACTAGAACCCCTCATATTTGAGGAAGTCAAGAAATTATTGGCTACCCAAATCATTTTTCCAGTCAGACATTTCACTTGGGTAGCAAATTTGGTCCCAGTGCACAAGAAAAATTGAGATATATGCTTATGCGTAGACTTTAGGAACCTAAATAGAGCATCTGAGAAGCATAATTATCCTTTACCTTCATTAGATGAGGTACTCTAGATGGTGAATGGAGCATAGATGATGTATTTTCTAGATGGATTCTTAGGATACAACCAAGTCATGGTTGATAGGATTGACAGACTAAAAACTGCCTTCACTACCAAATGGGGGATATTTGCTTATCGGTGCATGCCTTTTGGCCTGATCAACGCTAGTGCTATGTTCCAATGAGCCATGGATATTGCCTTTAGGGGGTTGGTAGGTTAGTGTATTGTCATTTACATGGATGATTTAACAGTATTTTCAAAACAAAGAGGAGATCATGTTGAAGATCTGAGAATGGTATTGAAGAAATGTGATCAATATGGTATGTCACTAAATCCAAAGAAGTGTATCTTTGGAGTAACCACAGGAAGACTATTGGGACATGTAATATCAAAAAATGGAACAACTATAGATCTTGATAGGGTAGATTCCATCATAAAATTACAACTACCAACAAGTAAGAAAGAGTTGAAATCCTATTTTGGAAAAATAAATTTCATCAGGAACTTTATAACAGGATTTGCTGAGATAGTGAGACCTTTGAATGTCATGATGAAGAAGGATGCTAAAATTGAGTGGACACCGGAAGACAAGGAAGCCTTTGAGGATATCAAGAAAGTAATAGTCAATGCTCCTGTGTTGATTAGTCTTGATTACACTAAAGATTTTTACATATATTATTTTCCATCTGATCACACTTGTGCTATTGTCCTGACTCAAAAAAGTGAGATCAAGGAAGAAAAGCCAATAGCATTCATGATCACTCCATTCAAAGATGCTGAGTTGAGATATCTTGATGTAGAGAGGCAAGCATTAGCTTTAGTCAGGGGAGTGAAGAAGTTCAGACATTACATCCTAAGAAGTAAAGTGATTGTTTTAGTACCTGATTCAACAGTAAAGATGTTGTTGATCCAAAGTAAATCTGGTGAGAAAAGGGCTAAATGGATCACAGTTTTACAATAATATGACATGAATATTACCACCATGAAATTAGTTAGAGGATAGGTGCTAAGCTAAATGATTACTGAAACTGATCCTAGCTTGATCAGTCATTAATATATCATTGATTCTAATTTGTAGGATGATTAATACTCAAGGATAAGGCATATCCTGGTCATAGGAAGATGTCCACCTAACCTGCAAGCATCTCAAAAAAGAGCTTTGAGGATCAAATCCTAGAATTATATGATAAAAGGGGGAGTCCTATTCAAAAGGAATTATGAGTGGATATACCTCAGATTTTTAGATAAGCAAGAAGTAGCTAAGGTCATGCTTGAACTACATGACAAGTTTGGTATTGCTCATGGGTCCCATCTGGCTACAACCCATACTATCCTAAGGGCTAGATATTATTGGCCCATAATTTTTAAAGATACATATGAACATATTAGATTTTACCATACATGCCAAACAACTACAATTAGAGAGAAAGATATACAACTCAACCTATGCGGCTACTAATGGAGATGCACCCATTTGCACAATGGGACATGGATTGCATTGGAGCCATCAATCCTCCATTGTCTGTTGGATACAATTTTGTTTTAACTATTACTGACTATTGCACTAGGTGGATAGAGGTAGTGAGTAGAAAGACATGTACATATGATGAAATGATCAAATTCCTTGAAGATAGCATTATTACCAAGTTTGAAATTCCTTATGCCTTAGTATGTGATAATGGTACTACATTTGCATCATTGAAATTTTCTAGTTGGGCTTTTGATCATGGCATAATTCTAAAGTTTACATCAAATTATTATCCTCAGGGCAATGGTCTAGTAGAGTCTACCAATAAAAATTTATTGAACATCATTAAGAAACTAGTAGAAAAGAATCCAAGGGAGTGGAATACCTTGCTAAAATATGCTCTGTGGGTGGATAGAACCAGAGTTAAGACAACCCTCAGAAATTCCCCATACCAGCTAGTGTATGGAGTGGATCCAATCCTTCCCATCAATTTGAAAATCCCTACCTTACAATTTTCTCAAGAACATTAAGGTTTGGAGGGAAAATTAGAAGTTAGGTTACTACAATTATTACATTTAGAAGAGAAGAGGGATCGAGCCATTGATCACTTCTCCAAACATTAGGCCATTGTTAATCATTGGTTTGACAAGAGGGCTAGAGTCAAAGCATTCAGGATATTTGATTTGGTACTATCTTGTGATAAAGCCCATGAGAAGAAAGGAAACCATGGTAAATTTGACAAATTGTGGACTGGTCCCTTTCAAATTATGGACTGTTCCCTTTCAAATTTAACTAAAGAGGATGTTCCATTGCCTATCAATGGATAGTTCCTTAAACATTACTTTCAAGCCTAATCTGGGGATGTCCTGAGTTTGTATATATGTATAGTTTCTTGTATAGTGGTTTGTTTGCTTGGTGTGTTTCTGTTTGTGCTTGTTTGTTGAGTCCCTATTTTGGTCAAGTAATGCTGGGTATCTTATCACTTAAGGAAGCCTCAAAATTTCTAGAATTTAGGGAAGAAACCTAAATCTTCACATAGGTTGTAGCCTCAGCAACTCTAATATGCTAATCCATTTTGTGAAATTATTTTCCTCAATCAAGACAGAGGTCATCTAAGGAATCATCAAATGAACACGTCTTAAGATTCCTAAGACTGGTTGAAATTGTTAGTGTTTGCATTAAGTGAAAAATCTAAAGGTTTGCCTTTGCTACCACTATAATTCCTAGCCTTAGCAGTAGGTCCCATTACTATGCAAACAATGAGCTGAAATGATATATCTTACAAAAGGAATATTGAAAATCAAGAGAAAGAGAATTTAATCTCTTAAGATCATCTAGATAACCCTACTGGGGCTATAGATGCTTGATTGACAGTGGGGCTCTATCTAGGGGAATTATAGGCAATACCCTTGTGGGGACTATGGATACCTGACTAGCAGCAAGGATCTATCTAGGTTTGGATTAGAAGGTTAAATCCAACTATGTAGCTTAATGCTCACTACTATCCTTTTCAACCTATCTCATGGATGGAAATGAATCAAAGCACACACTTGCATTGCTTCTTATACCTATCTTCATTAATGAACATAGTCTCATTTAAACTGATCTTGATATCCATGAGTAGAAGGGGCTAGAAATCTATGTCTAGATTTGATTTTCCTACCTAAATTGGTTGAAATTTGGTTTTTTTCTTTGGTGGCAAGTTGTGAGGTTTCACAACACGCCCCATTTTACCTTAAAAAAATAGGGACCCGACTTTTTTGCTTCTACTTGTGTGTTTCCTTGCTTTGGGTGGTATGGTAAAAGTCATGTCCTGAGGTCAAATTTAGCAAATTTCCTAGAAAAGGTCTCCATTGTATAGAGAATTTAAAGAAGTAAGAAAGTTAGGCCATTCAAAGTTTAGCCAATGTGGATATGGATATTGCTAATATAATATCCTGATCATTATCAAAACATCCATATCTCGATGACATCATGTCTTGTCACCTAATATAGAGGAAGATGTATAAAAGTAAGGGTTCTCAAAATGTCTAAGGATTATCTTTTCTTTTGAGCTCATCAAATTTCCATCAGTAAAGTAGATGCCAGTCATCTACATGGATATCTTGGACATGGACATTTCACCCCTTCCAAATATCCATATCTATATGAATATCCACATCTAAGTGATGGCCCATCAAATTTTTACCTAACATAAATGCCAGTGGATATGGACATTTGATACAGGATATTTTGATATAGATATTCCGTTTCCTAATAACCATACCGAAATATCCATATCTGACTGACATCATTCTATTTCTCCCCAAAGTAATATTTTGAGCCTGTTGTGATGTCATATAGATCTTAACAACATGGATATATCACATTTTCTTAATGTCCATACCATTGCAAATATCCATATCCCTATCCTGATGAGTAATTTCAAGCCACGTGTCCACATGGATATTTCACATATCTTAGAATATTTTAAATAGAATCAAATCCCAATGGCTTTCTTTTGGTCAATGATGTTTGACCCAACCCTCCTGCTAACATCATATGGACACATCCACATGGATATATCCATATGGATATATTACCCTGAGATCCGTGTTCATGTCCAGATGTGCCTTTTTGCATTTAATGCTGTTAAAAGGGTCGTTAGCTTTTAAATTCAAAAGTGTGCCTATGGACACCTATAGCAATCTCCCATGCTTGAACTTGGAGAATCCACCTAATCTCCTAGGAGTAATTAATAAGCCCTAAAATTAAAAGATTTACTAAGTTAAAAGGGGAAATTACTCACATTCTTCACATTATCGCATTTGAAAGCTGAAATTTACATAGAGACCTTGAGAACTGAAAGTAGTTTCAACAAAGCCGCGAAGAGGAACTCAGTTACATAGAGGATCACTTGCTTGTTACATTACTTGAATACATGTTGTGATGCTCACAACATGCCCCATTTTGCCTTAGCAAAATAGAGACCCCTCTTTGTTGGCTTGTTCCCTTACTTTTGTGCTCTGGGCGGTCATGGTAAAAATAGCATCAGTCGGTATGCATGTGCCCAGTGGCAAGTGTATTTGTGATCTTGAAGTCTGAACCCAAATCTTGAAGTTTGAATCTTTCCTTAGAAAGCTTACCATGTGAAAGAGTGTAAAATTCTAGGAAGGTTTGCCTTTTGCATCACCCTAAAATTCGGCCAAATAAGGAAGTTATGATAGGTCAAAGTTTCAGTCAAACCTGATATTTCAGGGGGGGTCATATTTTGAACATCAGTCACATTATGTAAGATCACCCCGATATAGGTTTATCACCCAATAATCATTTGGTTTGCAAAATCCAGATGTCAATTTTAGGTGATAACTATATCTGCCAGTCAAGTAGCTTCATATATTTTGCGAGGGTCATATTTCCAATATCACCCAATCTTACAAATATCACCCTATCGCAAAATATCACCCCAATGCCAATATGACAATGATGTCATCTAAGCTCGATGAACAAAGGAAATCACCCTAAGGGTGACATCATCATCCTTTTTACCTCGAGGAGGTATATATCCAACAAGATCACCCTGACGGTGACGTCATCTAGATTTTTTCTGAAGGGGGTCATTTTATTTGCAGGGGTCACATTTTAAACATCCCCTAATCTTAATATCATGACCACTTATATAAAAGGGCCCAACATGAATGTGGCATCATCCTTTTGCATTTCAACGATGCCTATCCATCATGATGGCATCATCATCATATCCTAATCTATGAAGGGTGGACCTGATGCAGGTTCAAATATTGTAATGAGGATTCAGTTAAGTCCGCCGATATGCATTCGTAGAGATGCAGGTAGAAAGTAAGGTGGCCCCCACAACTTGTATATCAGGTTTATATAATTACAATGTATATGCTGATGATGCTGCCTGATATGTAAGCATTCGATTCGAAAGGAAGTTAAATACAGAGAATTTGTTGTATGTTCAGTGCACTTGCATGTTCATAATATATGACTTGATATACAGTGAAAGAGGCAGGAAGGCCAAAAAAGGGAGGATTTTTTAAGTTATTTTGGAACCTGATGCATGTTCTTGGTCAATGATGGTTGACTCGGCCATTTTTGGCATTGTGTATGCACTCGAATGTGCGGTTGTTCACAAATGCTGACATTCATAACCTGATATTTTGTGCTTGCACATTCAGAACCTGATTCAATGAAATGTTTTTTCTCCCTACTGCTTTATTAAAATAATGATGATGCTTATTTCTTGTCTACTTGTTGCAGAATGTTGGAGGTATTTCAAGGTAGCTAGGAAGTTGTGGAGTCACCGACACAGTGGCAGCATGCAGGTGGATATGAAAAGCAAAACTTTAATGATGAGGACCTCATGAGTGGCAGATCGGATCACATCAGATCAAAAAGAGATAGGAGGAGTCAAGGCCTTCAATGTGAAAGACAAATGCAGATGGGGAAACATTATTAAATGGAACAACAGTTATTTTTGAGCTGTTGGGGTTTCCAATGGGCGTCCTTACGCCCAGTATGGGCATGATGCTCAAATTTTTGGTGGGATTTTGTTCTCCACCATTTAATGTTGTACCTAGATGTGTGGACTGTTGATTGACTAGGATTTTGGTACCATATTGGGGGCAACCAGAGCCATATATTAAGCCCCTGTATCTTGTGAAAGAAAAAAGAGACAGAGAGAGAGGTTAATCATTCAAAATCTGACCAGTAGCAATTTCATGTAGGAGATCAAATTACTGGGACTAATGAGGACTAAACTGTTGAAACATCAAGGTTCTTTCTTCAAATCATTGTAAATGTACTTGTTCTAAACCATACTAAATGGAGATGAAGCTTCAGATTACATCCTGATTGTAAACTTTACGTAATCTTCAAGTTGATTTCTGGATATGTACTAGTGAATGCTATGTTCAATAGAAGCACTTTCATTTCATTGCATGTTGTTGTCAACTTTTCCTTTGAGGATTTGCACTGGATCATGTGGATTTGTGGAATGTCCTGGTGAAGTATAATTCTAGTTTTTCTTCTCTTCATTGCTATATCAGAATATATATGTGGATCAATGATCTCAATCAAGTAATTTTGGGAATCTCACTCTTTAAACCCTACCTTTGTCTTTTCTTTTTTTAATTTCATTAAATCACTTCCAAAACTGCAAATCATGATAAATAACAAGCAGAACAGAGAAATATGCTCACATCCCGTAGATAACTAAATATCATTAGCATATTTGAGCCAAATGCATGTAATGTTGAAAATATCATGCAAGGACTTGCAAATAATGGTAGAAATCATGCAAATATCAACCTGTAGGCACATTATTTGAGTAAGTTCATAGTAAACTTTATAGAAATCACTGAAGAACATAAGGCCCCTGAATGATTAGCAGCAATATACATCAACCACTGAGTAACGTCAGTAGATTATGAACTAATCAATGGAGACTTGGGATCATGAATTCTTTGAATTCATCATATCTTTCAAGATAAATAAGGGTTGTTGTGTAACTTTTGTTTAGTGTTTGGTTGTGACTAACATCACCATCAACAGAGAACTGGCGCTAGAAGGAGGGCTTGATACTAACAAGGAATCTGTGGATTTCTGCATACATTGCTTAAATATCCCGTCAGTTTCAAATTTCTGACCATAAGCATAGCCTTGGATTGGGAGTTTCAACTGTTCTCTACGGTAAACCAGCCAATCTTCCTTAAATTTAAGAAATCTTCGCTCCCAAGCTAAATACCAGGTCCAGATCTAATGGACTCTTGGAAGAATTACCTGTCAGGGGATTTAGACCTAGAACTGTAGACATTTATCACTCTCCTGATTCTAGTGCATCAGAGGCTACACTAGAATGTGCTCCTATAACTCCTCTTAGGTTTCAAACACCTATAGGACCACTCGTCACACCTTGGGTCCAATCTCAGCCCGTCATACCTCAGGTCCAGCCTCCACCTATTGCAATGTCATTCTTTGCTACAGAGTCACCCCTGACTTTTAATGCATATCATGCTCTACCTAAGAATCTTGATAAAATTTGTCCTAAGTATCATCCATATCAAGTTGCTGATGATCACATCAGAACTTTCAAGGAAGACTGTTGTAGGGCTAGAATTGAGCATCAAGATGTTGTATGTAGGTTATTTCCATTTTCCTTAGGGGAAAAGGCATATAACTAGAATACTAGTCTTGGTCAGGGTTCAGTTGATTCATGGGATGCCTTAGAAAAAGCCTTTAAGGATAGGGTCAGAACTCCTATAGATCCTTCAATGAATTATCATTTGTTTGCCACCATCAAGAGATTTGAAGGAGAACCTATTGTTAACTTCAATGCAAGATTCCAGAAAATGCTCTCAAAGGTAGTAGAACCTTATGCTATAGTAGATGAAGCTGCTAGGAGAATTTATTATTCAGATTTAGATCCCTTGACTTCCATGTTTATCAGGAGAGCACATCTTGGTGTAACAACTTTGGCAGGAGCTTTTGAAGAAGCTATCCAAGTCAGTCAGCAATTGGCTCCTGCTCCCACAACAAATATTGCCTTCCCTACATTCCCTGGTTATCCTACATATCTTGTTCACCAACAGACCAATGGAGCCATGATACCTCCAGCTGTGATGCTAGCCCCATTGCAGATACCTCCACTCAATATCATGCCACCACCAAATGGAAATGGCCAGATGTCATAATATCTAGGACAAACACAAGTGCCTCAGGTTGTGGAACAATCCAACAATAACAATGGACCTTCCTTTTTCAAGCCTCAGACAAAGAATGTAGTAGCCAAGGCTTAGGAAGAGAAAGAGGAAATTAAGGAGATATCAGCACAGTTAAGAAAACTTACCACTGAGGTCACTCATCTAAGGAGCCAAAACTTCTATTCTCAATCAAATCAGAACAAAGGTTATGCCAATGACAGACTTAATTATCCTGACAGGGGGTACAACAATAATTACAATAAAATTGGCAACAATAATCCTCCTAAACAACCTAGAGTGTGGAACACTAGGCCTAACAATGGTTCCTTGCCATCACCCCTAGACAATCAGCCTCCTAGTGAACCTAGACAGACCACTAGAGTAAACCTTGCAGAGGCAGCACTTACAAACTGGTGCAGGATACACAACACCAATGCTCATGCAGAGCTAGACTGTCCTCAATTTAGGATTGCTACAAGTATTTTCCAAGCTGAAGTTTCCAGTACTTTAGGAAATCCACCTTATGTAGAGGGAAATGAAATTGCCCCCTGCGAATATGATTCTACCTTAGTGTAAGAAAGCTTCATGCATCATCCCTATCAGCAGACAATTTCATCTCATCAGGATTACACCTCAACATGTAAGGAATCAGCCATGGATTTTGAATCTAACTATGTTTTTCCATTTGAGGATGAGAATGAGCCATCAATTGAGCATGAGGAGGTCAATGCCTATCAACAATAGCCTCAGGGTAGGCATAATTACAACTTGAGAAATAACTCAAATAGGTCTGCTGATCCTTTGACCACATTCTTGCCTCCAAACAATGTTAACACTCCACCTGATCTTAAGGCAAGTAATAACCCTGGATTCACCAAGGTCAATACTCAGTATTTGGCACCACAGAATACGGCACCCAAAACTGGTAATCTACCTCCTGAATCTGACAAATTGGTTACATATCTGGCTGATGAAATGAAAAAGGTTAAAATTAGCCTATCATTGTTAGAGCTCTTAAAACCCCTACTATCAAGAAAGCTTTCATGAAATCATTGGATGATCCTGCTCAAAAAGAGGATAGTCATGCCTCAGGTCACTTTGGAAATAAGGATCATGTCGCTAGGGATGTTAATGTTAAACATAAAGTTCCAGCCACTGTTCAGGCTGCAAAAACTTCCCACATGACCCTATACAAAGACAAAAGTGAGTCACCTCCTTTCCTCCTTACCATAAGAATGTTTGGTAAAAATTTGTACAACTGCTTAGTAGACTCAGGAGCATCTACCAATGTAATGCCTCTATCCATATGCAATGCTTTATGACTGCATCCTGCTAAATCATTAAAGAAAGAAACACAATTAGACAAAACAGAGGTGAGTGTGGTAGGAGAACTAACTCACATTCACATGCAGTTAGCATCAGATCCTAGAAATCAACACTATATTGATATTTAGGTAGTTGATATACCTGATACATATGGGATGTTACTCAGCAGAGACTAGTCAAAAACCCTTAATGGATACATGTCAACTGATTTCAGTCATATGTGGTTGCCCTAGAGAGGGGTACCAAATCAAATAAGGATAGATGTTGAACCCCGCTTGAAACACATGATCACTGAATATAACAAAACCAATGAAATCATGTATGTGGATATAGAACCCGAAGTTTACTCCATCAGACCCTAGACCGCCAGCATAGAGGAGATCCTAATGTTTGACTTTCATAATCATAATGATGGCCCTCAGGATGACAAAATGACTTTGAAATCTGACTATAACCCTTAAAATGGAATAGAGGTATATCATTTCAAGTGTTTTGAGATGCATTTGTTTAAAGAGGTGCAATGATGTCAGCTATTAAAAGTGCCTGTTCATCATATTCTAATTGATGGATGGTGGAGGTTGCATGATGAGGTACATTCTGAGAAGACTTTTGGAACCTATCATGTTGGAGTTGGAACAAGCATGCAGTGAAGCATCTTCATCATCATCCGTGGTGAGTTCTGTAGATAGTGATAGTGAACCTAATTTTTGTTTATCTTCTGCAGGAATAGGAGAATGTACATATCAGGGTGAAAGTTCTATTCAGACAATAGAGGAGATACTGGTATGCAACAAGGGTAATGCTAAAAGCAAGAAAAAAATCACCCTAGGGAGTGATTGTTTAGTAGAATTAGATTATGAGTTATCTGATGAGGATAGGGGCAGTAATCTATCCAAGTTCGAGGAGTTTTTATCAAAAGAAATTCAAAAGATGACACAACAACAAAGATCCCCATAGGATGCTTTGATTGAGGGATGGTGTAGGTTACATGAAGCACCACATTTAAAAACTGCCTGTTTATTATGTCTGCATATTCTGAAAAGGTAGATGTGGCCTAGTCCAAATGATTCTCCTCTCAATGATAAAAAGAAAGAAGAAATGTCAGCTTCACATAAGATAGGAAGGGTGAAGTTTGAGAAAGCTGAGACACCAAAATTAAAGTGGATATCAAATGGTGTAGCTACCAGGGTGAAAAAGAAGAAAGAAGGCCCAGACAAGCCTTTAGATGAGGACAAGCCATGGATACTCAGGTTTGATGGATCTAAGTCAAAATAGGGAGTTGGAGTAGGGATAGATCTCATTGATCCATTTGGAAAATCCTACTTAGCAGCATACAGATTACAGTTCCCATGTACAAACAATGTGGCAGAGTATGAAGCTCTAATTCATGGGATACCATTTGCACTTGGAAAGAAGGTGAAAATTTTGCATGTCTATGGAGACTCAGAATTAGTTGTGAGGTAGGTAAGAGGTATATACTCTTGCAATTACAAAAGGTTGTCCAATTACAGACATAGGGTATGGGATTTAATAGAAGATTTTGATGCATTCAATATTACCCATGTACCCATAGAGCAAAATCACAGGGCGGATGCCTTATCCCAGGCTGCAAGACTCTGGAATCTCTGTCCATATCTGGTTTAAAAAGATTCTCAGTTGAATTAGAATCAACACCTTCTGTGCCTGACAATGTAACTAATCTCCAAGTATTCGATGATGATCAACATATATTGGACTTTATCTCCAACAGAGATGTTTTTGAAGCATAGATCATAGATGAAGCAAATATGGAAGATCACATCTAGGAGGAAGAAGAAATCTTAGAGTTGCTTAGTAACAAGATTCCTAAGGGAATGATAGAGCTAGAAAGAGCATTTGACCTAGACAATATGCTAAAACAAAAAGATCTTCCTAAGGCCGATGGAGGATAGTACTCTCAGGTCAACATTGGAAAGGATGATGAGAAAAGGAGCATTCTAATTGGGAAAGTCTATACAGAGGAGTTAGAAGGGATAACCTAGGCTCTCAAAGATTATATCCATGTCATTGCCTGGACGTATGATGAACTAAAAACTTATGGCACATCAGTCATCACTCATATGATACCTTTGAAGCCAAACGCCAAGCCTTTTCGGCATAAACAAAGACCCATCAATGCTTTACTGGAGCCCATCATTTTTGAAGAGGTTAAAAGACTACTTAATGTTAGGATCGTGTTTCTTGTGAGACATTCCACATGGGTGGAAAACCTGGTCCCAGTAAGGAAAAAGAATGGTGACATTAGGTTGTGCGTGGACTTCAGAAACTTAAATTGAGATTCTGAAAAGGATAATTATCCTTTGCCTTCTCTGGATGAAGTCTTGCAAATTGTAAATGGTGCTAGGATGATGTCATTCTTGGATGGTTTCTCTAGTTATAACTAGGTGATGGTGGACAAAATTGATAGATTAAAAACTACGTTCACCACAAAGTGGGGGATCTTCACCTACAGGCGCATGCCGTTTGGGTTAATAAATGTTGGAGCCACATTTCAGTGAGTGATGGATATAGCCTTCAGAGGCTTGATTGGTAAATGCATAGTCATATACATGGATGACTTAACAGTTTTCTGCAAAGATAGAGGAAACCATGTAGAGGACCTAAGAAAAGTGTTGAAGAAGTGTGAGCAATATGGGATATCCATGAACCCCAAGAAATGCATATTCAGGGTAACCACAGGGAAGTTAATGGGCCACCTAATAATAGAAAATGGGGTCATCATCAACCTTGATAGAGTGGAGTCCATCATGAAGATACAGCTTCCTGGAAGCAAGAAGGAGCTCAAATCTTACTTCGGTAAGATTAATTTTGTTAGAAAATTTATCACTGGCTTTGTGGAAATAGTCAGACCCTTGAATGCCATGCTCAAGAAGGACGCTAAAATCGAATGGACACATGAAGCAAGAGCAGCTTTTGAAGATATAAAAAAATCCATATCAAATGCTCTAGTTCTGATCAGTCCAGATTATACCAAAGACTTTTACATCTACTCATTTGCTTCAGAGCATACTTCTACAACAGTGTTAACACAGAGAAATGAAGAAAAGGAGGAAAAGCCTATAGCCTTCATGAGCTACCCTTTTAGAGATGCAGAGCTCAGATACATGGACATTGAAAGACAGGCACTTGCTCTAGTTTAAGTAGTTAAGAAATTTAGGCATTACATTCTAAGAAGTAAAGTGATTGTTGTAGTACCTGATGCAACAGTAAAGATGTTATTAATGCAAAGTGAACCAAGTGAAAAAAGACCTAAATGGATCACTGTCCTCCAAGAGTATGATATGGACATTATGCCCATGAAGTTAGTTAGAGGACAGGCATTGAGCCAGATGATATCAGAGATTGATCCTAGTATCATGAGCCAGCAGTATGTTGTAAATGTAAAGGAGGATGGAGAATGGTACTTAGACGTTAGACACATCCTAATTACTGGAAGGTGTCCTTCAAGATTGCAGGCCTCGCAAAGGAGAGCCTTAAAGCTAAGGTCACATAAATACATAAAAAAAGGAGGAATCCTTTTCAAGAGAAACTATGAGGGGATATACCTAAGGTGCCTAGAAAGATCAGAAGGAGACAAGGTGTTAGCTGAATTGCATGATAAGTTTGGGACAACACATGGATCACCTTTGGCTACCACTCATGCTATCCTCAGGGTAGGGTATTACTGGCCCACTATTTTTAAAGATACTGCAGAGCACATAAAATACTATAATATGTGTTAGGTTGCCTCTAACAGAGAAAGATATGCTGCTCAACCTTTGCAGCCAGTGATGGAGATGTGCCCATTTACTCAATGGGGTATGGATTTCATAGGACCCATCAATCCTCCATCATCCTTAGGCCATAGGTATGTTTTAACTATTACTAATTACTGTACCAGGTGGACTGAAGCTGTCAGCAGTAAGACATGTAATGCTGAGGATGTCATCATTTTTTTGGAAAGTAATATAATAACCAAGTACGGAGTTCCCTACACTTTGGTATGTGATAATGGATCTGCCTTTGCTTTAATTAAATTATCAAGTTGGGATTTTGATTATGGGATCATCTTGAAATTCTCCTCCAATTACTATCCTCAAAGGAATGGATTAGTAGAATCCACAAACAAGAACCTATTGAACATCATAAAGAAATTAACAGAAAAGAACCCAAGGGAGTGGAATACTTTATTGAAATATGCCTTGTGGGTAGATAGAACCTGGAATAAGGCTACATTAGGAAATTCTCCTTTTCATCTAGTATATGGGGTGGATCCTATCCTCTCTATTAACCTAAGGATTCCTACATTGCAATTTGCACAAGAATACCTGGGCATAGATAATAAACAAGAGGTCAGGTTGCTTCAATTGATGAACCTAGAAGAAAAAAGGAGTAAAGCAATTGAACGATTTGCTAAACATTAGGTTGTTGTCAAATGCTAGTTTGACAAAAGAGCCAGAATTAAGGCTTTCAGAATTTTAGATCTAGTCCTGATGTGGGACAAAGTGTATGAAAGAAAAGTTGATCATGGTAAGTTTGATAAACTCTGGATAGGTCCCTTTCAGATTTCTAAAATTTTAGGAGACAACACCTACAAACTTAAGACCTTAACAAGTGAGGATGTTCCATTACTAGTTAATGGACAGTTTCTCAATCATTACTTTCAAGCCTAAAGTAGTGCCATGATAGCCATGTGTATTATAGTGTACATATTTGTATAGTTGTTTGTGTAGCCTGCTTGTTTTGTTTGTTTTGTTGCCTCCTCAATAGGGATCTTTGTTTTGCTTTAGAGTATGAAGAAGCATATTAACAACCACTAAAAACAATAGGAAATTTAGATCATTCAAGTTAATTACTTGAAATTTATGGATAATGTGTTGTGACTGTCATGAATGTAGAAAGTTGTTCAACTCGTGAAATAATGTATTCAATAAGAATGGCTTCAGTATTCAAGGAAGGTTTCTCACAATGACACACCTAAAATCCTTGGGTTTGTTGAACTTACCAGTGTAGATATTAGGTGAAAAATCAAATGTCACCCTTGCTACCATTACAATTCTCATCTTAATTTTAGCAAGTGACCACTCCTTGCATCATGAAGTTACAAATGCAATATCTTATGAAATCTCAATCAAATATAAAAAATATAAAATAATAAAATGGATTTTACTAAAAATCCATAGTAAGCCATCTAAGTAACTCTACCAGGGCTATAGACACTCCCTAGTAGTGGGGCTCTACATAGGAGAATTGTAACGATAACCTTGTCGGGGCTATGGACGCCTGCTAGCAGCAAGGGTCTATCCGGTTGGCTATGAGGGACCGACATCAACTATCTAGGCTAATATTAGTCACTGGTTTGTTCAACCAATCTTCAAGATGAGGATTATTAATCACATGCACCCACTGTAAACTGAAAAGGAAATTTCATGCACCTTATTGAATACATTGAGTCTCAAGTCTAATGATGATTTGTAGAAAAGATAGTTGGAAGTTATGAATTTATTTCGTTTAGTTTTCTTTAATGGTTTGGTTTGGTTTCTAGTTGTTGTGATGCTCACAACATGCCCCATTTTGCCTCAGCAAAATAGGGACCCCTCTTTGCTGGCTTGTTCCCTTGTTTTTGTGCTCTGGGCGGTCATGGTAAAAAAAAACATCAGTTAGTATGCATGTGCCCAGTGGCAATTGTATTTGTGATCTTGAAGTCTAAACCCAAATCTTGAAGTCTAAATCTTTCCTCAAAAAGCTTACCATGTGAAAGAGTGTAAAATTCTAGGAAGGTTTGCCTTTTGCATCACCCTGAAATTCAGCCAAATAAGAAAGTTATGATAGGTCAAAGTTTCAATAAAACCTGATATTTCAGGGGGGTCATATTTTGAACATCAGTCACATTATGTAAGATCACCCTGATATAGGTTTATCACCCGATAATCATTTGGTTTGCAAAATCTGGACGTTAATTTTAGGTGACAACTATATTTGCCAGTCAAGTAGCTTCATATATTTTGCGGGGGTCATATTTCCAATATCACCCAATCTTACAAATATCACCCTATCGCAAAATATCACCCCAATGCCAATATGATGATGACGTCATCTAAGCTTAATGAACAAAGGAAATCACCCTGAGGGTGATGTCATCATCCTTTTTACCTCGAGGAGGTATATATCCAACAAGATCACCCTGATGATGACATCATCTAGATTTTTTTTGAAGGGGGTCATTTTATTTGCAGGGGTCACATTTTAAACATCCCCTGATCTTAAAATCATGACTAGTTATATAAAAGGGCCTGACATGAACATGGTGTCATCCTTTCACATTTCAACGAGGCCTATCCATCATGATGACATCATCATCATATCCTGATCTATGAAGGGTGGACCCGACGCAGGTTCAAATATGCTAATGAGGATTCAATTAAGTCTGTCGGTATGCATTCGTGGAGATGCAGGTAGAAGGTAAGGTGGCCCCCACCACTTGTATATTAGGTTTGTATAATTACAATGTATATGCTAATGATGCAGCCTAATATGCAAGTGCCAGATTCGAAAGGAAGTTAAATACAAAGAATTTGTTATATGTTCAGTCTGCTTGCATGTTCATAATATATGACCCGATATACATTGAAAGAGGTAGGAAGGCCAAAAAAGGGAGGATTTTTGAAGTTATTTTGGAATCCGATGCATGTTCTTGGTCAATGATCGTTGACTTGGCCATTTTTGGCATTATGTATGCACTCAGATGTGCGGTTACTCACAAATGCTGACATTCATAACCCAATATTTTGTGCTTGCACATTTAGAGCCTCATTCAATGAAATGTTTTTTCTCCTTGCTGGTTTATTTAAATAATGATGATGCTTATTTCTTGTCTACTTGTTGTAGAATACTGGAGCTATTTCGAGGTAGCTGGGAAGTTGCGGGGTTGCCGACATAGTGGTGGCGTGTAGGTGGATATTAAAGGTAGAGCTTTAATGATGAGGACATCCTGGGTGGCAGATCAGATCACATCAGATCATAAAGAGACAGGAGGAGTCAAGGCCTTCAATGCAAAAGATAAATGCAGATGGGGAAACATTATTAAATGGAACAACAGTTATTTTTGAGTTGTTGGGGTTTCCAATGGGCATCCTTACACCCAGTATGTGCATGCTGCTCAGATTTTTGGTAGGATTTTGTTCTCCACCATTTGATGTTGTACCTGGAGGTGTGGAGCATTGATCAACTAGGGTTTTGGTACCATATTGGGGGTAATTAGAGCCATATATTAAGCCCCTGTAGCTCGTGAAAGAAAAAAGAGACAAAGAGAGAGGTCAATCATTCAAAATTTGACCGGTAGCAATTTCATGTAGGAGATTGGATTACTAGGACTAATGAGGATTGAACTGTTGAAACATCAAGGTTCTTTCTTCAAATCATTGTAAATGTACTTGTTCTAAAGCATACTGAATGGAGATGAAGCTTTAGATTACATCCTGATTGTAAACTTTATGTAATCTTCAAGTTGATTTCTGGATAGGTACTGGTGAATGTCGTGCTCAATATAAGCGCTTTCATTTCATTGCATGTTGTTGTCAACTTTTCCTTTGAGGATTTGCACTAGATCATGTAGATTTGTGGAATGTCCTGGTGAAGTATGATTCTAGTTTTTCTTCTCTTCATTGCTGTATTAGAATATGTATGTGGATCAATGATCTTAGTCAAGTAATTTTGGGAATCTCACTCTTTAAACCCTACCTTTATCTTTTCTTTTTTTTAATTTCATTGAATCACTTCCATAACTACAAATCATGATAAATAACAAGCAGAAGAGAGAAATATGCTGACATCCTATAGATAACTGAATATCATTAGCATATTTGAGCCAAATGCATGTAATGTTGAAAATATCATGCAAGGACTTGCAAATAATGGTAGAAATCATGTAAATATCAACCTGTAGGCACATTATTTGAGTAAGTTCATAGTAAACTTTGTAGAAATCACTGAAGAACATAAGGCCCTTGAATGATTAACAGCAACACACATCAACCACTGAGTAATGTCAGTAGATTATGAACTAATCAATGGAGACTTGGGATCATGAATTATTTGAATTCATTGTATCTTTCAAGATAAATAAGGGTTGTGTAACTTTTGTTTAGTGTTTGGTTGTGACTAACATCACCATCAACAATACATTTGCACATCCAGGTTAAGGTCATCACAAATAGGTCAAGATGCAATGTCATATAGATAGATGAGATACAAAATTTAAAGATCGCATGTTTCCTAAGCCTAAAAGTGTATGCAACAAATATGGATTTGTAGAAGATACACATAGTGGTAGTACAGATCTGGATGCTTTTAGATCAAGGATCCAAAGCAGAGAGGATAATCCCATCTTGGAGAACATAGTGGCTACTAGAATGTTCTATGCAGAGGGATTCCCATATGCTACCGATGCCCTTGAATTGTTAATTGAATGTATAGAACATTATAATGTGGCAAATTGAAGGGTTAAGTACCAAGGAAGGGTGTATGCTAACCTCTCGATCGATGGCATCACATAAGCCTTTAATTTACCTACACCTAGGAACATATACGTGCCTAATCTGAAGGTGCTTGCTACATAATATGAGGGAAATCTAACAAATTGTAGGAAGGTCATATTCTCTAGATGGAGAGACCCAAGGAGCAAGGGAAAGGTTGTAGCTAAAATGCCCCAACATCTTTATAAATATGATTTCTCCCTGGAGGTCTAATATATGATAGTGCTACTTAGCTAGATGAATGCGAAGATTAACTCAAGGAACTTCGAGTCATGGATGTACAAATTGATCTAGATTGTAATAGAGAACAAACAGACTATACAATGCACCAGGATCATCAATAATGCACTGTATGAGCATATGGTAAAATGGAGGAGGAAGAAAGATAGAGTTTTCTACTTAACTTCCTACTTGGTTTATGCAAGTGCATGTAAAGGAACTTTCAATGTATTACAAACTATTGGGATGCTTGATCGATTACCCCATGAGAAGACCTCTTGGGAACATTACCCACAATTAGAGAGAAGACAATCTGTTCAACACTATAAGATAGTAAATGATTGTTTTATAATGCATCTGGTCTGGCTCTTGGAAGGAGACAGAGCTAAAAGGTTTTCAAGAGAGGATTCATGGGGCTTGGTTTGTCCAGTTCCCATCCTATTCATATGTCAGGATGGAAGGTTTTGCTAGAAACCCATTCATGCTACCCAGGTATCCTTCATATAAGGTGGTCCTATTAGAGGTAGTCCAACATTTGTAGCATCTAAGAAGGATAGGAGAGGGTATGTAAAATTCCCTCTGGATATTAATTAGTTCATATGTGGATCAATAGACAATACCAACTTGGCAGAGATAAACTTACAAATGCTACACTTGCAGCTATTTCCCTTGGTACAAGATTATGATCCTTATCATAAGGTAGAAAGATTTATCAATAAGAAAAATAAGCATGCCACTAACCTAAAATATTACTGGGTTGATTTTGATGATGTGTAAGTGGTAAGGAAGAGAGGGTATCAAAGATTGACCCTCAACCAAATGAAGACTATCAGATATTCAGAGGTTCCATCTTAGGTCAAAGCAGATGATAAGAATATCCTAGATCTTGAGTATGAGGACAAGAAAATATACAATGAAGCATTAGCTCCCCTTGATTGGACTAAGGAGGATAAAATATCCATTGATGTTATCACTACCAAACTTATGGGGATAACCAAGAATTGGCTGAATAGGAAGATCAATGAATTGAAAACTAAGGGAGTGGCCATCACCTTTGATAAGAAGAGAAATATGAAAGAGAGGGATGAGCTAGATTTTGATGATTTCCTAGTACATAAAAGGCATCTGATGGAGACTAGGCTGGCCTAGCCAGGATCATCAGGAGCCACAAAGGAATTTGCTGTAGAAGGCATCTCAGTTGCCACCAGGCCATCTCTCTAGGGATACACCTCAGAAGGCTATTCCTATTATTTTATCTAGAGCTGCAGAAATAGAGGAGGAACATATGGATGTAGAGGTGGATAAGATTCATAATGATGTATTGAATGGAGTAAATATCCCTAAGAAGAAGAGGTATCTAGGCCAAGTAATGAGAGGGTCTACCTCTAGATCAGCCACTATCCAGACTCTAGAATATCAGGATCCTACACTGCATGTGGAAAAAGACTTACAACATAATGTGCTAGCAGTAGAGATCTTGAAGGAGAAGAGTGAATTGGCCAAAGAGACAAGGATAGAAACAATGGAGAAGGAGGCCAGTCAGCCTCTATCCTTGAGCCAAATAGTTGATTTAACTGATGATGAAGTTACCAGGGATGTGAGTACCCATCCCATAGAGAGCTTGTTAAGGCATATAGAGCCTATAGCTGAAGGTACTGCTAAGGAAGAACATGGTGATAAAGGAGTTGAAAAACCAAAATCTCCTAAAGTAGAAGTACAAATAGGGCATCTGGATGTCCTGATAGATACCATCACCAACCCCAAGATAATAGACTTATCATATCTTCTTGGGGATGGTGATGAGGAAGAAGATGTTGTTAAGGATAGCTAGATACAAGGAGAAGATACTCAAATGGACATGGATATCTAGACTGAGGTCACTCAGCAAAATATCTAGATGGAAGAAGAGAGCCATAAACATCATAAATCCACATTTGGATAGTACATTTAGGAAGATAAAGGGATAGGTGAGGAGGTAATTCAAAGCCAAAACATGGGGATACCTAATCAAGATGCCCAAGATCCAGATCAACTAGAGGAACAAGTGGAAGATGGTCCTGAAGGTGGAATAGGTTAGGATGAACAAATTGATACATTACATGCACACCAATAGCCACTTGCATAAGAAGAGGTCCATAAAGATAAGGGTGGTTATAAGGATATGATTCCACAACAAGAAAATCTAGAAGTAATTCCACCTAGGTAGGATAAGGATAATGAGATGGAAGTGTATGATGCTCAATTTGAGCAATTAGACCAAATAGGGTCAAGGATAAGTGTGCTGCAATAGATGGCATCAGAGGTAGAGCCTTCAGTTCATGAGCCCATACCTTTTGATTTTAAATCATTGTTTACATTAGAGAATGTCAAGCCCAAATGCAGGGCTAGGGCAGTGTCTAGAATAAAAAGGGATTCCACAACAGGGAAGTGAACAACACAATTGGTTGTTCCCCTTGTGGACAAGAACAAAGGAGAAATAAGGGTAGATGAATTCCAAGTCACTTCAACTGACTTACAATATTTGACGGCAGATCAGGATATCCAAGAGCTCAAAGAGAGCATTGAAGCCATGGAAACTAGAATGAAGAAGCTAAAGGCTAAAAATAAAGAATTGAAGGAGCAAAATGCTCATCTTCAAACATTCATAAAAGGGCTAGTAAACCCCACAGGATTGTCATCTACAATGCAAACAATAGAAAGGCCCATTGCCTTAGCATTTATTAGTGAGAAGGAAATAACAAGACTCGATGCCCAAAAGCATCAGGCCTGAGTCATGAGAAAATGGTTCATGCAGTTCATGAGTGCAGGGGAGAAAAAAATAAGGACATCCTTGTCCAATTGGAACACTTTGGTTGCTTTAAAGGAGGAAGCTAAATCCTTGAATAGAACATCTAGACAAAGGCTAAATCAAAGTAACTATGCCTTAGATAGGCTAAAGGAGCTAAGGAAAATGGAAGATCAGGATCTTCTGAAGAATAGAATTGTGACTATCCAGACCTTACCGAAGGTAAGTAGATGGATACAAGAGCTCTAGTTTGAAGTTGATGTGTTGAGGACATGCATGTCCAAAATAGGAGACTTAAGTATAAAGGTTCATGACATGCTGTCCAATGAAATGAAAGTTTTAGAGGAGTTGTTGGGTAGCCTCATGATAGAGATAGGGCCACCAAATGAACAAGAGTCTCTATAGAC
Source organism: Cunninghamia lanceolata (assembly GCA_027924645.1). NCBI lineage: Eukaryota > Viridiplantae > Streptophyta > Pinopsida > Cupressales > Cupressaceae > Cunninghamia > Cunninghamia lanceolata. The sequence continues at coordinate 3,660,436 of BSBN01000506.1, forward strand.
CTTCAAAGATAAATTTAGTTTGGTACCAAAGGATCCTGTCCTACATTTTTTAGAGAATGTCATGGATGAAATGTTGTGTCAAGATAAGGGGATATGAGAAGAAGATTGATAGCATTGCCAATAAGGTAATATCTCTGGATGAGAAAGTAAAGGCATTGGAATATGCAATGATGAAGGCCCAAGTGGGTGACAAATCCTAAATAGATACTGTAGTACATGCATATGACTTCTATAAGAAGTTAGACAAAAGGGTTGTCATCACGGAGGGATCTAATATGCCTAAGTAGGATGTTGCTGCAAAGATGCTAGAGGGATATTCCTTGCTAGACATTTCCTACTAATAGTTGCCAACTGGAAACACGTGCCACTAGTATTGATTGTTGACTTGGTCAAAGCCAATATGAACCATTGATTATTTTGGATGGATCCTAACCATTGGATCAGTGTAACTAAATATTATCCTTATCCTATAAAAGGATATTGATTACCATTTGTAAAGAGAGATTGAATTGTTGAACTTGTGAGCACTAAGTTTGTTCATTTTGGCACAACTTTTGTGGCTTCCCAAGATTCTTTCTAAGGATCACATGTATATGTACTTTTTCTAAAGCATACTGAATGAAAATGGAGCAATAGATTACTACTTAATCATAAATCTTATGTAGTCTTTGGTTGATTTCTGATGTCTAATGGTGGATTGCTACATTCATATTGAAGTGCATTCACTTTACTTGAATATTCTTATCATCTTTTCTTTTGAAGATTTGTACTGACTATGCATCGTTGTGGATATTCATGGGAAAACATGGTTTGGTTTTTCTCCTTTTCATGAAAGTACCAGAGTATGTACATGGACCATTGATCAAAGTTAACAAATTCTATTATTTACATTCTCTAAACCCTATCCTTTGACATTTTGTTTCATAATAATCATAAAGAACTACAAATGATGATAAATAACAAGTAGATAGAGAGAAAATTTATTGAATTAGTATAAATAATTGCATATCCATAGTATATTTGAGTAAATTGCACATCATAGATGAATGACCATGCAAATAATGGCAAATTGTAGTGAAATACTTGCTTATTAGTAGAATATTTGAGTAAATTTAAGGTGAAAAAGTAAAGATTGATTGAAATTAGAGATAGTTTTAGAAGAACTACTCAAAATCTAGAAATATCTTCATAATTAGCCTAAATAGAGGATAAAGTTGTGTGAATTGCTAAGAATTAGGATCATATTGACATATATTTGCTCAAAGCTTGACTTGGTAGTGTAATATTTAACAGAGTTGTTAAAGATTTATGCAGAACAGTTACATATAACTTGATAACTGGAGGAGTACATAACTTTAAGTAATCATACATAAGGCCCCAAATAGAAAATAACATTTACACATCAAACTCTGAGTAACATCAAACGATCAAGACCTAGTCCACAAAGACTTGGGATTATGAATTCTTCTAAAATTTGTCATACCTTTCAAGATAAATAAAGGTTTGTGTGTAAACTTTATTTCTTGTTGTTGTGACTAACAAATGCATCAACACCCCCTAGCTTTGCCATTTTCTATTCTTGTTGACTTTCAATGTTTGTTTTAAACCTTTGAGGGGAAAATGATATTGGTGTCGACTCTCCTAGTTCTTGTGTGAATTTTGGCTCTTCTTCTTTTGTCATGTTTTCAATCATATGAATGTTTATGTCTGAATTGGTTAGAATGGTAGCTAAGTTGAATGGAGCATAAGACTTTGGTGAGTAGGGATTAAAGAGGAATTCCCCTTTTTCCCCCTTTCCTATACATTTTGAGGTCTTGGATATGTTTGCAAATTGTTTTGATGTATCTCCTTTTGCAAAAGTATTAATTTTTGGGTCACTAGTGCTTTCCATGGTCTTTCCCTTCTTTTGTTCCATTCTATAAAGACTGAAAGGTTTAGGGTCTCCTTTAATGATGTAAATTTTTCCCATGTGTGAGATGTGGATTTCTTGAAATAATGTGGAGGTAATAGCCTATTCATCCTATGGATCCAAGGCCTTCCAAGGATCATGTCATAAGTGGTTTCTTCATTGATGACATAAAACTTAGTTAGGAGAGTTTTAGGACCCAATGTGATTTGAAGATTGATCTTACCCATGGTTTGAATGTTTCAGTTATCATGAATTCTAAAGTTGGAAATTTCTTGTGTGATTTGAGTTTCATAATAACCCATTATTTGAAGAAGAGAGATAGAGACTATGTTGATTGTAGACCCATCGTTGATCATTACACACTTAATGGAATAGTCATGAACTTGGACTATTAAGTAGAGGGGGGATCACCCTATTTATCCATGTCATCATTTGAGGGTAACTTTAAATCAAACGTTGAAGAAGAACACTTTTCATTTGTAGTGTTTTGAACTAGATGGCCTAGATCTAAGGCATTAAGGAGAGTGTTCTTGTCTGTAGGAGAACTCTTGAGAAGTTCTTGTTGAAGGTGTCATCTGCTCAATCCGGTTCTTGGGTGACACAAATTTCTTGATCTTTATCTAATTCCACAAGGCCTAAGGTGTTTTGATCAAAAGAATTTGATGGATTTGGGACTATTTCTCTTATATTGTGAGAATGTGTCCATGAATACTCATCGTTGACATTTTGAGAGGTTTGATATGAAGCGATGGTACTCCCGACATGACTTGATATCGTGCCCCCTTCTCTTGTGAAATAAGACGTATTTGTCCTAATTGTAATCTCAAGGTTTATGATGATGGTTATACAACTGCTTGTTGATTCTCAGGGGATAGTTGTTGACATTTTGGTTCCCCAAATTTGTATGACTAGATTGTAGTAATAATTATTGTTATTGCTAGATGAAGTGTTTTTTGACCCATCTATGTTTTGATTGTTTGTTGAGCATTTCTTATTTATATCATTGCTTATCAACCTTCCATTAAAATCACGATCCCCTCTTCTGCTATCAATAGTAGCTTGGTCAATTCTAAGGGCACTTTCGAGTGCCTCTTCATATGATTTACAAGGGAGTTTTCTGACTTGTTCTTGTATGTCATTGTTGATAGCATGTAAGAAGAGATCACAAAGCTCCCTATGATCAATGTCTAGTGCACTTGTCAATGAATAGAGAACTTGTCTCCATCGTGTGAAAAAATGTGTGACTGAATCATTGTCTTCTTGTTTGATTGTTAAAAATTCTTGTATTCTTGTTTTGACTAGTTTTTTTATGTTGAAGGCAACCATAAGATGATTGAAGAGTTGCCTAAATGAGCAAATTGATGCTTGTGGAAGTCGATAATACCAATCCAAAGTGATACCCTCCAAAGTCTTTAGAAAAATCTTTGCTACCACCCCATCCCAAGGAAAGAATTCCCACACTACTGTGTTGTAAGCCTTGATATGAGAGTTGGGATCACCCTCTCCTTTAAATTTTGGAAGCTTAGGGATAGGATGTGGTAGTATGACCTAACTAATGTTGTAGTCAAAAGGCTCCTTTAAATAGTTGAGGCATGTTCCTAAGAGGGGGTTATGTGTAGAGGGTATTGTTCCTCCAAATATTAGCTCTTCAAGTGGAGCTTGTTGTTCTTGTTGAAAGGGTATGATAGATTGTTGATATCTTGCAAAACTTGGATAACTAGATGGTGTCATGTTTATGTTTTGAAAATTAGGTGGAATCATTTGTGGTTGATTTTGCATTATAGGAATCCCACCTGCTTGGTTGAGACTTGTCATGTTGAATGATGATGGCAAGGTAGGCATGAATGTTTCATGGAAGTTTAGATGAGGGGGATTTTGTGTTGCCCCCTAATTTGATTTTATCTTATCAACGAAAGGATTTCCTTATGCCCTAGTTTTTTCGTCAATTTTGTTTTGGCAAACTGGTTCAGCATTTCTAGCTTCAACGGTCTTGATTCATTGGACCAAGGTTTCTATAAGATCTATGAGTGAAGATTCCTCTGTTCTTTAATTTTTACAACCTTGAGAAGGATTGCTTTGCATTGGGGTTTGAGTGATCCTACTTGTTCTTTCTCATGACACTTGACATATTATGGGTATTTTATCTTGATGTGCTACATGGAGGGATTTCTGTGCCTCCCAAGCTTCTTGTAAGCTTTTCTTTTGATGAATCACCTCATTTTCTATTTGGGTGGATATTTTCATATGGCTTGTTATGGGTTGATCATGTTGACGAATTTCAGACCAAACACTCACTTGTCATGTTTTGATTTGGTCAAATTTGTGGGGATCTTGTTGGATCCCCTTTGAGTTTGTGTATTGAAGGTTTGATTGATTTGAGATTAGAGCCATTGAATTTGAGCATGTGTCGGCTTCATTGGAGGGGATACTCCCTTGAACTTTGTGTGATTTTGTCTTAGATTGAGGATGCATGAAACACCATAGAACGAATGAGATGAATATGGAAATGAAAGACAAAAGTGGAATGGAAGAAATGTGCATAAATCTGAAAGAACCCATCCTAAAATGATTTGTTGAAGAAACATAAATGCGAAGACTCTCTCAATTTTTTTTGATTTTCACATCAGGTTCACTAAAATATGTACTCCTCAAAACATGACTCAAGTACAAATGTGAATCAGTTATCTTTGATACAGTACATGAACCCTCTCCTTGTTGATGGTGACCTCCAAGTCACTCTCACTCTCATGGAAAGAGCTAGTTGAGTGGAGGCATAACTCGGGGGCGGTTCTATTCGCATGAAAGAAGAATGTCATGGAGAGCGGTTGGCTTGTCCTAGGGCCTAGTCTATGTCAGTGTTTGTGTAATGGAGATAATCCTATGACCTAAAGGGTCACTAGTTGTTGATCTTCTATTTGGGTTCCTGATGTAGAGCTAAGTGCCAACCAAAATCAATCTCACCAAGTTATACAGCAATGGACATAGAAGCCCAATCTTCAACAACGTTTTATAGTCTTCCCTCACAAGGAACTCTCTTCTTCTCTGCACAAGAAAGGATTTGATAACACTCCACAACCCACACAAGGTTTCTTAGGGTTTTCTACCCTCTTAACAACTCAAACACACCCATTCCAAACTATCCCTCAAACCTACACTCTCCATTCAACAGTATTCTATTGTCTAGTTGTCACTATCCTAGTCTCCTTATAGCCCTTCATAAAGGACTGTCAGACAACCATTTGAGTTTTAGACCTCCTAGGTAGACTGTCATAGGTTTTTAGGATACCCAATATCCTTTACTTTAACATACTTAACATGCATCATAAGTTGTTTTGGGACACACCACCCAAATCTTAACTATCCCCTGCTACAATAAGCCTAATTAGGCCTCTTCCACATACCACAAAACCTCCAATCTTGTCCTCAGCCCCTATACTCAACTCCATGGAATTGATCATGCTAAAAATGGCTAGACAACACAGATTTTAGGCTTCTTGGGCTAATCCAAGCCACTATTCCAACTGAACTCCTACTCTCCAAGCATCCAAAAGCCCAAACATGAAGAAATTAGGCCTAGAATGCCCAAATGAACTCACTCCAGCCATGCCCTACTTTTGTAAAACAAAAATTTGTTAAACACATCCTCATTACCATTATTCCACCTAGTCTAGTGAGCCTATGTAGATGAAAAAGGTCCAAAGCCCATCATTTTTACCAAACCCTCCCATTACTAGGGTTTTAGGGTAGCTTTTGGGAAAATACCTACCAAATCCCTAAATTCAAATGAAATTCCCTCTACCCACACTCAAATTAAAGATAACACACTACCCTACAACATTTTGCAAGTTTGTGCCCTTGACTGTACTGTACGGCAAAGTACAAGGGGCAGAAAGTTAAGGAAAACAGCAAAACTATAGAAAATGACTGGTAAAACATTCTCCCTCTTCTCAAACTTCCCAAAAATCATTTAACAATGCATCCAAAAGATAGACAAGGAAGATATCTAATTCATTTTTTCATATATGGATTCATAATAGTACGAAAGAACATAGTTTTGGACAGGAAATTAGGAAAGATAGTGGAAAATGCAGAGATAAGACTATTTTTTGTAGTTTCCTTTTATAAAAAACTGCTCCAAATTACATTTTTTCCATCTCCTCGCCTAAATGCGGAATACAATGAAGTGTTTTAAATTTAAAATCAACCCTTTCTCCCACTCCCATCATGGGAAAAGCCATTATTAAGGAAAAAACTGACTACTTTTACTAAAAAGACTATTTTTGTCTAAAAATAGACTATCATACTTTAAGAGGACTGCTCATTCACAAAATACTTGCCTAATCTTGGCCTCCACTATAAGACCATGTCCCTAGTGGGATTATTACATCATTAAATGTGATTTTAAGACCATAATTTTGTAGCACATTTCACAGTTGAGTATATTGTCTTTTCATTGATGACAAAATGATGGTGGTTTTCATTGATGCCATAATGGTAGTATCATCAGTGAATGGTCTTCATCAGTGAATGGTCTTCATCAGAGACATGGTCTTCATCAATGGCAATGATTTTAGTAACATGGTTTTCAGATCTCTCAGTTTTGATCTACATCAGTGACATGGTTTTCTCTCAGTTTTGATCTTTCAATGGGTTAGTGTGGTAGTGATTTCTCAGTTTTGATCTTGAGTGAAGTTGTTGTGACTTGATAATTTCAGTGGATTAAATTGATTAATCAGTGGCATCTCATATGTTGGTTTGTCATATTAAGTAGATGGCATTCACTACATATCATCAGTGTTGAATGAGAGCAAGGTTCTTGGAGTTGTATCACATGTTAAAGGTTAATATGCATCATTCTAACTCCACCTAATTGACATCATGATAGTGGCATCATATTTTATAAATCTGATACAATATGGTTCATTTTGCTGAGTTAAAGGTATTATGATGTTTAGATTTCTTGGAATGGCAAGTGTGGTGAGTTCTCAATACCTAACAAGCTTTGAACAAATGTGATTACCACTCATTTCAAAGCAATCATAATCTGCCTGTCACCTTTGTTTGCACTTTATGTTATAATTTTGAATTGACCGTTGATAGCAGGTTTCATTTGAATGGTGACTGGTCGAAGGTGGTTTAAGTCATGATGGGGTAAGTCATATGGACTCCGATCCCCTAGTGCAAACGGTGGATGAAAGTTGTGTTTGAAGCCTTTGCATCCAATGATCACAATTTAATGTGAGATTGGCGCACACCGCACATCAGAGGGATGTGTTTTAAATTAGAAAGTTTTTCAAACGGTCAGTTTACCTTATTAAACTTGACGTTCACTATTGATAAAAAGGAAATAAACATGTTATTTTTGACTTTTCCCACTGAAGTTCAAGGGGCAATGAAGTTGATTTTTGTGTGAAGGAAAGAGTGAAATTAAGAAGGTTTCTAATTGAGAAGAAGATGAAAAGGCAGAGCTCTTCGAAGGATTTTATTTTTTCTGTTTTGTTGTTTGATTTTCATAAGAGAGAATGTGATAAGTTTGAGAAAATAAAACAACATGATGTTGAAGTTGAACAGTTTTTGAAGAGAATATATGATGGAATCTTATCTTGTATAAGATTTGATTTTTGTATGGCAGATGTGGGAGATTGTAGAGAAGAGATGATAATTGAAGGTTGTAAGAAATTTTTGTGAATAGTATTTTTGTTTTTGAAATATATATTTTTTGCAGGTATGAAGAAACAATTTTTCAGGGAAGTATGTTGAAGTTTTGAAAGAAAATTGGTTCAATAAATGGATGGAGTCCTTCAATGATCAAGATGGATTAATGTCTGTTCAGATAAAGAGAAATTGATAAAAGACAATAATTTCTCAGAGAGGGTCAATTGTTCAGATTTGCACAGGGAGAATGTTCAAGAAACGGTGAATTAGTATGAGATTGTTTTGCAGAGGTATGAAGTATCTTGAAGATAAAAATTGAATGATTGTAGATGTTGAAGACAGTTGAAGGTTGATTGCTAAGAATATATTTTGTTTGTCTTTTAAAGGGAGAAATAAGGTTTTGGTTTTATTGAAATAGGGAAATCCCTTGAGTTATAATTTTCATTGAAATTGTTGATGTTGTAATGTTAGTGAGACATGCAGAGAAGTACAATATGCCAGTGAGGCAAAATTGTAATGTCAGTGAGACAATTGTAATCTGAAATTTGTGTTAAGCCAGTGAGGCAGTTGAGTGGTTTTTATACCCCAGGAGGGTTTTCCACTCGGGAAATTTCTTGTGTCAAGTTTTGTGTTGATACTCTGCATATTTTCTTTGTTCTATCTGAAGAATTTTACAATTGTGAAGTTAAATTAAGAAAAGGAGTAAAAATTGTTAACAACACTGATTCACCCCCCCTCTCAGTGTTGAGTGTATTCCTACAATTGGTATCAGAGCCTGGTACCCTGTCAAAGCTTAATCAGCTTGGGTAGATCATATTTCTGGAATACTTATCATGGCAAGTCAAGAAGGTTACTCAAATTATAAGGCACCTATGTTTGATGGCTCTAACTATGCTTTTTGGAAATTCAGGATGGAGTCATATTTGTCATCTCTGGGGTATGATGTGTATGTTGCCATTGTTACTGCATATACTGCTACAAATCCTCCTAGCACAGTTGATGAGAAAAGGGCATATGAAAATAATGCTAAGGCTAAAAATGCATTATGTTGTGGTCTTACCAATGACATACTTGTCAAAATCATGGAGTGTAAAACAGCCAAGGAAATATGGGACAAACTGTCTAATATCTATCAAGGAGATGATAAAATCAAAGAAGCAAAACTACAATTCTACATAGCAAAATTTGAAAGTCTCAGAATGAGTGATGATGAGAAAGTGGCAGAATATCTTCTAAGGGTCCAAGAAATTGTAAATGCTATCAGAGGACTTGGTGATACACTGGAAGAGAAGACAGTTGTTACAAAAATCTTAAGGACCTTAAATCCAAAATATGAATCCAAAGTGTCTGCAGTTGAAGAAAGAGACTTAAGCAAAGTTACCTTTGATGAACTTCATGGCACTTTCACAGCTTATGAGATGAGAATTAGTAATGACATATCTTCAAGCAAAGAAGCTGCTTTCAAATCAGTCAGAAAAGAAAAGGAGATTTCTGATTCAGATGAATTGGATGATGATCAAGAAATATCTCTTGCAAGCAAGTTGAAGAAGGGATCTATTGGTAAGTACAAAGGTAAGCTTCCATTCAAATGTTTTGAGTGTGGAAAGATTGGACACTATGCAGCTCAGTGTCCTTACAAAGATCTAGACAGTGATGAAGATGAAAACAAGAAGCAATTCAAAAAGAAATAGTTTGTTTCTAGAAGGAAAAATAATTTCAGAAAGAAAAGAAGTTTGTTCATCAAAAATGTTGATATGACTGAAAGTGATTCAGAAGATTTTCTTGATGAAAATGCATAGAGTTTGTTTATGGCCATTCTAAATGAAGTTCAAAATGAAAAATGTGAGGAACAATCAAACAGTTGTGAAGCTGTTATTGATTTTGAAGGAGAATTGATGTGTGCATTAAGTCAAGTCAAGAAACTTAAAAAGGAAATCATTGCACAAAGAAGTCTGTTTCAAAAAGAAAATGATATCATGAATAATAAGTTAACTTGTTATGAGAAACAGATTACTGATCTAATTCTTTCTCTTGAAGAAAGTAAGAGAATTATTGATGATAAAGACAAAGAGTTGAATAACAAGGACAAGGAATGTCATACACTTGAAGCTGAAATTGTTGATCTGAGAAGAAGACTTGATATGTGCAGAAGCAGTGATAAACTAGATGATCTTCTTGATAAACAAAAAGGATTCAAAGATAAATCAGGTCTTGGATTTGAAGAGGGACAATGTTCACAAAAGGCTAGTACAAATGGTAAATCAATCATAAGGACAACAAACTACAACAGAACTAATACTTTCAGATATAATGCTCACTTTACTGGATATTGTTTTTGTTGCAACAGGTTTGGACATAAAGCCAGTGAATGCAGATTTGGAGTCAGGAGAGAAAAGCATTTATTTCCAAGGAATCCATTCATGTTTTTAAGAAGTTTGAAGTGTCACAATTTAAAAATTTTGGGCATATTGCCAAATTTTGTAGACCTTCTTTGCAAATGCAGCAAACTATAAGGAATACTGTTATAGGTTTGTCTTCTTCAAGTTCTGAAAAGAAGTTGCTTGTTTGGAAACCTAAGGTAATCAATAAAAGCATTAATGTTATGATTGCACAAGCTACTTTTCATGCCAGAAAGAAGGAACAGTGGATGATTGACAGTGGCTGTTCCAATCACATGACAGGAGACAAAGAAAAATTTGTTAAGTTTGAAGACATTAATGAAGGTTCTGTTATGTTTGGAAATAATGATTGCATTATGATCAAAGGCAAAGGTACAATTCTTCTTGATGAAGAAACACCACTACATGATGTGTATTTTGTAGAAGGACTGAAGCACAACTTGTTAAGTGTCAGTCAAATATGTGACAATGGTTTTAATGTGGTTTTTGATGCACATGGATGTGAGATCAAAAAGAAATTAGGTAAAGTTATTGCAGCAGGTCTAAGGACTAGTGGTAACATCTACAATCTTCATAACTCAGAAACTAAAAGTATTGATAGCCAGATCTGTTTCATGGGTCAAATTGAGGAAAGCTGGTTGTGGCATAGAAGACTTGGTCATGTGAATTTTGACAATCTTGTGAGAATCAGCAGGAATCACAATGTCAGAAATATGCCTCATATTTCAAAACCAAGTAATACTATATGCAAAGAGTGTCAGCTGGGTAAGCAAACTAAAGTTAGTTTCAAGCCTAAGGAGTATTTTACTTCAAAACCTCTGCAGCTGGTACATTCAGATTTGTGTGGTCCTACAAGGACTAAAGCTCTGGGAGGAGAAAAATATTTTATGCTTTTCATTGATGACTTTTCAAGAATGACATGGGTAACATTCTTAAGGCATAAATCAGAGGCATTTGATAGATTCAAAATCTTCAAGAAGATGGTTGAAAAGGAATCTGATTTCAAGCTAAAATGTCTAAGGTCAGACAATGGAGGAGAGTACACTTCAAAGGAATTTGAGGAGTATTGTGAAAAACATGGGATAAGAAGGCAATTCTCCACTCCTAGAACTCCACAGCAAAATGGAGTAGCTGAAAGGAAAAATAGGACTGTAAAAGAAATGGCAAGAACCTTACTACATGATGCTAATCTGCCTAATGTCTATTGGAGAGAAGCTGTTCATACAGCTGTATATACTCTGAATAGAGTTCAATTAAGGGTAAAGTCAAATTATACTCCTTATGAACTGTGGTATGGTAAGTCAGCTAATGTTGGGTATTTCAAAATTTTTGGAAGTAAGTGTTACATCAAGAAAGATAATGATAGCTTATGTGGTTTTGAGTCTAGATGTGATGAAGGCATTTTTCTTGGTTATTCTACACATAGCAAGGCATATAAGTGTTTTAACAATAGGCTCAAAAGAATAATTGAAAGTACTAATGTTAAGGTGGATGAGGATTTGCAGCCCTGTATGCAGTTGATTCATGACATTGAAGTTGATCATCATTCACAAAAGGAAGAAGAAATTCAGGAAGAGGAAGAAGATCCTAAAAAATTTGTTGATGTTAAGACAAAGACTCTTTCAAAGGAATTTCAAAGAGATCATCCTCATGAGTTGATCATTGGGGATAAGGACAGTGGTGTGTTAACAAGAAGAGGAAAGCAAGTTGCTGCACATAATCAAGCACATGTGTGTTTGATATCTGAAATGGAACCAAAGAATTATGTTGAGGCCAGCAAAGATGAAGCATGGGTTAATGCCATGGAAGAGGAGTTAAGCCAAATAGAAAAGAACAAAACATGGGAAATTGTTCCAAGACCAGAAGGTAAGAATGTCATTGGATCAAAATGGGTATTTAGGAATAAGCTTGATGATAAAGGTAAAGTTGTTAGAAACAAAGCCAGATTGGTTTGCAAAGGGTATTCACAAATTGAAGGTATTGACTTTGAAGAAACATTTACTCCTGTTGCTAGATTAGAAGCTATAAGAATGTTTTTATCTTTTTTAGTTTATAAAAATTTCAAAGTTTACCAAATGGATGTAAAATCAGCATTTCTAAATGGAGATCTTGAAGAAGAAGTCTACATGGAACAACCAGAAGGTTTCGTGAATAAAGATAATTCAGATCATGTTTACAGGTTGAAAAAGGCTTTATATGGTTTAAAGCAAGCTCCAAGGGCTTGGTATTATAGACTGGATAAGTTTTTGCAGGAACAGGGATTCACAAAAGGAGGTGTGGATAGTAATTTGTACTATTTAATCAAAGGTGAGGATATTCTGGTTGTTGAAGTTTATGTAGATGATATCATTTTTGGTAGTAACAATGATGATATGAGTCATTCATTTCCTAACATCATGAAATTAGAATTTGAAATGTCTATGTTGGGAGAATTGTCTTTCTTTCTTGGTCTTCAGGTATCTCAGCTTGAAAAGGGAATATTTATCTCACAAAATAAATATGCCAAAGAGATGTTAAAGAGATTTCAAATGGATGATTGCAAACCTTTGGGTACTCCTATGGAGACAGGGCATAAGCTAAGTAAAAATGATGAATCACCTGAAGTAGAACAATCTCTGTATAGATCTATGATTGGGAGTCTTTTATATCTCACTGTTTCTAGGCCTGATATTATGCAGGCTGTTTGTTTGGTTGCTAGATTTCAAGCTTGTCCTAAACAATCACATTTGAATGCTGTTAAGAGAATCTTTAGATATATTAAGGGTACACTTGATTTTGGTTTATGGTATCCTAGACACAATGATTTTACACTTCTTGCCTATACAGATGCAGATTGGGTAGGGTGTCCTGATGACAGAAAAAGCACAAGTGGGGCAGCTTTCTTTCTGGGTGGCAGATTGGTTGCATGGCATAGTAAGAAACAAGATTGTGTTTCTCTATCTACAGCTGAAGCTGAGTACATTGCTGCTTCATCTTATTGTACACAGGTACTTTGGATGGTACAATCACTTCTTGATATTAAGGTTGAGGTTAAAAAGCCTGTGTCTATTTTTTGTGATAACACAAGTTCTATCAATATGTTAAAGAATCCTATAATGCACTCAAGAACTAAGCACATTGCTATCAGATATCATTTTCTAAGGGAAAAGGTGATTGAAAATGAAGTTGCTTTGGAATATGTGCATACTAGTGATCAATTAGCTGATATCTTCACAAAGCCTTTGCCAAAGGAGACATTTGAAACTCTGAGACAGAGATTATGAGTTCTGTCTCTTGTCTCTCTTTAGTAAGTTACAGAGATATTAGATTCAGGGGGAGTTGTTTTCTAGATTATTTCTTATGTCCTGAATCTCATTTGTACATAGCCTGTATATAGTTTTTGTACATATTTTTTGTGGTTGGCAGTGTTACAGTATTGTATACTTGATTAGTATGAAGTAAAGTGTTGGTTTTGACAAATTTTTTCAGAGGATTGTATTTACAACAACAGGAATCTATTGGTTGTGGTGTTATTTTTTTTGCCTTTGACATTTTTATGTCAAAAAGGGGGAGAAATTAATTATGGTTTTGCCATCAATGTCAAAGACAAAGGGGGAGTTTTGTAGCACATTTCACAGTTGAGTATATTGTCTTTTCATTGATGATAAAATGATGGTGGTTTTCATTGATGCTAAAATGGTAGTATCATCAGTGAATGGTCTTCATCAGTGAATGGTCTTCATCAGAGACATGGTCTTCATCAATGCAAATGATTTCAATAACATGGTTTTCAGATCTCTCAGTTTTGATCTACATCAGTGACATGGTTTTCTCTCAGTTTTGATCTTTCAGTGGGTTAGTGTGGTAGTGATTTCTCAATTTTGATCTTGAGTGAAGTTGTTGTGACTTGATAATTTCAGTGGATTAAATTGATTAATCAGTGGCATCTCATATGTTGGTTTGTCATATTAAGTAGATGGCATTCACTACATATCATCAGTGTTGAATGAGAGCAAGGTTCTTGGAGTTGTATCACATGTTAAAGGTTAATATGCATCATTCTAACTCCACCTAATTGACATCATGACAGTGGCATCATATTTTATAAATCTGATACAATATGGTTCATTTTACTGAGTTAAAGGTATTATGATGTTTAGATTTCTTGGAATGGCAAGTGTGGTGAGTGCTCAATACCTAACAAGCTTTGAACAAATGTGATTACCACTCATTTCAAAGCAATCATAATCTGCCTGTCACCTTTGTTTGCACTTTATGTTATAATTTTGAATTGACCGTTGATAGCAGGTTTCATTTGAATGGTGACCGGTCGAAGGTGGTTTAAGTCGTGATGGGGTAAGTCATATGGACTCCGATCCCCTAGCGCAAACGGTGGATGAAAGTTGTGTTTGAAGCCTTTGCATCCAATGATCACAATTTAATGTGAGATTGGCGCGCACCGCACATCAGAGGGATGTGTTTTAAATTAGAAAGTTTTTCAAACGGTCAGTTTACCTTATTAAACTTGACGTTCACTGTTGATAAAAAGGAAATAAACATGTTATTTTTGACTTTTCCCACCGAAGTTCAAGGGGCAATGAAGTTGATTTTTGTGTGAAGGAAAGAGTGAAATTAAGAAGGTTTCTAATTGAGAAGAAGATGAAAAGGCAGAGCTCTTCGAAGGATTTTATTTTTTCTGTTTTGTTGTTTGATTTTCATAAGAGAGAATGTGATAAGTTTGAGAAAATAAAACAACATGATGTTGAAGTTGAACAGTTTTTGAAGAGAATATATGATGGAATCTTATCTTGTATAAGATTTGATTTTTGTATGGCAAATGTGGGAGATTGTAGAGAAGAGATGATAATTGAAGGTTGTAAGAAATTTTTGTGAATAGTATTTTTGTTTTTGAAATATATATTTTTTGCAGGTATGAAGAAACAATTTTTCAGGGAAGTATGTTGAAGTTTTGAAAGAAAATTGGTTCAATAAATGGATGGAGTCCTCCAATGATCAAGATGGATTAATTTCTGTTCAGATAAAGAGAAATTGATAAAAGACAATAATTTCTCAGAGAGGGTCAATTGTTTAGATTTGCACAGGGAGAATGTTCAAGAAATGGTGAATTAGTATGAGATTGTTTTGCAGAGGTATGAAGTATCTTGAAGATAAAAATTGAATGATTGTAGATGTTGAAGACAGTTGAAGGTTGATTGCTAAGAATATATTTTGTTTGTCTTTTAAAGGGAGAAATAAGGTTTTGGTTTTATTGAAATAGGGAAATCCCTTGAGTTATAATTTTCATTGAAATTGTTGATGTTGTAATGTTAGTGAGACATGCAGAGAAGTACAATATGCCAGTGAGGCAAAATTGTAATGTCAGTGAGACAATTGTAATCTGAAATTTGTGTTAAGCCAGTGAGGCAGTTGAGTGGTTTTTATACCCTAGGAGGGTTTTCCACTCGGGAAATTTCTTGTGTCAAGTTTTGTGTTGATACTCTGCATATTTTCTTTGTTCTATTTGAAGAATTTTACAATTGTGAAATTAAATTAAGAAAAGGAGTAAAAATTGTTAACAACACTAATTCACCCCCCCTCTCAGTGTTGAGTGTATTCCTACAAATTTTATGAAAAATATACTAAAACTAAAGCCTAGACCATAGTTGACAATCTTGAACAAATGGTGCCCCTGCACCATACACCCTAACTCTTGAAGTTTTCCAAGTCCCTTGGAAAAAAATCTTGTAATTTATCCTCCATTTCTTGTCTCTAACCTTCATGTTTGTCTTCAACAGGTTCATTTTGTTCTTGAGTCTCACTGTCCTTGTCATGTTTACCATCATCATTACTTGTTTCTTGAGAATACCGATTTCTTGCAAACTGTCCTGCTCTGACCTTGTCACCTTTATGAGTTAGTTTTATGACTATCTTGGCACTTGTATCCATGTCCTTTTGGACTATCCCTTGAGTTATCTTCTACTCCATCCTTGGTATTAGCTTAAACTCATTCAAAATATCTTTCAAACCACTGTCTGCTACTGCACTTATTGTCTTCACTTTTTCCTGCCTACTATCTGCCCTTTAGATTACTGTATCAACTGTCTTTTCCTCTGTCTTATCAGTCCTATCATCATCTCTCTGCACCTTCCTTCCTACTATTCTGAGTGGGCATACAATTGTCCCAACTATGATATGGTCATGCTAGATTTGTGTCTTCTCCATCAACTTAGTCTTCATTTCCTCTTGGACTGTTCTAGTCATTTCCTTGCCATCCTTTCTTTGAAAAATTAGATTACACTTCAAACTTACTGTCTCTTCATCTTCCTTCTGCTTCATATTTGCTGTCTCAACAACTTTATGCCTTGAAAAGGCTGCACACTCCTTGTTTGCATTCTCCTTAAACATCATTGGCTCCTTACCAAACATGATCATATTTGCTGCTCTTGACTGCTCCTCCAATGGTAGTAGCACAAAAGTCTTCTCATACTTCTTGATAGTGAAGGTATTAGTTCTTCCATCATAGACTGCAAACCTATCAAATTGCTAGGGTCTTCCCAGTATCACATGACAACAATCCATTGGTAGGATGTCACAAAGTACCCTATCCTCATATGCTCCAATCTTAAACTCAACTAATGCTTGTTCAGTCACTAAAATGGACTGATGATCACTCACCCATGAAATTTTGTAGGGAACTTTCCTAGGAACCCTCTTCAATTTTAGTTTGTCTACCATTTCACTTGACACCATATTATCAGTATAACTAGAATCCACTATAACTTTACATACCTTGTCCTTTCTTTTGCAATTTATCCTAAACAATGCTCTCCTCTGAATCAGTACCTTCTCCCTAGAGTTCTTCAGTAGTGCTCTTTCTCTTAGCATCAATGCTTCTCCTGCTTCAACATCACACCTTGTGTAACTAGAACTACCACACTCTTCTTCTTGGACTAATTGAGTCCTCTCACTCTTCCTTTCACCATCACATGAAAAATTTTGTTTCTCAGGACACTTATATGCTGGGTGCCCAAACTCTTGGCAATTATAACACTTACTTGGAAAGGTGTTTGCACTCCTTCGACCACCAAATCTACCTCTGGAACCTCTACCTCTGAAATATGCACTTTGTCCTTGTCTAAAATCAGCACCTTGTCCTTGTGCCTTGCTCATGTCTTCTTGACTTTCACTAACTTGCTTTGTATTGAAAGATCATCTACCTCTGGCTGACTTATCTTGTCTTCTTTTCAGCTTCTCTTCCACTCTAACTACCATATGGTAACAGTCTTCAACACTCCTTGGATTTACCAACACCAACTCATCCTACATGTTAAACCTCAAACCACCAATATACCTAGCAACTTTTTACACTTCAGTTTCATTTTGACCAGACCTTATACTCATCTTGTAAAACTCTTTAGTGTATGTCTTAACATCCATTTCCTTTTGCCTTAAACCTTGAAGCTTCTTAAACATTTGAACTTCATAATCTTTAGGCAAGAATTTACCTTTGATCTTAACTACCATCCTGTCCCATGAAACAATCTTTGCCTTTCCTTTCTTTCTTCTCTCTATTTACTGATAATCCCACTATATCAAAGCATGACTTGTCAGTTTGGTCTTTGCAATCTTCACTTTCTGATCATCAGGAATTTCTTCACACTCAAAGTGGTTGTCCAATGCTACAACCCAATCTAACAACTCTTCATCATCCAGGCTTCCTCCATACTTTGGCACATCTATCTTCATCTTGTGCTTGTCTTCTTTTACTGCCCTTAGTAACTTTACCATCCTCTGATCCTCATGGTCCAACTCTTCTTCCACATCTTCATACTCAACTTCTTCTTCTTCCTTAGACTCAATCTCATCACCTAGAGCCACTCCTCTTCTCTAATTTTTTTCTAGGGTATCCATTCTTTCCTTCAGCTCCCTCAACTCTCTAGCATGTTGCCCTTTCAGCTCATTCATCTCTTGAGCCATGTTTCTTGCTCTTGGAGGCATCTTGACAAATTGTGTCTTCAACTCAACACTTCATAGACCTGCTAACTATGCTATGATACCAATTTGATGCAAAGCTAAGTGCCAACCAAAATCAATCTCACCAAGTTATACACCAATGAACATAGAATCCCAATCTTCAACAACATTTTATAGTCTTCCCTCATAAGGAACTCTCTTCTTCTCTACACAAGCAAGGATTTGATAACACTCCACAACCCACACAAGGTTTCTCAAGGTTTTCTACCCTCTTTACAACTCAAACACACCCATTCCAAACTGACCCTCAGACCTACACTCTCCATTCAACATTATTCTGTTGTCTAGTTGTCATTGTCCTAGTCTCCTTGTAGCCCTTCATAAAGGACTATCAGACAACCATTTGAGTTTTAGACTTCCTAGGTGGACTGTCATAGGTTTTTAGGATACCCAATATCCTTTACTTTAACATACTCAACATGCATCATAAGTTGTTTTGGGACACACCACCCAAATCTTGACTGTCCCCTGTTGCAATAAGCCTAATTAGGCCTCTTCCACATACCACAAAACCTCCAATCTTGTCTTCAGCCCCTATACTCAACTCCAAGGCATTGATCATGCTAAAAATGGTTGGACAACACAAATTTTAGGCTTCTTGGGCTAATCCAAGCTACTGTTCCAACTGAACTCCTACTCTCCAAGCATCCAAAAGCCCAAACATGAAGAAATTGGGCCTAGAATGCCCAAATGAACTCACTCCATCCATGCACTACTTTTGCAACACAAAAATTTGTTAAACACATCCTCATTTCCATTATTCCACCTGGTCTAGTGAGCCTATGCAGATGAAAAAGGTCCAAAGCTCATCATTTTTACCAAACCCTCCCAATAGTAGGGTTTTAGGGCAGTTTTTGGGAAAATACCTACCAAATCCTTGAACTCAAATGAAATTCCCTCTACCCACACTCAAATGAAAACTAACACATTTCCCTACAACATTTTACAAGTTTGTGCCCTTGACTGTACTGTACGGCAAAGTACAAGGGGCAGAAAGTTAAGGAAAACAACAAAACTACAGAAAATGACTGGTAAAACGTTCTCCCTCTTCTCAAACTTCCCAAAAATCATTTAACAATGCATCCAAAAGCTAGACAAGGTAGAGATCCAATTAATTTTTTCATATATGGATTCATGATAGTATGATAGAACATAGTTTTGGACAAAAAATTAGAAAAGACAGTGGAAAATGTAGAGATAAGACTATTTTTTGTAGTTTCCTTTTATAAAAAACTACTCCAAATTACATTTTTTCCATCTCCTCGCCTGAATGAGGAATACAATGAAGTGTTTTCAATTTAAAATCAACCCTTACTCCCACTCCCATCGTGAGAAAAGCCATTATTAAGGCAAAAACTGACTGCTTTTACTAAAAAGAATGTTTTTGTCTAAAAATAGACTGTCATACTTTAAGAGGATTGCTCATTCACAAAATACTTGCCTAATATTGTCCTGCACTATAAGACCATGTCCCTAGTGGGATTATTGCATCATTAAATGTGCTTTTAAGACCATAATTTTATGAAAAATATACTAAAACTAAAGCCTAGACCATAGTTGACAATCTTGAACAAATGGTGCCCCTGCACCAGTTCCTAAGGTTCCAATGCCTAGATGGATATCAATTTCATTTGTTGATGAGTATTGAGTGTTGTAACCTTTCTTTATTAGCTTGTATGATGTTGGCTTGGTGTATGACCCTAAGGGTATATTCTTGTTCTTCTTGTGTTTGTTGAGTGTGTTGTGGTCTTGTGTGTATAACCCACTCACCTATAATTCTTTGACACATTCATATTCCTGGATAAGAGAGAATTGACTAAAGTTAACCTTAGGTTAACCTCTTGTTTAATTTTTAATTTGTGATGTAACATAAGGTTTTCTATGACTTGACCTTGTGATGATACCAAGGATTTTTTTACTATGTTTTAAATTGACCTCGTGATGAAATTGGGGTTTTTTTATCTTCTCTTGTTCTAAAGTTTTTGTATTTATATGAATGCAACTAAATTAACACAAAATGATTCTTTTGTTTCTTTTCTGAATGAATGATAAAATGATGAAATTAACTACGAATTTAAAATATGAATGCAAGTTAACATGAATTTTCCAAATGCAATTGTATACTATGTTTTTGTGTTTTCGTAACAATTTTGAATCTAAATTAGAATTGAGAGTAAAAGAATAAAATTTAATCTACGAATTGTAATGAAACTGACTTATACAATGTTGATCTAATCAAATTGAAATAAATCATATCAAGGAAATTGCAATAACAAGATTACTTTTTCCAAGAGCAAAGCATGATTTAATTAGCTATGAAAACATGAAAAGAACCTAGATCCTTTGGTGCATGAGCCTAGTGTATCCTCAAAAATCCTTTGTGTGGCAACCTTTCCTCTCTTATGCAAAAGTGGCGTACTCCTCTTGGCAATAGGGATGGGGTAGTAATTGATTCAAAATGGACTATGAGAGCTATGAAAGCTATGAATCACTTGGGATTTGTAATTCATGAGTGTAACAATGTTAAATGAAGCTTTTGAAAGCTATGGCAACAATACTAAAAGAAAAAGGCACATACGTCCTGCAGAGAGCATGAAAATGCTAAATGAAGAGAAAAATAAAATCTTGATGAATAGATGCAACAATGAATTTGCCTCCCTTATTGCTTGAGGAAGGGAGCAATTATAGTGTTGAAGAGCTCACAATAGGCAGGATTGATTGAGGAGTCAACTCAATTTGATTGAAGAGTTAACAGGGTTGATTAGGTAGTGAATTGGGTTGATTGGCTAGTGAACTAAGCTTGATATCTTATCACTCATGAAGGAATGGGATTTAGCATGAGATGAAGGTGAGATAAAAATAGATCAATGGGAGGTAATTATGGTTGATTGGAATAGAAGAATGAGTTAAGAATAGGCTAGGCTCTGTTAGGGTCAAATTTGCATGTAAACTAGATAAAAAATGAAGTTATTTTGGGCCTGAACTAAAGAGGAAATCACGTTTGAAAACATGACAGGGTCACCCCTTTTACTAGTAGAGTCACCCAAGGGTCGCCTAGGGGAGATCCTGAACTTAGTGGGGGTGAACCAAAAATACAAGACCTAGGAATGATTTGAAGGGATGATAATGATATTGGGAGCTTGAAGATCACATCCGGGCCCTAAAATTTGATCAAATTGATGCATATGAGGTAGCCCACCCCTTTTATCAATAGGGTCACCCATAGGATATCCTGAATTGAAAGGGGACGACCCAAAAAAGAGGGAAGATAGGTTAATTTTGAAGGTTGGGAAAGGTATGGGAGGTTAATTGGAGCCCTCTAGAGGGTTGAAACAGATGAAATGGTCTAAGGGAAGATGAATTTTCTAGGTTATAATGCTATTATATCATTTTGATAAGGCCAAAAAAGAAAAAAAGATGAAATGTCGACAAGGGGTGGTGAAGAAGGAACATGAATAAGACATGTTAACTAGGGGAAAGGAGAAGAAAGATCAAATGAGGGAAATCCATCCATGTGTAACCAAGAAGATCACTTGCTGAGAGGTCATAATTACATGCTTACATATACGTGTTTAGGATTATAGCTCATCATTAGTTTACCATGTAGGCCCATGCACTTTTTTAGTGCTTACAGGCATCGCAAGAGAAAATGTTCACATGCATTATTTTCCCTTTTTGGTTTTGTAAGTAAAAGTGGTAGCTTTGCATTGCCTTACGGTGACTTGCATAAGTAAATTCTAATTGTTTATAATTAAATGCAAATTTAATAATTAAATTAAACCAACCATCCACCATTATTTTAATTTCTACTTTAACTCAATTTTCAATTAAATTTAAATGACAAAACAAATTGACTCATATACAAACTCAAAAATATTTAAAATAAATATATGTAGTGATAAGTATGTTTCAACTACATGGATGGATTACATTATTTAAATTATTAAGGGTCAACATTTATTTTATTACACATTTACATTTAAAATAAAATATAAATGCTATTTGTGGGTGGTAGGGTGGATGCCCTTACCACACAATCAGTGTGGAAGGGCCGAACACTTAAGAAGGCAATCTAGTTGGTAGAGATAAGTGTATTCATCATCTACGTTTGATTGGCATGGGAGAAGGTAGAGACATGGTATATGGAATGCGAGTGGAGTGTCAGAAGTAGAAAATACCCATCATTTCACAAAGCAAGCTCCGCATAATGATTTAGAATTGAGTGTTTTTCGAAAGGAAAGATCGTGAAGCATTTTAACTCCCACCATGGTTTATTATGAGGCACAAGTAGCAAAAGGAATGGCCTTGTGATTCTTTCTCATCCACCTTGCCTTTCTCCACAAGGCTTATCTCCATCTCTCTCTTCCAGCGATAGAGGTCTGTTTATTTTCTAAGGTATCCATGGCTGGTGGTTTGAGATTTGCTGTGAGTATATTCCCTAAAGGCATTGTCAATTTGGGGATTGATACCCCAATCCAGTTGCAGAGCACAGTAAGGAAAATTGCCTTCAAAGGCCAAGTAACTGATCAAAGATTAAAGAGAGTGTTTTGAAGGAATGATGGTTTGATGATAGTAGCAGTAAAAATCATCTTGGGCAAGGGTTTTCTGGACAATGAGAAAACCTACAGAGTGGACACAAGCATTGCTTCACATTTTCTTGCCTCGATGCTTGACACAGGAATGACAAAGGTGGAAGCAGAGATATTGATTTCAAATCTCTTAAAGGAAGAGCTTCTAGGTGGTCTCAAGATAATAATCAATGCAACCTTTTCTTGAGTTGGGGTGCCTCGACCCAAAGAAATTCACCTGCTATAGGACCCAGATGAAGTGGTAAAGCTTTATCCCTTCCTACTCGATCTTAAGGGTCTATCTTTGATGGATCATAGGGAGAAGGCAGAGAAAGGGATTTCCTTCCTCAAGAAAATGGTGTAGGTGGAGGTAGTTGATGGTCAGTTTGAATGGGTTCTGGAGTTCCAAGTATTCGCGCATGGTTTCGATATGATCTGAAGGTTTCTAAGCTTCTACCTTATGTTGTATTTTTCTAGTCTGTTGTTCAATGGCCATTTTTGATAAGTGCTCTGGTAAGGGTACATT
This sequence comes from Cunninghamia lanceolata, assembly GCA_027924645.1. Taxonomy (NCBI): domain Eukaryota; kingdom Viridiplantae; phylum Streptophyta; class Pinopsida; order Cupressales; family Cupressaceae; genus Cunninghamia; species Cunninghamia lanceolata. The sequence continues at coordinate 3,683,506 of BSBN01000506.1, forward strand.
CTAGTTTTGCTCATATATATAATGAAAAATTGTTAGGCCTGGAAGGCCAAATTTTGAAATTTGATAGGGCCCTGTGTGGCCTCTCTCATAGCTATTAAAGACCCTACGTGGTCACTTTTCGGGGGGACTTAGAAATGGACTTAGAAATGGTATTTTGAGAAGGGTTTATATTTAGTCTAGCCATGGTAGCCATCAAACTATAAATTTCAATTTCCATATATATATAAAATTATCATTACGTACCAAAAAAAAATATAAATGCTATTCTATGATTAATCAAGCTAAATGTCACCTCACATGAAACATTCACTAAATAAGGAATCCATTTTCTATAATCTAGCGATATGGTTGTTTAATAAATTAAAGAAATGAAATTTTTAAACACACCTAAATTAGCATATAAAAATATATAACAAATAAATAAACCTAACTTCATGTCACATAAAATAAGGAATAGTCAACTATTTTCTAGGGATATGATGTACACAATTAAATGGTAATGTTTTATAGGAAAAAGGGGGATTTGATGGGGTTTGTGAGTTGATCCTCCTTTCACTACAAATATTCAAGGACATATCAATCGAGTTGATTCACACTTTTACAAAAGGATTCACCTATAGGTTAGGTTGTCACTTGGAATGATGTGGAAATTTAGATATTGTCAATTAATGTATTAACTTAATGCTCAAATACATTTGAAACCCTAATTATGCAAAACAGTAAGTAAAATGATGAATTATGACAAATGCTTGCAGACTAATGTAGTAGATAGAGATTAATGACTGACCATTTTTCAAAGTTTGAGATGCAGAATACTTGGGGACACTGGCACTCACGCCCTTGTCCAAGGTGTTTTCTTTAGAGAATCCTTATCTCCTTCCGACACTAATGATCACTGTACTTTTTATTTCTGTCCTAGGAGATGTGGAGGACATTGGCACTAGTACCCACGTCTAAGGTAGGGTGTTCTTTAGGATGTCAGAGCCTCTTCAGATGCTAATTGTCACTATCACAATGATTTCTATGTTTTCAACTTCAGAGGGCATTGGCACTAGCGCCCAAGTCCAAGTAGTGCTTTTCTTCAGAGATCCAGAACCCTTATCTCTTGCAACCCTCCTTTTCAACTCTACTTCATAGAATCTGATACCTGTAACTTACAATCACAAGGAATGTGGTTGGGAGTTGTGGTGTTTAGAGGCTTGCCTCAGTCAAGCCTTGGAAGGATATTCAAGCCTTCCAAACACTGTTGTCAGATAAAGAGTGTGTATCCCTGCGAGATAGAGGAAAAACCAAATTGATAAATGATTCAAACACAAATAAATATCACCTAAGAGGTGTAGCTTGCATGTAGATAAAAAACCTTCAACACATAAGAAGATAAAGCTAAATGTGTAATCACAAACACAACAACAATGCTTAACTCTGCAACAATGAATATCTTGAATGCTCTAAAATCATAAGTTCACCACAAGTTCATAATCATCTTCTAGTTTACAAATGAAACCCTAAACATGCTTATATATGCAACAACACAAATTTCCACCAATAATTTTGTAATTCAAACTTAAGATGTCGGCATGTGACCTAATTAATGATTACATAACCGACATTCAAATTTGGGACCTGCCTGAAATAGGGCAGGACAAGGGTGTGAGCGCCTATGTCCTCAAGACCAATTTTAGGGTAGGACTAAGTGCAACAATGTCCCTCATGCCCTATCGGACATGGGTTTCAGGCTATTTTCTTCCAGGAGTCAAAATGATTATGTAAGATACAAAACAAGGGATCTGGGAGCTAAACCTAGGAGGGAAAATGTCTACAGAGACATTTTTTGACATAACATTTAGCCCCCACTTTAATGTACATATGAATGCAAGGCCCATACATGCATTAAAGTATAGTCAAAGCACAACAAACATGCCAAGCACTTGAAGCTAATGCATACACAAAGATTGAGGAACTATTTCTAGACCCCAGTCTTAGGTAGACATTAGAGAAAACACATCGTAGACATGCCAAACATATTGAAGATAGTAACAAACATGCAAAAAATGAAGAAGATAGTTATAGGTACACAAGATACAAAGAAGACAACATTGAAGACATGCAAATACTTACTTGGTTCAATGGGATATTTCCTGGTGGACAATCCATGTCTATCATCTCAGGATATATCATATTTAGCATTGAACTTATTGATATTGTAGTAGCATTAGTACATTTATTCACTACCCTCTTAGGAGGTGGAAAAATTGATTTGTTTTGAGTGATCTTGACATCCATCCATAAGGGATTTAATGTGAGAGACCTTTCATCATCCACAAGTGTTGCATCTTTTGTAGAGAGAGCATAGGAATGAAGGGAAGGTAAGGTGTTGTGAGGATAATTGTTCGTGATTATATCTTTAGTCACGTTCAAATAATATGCAATTAAAGGAGAGGTATCCAAATTTTCCACATCCTTATTGATATCCAAGGGACTTGTGAGGCCTACCTTTTTCACTCCCTGACTTTGTTCATTTTATATTACTGTTGGGGACATATTTTAGACTTATGGGACGGTTGATCCCAATTTACAGGACTATTAGACTATATGTTTTATTTTGATTTATTATGTTTAGCATGATTATGATGAGACTAGACCTTGATTTGATTCATTGATGATGATTGGACATATGATTTACATTATGATGTTATTCAGATACTAGTCGTGTGATTATGGTTATGGATCTATTATGTGATTTTATCTTGTGGTGGATTATTGAAATGCAAAATTAGGAATTTAATTATGATGTTTATATGATCATGAGATGATGTGAGTGCATGTTTTCCTTTGCTTTGGCTATGATATACATGTTGGATTAATCTTGTGTTTAAGTGCGTAGGTGTTTCTAACCAAGCCATGGATAATTGGAGATGATCCTACACACTTTGTGATTTCCCATGTAAAACTGTTCTAGTTCCAAGAGGAACCAAGATCAACTATGTATGCATGATGGAATTTTCGTAATGTTGTTGTGTGGTGTTGTTTGGGTTAGGTCTACCCCTTTTGTATTTGATTTTTATTTGGTGTTGTAAAGATGTAATGTTCATTTAAATTTTATTTTGAGTTTATATTTTTGAGACCCCTTTTTATGTGATTTTTCTCACCCTATGGTGCTCAAAATGAGTTAAAAGTGACCTTGGATTGTATCCCTAGGGTCTAGGGACCATTTGATCTTGTATAACCTTAGATAAACTCCAATTTGGTCACTTAAACTTCACCCTAAAGTAATGTGACGAAAATAGAAGTTTGTGAAGGAGACAAAGAGTGGGTCAAATACTCAACCTCTTCCATTCCTCTTTCCTAGGTTGGGGGAGTCTTCAAGACCCCTAAATTGTGGAGGACTCAACTCCAATCCTCTCCCACAATTGGTGAGGGTACCTTGGGGTTGTGTGGGCTTTCTTAGGAGGAGTTGATTAGGGCACTTGTAGTACCCACTCCTTCTTTGGCTCCACCTTTCTCTCCCACATGTGTGAGAGAGAGCAAGTGGAGGGGGAAAGACTTGGTGGAATGGGTGGATGACATGTGTCACCACCCCATTCCATGAGTCTTGCAAGTGGTTGTGTGGAGGAGTGAGGAGGTGACATGTGTCACCTCCCCATTCCTCAAGGCTCATGAGAAGAGCTTATTTTAATTCCTCTTGAGGAGAGGGAGGGGTTGTTGAATCATTTTTCAATTTTTGAATTTTAATTGATTTTGGAAGGGAGTTGGAGGGGATTTTGGAGGCTCAATTTGGAGAAGGGGTTGGAGGTGGAGTTGGAGGATCTCTTCTCAAATAACTTCCATTTGGGCTATTAAAGGTAGGATTCAAGACTAATGCCTTTTCCTTATGTATTTTCATTTTTTATGTGATGTTATGTGTGTGTTTCCATATTGTGTTTTTACATTTGTTGTTGTGGGGAAAATTGTATGGGTGTTGTGATAGCAACTCCATTTGGATAAAATACTCAACATGTGTGGGGTGGGGGAGGAGTGAACCTCCTCGAGGTCACATCCTAGTTTTTTTTTGTGATATTTAGCCTTGAGGGCAAGATGAGAAATTTGGTATATTGGAATGCCTTGAGAGCCTTGGAAAGTTTATGTGAAATTTAGTTTTTTATGAGATGGCTTGAGGCCATGAGAAAGTTGGTTTTTGGGAGTTATTGGAGTGACACTCTTGAGTTGAGTCATGTCCACTCCCCTAACCCATTAAACTCATGTTTGGTGAGTTTTGTTATGTGAAAGCTAAGGGAGTGTTCTTGTTTTGTGTTTGAGTGTTTTTTGTTGTGAAGTGGTGTGTGCTCCTTGTGTGAGGATGACCTCCAAGCTTTGGGAAGACTCATGAGTGAGTCTATGGTAGGGAGAAGAACAATTTTGTGGCTTTTTCTCCCTTCTATGTGTTTATTGTAGGCTATTTTTGGAGCTTTGAAGTGTAGAAGAAAATGAGACTTTCCTTCTTGTGTTGTCATCTTGGGCTCTTGTGAGAGTATGGCCAAGGTTGGCCTTGTGTAAATGTTTTCAAGTAAAGAGAGAGGATCATTTCCCTCTTGCTTTGTAGAGATACATGTTTAAATTTGGAGTTGTTTTAAAACTTATTTGCATATGGAAGTAAAAGTCATTCTTGCTGATTTATTTGCTATATGGGAAAAATGTGTATTAGTAGACAAGATGTATGTGCAAATTTATTGGTAGATTTATATGTTTTACTTCAAAAAAAAAAATGAATATGTTGCTGGTTTATTTATTTGAAAATTAGATGAAAATGATATTTTCTTTTAGAAAAGAAAAGATAGTCTTTGATGTTTTTAGTTTCAAAAAAAAAAATTATATAGTTTTAAATCTATTTGCCTTCATTTCAAAGAGAATACCTATTTTGAATTACCAATATATATATATATATATATGAGTTTGTATGTATATATATACACACACACACTTTTATATAAATTTCTCTCTATTTTTAGCTTGCTAGGCAAACTCGTTTCAACTATGAAAACTAAGTATATATATATATATATATATTGTTTTTTAAATAGATTTTTTTTTAAATACTGGAAAATAAAATATATTTATAAGGTTTCTGAGAAATTGTGGTTTTACCATTGAATATATATATATATATATATATTATATCTGCTGTATTTTTTTATTAGAAGATTAAAAATATGCAAAAGAATTATAATACCATATAGGGTTTGTTATTTTCCTTGAGGTATTGTTTCAACTGTTTAAAAAAAAAGAAACTAATGCAAATGGGGCATAGACTATGGTCTGTGGGTAGTGTGAGCGGTGAGGGGATTTAGATTCCCCACCAGGGGCTCTATGTGGCTTTGGCCTTGTTCTTTCTGAAGAGGGTGTGTGGGGGACGGGGAATGTAAACCCCCACAATCCTTTAACACCGCTTTCCCCTTTCTCACACTGTAAACTCTGCTCCATGTGGTGGTGGCATTTTGGGAAGCTCCGCTCGTCCATGGGACTCATGGCTAGTCAGCCATTAAACCCTGGAAGTTGAACTTACATATCTTTGTTGTATATATATATATATATATATATATGTTTGCTGTATATACTTCCTTGCTTTTATTTTTAAAAAAATGCTCTCTGGTTGAAACTAGAGGTATATATATATATATATATATATATATATATATATATATATATATATATATATATATATATATATATATATATATATATATATATGCCTATTGTATATATACACCTTCCTTGAGTGGTGGCCATGGAAGCACTCATCCAAGAACCTACAACACAAATCCAAAACAAAGAAGAGAGAACAAAAAATGAAAAAAAATGGAGAAAAGAGAGAAATGAGATGGAGGCTAGGGTTTGCTTTCTTTTCTCCATAAGAAAATTCTTATTTTAACTAGGAGACTTTTTAGGGCTTGCCTTTTTTAAACTATTTTTAAATACTTTTCCCTCACTTATTAATTTTTCTTTTTTCTTTTTAATTTTGTTTTTATTTTAATGGGTTGGAGGTAAATTTAGTATTGTGAGTAACCTTACTTTTTTTCTTTTGAGAAGAATTATTATTTTTTGTTTAGTGGATGGAATCATTTAAATGTGATATTTCAAACTAGGGGGAGAATGTATTGTTTTTATTTTAATTATTTTAGAAAGGAATTTAGTTAACCTATTTTAATTCCCTCCAATATAACTATTGAAGTGTAATTAATATTAGATCTATTGAATTAAATTATTGCTTGTGAACTTCAATCAACGAGGTTAATTTTATTTTAATTTCTAATTAGATTAATTGCTTCAATTTATTTAATCTAGTATGAATTAATTAGTTAAATAAATTAGTTGTTTTTTTTCAACTTAGCAAACCTAGTAAATATTTGACAAAAAATTATTTAATTAGAATAAACCCTATTCACACCCGTGAGGTGTTATGTTGCTGGATTTTCCTAGAATCTAGGGTTAGGATAATTTAGCATTTTTAAACCTTGTGTAGAGTTAAATTATCGATTTCGCAAACTTATTGGTTTTAGATTAAGCCATTAATTTATTCTTATGCTTTGGGTTAGCCTTTTGATTTCGACTTGTGTCGAAATCTCTTCACTCACTTAGGTTTACTTAAAGTTTTGATTTTTTGATCCTAACCCTAATAGTGACACTTCTCGCATCGCATTAACCCCCTTAGTCAGCTTTCATCACATAGGGGAATATGCATGTGATTGCATTATCCTGCATTTGACTGACATGTTTACGCTGTATCCATACTGCCACCAAGTACGTTGACACGTGCGAGGGGTTTTGTAGGGATGCGTGGAATTTTTTTGATATTTCATGTCATGACCACATGACAAATGTAGACATGACACGTGTGTTGCATGTCATGACCACATGGGAAATGTGGGCATGGCATTTGGTATCAGAGCCTAAGTTTAAACACTGGGCTTGTTTGGGCACATTACTTATTCTGCAATTTTGATTAATTAGTGACTACCTTGATCTTGTAGGATGCCACCTAGAATGAGGTGAGCGCGTTCACCCCGCAGTACATCCATAGAGGTCCATAGTGACTCATCAGCCGAGGGTCAGGGACCACCAGCACCATAGGCACAGCAGGTACCACCTGCACCTGATATAGGACCTTAGATTCTACAGGCTTTATAGGTAGTACTAGATAGGTTACCATCGGCCACAGTTGAGCTGCACATCAAGCCACGTGTCGAGAACTGCATTGATCCATGAGAGGAGCCACGTGAGAAGCGACATGCTAAGTCACGTGTGGAGCCACGTGTAGATCCCCGCGCTAAGTCGCGAGTGACACCACACATGGAGCCTTATGTTGAGATACCTTATACGATAATGGAGGAGGTTGGTTCAACTTATAGAGCTCGTAGTAGGAGCCCACCGCATCATGTTAGGTGAGAGGAGGTGGTGAGAGTAGAGCAAGATTTTCACAGGCCTTATGGTTATGGTGTAGAGGAGCCCATCCGAGGACACAAAGACTGTGGGGACCCCATCAAAGATTTGCTGAGGCTGAATCCACCTACCTTCACTGGGACCACAGAGGGAGCTGAGGCGGAGGCATGGCTTATCAATTTGGACAAGTGCTTTGCATTGTGTCCTTACAAAGGCAACATGAAGGCACATGTGGTGGTTCACCTGTTGAGAGACACAACAGTGACTTGGTGGCACACTGAGGAGTACAAGCGCCACTTATCTTTAGATACACTTTCATGGGACACATTCATAGAGCACTTTAATGCACGTTATTTGTTAGACTACTATAGGCAGCGTCAGATCGATGAGTTCTACGACTTGTAGCAGAGAGGACTTATGGTTGCACAGTATGAGGGCAGGTTCATAGAGCTATCACGTTATGCGGAGTATCTACATGATGAAAAGCTTCTGGTTCACAAGTTTATCAGAGGTTTGAATCAAAGGATATCAGGGCCTATGCGCATGGCAGACTCCTAGACCCTAAGTGAGGCTACCGAGAAGGCATATATAGCAGAGGAGATCCAGGGACAAGGACAGAGTTCACGCCCTCAATTTCAGGATTGTAGCTAGTAGTAGCAACAAAAGTTCTATAGACTGCCACCACCACCATAGAGAGGAGGCTTTAGTTCTCCATCTTTACCTCCTAGGCCTCCACAAAAATAGTTGTATATACCTAAAATTGGCTCATGCCAAATTAAGTAAATATTTTAATATTTATCTTAATTCTTATTTTCTTCTGTCAATTAAATAAATATTCTAAGTTTATTTGATTGGTTCATTATCCCATGATTAAATAAAATAATTTTATTTAATTAAATTCCCTAAATTCTTCTAATGTCTCACATAAATTAAATAATCCTACATTATTTAATTAATCATAAATTCCTCTATCCTAAGTCCTAATTTCATAATTCCACCTCATAAATCCACCTCATCTTTCCACCTCACCATGTTGCACATATAATTAAATATATTAAATATTTAATTAGCTAATATTCCCTCACCCACATGTCCTATTTATCATCTAGTCAAAATTAGTTAACTCATCAATCAAATCTATTAACTAATTAGTCATTTGAGTTCACTGGTCAATCTATTCTATTGACTCCCCAATCAATTCACTTAACTAATTGGTCAATTCTGTTAACTCTTTAATCAATTGTGTTAACTCCCCTGTTGTATGATGGAGCTTGGACACTTGTCCTCTTTCTATTCGCGCATAATCCTCAACCATTCTCAACCTTTGATCTTCGTATTTCTTCTCAACCGTTGATCTGCTCTCACATATTTCTATAAATGCAACCCTCTTCTTCTTCATTTCATATCCATCATTTGAGTAAATTTATGCTGCAGAAAGACAAGCGCGCCTTTGGTACCCCATCTTCATATCATCTATCATCCATCAATAGTGTGTTGAATCTCATCTTCAATCACACAAAGTATCATAGCCAACTTCATCTTGTCATCTTGAGGACTTCGAAGAAAGGAAGCAAGGTTCCTGAGGGCCATATTCATCTCCATCAAGATCAAGATAGAAAAGGTGAACAATGGAAGACGAAAGGTGAAGGGTTGTAAGTATCATTTATTTTGTTATTTAAATCTCTTTTCTCCTTCATATTCTATTGATGTTTGGGTTTATTGTTGTTATTGATTAATCCACATTTTATTCTAAACATTTTGGCGCCCACCATGATTTGACCCATCTTGTTTGTGAGTGTTTGTTTTAGAAGTTTTTTGTTGCAGATTCATGTGTGTTTCAGATAAAATTTGAGAATCAACTTTCACAAACAGCCTCCTACGCACAAACCGAGCTCACCGTTGAGTCTGGAAGGCGTCAGAAGTAAGAAATAACATATAATTTGTCTGGTTTTTGTTACTTGAAATTTTTTGAATTTTTTTTTAACTTTTCAATGTATTTTTGCAAAAAATAAATAAAAACTAAAAAGTCATTTTTTGTTTTTAGATTTGTTTTATTTTTAACAAAGCACAGTAAAAAAAATTAGAAAAAAAAAAAAGACAGACAAAACAAATTAAAAAAAATACAATACCTTTTTTTAAAAAAAAATAAAAAAATTAGATCTTATTTTATTTTATTAGAGAAAATTTTTTTAAAAAAAATAGAGGAAAATTTAAAACAAAAAATAAATTATATTTTAGTAGGTGCTGAAGCCCCTACACACAAGCCCTCAGCCTCCCCTTTCCCCTGATCCTCCCCCGAACCCCTGCAGCCCCCCCATCCCCCTGCGCTTCCCCATCCCCCCGTTCCTCGTTCCCCGGCTCCCCCCACGCCTAGCTCCCACCCCGTCGCCTTTCCCGCCACCCCCTGTCTCCTGCTCCCTCCCTAACCCCCGCCCAAACCCCGCGGCCTCCCTCATCCCCACCCCCCCGATCCCCTCTCCCCTAACCCTTAAACCTGTCCCCTCTGCCACCTCTGCGCTTGTCCTCCCTCTGCTTGTTCTTGCTCTGCCTGCCACCATAGCTCCATCACTACCAAACCCCCCAACCCCTTCATCCGCCTCCCATGCCGCCCGTGCCTCCACAGCCTCTGCGCCGTCCCTCTTGCCACCGCCACCACATCTCTGCCTCCCTCTGATCCCTCCACCTGCTCTATCGTGCGGTCCCCATTGCTCTGCCCACCCTACACCTGCACACACCTGCACAGTAAAAAAAATAATAATAATATAAACAAAGAAAAAAAAACTATTAGGGTTAGGTTTTTTTTTTATTTTATAATTAATTTTTTTTTTAAAATTTTAGTGTTAAATTTTTTTTTATCTTTCTTTTATTTATTCATTTAAATTTTTGATAATGTTGTCAAAATAGGGGTATTTTTTTTCCTTTTGGCATAACTTTTTGCAGGATGGTCTGATTTTCACAAATTTATAGCCATTGGAAAGGTGATTCGACAAACTTCGCAGTGGTGGAGGTATTTTTAGCCTATTTGATCAATTTCATTAAGTATAATCAGTCAAACCTCTCATTTGCATTGCAACTTCAAACAGCTGTAACTTTTGCCTTTTTTAATCAAATTTTCATGAAATTTTTTTTAAAACAGCATAGAATTTCGTGTAAATTCTGATTTTCATATCTATTTTGCTGTCTAAAATCATATTTTTCATGAATTTTTTTAGATTATGTGTTTTTCACCTAATCATTTGATGTACAAAATTCTTGATTCAATTTTTATTTTTATGGACTCCAGGTGGATATCAGGAGACTGCTAATTTAGTTTGGTGCAAAATGTCTACTGAAGACAATCATTTTTTACTAAGTGTTGAATAGGACTGATTTAGGCATTCTCATGCAACTTACATACAATTCTTATCTAGTTCTAATTAGGAAGGAGTAACTCATTGTTCATACAACTTACATACAATTCTCATCTAGTTTTAATTAGGAAGGAGTAACCCATTGTTCATGCAACTTGCTTACAATTTTCATCTAGTTCTAATTAGGAAGGAGTAACCCATTGTTCATGCAACTTGCATACAATTTTAATCTAACTCTAATTAGGAAAGTAAAAATGCATACATGCAAAATTCACGTAGTCCATAACTAGGAAGAGAGTAATTGAACCATTGCTATATCTGCATATTGCTATCTTCTTTAGTTAGATCATTGCTATCTTAAAAATGGGAATGAACATTGCTATGTCTTAAACACTTCAAAGTTAACACTGTGTGAGTGCACAAGTAGAATAGCCCATTTAGTTTTTCTACTTTTAACTAAGTTTGGATTAATCAGTGTCTTCTGTGTTTATCGAATGACAATAGGCTTATGCTCTCCCCTTTACTGGGTGACCAGAATGCTAGACTTGTTATTGCAATTGTTTAACCTTTAGAGGGGCCTGCCCTTGGATGCATGCCTATCCAAGTGGGAATGACCCTGAGTCGAAATAGGCTAAAGCCAAGCCCTACCAATCCACTTAAAATAAATGTGCTTGAGGTGCAAACCTCCTGCAAGGAGTGCTGCTGTGTTACACCGATGGCCAACCTCCCCCAAAACCCTCTACGGTGTAACCCTTTGAGGCTGGGAGACTCCATAACGAAGAGTAGTGCCGCCGCATGTGTAACCACTCAAACGGTTGCCTTGACTATGAACCAATTGTTTAGTAAGCCAAAAACCCCTATTTGTTGATGCAAAGGGTGGAGCCCTTGAAGTGGCCTCGATTCATGTGATTCTTAGTAGAGGTAGCACGGACAATCCTATGGTTTGGTGGGGGTATGAGCCTAAGGAAACCCAGATCTAGTATGCATGAGAAGTGAGTGCCATGGAGGGGAACTGGTGCTACCAGATCCTGGAGCTACATGCTTTGAATTTGCACAGCTAGAGGATTCAACAAATATTGTCCTATCCAGCTTAGGGTGTACTTATTTTTGAGTCAAAATAGTCCAAAAATACAAAAAAAATAACAAAAGATAAAATCATGAAAACTTCTATGTGTTTGCTATGTCTTTGCCATAATTGAAAATCAGAATTCTCAAAAACACCAAGTTTTCAAACCAAAAAACAAAAACATAGAAAAATCTTCCAAAATTCTGCAAAACACCAAGCAAAAACTAGAATAGTGCATTTGAAACCTTTTGCAGTGCATTCAAAACATTACCAGATTGGCGCATTTGTCTCGACTTGTGGCGCATTTGCACTCTGTTACGGCACATTTACTACTGCGCATCCAAACTAGTAAGCTTTTCTAGTCTTGTGTCAATGGCAAACCAATTAGAATATATTGGTCAAAAACTCTAATATCTAAAATTGCAAATAAACTTAGGTCCTTCACCCCAATAGTGTATAGCAATTTCTCAACAACTCTAAGTCTTACAACAATAAATGGCAATCTTGCAAGCTAAATGTGCCAGTACTAGCTACGCCTCACCCCAAACTCATACATCCTTTTCCCGTCTTAATGATGCTCATGACAAGGCAAGCACCACCTCAAGTTGGAAATCATATATCACTCTATCTACTAGTCCTCCTTCACCATTTGCTAAGACCCATATCCCAAAGCATACCAGTCTTACACCAACACCGCCATCGAGTTCCTCAAGCTCTAAATGGGCAACCAAAGAAGCCTCCGATAAGTTTTGGGAAAAATATTTTCCAGCTGTATACAACCAAAGAAAAGCTAGGGAGAAAGTGAAATCCCCTCATTCATCTACCCATACACCTATGAAGGATGTGATCCAAGGGCTACTCGCAGAGAGTCAACCATGTCCCCAAATTCTAGTCCTTGACCTTACAAAAGATGCTTCCAATAACATGTCAAATCCTATAACCCCTTCATGTGATCCTCAATTCCTTGACCTTATCAAAGAGCCTTCTACCATGCACCAAAGTCAAGGTCCGTTACACCTTCATGTTGTTGACCAAGAGTCTTCTACCTCAACTTCAATTTAAACAACCCAAGAGTTATGTCAAGAGCACAGTTTAGAGCATGTGGAAACATTAACCCCTTGTCTAAACCAAGATCAAAGCACTCCCATTTGACCCATACATAACCTTTATCTTTCAATGATCTTATACCTATACATGAGCAAGAGATCCAATTTCCAACCATGCATAACCTATATCTTTTCCATGATAAAAATACTACCTTTGATGAAGAAGCTATCCATGAGCAACTTGATCCTATGCATGAGCTAGAGATCCAATTTTGGCCCCTCCATAACCTATGTCTTTTCTATGATCAAGATATTATTGTTGATGAAGAACCTATACAAGAGAACATTAATCTGATCACACTGAATCCTATCTATGATGAAGATCCCATCTATGATGAAGAGCCTATCTATGATCAAGCAGACCATGATGATCCTCTTAGCCCACTTTATGTGTTCTATGGTCCTGAGCCTATAACCCCATCTAGTCATACCCAAGATCCAGCAGCTTCCACTTCCATTGATGAGACACTTGCCTCCCAAGCAAGCATAGAAGATCAAACCAATAATACTCCTCCGCCATCTGTTATCGATCATGCTCCAAATCCCCCACCATATATTCTTGGTCTTACCACCTTTATTCATGAGTGTTCCTCCTTAGAACACTAACAACTATTATCCTCTATCTCATCTTCTCCATCGAATAAGGAACTTGTGTCTAATATTCCACCTACACATAATCTCGTTGTCCACTGCATACTCCAACATATGAACTATCAAGGTAAAGGCTTAGGCCTTCACGAACAAGGTATTTTGGAGCCCGTCCATGTCAATGTTCCTCCTCCGTCATATGGCCTTGGATACATACCCCAAGGTGAACAAACTCAAGATGTTGGTATTTCCTCCATGCCTCCTAAATCCACCACTTTCCATCGAAAAAACCATCATATCCCCAAAACATATGTCGCCATCCCACCTCCCTTATCATACACACCCCAAAAGCATGTGACCATACACCTTCCACCATCCAATCTACCTCCACTACTTCCAACTCCTAATATCCCTCCATACATTTTACCACCACTTCTTCCAACACCTTATTCATCCATCTATGAATCTTCTAACAATCCAAATCATGGCCAACAAATGAACATGTTGTCTAAGCAAAGAGCTTCCACCAACTCTATTTCCACCATCCTAAAAGATTTCAAAGGAAAACATTTTGATACCTCTACCTATCAAATCAAAAATCTTAAGAGTCCTCATGACCTAGGATACAAAGCCAAGAATCAAAGAAACATCCTTCTCCAGAGCTGCATGCACCCACACACCTATATGCCAAACTGAAAAAAGTGTGGGTCTGCATCCAACAAACAATTACCTCTGAAGCTACACAAAAGCTACCTACACCCAAGCCCATACCTCCATAGGTACTATGTAAAAGAAAAATAGTTTGGGTACGTAAGAAAAAAGCCCTCAAGATACATGAGGCATCCACCTCTCAAGAATCTCAACCATCTACTTTCTCCCATTCCATCCATAAGTCTCAAATTCTTCCATCCCACATGATGAACAAAAATCAAGACAATACTTAGTCTATGTGGATCCCTACATGCCTACGTCATTCATCCACATGGCAAAAGCTCTAACAGAACATGAAAAACCAACATTTACAAAGTTTGTCAAGAGAAAACAAATCAACTTTGCATGGACATACGCTGACATGCCAGGGCTAGATCCAAATCTTATCATGCATCATTTGTCTCTAGCTCTAGGAGCTAAACCGTTCAAACAAAAACTCAGAAAGATGCATCCACATGTAGCCCTCATGGTAAAAAAGGAATTAAAGAAGCTATTAGACATCGGTTTTATTAGGCCTATAGACTATCCTGAATGAATTTCAAATATAGTACCAATGGCTAAACCGGATGGCAGGGTCAGAATATGCAATGATTTCAGAGACTTAAACAAAGCCTGTCTGAAAGATGACTTCCTCTTGCCCAACATAGACATGATTGTTGCTCTCACAGTAGGACACACTATGCTTTCACTCATGGATGGTTTCTCGGGCTATAACCAGATAAAGATTACACCTGAAGACCAACACAAAACTACATTCACATGTCCTTGGGGCACCTACTGTTGGTGTGTTATGCCGTTTGGTCTGAAAAATGCGGGGGCAACATATCAGAGAGCCATGACAACAATCTTCCATGACATGATGCACACCATAATGGAAGACTACGTCGATGACATTTTGGCAAAATCACTTACAAGAGAAGGACATCTAGTAGTATTAGACAAGATCTTCAATAGGTTGGAATAGTTCAATGTGCACCTTAATCCAAAGAAGTGTGTGTTCGGGGTTACATCAGGTAAATTACTGGGCTACATAGTGTCTACAAATGGTATTGAAGTTGATCCAGCTAAGGTGAAAGCCATCATGGAGATGCCACCTCCTAAGAATCTGACTTAGTTAAGATCCCTACAAGGAAAATTACAATCCATTAGAAGGTTCATTTCTCAACTAGCAAACAAGTGCCACCCATTCTCTCACCTTCTACATAAGAATGTCCCCTTCAAATGGAACGAGTCATGTGAATAGGCATTCCAACAGCTAAAAGAATACCTTATGAAGCCACCAGTATTAATGCCGCCAATTTAGGGCAAGCCTCTACTATTGTTTATCTCAGCTACACCAACAGCTCTGGGGGCTCTCCTTGCGCAACAAAACTATGATGGGAAAGAGTAGGCAATCTATTATATCAGTTGAACACTTGTTGGGTATGAATTGCAATACACACCCATTGAAAGAGCATGTCTAGCTGTAATCTTCACCTCACAAAAATGGAGACATTACATGCTATCACACTCTATCAAACTGATAGCAAAGATTGATCCACTAAAATACTTGCTCAACAAAGCTGCCTTAACTACAAAATGGGTCATGCTTCTCAGTGAGTTTGACATTGAATATGTCGACAGAAAAGTGATAAAAGGACAAGTGCTTGCAGATCAACTGGCAGAGGCACCTCTAACTGATGACAGTCCCTTAAGCTTCGAATTTCTAGACGAATCTATCTTCCACATCAATACAACAACCTGAAAAATGTACTTCGACGGCTCATACACTCAGCATGGATCGGGGACCGGCATCTTACCGATCACACCTAATGGAGACACTATACCTAAATCATACAGACTACTCTTTCCCTGCACTAACAATGTTGCAGAGTATGAAGCCCTAGTCATTGGCATCAAGCTAGCAGTGGAATGGAACATCAAAGAACTTTAGGTATATGGCGACTCATAGCTGGTCATCAACCAAGTAAATGACAACTACCAAATGAAACATGAGAAATTGATCCCTTATAAATGGATGATAGATGACTTCAAAGAATATTTCGTCAAAATCTCTTTCAAGCAGATACCATGGATAGAGAACAAAGCTGCAGACGTAATGGCAACAATTGCATCTCTCCTTGATATTTCAGACAATCAATCATGCTATGAGTTCTTGGTAGAGCTAGTATCCTATCCTACATATGACACCCCAAAATCCCATATCATTTGCCACATTGTTGGAGTCGATTCCCCTCTCTGCAAAAAAATATTTGCCTATCTTAAAGAGAATACCCTCCCGCCTGGTCTCTCTAGTAACCAAAAAAGAACCTTTATCCATCAGGCATCTCGGTATGCCATCATCGCCAATACCCTATATCACAGAGGTCTTGATGGTACTCTTCTTAGGTGTCTCGATAGCGAGGAATATCAAACCGTCCTAAGCGAAATACACGACAGTATATGCGGGACTCACTCTAGTGGCCCTACACTAGCCAAGAAACTCATACGCATGGGGTACTATTGGCCAACTATGGAACAAGATTCCTATCATTTTGTGAAAAAGTACAAGAAGTGCCAAGTCCATGGGAACCTGATACATGCACCAGCATAGGAGCTGCAGCCATTAACAACTCGTTGGCCTTTTTGTCAGTGGTGACTCGACTTAGTGGGCAAGATCCATCCTCCCTCATCTAGCGGCCATAAATTCATAATCACTACAACATAGTACTTCACAAAGTGGATTGAAGCCGTACCCTTAGCCAATATCACAGGAAAGCAGATTGCCTCATTTATCTTGAACTATATCATTTGTCGCTACGGCGTCCCTTCATCCATTATCACGAATAATGGACGACCGTTCAAAAATCAAGATGTCAGGGAACTATGTGACAAATTCCATAGCCAACACCACTTTTCAACTCCATATTACCCATAAGGCAATGGCCAAGCTGAGGCATCAAATAAAACCATTCTGAAAATCCTAAAGAAAACTGTCAATGATGCTGGCCGTGATTGGCATGTCCAACTAAATCCCGTGTTGTGGGCCTACCACACAAGCATCCGCACACCCACAGGTGCAATACCATACTCCCTAGTCTATGGTTCTAAAGCTATCTTGCCCATTGAAGTCGAGATCCCATCCCTGCAAGTTTCATTAAAAGGCCTCATATCAGATGAAGAATATAGAGTAACAAGACTCCAAGAGCTAGAACTGCTCAAAGAGAGAAGGCAACAGGCCTTTAACCATCTAAAAGCATATCAGCAGTGCATGTCCAGAAGTTACAATCATAGGGTAAAGCCCTGGGTCTTCCAGGTTGGTGATCTAGTTCTAAGAGAAAATCCCAGAAATCAGCAAGACAGAGAAAAGAAAGGAAAATTCTAACCCAACTGGTTAGGGCCCTATGTCGTCATTGCAGCTTATGGATCGGGGGCATATCAATTGGCTACATCTAAAAGTGAACTGTTCGATGATCCTATCAACAGTATGCATCTTTGCAAGTTCTATACCTAAAAACCCCAACATAAGGGAGTCCTGAAAAAATCCAAAAAATTTAAAAAAGTGATTAAAAATAGAACAAAAAAATAAAAATAAAAATAGAAAAATAACAAAAAAATTGTCCTACGGTGAAAACCTGGCAAAAAGGCACCTAGGATAGGTACCATGCTGAAAACCTGGCAAACAGGTGTCATATGTACTTTTAGTTTTCATGCAAATAAAAGTAGTGGTGAAAACCTGGTAAACAGGTGCTATCTGTGACAAACCACTTCCTCCATTTGTTCTGACTTCATATCTCTTGTGTCCATCATATTGCTCATCTTGAACCAGTCCTTTGAACCATTGTCAAACTACGTCGCCTCTCAGTTATCACGTAGGCAAGGCCATTCTTAATGCGCCCCCGAGGCTCCTCTTCGCTTCGCTCCACTGTCCCATCTATCCCGTATTTGGTCTGCCTGTCTCTCTGAGTCCGCACCGCTTCCTATCATCTAGGTCTTAGGTCTATCAGGGTTCACCCTAAACTACATTGCCTCTGCGTCGTCACGTAGGCAAGGCCATTTAGCAATGAGCCCTCGAGGCACTAGGTCAGTCCCTTAGGGTCCGTCTCTCCATATTTGTTCATCCTATTGCACATATTAAATCAATCCTTGTCTAATCTGGGGGCAACTCCTCGACCTGGTTATGTGGTGCAGGAGCACATTCTCTGTAGTGCAGGATCATCTTTTCTTTTGTTGTCTCATAAGGCTCTTAAGCCATTTCATTTTGTAATAAGGGTCAATTTGGTCCCATGAATGTAATTGTGCAAGGCACACATGTAGTTTTGCTTGTATGATGGGTAAACCAACGGCTAACTGATTTGAAAATTAGTTTGCACGGTTGGAGGGGATAACTGCTGTCTCTACATCTTCTTTAGAGGCAGGTTGTATGTCACACGGAGCAGGGAGAGAAGTGTGTATTACAACAAGTTCTTTTTTTGATAACTGAATGAAGAGAGTTCTGGGTATGATCTGTGTTGATTTTCTTGGTTGTTCTTAGTGATTTGATATCTTTATCCTGATTTTGTAAATAGAACCCTAACCGGATGCTATCCGTCAATCCATAGTGACTCTGTAGTGTGCAGACGGTGTAAAACCCACGGTTCCACAGTGGCTGGTTCGTAACCTAGGAGTAGGGTTTTGATTCATACATGGAGGCCCTTTCCTCTGTCCACTGAAGCCCTGTATAGTAACAGTGGGATGGGGGAAAGACTCCTCACGTTTGTTGTTGTTGAATTCTTACCCAGGAAGCCAGCGAACTCAGTCAAGTTCGACTAGACATCGTCATGTGGCTAGTCGGGAAATCAGAGTGAAATTGGATAGTTTTGATGTGGGATCAGATTGCTACAAGTGATCGAGGGTTTGATAAATGAAACGGCCTAATTCCGTTGTTCTGTTGAAGGGAATTCTGGTTCGGCGCCTCAGAACAGTTGGAGATCCATCGGCGTGAAAGGCCCTCCGTCTTGCCGAAGATTGGTATAGTGCCGGAGACACATACCATCATTGTTCGCATCGGTGAGAGAAACGATATCGGGCTAAGGAAAATATACTTAGCCGACGGTATAAAGTTTCACCGATCGGTGAGACATCCTCGGAGTATTGCCGATAAAGAGTATCGGCGTGAGGAACCTTGTCGGGGGAAGCCGAAGAAGTCTCGGCGACCGTGAGAGTCCCGCCGATAAAAGTTCATCGGAAGGAGTTCGAGAAGTCTCAGCGACAAAGGACTCGTCGGAGTGAGATGAACCATCGGGACCACGAACCGAAGTCTTACCGAAGCAGGAGGTCTGGCCGATGTGCTTGACGATATCGGGGAGAGACAAGGTGTCGGTGTAGGTGAAAGAAGCTTCACCGAAGGAGGAAGTCTGGCCGACAAAGATTGGTCATCGGCGTGACGGAGTATATCGGCATAAGAAATTTCTCGTGGTCCGATAGAATGAGGTATTGCCGATAGGCAATGAACCACTAAGGAGATATCGGTGAGAACTTGGCCATCGGGATAAAAGAATAAGGTTCGGCCGATAGTTCATGTCTTTCCGATAGCGAAGACATCCTTGACTTCGGCGAAACACTGGAGGACCTCTTGCCGATAGGGAAGATATAGTCTAATCTTCATCCGCTTCTGCTGGGCACTCTGCATCAAATTGGTATCAGAGCCAATATTCTGAATCACAGCCGTGTATGTCAGACGAAGAATTGGAGATAGAAACAGAGGCTAGCACAATGCCTCCCAAGACGATGAGTAAAGCAGCCATCCAGAAGATGGTGGAAGCAATGCTCGAAGAGAGACTGAAGGAAGAAAGATCCAAAGAGAAGGATGGAAGCACTTCTGAGTCAGAGGAGAATGAAGAAGGAGAAACTGGGGAGAATCCTCAAGGAGAAGGTATGACTGCTGATCAAAAGGCATTTCTGAATGCACTCAAGGGTCATGGAGATAGTGGTGATCCGAAACTGGATGTTCCCACATTCAATGGGAAACTGGATGGAGATACTCTTGTGGACTGGATTGAAGCCATAAGTAATTACTTTGACTTCAAAGAGTATAGTGACAGTAAGAAAGTAAAGTTTGCAAAGACCAGACTGAGAGGTTCTGCATTGGTTTGGTGGAACTACACTCAATGTGAAAGGGAGAAGGTTGGAAAGAGTCCAATCACCAAGTGGAGCAGAATGGTGGCCATGCTGAGAGCCAAATTTCTACCATGTGATTATGATCTGCAGACTATCAGAAAGTTTAATCATCTTAGGCAGAAAGATATGGACGTGGCTACATACACTGAAGAATTCCACAGATTGAGCATGAGAGCCAATCACAGAGAAGAAGAAAAAGAGATGGTGGCCAGATACCTGGATGGACTGAGGTACAATATACAGGATGAGTTCAGTATGGTGGTTCCCAAGACTGTGGATGAATGTTTTCAGTTAGCCTCTAGGGCAGAGGATAAACTGAAAAGGAGAGGTGATCAAAATAACAGAGGAAGAGGTGGCAGGAACAATAGGGGAAGAGGTAATTTTGGCAGAGGACAGCCAAACAAAGGTGAAAGTTCTAGTCAACAAGAATCACGTTCTGATACAGAACAAAAAGGTGGTGGTTTCAGAGGTTGGAGAAGACCTAATGGCAGAGGAAGAGATGGTGGTGCAGGCAGAGGACGTGGAGTCTTCACTGGAAGATGTTACAACTGCAATCAAGTAGGCCACACTGCAAGTAAGTGCCCTGAGAAGGCGTCTAGCTCTCATGACGGTGGGAGAAGGAACCAACTATTGCAGGAGGATGATTGTCAAAGTGTAAACTCACCAATTGGTAGTGCTGCACCAGTGCTTGAAGGAGAGAATATGATGATTAAGAGGACCCTCGTGAAGATGCCATTGAAGCAGGAGCCCCCACAAAGGAAGAATCTCTTCAGAACCCAAGGAATAGCATATGGTAAGCTCTGTAAAATCATTGTTGATTTAGGTTCTACTGAAAATGTAGTGTCTACTGAAATGGTAGAAAAGTGTAGACTGAAAAGATTACCCCATCTTAATCCTCACAAAATATCTTGGTTGAATAAGAATCAGAACTATTTGGTGGAAGAACAAACTTGGGTAGAGTTTGAACTTGGTGATTATAGGGATAAGGTGCTATGTGAAATTATTCCTATGGATGCTTGTCACCTTCTTCTTGGACGACCTTGGCAGTATGATGTGAAGGCACTGCATGATGGTGAAAAGAATACATATATGATCACCAAGAATGGTAAGAAGTTTCAGATGGATCCCTTACCAGAGTAGGTTGGAGAGAAGAGCAATGACAACAGTGTCATGTTAGTGAGTGGCAAAGAGTTCCTACAACTCATGAAGGAGAAGGATACCCAAGGGTATGCACTGATGATGAAGCCTGTATCCAATCAGCAAAGCAAACAGCAGAAGGAGATCCCATTGGAAGTGCAACAATTACTGGATAAGTACCAAGATCTTGTGGTAGAGGATACTCCTAACTCCTTACCACCTATGAGGGACATAAGTCATCAGATTGACTTGATTCCTGGAGCCACATTACCCAACAAAGCTGCCTACAAGTTGACACCACAGCAGAATGGAGAAGTAGGTAGACAGATTCAAGAACTTTTGGAGAAAGGTTTGATTAGGAAAAGTCTTAGTCCATGTGCAGTCCCTAGTGTACTTGCTCCTAAGAAAGATGGCAAATGGAGATTATGCACAGATTCAAGGGCTATCAATAAGATCACCATAAGGTATAGATTTCCTATGCCAAGAATTGAGGATCTGTTGGACTATCTTGGTGGTTCATGTTACTATTCCAAGATTGATTTGAAATCTGGTTATCACCAGATCAGAATAAGGCAGGGAGATGAATGGAAGACTGCTTTCAAAACAAATGAAGGTCTCTATGAGTGGCTTGTCATGCCATTTGGTCTCAGTAATGCTCCAAGCACATTCATGCGGTTGATGAATGAGGTACTTATAGAATTTATTGGAAAATTTGTTATTGTTTATCTTGATGACATATTGATTTTCAGCAGGACCAAAGAAGAGCATGTGAAGCATCTTGGACAGGTGTTAAAGAAATTGCATGAGAGTAAGTTGATGATCAACTTGGATAAATGTGATTTTATGAAAACTGAACTAGTGTATCTTGGATTTGTGATTTCCAATGGCTGTTTGAAAATGGATCCTACAAAAGTTGAGGCTATTCTCAATTGGCCTACTCCTAAGACAGTAGGAGATGTAAGAAGTTTTCATGGTTTGGCAACTTTTTACAGGAAGTTCATTAAAGGGTTCAGTCACATAAGTGCTCCTATTCTCAATACCATCAAGGGTGGAGTGAAGTGTAAATTTCAATGGACAAAACAAGCAGATGATAGTTTTGAACTGTTGAAACAGAAAGTGGCCGAGTTACCTACGTTGGTACTCCCTGATTTTGACAAAGTATTTGTTGTGGAATGTGATGCAAGCCAACAGGCTATAGGTGCTGTTCTTAGTCAGGAAGGACATCCAGTAGCATTCTTTTCAGAGAAGTTGAATGAGGCCAAACAGAGGTATTCTACCTATGACCTAGAGTTGTATGCAATGGTGCAAGCTCTAAAAAAATGGAGACATTATTTACTACCAAAAGAGTTCATTGTTTTTACTGACAACCATGCTCTTAGCTTCCTAAATAGTCAAGAAAAGTTGAATCATAGGCACGTTAAGTGGATGGAACAATTGCAGGCCTATACCTTCACTATTAAGCATAAGAAAGGTGTTGCCAACAAAGTGGCAGATGCTTTGAGTAGAAGGATACTGGTCATACAGGAAGTACAAATGGAACATATGGGTCTAGAATGTCTGAAGGAGTTGTACAAGGATGATGCAGATTTCAAGGCTGCCTATGAAGTGTGTGCAAGTTTGGCTAACACTTTTCATGGCGAGTATTCTGATTTTGTGCTGCAAGAAGGGCTCCTATTTAAAGGTAGTTTGTTGTGTGTTCCTAAATGTTCAATGAGGGACAATATCGTCAAGGAGAAGCACAATGGAGCCTTAGGAGGACATTTTGGGTTGGACAAGACTTTGGAACAAGTCACCAGGTTCTATTATTGGCCCAAGGTACAGACAGATGTAAGGAGATATGTTGCAAGCTGTACCATATGTCAAAAGGCCAAGGGTATGTCTTCTAATGCTGGTTTGTACCAACCACTGCCCATTCCCACTAGACCTTGGGAAAGCATTAGTATGGACTTTGTGCTTGGTCTTCCTAGGACAGCAAGGGGTGTAGACAGTGTTTTTGTCATTGTGGATAGATTCAGTAAGATGGCTCATTTTGTGCCATGCAAATGCACAAATGATGCATCTCAGATTGCTGGTCTCTTTTTCAGAGAGGTGGTCAGAATTCATGGTTTACCCCTATCAATTGTTACTGATAGAGATTCCAAATTTGTTGGTCATTTTTGGAGGACCCTATGGAGAAAATTGGGCACTCAGTTGTCTTTTTCATCAGCCTACCATCCCCAGACTGATGGTCAGACTGAGGTTGTTAATAGGTCCTTGGGAAACCTTTTGCGATGCCTTACCAAACAGCATGGATTAGCATGGGATTTAGTGATCAGTCAAGCTGAATATGCTTATAATGATTCAAGAAACAGAAGTACTGGGAAAAGCCCTTTTGAAATAGTTTATGGTTTCCACCCAAGAGGACCACTTGAACTCAAAGACCTCCAAGGATGGGATAAAAGGAGTGCTCTAGGAGAAGACTTTGCTGCTACCATGAAAACAGTACATGATCAGGTCAAGCTTCAGTTGGAGAAAACTGTCTCCAAGTACAAGGATAGAGCAGATCTGAAGCGAAGGGAGGTACAGTTCCAGGTAGGAGATTTGGTGATGGCCTACCTCAGAAAGGAAAGATTACCTAAGGGGCAACCAACCAAATTGTTGATGAAGAAGATAGGACCTTGTAAGGTAGTGCATAAATTTGGTCCAAATGCATATGAAATAGAATTACCATCTGGCCTTGGTATCTCTCCCATTTTCAATGTTGCAGACCTGTTCCCTTTTAGACCTCCATTACATGCTGAAGATAACTCAGATGCTGTGATTGAAGATGACGACTGGATCAAAGATTTACCTCCAAGTAAGCCTTTGCAATTGGAATGCATTTTGGATTCCAAAATTGTCAAGAAGACAAGAAAAGGGGTATACAAAGACTACTTGGTCAAGTGGCAGGATCTTCCTGATTCAGAGGCAACCTGGATGAGTGAAGCCGATATTCTAAAGCATGGGAAGACACTTCAGCAGTTAGCAACTCAAGGGACTTGAGTTTTTCCTGCAGGGGGAGTATGGTGCAGGAGCACATTCTCTGTAGTGCAGGATCATCTTTTCTTTTGTTGTCTCATAAGGCTCTTAAGCCATTTCATTTTGTAATAAGGGTCAATTTGGTCCCATGAATGTAATTGTGCAAGGCACACATGTAGTTTTGCTTGTATGACGGGTAAACCAACGGCTAACTGATTTGAAAATCAGTTTGCACGGTTGGAGGGGATAACTGCTGTCTCTACATCTTCTTTAGAGGCAGGTTGTATGTCACACGGAGCAGGGAGAGAAGTGTGTATTACAACAAGTTCTTTTTTTGATAACTGAATGAAGAGAGTTCTGGGTATGATCTGTGTTGATTTTCTTGGTTGTTCTTAGTGATTTGATATCTTTATCCTGATTTTGTAAATAGAACCCTAACCGGATGCTATCCGTCAATCCATAGTGACTCTGTAGTGTGCAGACGGTGTAAAACCCACGGTTCCATAGTGGCTGGTTCGTAACCTAGGAGTAGGGTTTTGATTCATACATGGAGGCCCTTTCCTCTGTCCACTGAAGCCCTGTATAGTAACAGTGGGATGGGGGAAAGACTCCTCACGTTTGTTGTTGTTGAATTCTTACCCAAGAAGCCAGCGAACTCAGTCAAGTTCGACTAGACATCGTCATGTGGCTAGTCGGGAAATCGGAGTGAAATTGGATAGTTTTGATGTGGGATCAGATTGCTACAAGTGATCGAGGGTTTGATAAATGAAACGGCCTAATTCCGTTGTTCTGTCGAAGGGAATTCTGGTTCGGCGCCTCAGAACAGTTGGAGATCCATCGGCGTGAAAGGCCCTCCGTCTTGCCGAAGATTGGTATAGTGCCGGAGACACATACCATCATTGTTCGCATCGGTGAGAGAAACGATATCGGGCTAAGGAAAATATACTTAGCCGACGGTATAAAGTTTCACCGATCGGTGAGACATCCTCGGAGTATTGCCGATAAAGAGTATCGGCGTGAGGAACCTTGTCGGGGGAAGCTGAAGAAGTCTCGGCGACCGTGAGAGTCCCGCCGATAAAAGTTCATCAGAAGGAGTTCGAGAAGTCTCAGCGACAAAGGACTCGTCGGAGTGAGATGAACCATCGGGACCACGAACCGAAGTCTTACCGAAGCAGGAGGTCTGGCCGATGTGCCTGACGATATCGGCGAGAGACAAGGTGTCGGTGTAGGTGAAAGAAGCTTCACCGAAGGAGGAAGTCTGGCCGACAAAGATTGGTCATCGGCGTGACGGAGTATATCGGCATAAGAAATTTCTCGTGGTCCGATAGAATGAGGTATTGCCGATAGGCAACGAACCACTAAGGAGATATCGGTGAGAACTTGGCCATCGGGATAAAAGAATAAGGTTCGGCCGATAGTTCATGTCTTTCCGATAGCGAAGACATCCTTGACTTCGGCGAAACACTGGAGGACCTCTTGCCGATAGGGAAGATATAGTCTAATCTTCATCCGCTTCTGCTGGGCACTCTGCATCATTATGGAATTGGATTCTTGAATGCACCCTTTCTAAGAGGATACCAATAAAGGATTGTGATACTTTCACTAGACAAACAAGCATAGCAAAACAAGCTTCCTAAAGCAAAAATTCTTGACGCAAAGACATCAACCTATCCAAAGCAGAACACCATACTGAAACACTCAAACTAATTCTATATCAATTATGTCCAAAGACACACCTAATGCAAGAATGTTTTGTGAATAGGTTAATTTACAAAGTCTTGGATTTTTGCCATTATGTCTTCCTATGCTACTCAAGGATGCCAAAAGCTAGAGATGCTATGATGGGGGCATAATCATTTTCTTTGTCTACTGCTTGTGGATTAAACTTTATTAATGTGATGACTTTCTGTCTAATGACATGATCAACAAAAGATCATCGAGGACTATGGAGGTCTAAACATGAAAAGGGGGAATCCTTGTCTGTTGAAATGCAAGAAGTACTCAGGTCATCTAGATTCAATTTTGACTAGATGCTTGTATTAACTTGCTATATCAAAATCCATGTAAGTAATGCTCAGGTCATCTCAGTTTAATTATACCTAGATGCTTGTATTTTCTTACAACATAATAAAGCCCAATGATGAAGTAAGCACTTCAAAATACTTGCTATATCAAGATGACAAATATACATATCCATATCCATAATGTATCCAATTATGTCTCATATCCATATCCATATCCAATTGCATTTCTCCATATCCCATCCAATAAAGATCTAAAATGCAGCGAATCAATGTTTACAAAAGCTTGTAATTTCTTCTATCAAGTCATTCTTCTATCAAGTCATTCTTCTATTGATCAAAGTTCTATTTGTCTTCATGTCTCTCATCAACAGTTCTAGTTGTCAATCTGAGCAATGATCAAAATGCAAATTTATCCTTAATCCATACCAATCGAGTCAAGCCAATCTTGTCATATTATCCAATCGCAATCAGCGGTCTTGATCCTAATCTTGTCGTAAACCATATCAATCAGTCATAACTATCCTTCGTGTTGCTCTAGGGATATATCATTCCCCACCATGACAACACTGTTGTATATTGTTATCATATCAAATATCTTAGATAGGATGTTGCATTGTTGAAACCAAACACAGAGTCTTATATGACATGTTTCATTCCTAAAACTAGACATCATCAATCTATATCCTTGGTTTACAGCTTGACAGGGGCAATACCTTGTTTTTTCTTATATCATTTGTGCATACTTGCTAACTTTCTTGTGTGTGTTATCATTTTATCTTGTGCAGCATGTCATTCAGCTCTTTCTTCACCCATTTTCTTCAAACCTAACCTATTTTTCACTTTCTTCATCGTGAGATTGTCCGTCTCATGCCTTCTACCTTCTTCTCGTCCAATCTCTTGAGGGGGCATCCTGTCGTCAAACTTGTACTAGGGGCAAATTGGGGCATGTATCATTGTTAGAAAAATTCTTATTCTTTGAAACAACATGATAAAACACATTGCTTCAAAGAGGGGCAAAATGTATACACCTAAAATTAGCTCATGCCGAATTAAGTAAATATTTTAATATTTATCTTAATTCTTATTTTCTTCTGTCAATTAAATAAATATTCTAAGTTTATTTGATTGGTTCATTATACCATAATTAAATAAAATTATTTTATTTAATTAAATTCCCTAAATTCTTCTAATGTCTCACATAAATTAAATAATCCTACATTATTTAATTAATCATAAATTCCTCTATCCTAAGTCCTAATTTCATAATTCCACCTCATCAATCCACCTCATCTTTCCACCTCACCATGTTGCACATATAATTAAATATATTATATATTTAATTAGCTAATTTCCCTCACCCACATGTCCTATTTATCTTCTAGTCAAAATTAGTTAACTCAGCAATCAAATCTGTTAACTAATTAGTCATTTGAGTTCACTGGTCAATCTATTCTATTGACTCCCCAATCAATTCACTTAACTGATTGGTCAATTCTGTTAACTCTTCAATCAATTGTGTTAACTCCCCTGTTGCATGATGGAACTTGGACACTTGTCCTCTTTCTATTTGCGCACATTCCTCAACCATTCTCAACCTTTGATCTTTGTATTTCTTCTCAACCGTTGATCTGCTCTCACATATTTCTATAAATGCAACCCTCTTCTTCTTCATTTCATATCCATCATTTGAGTAAATTTATGCTGCAGAAAGACAAGCGTGCCTTTGGTACCCCATCTTCATATCATCTATTATCCATCAATAGTGTGTTGAAGCTCATCTTCAATCACACAAAGTATCATAGCCAACTTCATCTTGTCATCTTAAGGACTTCGAAGCAAGGAAGCAAGCTTCCGGAGGGCCATATTCATCTCCATCAAGATCAAGACAGAAAAGGTGAGCAATGGAAGACGAAAGGTGAAGGGTTGTAAGTATCATTTATTTTGTTATTTAAATCTCCTTTCTCCTTCATATTCTATTGATGTTTGGGTTTATTATTGTTATTGATTAATGCACATTTTACCCTAAACAATAGTAGTAGTAGTATCAGTAGAGGTCTAGACCCCAGCAGAGGGCACAGGGAGGACAAAATCGAAGTTGGCAGCAGAAGGGCCGCATAGGTATCAAAGACAGTAGTGACCACCTGCGGGACCTACAAGATCACATCAATCTTACAGGGGTTCTAAGGGATCCATAGGATGTATAGGATAGCAACAAAGTAGTAGGAGTTAGACTGGATAGGTACAGGCTAGGGACCCATGCTATGTATGTGGTGGGGTAGGACATTTGGCCAGAGAGTGTCCATAGGGTTTTACGATAAGGGGACAGCCTCATGTAGGAGGTTCAGAGCAGATAGTTGGTGATATGGGTAGATCCCACCATATGTTTGCAACAGTTGATAACTGCCAGGCTGATTTCCAGACCTCAGTTATCGAGACAATAGGTATGATTGGGGATGTTCCCATTTCTATTTTATTTGACTCTAGCGCTACTGATTCATTTATATCTACATCATTAGTGGAGCGTTGCAGGCTGGTGACCTCTAGGTAGGACATTAGGTGGGAGGTTGAGTTGGCCACTGGGGCCAGGATGTCAGTAGATGCCTTGATTCAGGATTGTGAGATCTCTTTGGGGGCCTTCACTACATTATGCAACCTTAGGGTTATGCCTTTGGGATCCTATGGTGTAGTTTTAGGCATGGATTGGATTGCAGCTCATAGAGCCAAGCTAGATTGTTGCTGAAAGGCAATTAACTATTTAGATTATCATGGCACGTCAGTCAAGGTAGTGGGCATTCAGAAGCCCATGATAGTTCGTACGATATCCGCTTAGTAGCTTAAGCACTGCATGCGGAAGGGATGTCAGTTGTTTGCTATCATGGTTAGTGACAGATCAGAGGATGAGCTTGAGGCATCATTAGATGACCATCCTATTTTGAGGGAGTTCGCCGATGTCTTTCCACTAGAGTTATCAGGTATGCCTCCATGTAGAGAGGTAGACTTCCACATCGATCTAGTGCCAGGTATAGAGCCAGTGTCTCGTGCACCCTACAGGATGACCACACATGAGCTCATAGAGCTTAAGTTGTAGTTAGAGGAGTTTCTTAAGAAGGGTCACATCTGACCTAGCGTCTCACCATGGGGCATACCAGTTATCTCCGTGGAGAAGAAGGATGGGTATCTAAGTTTGTGCATGGACTATAGGTAGCTTAATAAGGTGACAGTGAAGAATCCTTATCCTCTTTCTAGGATTGATGACCTTTTTGATCATATACAGGGAGCCAAAGTGTTCTCCAAGATAGACCTGAAGTCTAATTACCATCAGTTGCACATTACAAAGGTGGATATCCATAAGACCGCCTTTTGGACTAGATATGGCCACTATGAGTTCACTGTGGTACCCTTTGGTTTGACAATCGCCCCAACAGTGATCATGAGTCTCATGAACGGGGTATTCCACACTTATTTAGATCAGTCCATGATTATTTTTCTTGATGATTTTTTGATTTACTCCCAGATCGAGGAGGATCATGTGGATCACTTGCGTTAGGTTTTGTAGTGCTTGAGAGAGCAGCAGCTTTATGGCAACTTGGTGAAGTGTCCATTTTTTAGGACTAAGGTGCATTATTTGGGACACATTCGATTTGGTGATGGTATCTCTATAGATCCATCGAAGATTAGGGCTATCAGGGATTGGCCAGCACCCACTAGTGTGACAAAGGTTAGGAGTTTCATGGGATTCATTGGTTACTACCATAGATTCATAGAGGGCTTTTCCAGGATAGCACACCCCATCACTTCCCTTTAGTGGAAAGGGAAGAGTTTCACTTGGTTTGAGTAGTGTGAGAGGGCCTTTGGGGTCCTCAAGGAGTGTCTTATCAGCGCTCCCATCTTAGCAGTTCCTGATCCTACAGGGGATTTTGTGGTTTGTACAGATGCATCACTTGAGGGTTTGGGAGTCATGCTTATGCAGGGTGGTAGGGCGATCACATATGAGTCGTTTAAGCTCAAGACACATGTGCTGAACTACCCCACTCATGATTTATAGCTCGTAGCAGTGGTTCACGTTCTTGTTTGTTGGAGACATTTTCTTTTAGGTCTTCTCTTTGAGCTTCATTCGGATCAGCACAGTTTGCAGTACATTTTCACACAGCCAAATTTGAATGTCTGACAGCGGCGTTGGATGGAGTTTCTTTGCGAGTACAACTTTGATGTCCACTACATCAAAGGGAAGGAGAATGTGGTCACTGATGCATTGATTTGGAGGCACCACAAGATCCTGACCTTGACCTTGAGTATGGACTTGAGAGAGTGCATCATTTAGCATCTGCCTGAGGATGAGTGGTTTCTTGAGGTGCAGCAGGAGATCCAGTCACAGAGGGCCCTTGTGGGCAAATTTATAGGTTATTCCCTAGAGGCAGATGGGTTACTTAGGCATCGACAATCCATATATGTACCTTGTGCAGTTGATCTACATGCAGTAGTTCTTTCAGAGGCTCACAAAGCACCTTATGCAGCACACCTAGGGGTGAAGAAGATGCATGTCGACTTATGACATCTGTACCATTGGGTGAGTATGAGATGATATATTGTAGAGTATGCGGCTTGTTGCCTTGAGTGCTAGAGGGTCAAGGCCAAGCATCAGCATCCAGTGGGACACCATTTCCATGGATTTCATTGTTGGTCTTCCTATGTCTTCACATCACCATGATGCCATCATGGTGGCGGTTGACAAGTTGACCAAGGTGGCACATTTCTCACCTATACGCATGACGTACAATGCACCATCAGTCGAGAGAGTATTCTTGGATGAGATTGTTAGATTACATGGAGTAGCTCATCGTATCATTTCTGATAGGGATTCAGTATTCACATCAGCCTTTTGGAGGGCATTACAACAAGCATTAGGCACACAACTCAACTTCAGTTCCACTTATCATCTTGAGACAGATGGGCAGACAAAGAGGGTTAATTAGGTTCTAGAGGATATGATCCGTATGTACATAATGGATCACCAGAGTAGATGGGAGGAGTACCTGTATCTAGTTGAGTTTGCCTACAACAATGGGCATCACAGCTCGGTGGGTATGCCTCCTTTTTAGGCCTTGTACGACAGACCTTGCAAGACAGCTTTAAGTTGGGACTGTATTGAGGACAGAGTTGCAATAGGGCCAGAGTTGGTGCAGGATATGGAGCAGTAGGTGACCTTGATTAGGAAGAGACTTCAGGAGGCATAGGATCAACAGAAGAAGTATGCCAATGCTAAGAGAGTAGATCAGAGCTTGTCAGTTGGGGACTAAGTATTCTTGAGAGTACGACTGCACAAGAGTCCAATCCATTATGGAAAGGGCTCTAAGCTCACACCACAATTTTTTGGGCCTTTTAAGATCTTGGAGTGGATAGGCCCGTAGCCTACTATCTACCCTTGCCACCTAGCCTATTGTGCATCCACGATATTTTTCATGTATCTGTTTTGTGGTGTTACATATCTTATTTATCTTATGTATTTGATTGGAGTGCTCTATAGGTAGAGGTAGATAGTTAGTTGGCTTTGGATACAATTCACATATTGGCTCATTGGACGCTAGGCCTTCGAGGTCGAGAGTTGCACCAGGTTAGGGTCCAGTGGGACATGTACGATGAGGTCACGGTGACTTGGGAGGATGTAGTTAGTTTGAGGGCACTATATCCTCACCTCTTTGATGACTTCTAGGAGGAAGTTTAGTCTTAGGGGGGGAGGATGTGAGGCCTACCTTTTTCACTCCTTGACTTTGTTCATTTTATATTACTATTGGGGACATATTTTAGACTTATGGGATTATTGATCCCGATTTGCAGGACTATTAGACTATATGCTTTATTTTGATTTATTATGTTTAGCATGATTATGATGAGCTAGACCTTGATTTGATTTATTGATGATGATTGGACATATGATTTACATTATGATGTTATTGAGATACTAGTCATGTGATTATGGTTATGGATCTATTATATGATTTTATCTTGTCGTGGATTATTGAAATGCAAAATTAGGAATTTAATTATGATGTGATTTTATGATGTTTATATGATCATGAGATGATGTGAGTGTATGTTTTACTTTTCTTTGGCTATGATATGCATGTTGGATTAATCTTTTGTTTAAGTGCGTAGGTGTTTCTAACCAGGCCATGGATAATCAGAGATGATCCCACACACTTTGTGATTTCCTATGTAAAGCCAATCTAGTTCCAATAGGAACCAAGATCAACTATGTATGCATGATGAAATTTTCATAATTTTGTTGTGTGGTGTTGTTTGGGTTAGGTCTACCCCTTTTATATTTGATTTTTATTTGGTGTTGTAAATATCTAATGTTCATTTGAATTTTATTTTGAGTTTATATTTTTGAGACCCCTTTTTATGTGATTTTTCTCACCCTATGGTGCTCAAAATGAGTTAAAAGTGACCCTGGGTTGTACCCCTAAATTCTAGGGACCATTTGAACTTGTATAACCTTAGATAAACTCCCATTTGGTTAATTAAACTTCCACCTTGAAGTAAAGTGATGAAAATGGAAGTTTGGGAAGGAGAGGAAGAGTGGATCAAATAGTCAACCTCTTCCATTCCTCTTTCCTAGGTTGGGGGAGTCTTCAAGACCGCTAAATTGTGGAGGACTCAATTCCAAGCCTCTCCCACAATTGGTGAGGGTACCTTGGGGTTGTGTGGGCTTTCTTAGGAGGAGTTGATTGCAGCACTTGTAGTACCCACTCCTTCTTTGGCTCCACCTTTCTCTCCCACATGTGTGAGAGAGAGCAAGTGGAGGGGGAAAGACTTGGTGGAATGGGTGGATGACATGTGTCACCACCCCATTCCATGAGTCTTGCAAGTGGTTGTGTGGAGGAGTGAGGAGGTGACATGTGTCACCTCCCCATTCCTCAAGGCTCATGAGAAGAGCCTATTTTAATTCTTCTTGAAGAGAGGGAGGGGTTGTTGAATCATTTTTCAATTTTTGAATTTTAATTGATTTTGGGAGAGAGTTGGAGGGGATTTTGGAGGCTCAATTTGGAGAAGGAGTTGGAGGTGGAGTTGGATGAGCTCTTCTCAACTAACTTCCATTTGGGCTATTAAAGGTAGGATTCAAGGCTAATGCCTTTTCCTTATGTATTTTCATTTTTTATGTGATGTTATGTGTGTGTTTCCATATTGTGTTTCTACATTTATTGTTGTGGAGAAAATTGTGTGGGTGTTGTGAGAGCCTCTCCATTTGGAGAAATGCTCAACATGTGTGGGGTGGGGGAGGAGTGAACCTCCTTGAGGTCACATCCTATTTTTTTTTGTGATATTTAGCCTTGAGGGAAAGATGAGAAATTTGGTATATTGGAATGGCTTGAGAGTCTTAGAAAATTTATGTGAAATTTGGTTTTTTATGAGATGGCTTGAGGCCATGAGAAAGTTGGTTTTTGGGAGTTATTGGAGTGACACTCTTGAGCTGAGTGATGTCCACTCCCCTACCCCATTAAACTCATGTTTGGTGAGTTTTGTTATGTGCAAGCCAAGGGAGTGTTCTTGTTTTGTGTTTGAGTGTTTTTTTTTTTGTGAAGTGGTGTGTGCTCCTTGTGTGAGGATGACCTCCAAGCTCAGGGGAGATTCATGAGTAAGTCTATGGTAGGGAGGAGAGAAGTTTTGTGGCTTTTCCCCCCTTCTATGTGTTTATTGCAGGTTATTTTTGGAGCTTTGAAGTGCAGATGAAAATGAGACTTTCCTTCTTGTGTTGTCATTTTGGGCTCTTGTGAGAGTATGGCCAAGGTTGGCCTTGTGTAAATGTTTTCAAGTAAAGAGAGAGGATCATTTCTCTCTTGCTTTGTAGAGATACATGTTTAAATTTGGAGTTGTTTTAAAACTTATTTGCATATGGAAGTAAAAGTCATACTTGCTAATTTATTTTCTATATGGGAAAAATGTGTATTAGTAGACAAGATGTATGTGCAAATTTATTGGTAGATTTATATATTTTACTTTAAAAAAAAATGAATATGTTGTTGTTTTGTTTATTTGAAATTTGGATGAAAATGATACTTTCTTTTAGAAAAGAAAAGATAGTCTTTGTTGTTTTTAGTTTCAAAAAAAAAAAAAATTATATAGTTTTAAATCTATTTGCCTTCATTTCAAAGAGAATACCTATTTTGAATTACCATTATCTTTATAAAAAAATAATAATAATAAATTTTGTTGTGAGAGGTTGTATTGATGAACATGTTTCAAATAATAATATATATACGAGTTTGTATATATATAAAATATATATATATATATATACATATATACACTTTTGTATAACTTTCTCTCTATTTTTAGCTTGCTAGGCAAACTTGTTTAAACTATGAAAACTGAGTATATATATATATATATATATAAGTAAATATATAAATATATATATATATATATATGTATATATGTATTGTTTTTTTAAATAGATATTTTTTAACATACTGGAAAATAAAATATATTTATAAGGTTTCTGAGAAATTGTGATTTTACCATTGAATATATATATATATATTATATAATATCCACTGTATTTTTTTTATCAGAAGATTAATAATTTGCAGAAGAATTCTAATACCCGTATAGGGTTCATTATTTTCCTTGAGGTATTGTTTTAACTATTTTTAAAAAAAGAAACTAATGCAAATGGGGCTACAACCATACAACCGCTGCCCCCTCTATGGTTTGTGGGTAGTGTGAGCGGTGAGGGGATTTAGATTCCCCATCGTGGGCTCTATGTGGCTTCGGCCTTGTTATTTCTGAAGAGGGTGTGGGGGGGAATGTAACCCCCCACAATCCTTTAACACCGCTTTCCACTTTCTCTCACACCATAAACTCTGCTCCACATGGTGACAATGTTTTGGGCAGCTCCACCCATCCATGGGACTCATGGCCAGTCGGCCATTAACCCCTGCAAGTCGGCCATTTAATATATATATATTTCATGTATATACTTCCTTACTTTTATTTTTAAAAAATGCTCTGGTTGAAACCAGAGGTATATATATATATAAACAACGTATATACCTATTATATATATACACCTTCCTTGAGTGGTGGCCATGGAAGCACTCATCCAAGAACCTGCAACACAAATCCAAAACAAAGAAGAGAGAAAGAAAATGAAAAAAAAAATGGAGAAAAGAGAGAAATGAGATGGAGGCTAGGGTTTGCTTTCTTTTCTCCATAAGGAAATTGTTATTTTAATTAGGAGACATTTTAGGGCTTGCCTTTTTTAAACTATTTTTAAATACTTTTCCCTCACTTATTGATTTTTCTTTTTGTTTTTATTTTAATGGGTTGGAGGTAAATTTAGTATTGTGAGTAACCTTACTTTTTTTTTTAGAAGAATTATTATTGTCTGTTTAGTGGATGGAATCATTTAAGTGTGGTATTTCAAACTAGGGGGAGAACGTATTGTTTTTAATTTAATTATTTTGGAAAGGAATTTAGTTAACCTATTTTAACTCCCTCCAATATAACTATTGAAGTGTAATTAATATTAGATCTATTGAATTAAATTATTGCTTGTGAACTTCAATCAACGAGGTTAATTTTATTTTAATTTTTAATTAGATTAATTGCTTTAATTTATTTAATCTAGTGCGAATTAATTAGTTAAATAAATTAGTTACTTTTTTTCAACTTAGCAAACCTAGTAAATATTTTACAAAAAATTATTTAATTAGAATAAACCCTATTCACGCCCGTGAGGCGTTATGCTGCCGGACTTTTCTGGAATCTAGGGTTAGGATAATTTAGCATTTTTAAACCTTACGTAGAGTTAAATTATTGATTCCGTAGACTTGTTGATTTTAGATTAAGCCATTAATTTATTCTTATGCTTTTGATTTGCCTTTTGATTTCGACTTGTGTCGAAATCTCTTCACTCACTTAGGTTTACTTAGGGTTTTGATCTTTAAATCCTAACCCTAATAGTGTCTCTTCTCGCATTGCATTGACCTCCTTAGTCATCTTTCATCATGTAGGGGAATGCACATGTGATCTCATTATCCTGCATTTGACTAACATGTTTATGCCTTATGCGTATGGCCACTGAGCACACTGACGTGTGCGAGGTGGTTTGTAGGGATGCATGGAATTTTTTTGATATTTTGTGTCATGACCACATGACAAATGTGGACATGACACGTGTGTTGCGTGTCATGACCGCATGGGAAATGTGGACATGACAGGACTTGAAAATTCAACCAAAGGAGGGAGATCAAGGATCTTCACTACCTTAGTGATGTCCAAAGTACTTGAATATTCAACTAAAGGAGGAAGATCAATAGGATGATCTATAGAGGCTTCATACATAATGGTAGGGAGAGCAATTTTATTATTGTTAGATGAATTCTCATTATCTAGCATTGGAATGCTCGTTGTTGGAGGGGGTTCTTTACTCACTAATGCTTCATCTTGGCTAGAGAGAGCATTGGAATGGAGAGATGGTGGTGGTTCTTCATTCACTAATGCTTCATCTTGGCCAGAGAGAGCATTGGAATCAAGATATGGTGGTATGATGTTTAGGGATGTGTCTATGAATTTATCCTCTTGCACTAAAGTGTCCTCATAAGTGGGAACAATTTTGGGAGAAAGATCATAAGGTAAAACAAAGTTATCATTATATGTATTAACAATAGGAGGTGTAGTGGAATGTTCAATAGAGATAAAGTCATCTAGGGTTTTGTCTAACATATTGAAGTCATCACTACTAAACGATGCAACATACTTATTATTATCTATGAATTTAGTGAGATCATCTAATATCAAAGGATTTGTTCCCATGAGATTTGTGAAACTATCAAAATCAGATATATAACAAAGGATTTCATATATGGAACACAGAAATATCAACATCATGGATATATGCAATTTGTTTTAAAGGACTTGAGGATATTCATGAATAAATTTAGAAATATTATCAATGTCTATGATGTATGAAAACAAAGCTTCCAAAGATGAATGACAAGAAGTATCCATGATGAAAGTTTGAGGAAATTGGGTTATTGAAAGAAATCAAATGCACACAAATTTTGCAACAAACATGACAAGGCCAAGTAAGTGAGACTGTTTCACACCAAAGCACTTGTTTGAGGGAAATGGGTACTAAAAAACACATAGAGTCCACAAAAAACATAGTGGATAGGAGGAAAGAGTACTACACAACAAGCCCCAATTGATGATTTTAAAGGTTTTGATCAAAAGATGTGAACAAAGTGTATAAACACCTAGTGTTGAAATACACAATGTGCATTTAAAAATATGCCAATTTTCACAAAATAATACGAGTTTAGGAAAAAAATTCAAATGAAAAATGAATATATGCTTGAATATGAGTGTAAGATCTAAAATACAAGATATCTAAGATGAATGCAATGAAACAACACCAATTTATGCTTGTTTATGACCTAAAATGCTTGATTTTTTCACTTTTTTTCAATGCAAATGACTAAAAGATAAGGTGTTGTAAGGAAATTGATGAGGGGAAGTGAATAATAACCTTATTATGAGTCCAATAATGCAACAATATCCTTCACAACACATCTATAATGCAAGTCTAGAGCGATGACAAGGCAAAATCTAGTGAAAATGCAAGGTTTTCAAACCCTAGACATGAATTTTTCCAAAAAGGATACTATAATGAAACACTACAATTAGAAATCAGTACTAAATGAGTGTTTAAAAGAGTAGTAAAATTTGAAGCAAAATTTTAACTACAAATCCTAGTTAATGCAAAAACTAGGTTTTTATGAAAATCCACAATTTCAAGCAATTTTTGACAATTTAAGTGTGAAAATGCAATGCAAATTATTATAATAAGATGAATTTCTGCAATTTATATTAGATCTATTGAAAATATCAGAAATAAAATGAAAATTAATTCAAATTATTTCAAAATGCAAGCCTAACATGCCAATTTTTTTCAAATTTTTCAATTTTTTCAAAATTTTCAAAATTTTCAATTTTTTTTGTAAATTTTCAAATTTAGTAAGATGAAAATTAAATGAATGAATGTAAATCTGGAGTACAACACTTAGAAATGTTGATAATTGAGAGGGGGGGTGAATCAGTTATCTTAATTAATTTAACTTTCTGTTATTCTTTAACAACTAGTGCAGCATCAAAGCAAATAAGCATTCATAATCATGAAAGTAGGAATAAAGTAAACATACATAACACAATGATTTTGACATGGAAAACCCTATTAAGGGGAAAACCATGGGGTGACTAACCCAAGAATGTATTCTCTGTTAGAAGAATAGAAATACAAAATGGCACTTGCCAATTAGGGCTCACTACCCGAGCACACTACTCACAAGAGGCTCACTGCCTACAAGAGACTCACTGTCTACAAGTTATAAAGAGAGTACTGGGAAACTTGAACTGATGAGAAGCATCCACATATGCTGAGGTTCAGTTCCAGTTAGGCTCAATACATAGATCTATTGCACTTCATTCTTCCTCTTCTTTGGTGCTGATGTCCTGTCACGTACTAGACCTGTCTTACTGTCTTCACACTACCCTTCTACTTTTCTTCACACAACACCACACACAACACACACTTTCACATCCAAATCCATCTGGTATATATATCCACACCAAGGATTTCATCATCTTTCTAGTCGGCATCTGAAATAGTCAATATTTCTCCAAACTCTGGTCTGTCAGCTGAATCCTTGCTTATCAAGTGATGCGTATCAAAGAGATGCTTATAGAAGTCATCAATTAAGTCAGCCAATCATGAATGATACCTCAGGAAGCTTGATCACCATCAATGTCTCATCTAGATTAAGATCTGATGCTCTGTCAGTCAGTTCTTCCTCTGTCTACTCTGCCAAATAGGAACTCAAACTTAGGTGCTTATATCTCTTCACTCTTTCATCACCGGAGGCTCAATCATTGGAATCTATCAATCAAGGTATTCCTCTTGACTTCCCTAAGTCCACATTTTACATAGATACTTTCTTTTAGAGATTCAGACCTGATTGTCAGACCTTGCTACATACTCTATTCTTGGTCACCAGACCAAGTTACTCTACAATCTGACTTCTGGTATAGACACACCATGTCTTGTGGATGTGTGGGATGAATTTTTTTGCATCAATGACAACACTCATGAAGCCACAACATGTCTCTTACCAACAATCTCGCCCTTTGGCATTGATGGCAACACTTAGTGAAAATGACTGAGTGTTATACTACACTCACCCTTGGCTGATGCTTTGTTCTAATGTACATTTTTCTGGAGCTCCCCCTTAGCTAGATTCCACATTTTTCACTGCTCCTCACTCCCTCTTTGACATCAATGGCAAAGGGTAGGGTCCACACACCAAAATTTCCAAAAATAGTCTATACATATCCGCATAAGTATATATACAAGTTGTACTTACATATACTTAAGTATGTCTACAAAAGCATTCTTCAACTGTACAACTTCTATCACCCAACTCTGCTTCATCTTGTCCAAAATTGAGATGTGACCACTCAATAGGAATGCAAAAGCTTCTGCCTTCTTAAGATCTGTTGGATCATTGGTTTGGGTTGTGGCCTATGCATCAGTTAGGGCCTCATGCATGGCCTCTAACTTAGGGATAATGATCCCTCTAAGTTCACTTAACCTGTTTATTCTATTTTTCTTCTCCTTCTCAAGCTTCTTTATTTCATCTATGACTACAATAGTCTGACACTATTGATTTACTATGGAGGAGGAGAGAGGATCAAAACTTTGAGATAAACTTAATAGTTTGTCCTCTTGCTCTTTTACTTTCTTCTCAATATCCATGGTCACTTTAGGCTAGGATAAACAAAATTTATAGATATCTATGCCATCTTTAAGAGAATTTTCTAAGCTCTTTATTCCAATATCCATAACTCTCCTATCATTTTTTATTAGACCTTGTACTTCGGTGAATCTCTTATCCATAAACTCTTTCTGGACCTTCTCCTCAGCTGATTTCTCCAAAGACTCAACATGAGTGCCGACAGAACTAACAAGAGACTTGATATTACCAGATGAAGAGACTGAGGAATCCTTCTGAAAGGATGGCATGATCTTTTCCAACACATCAGATGCTATCTCTAGAAGCTCACAGTCTTCCATGTGAGATTTAGAAGTTTCTCTTTTGCCTTTGCTTGGGAAAAGGATGTTATCTTCATTGTTTGAACCAGGGAGAGAGAATCAAAGTCGAATGGTCCTTGAAGTAGCTCCAGTTCATCAATCTCCATCATTTCTTTAGTCAGGAAATCTTTGATAGTTTCTGTAGTGTCTCTTGCCAGAGATAGAGTTTTCTTTCCTTCTACAGCTTTAGCACTGTCACTTGTGGTCTTCTTAGTTTGACCTTCTTCTCTTTCCTTCACTTCTTTTTCCTCTAATATTTCTCCTCCTTTAGATCTAGAGACTGCTAGGGAATCCAAATGAGAGATATTTTCTTCTTCTTGGACTTCTTCTTCTGGAATAGAGGAATCTTGGTCCTTGGACTTCTCCTCACCTATCTCCTTTGTTTTTCTGCAATCTTTTTAGTAGGATCTTTCTTTGATGCACTTTGCCTTTCAACATCAGAAGGTTCATCACTTACGTCCTCTATAATGGGAATGTTGAATCTTTTGTATGCATTCTAGAGGATCTCTTCTGTCTCTTTTGCTACTTTGTTAGTTTCTCTGAGCATAAGCTGATTCATTCTAGCTTTGCTCCGGAACTCATCCTTGCAATCTTTGAAGATCATATTCATTTGCTTCGGAGTGATTGAAGGATATAGCTGAATAGCTATCTGTTCTCAGATCTCAAGATCCTTTGCCTTAGCATTATTCTTCCTTATTTCTAATTCCTTCTCTAGGATTTTGGGAATGAGAGATATGATTTCAATAAAAGCCTTATTGTAGATATTCAGATACTTGACTGTAGCTTCTTGCGAGATCTTCTGGTCAGCTTCAT